>OZ053301.1:7951129-9172504 GCA_964056655.1 Arabis hirsuta | reverse complement strand
TGCGGTCCAACCGTGTCCACTCTACACATAAACCACAAGGTTCTATTAACTCGTTCACAGTTGGACCCCTGTCGACATCAATTACCAGAAGGGTCCAAAATTGTTGCGTTTCTTCAGTGACCTCTACATCTGGGTTATCCAAATTTGGAACGTCGCGGCAATTCAGACCGGTAATCTCCTCAAACTCAAGCAATGAAAACCTCAACGGCTTGTTACCAATCAGACTCCATATCTCATGGGGTTTCTTGCACTCTAGCTAAGCAGTTAGTATATAATGAACCATCCTCGATGCCCAGCCAAACTTGAGAGCATGGAACCGTAGCACCACACCCAATGAAGAGAATAAAAGCTCTTCCCACTCATCTTTCCTTAAGACGTTGCCTAGAGATTCAAACAACTGTGTATTTCCAGCATAGTAGTGTATGCTTTTACCCGGTTCAGGCTCATTTCCTATGGAATAAAGCCTTGACGGGAAACTTCTTCCATCCATATCCATCATCGCATCCATATCCATCGTCTGAAGAAGTCTGCTGGTGAAATCCACTGTATTTCGATGAAGTTAAACCGAATTCGTACTTTCCGACGGCGGCAGATCGGCAAAGAAGAGTGAAAAAAAAAAGTTAGATTCTCGAATCAGATAGAGAAATAGCGAGTAAGAGATAGTAAAATCAAAAAGAGTTGAGAGAATGAAAAGAAGGCATGAAGTGTAACCGACGGTGATGATGGAGACATAAGGTTGTAGATCTTTTTTTTGGAGACGAAAGGTTGTAACTTTAGGTTGTAATTTTTTTTCCAACTAAACTGCATTTTTGTGGTTTTATAGGTAGGGTAAATACATTGGTTAAGTTCGGTTAATTTGGATGGGTAAAAAAATTGGTTCAATTTGGTTCAGCTTAATTACACGATTTGATGAATGTTTAAGAAATTCAAATTTTTAAAATGTTTTTAAAAAAATTCAAATTTGCCTCCGCATGTTTAGTAGACTTCTAAATGCAGATTTAAATCTACTGGAGAAGTCTACTAGATAAGTCTACTAGAGAAGTCTACTGGAGAAGTCTACTGGAGAAATCCACTGGAGGAGTCTACGGGAAAGTCTACTGAAGAAGTCTACTGGAGAAATCTACTGCAGAAGTCTACTAGAGAAGTCTACTGCAGAAGTCTACTAGAGAAGTCTGTTGTATCCAAAACCAAACATCGTATAAGAAAATAAAAGCACAGAAACATAGTGAAGACCTTCGATTTGGAAACCTTTGATTACTAAACATACTGAGAGATGCAAACAAAAACACATCCTCTCACAAACCTACTGGGCTTCGATGATGCAAACAAATACACATCCTCTAAATTAAGTCTACTTCACATAAATCGATTATTTTCAATGATTATTCGAAACCCTATACCAAAACTTTCAAAACGTATAATATATTCACTCAAAAGTTAACACTTTTATGCAAATTTGACATTTTAAATATAAAAATGATAAACCCTAACTTTAACCCTAAGTGTAAAAACATGTTTGCAACCTATGATGTACCTTATTTGGTAACCCTTTGTTTAGTATAGTATGTATTTCATTCATAACCTAATTTGTCTAAGTATGTTTAATTTTGTGAAATTTTATTTTTCACACATTACAATTGTTTATAGTAGGGTCATCAATCAAAATTTTTTATCAAAATATTTTTTGTTAATTTATAAATTTAAATTTAAAATATAATTATATAGTAGACTGCTGTAGTAGTCTACTAAACCACAAAAGTAATTTTCATAACCTTCTTTGTCTAAGTAGGTTTAAGTATGTTTAATTTTGTGAAATTTTATTTTTCATACTTCACAATTGTTAATAGTAAGGTCATCAATCAAAAAAATTTGACAAAAGTTTTTTTTGTTAATTTATAAATTTAAATTTAAAATATATTTATATAGTAGACTGCTTTGGTAGTCTACTAAACCCCCTCCAGTAGACTTCTCATGGAGTCTACGTGTTGATTTCTTGACAGAAGTCTACCAGTAGACTTCTATATTACTCATCAGACTTCTCTAGGTTAAAACAGTCATTATGCCTCCGTTTTATTGTTTGGTCATAAATGATGTAGTTGTAATTTTACTACTCCTATGGGTTATTTTTCTCAAACATAAGATATGTGGGTTACATTTGTATTTTAAATCAATTTTAGGATCATTTTTTGTAACAAGGTCTACTAAATTTATATTATAAGCATTTTATTCAATATGTAGCTCAAATGCTTATGGACCCGAAATTCAGCCACTAAAGGCTCAAATTTGGAAACTTCAATGTTCACCAAAGTTAAAACATTTTCTGTGGCAGTTTCTATCGGATCGTGTTTCTGCCACACATAATTTGCGGACAAGGGGAATAAATTATGATACTAGGTGCGATAAATGTGGTTTAGAAGAGACTATCAATCATGTCTTGTTCGAGTGCCCCGTGCTCGACAATATGGACACTATCAAAGGTTCCTTCGGTGTCGGGATCTTTCCCATGGAGTTTGATTTATACAAATATGAATTATCTTTCATGGCGACTCCCAGTAGATTGTCCGGAATTCTTGTGGAAAATTTGGTATATATGAAAAGCGAGAAATGACAAAATTTTCAAGAATTTGGACCGTGATCCAAACGATATCCTAAGGATAGCGGAAATGGAGACGTTCTTTTGGGCATCAGCTCAATTGACCCAATTAGATTCAGATGATGGTGACTTAATGATACATGCACCTCAACCAACGATGGCTTCCTAATGTACCTAGGTGTTTTGTTGATGGATCATGAAAAAAAATACTAAGAGCTCCTCAAGAGCGGGATGGGTTTACTTTTTCTTTGCATATATAGATGTATTGATGGTGCAAGGAATTTTAGACGAAGTTTTACTCCCCTCCATGCCAAGCTCGTAGTGTTATTCTGAGCCATGCAATGTCTGCTGTCACAACAAAAGAAAATGGTTGATTCCTTCACAGATTGTACTGATTTTATGAAGATGGTTGCTCAGTGAGACGAAAGGAGGTGTTTATTCACTTGTCTCTATCAGACATCCCTCAAAACAGTAATGTGAAGGCGGATGATATGTTTTATGTAAACTCTTTTCTTCTGGTTTGGATTTTTAAACTCTTCTAATTAATAAAAAAGGGGACTATAATACTATACTGCGTTGACTAACTTTTTTTTAGACGAGATTTTTTCTCTCGGGCACGTTCCCCTAGATTTTAAATTCAAACCAAAATCTTCTTCGAGACTCCTTTTCTCCGGTGATTTTCTCCATTCTTTTTGGTGATTTTTTCCAGTGATTCTCTTCAATCTTTCTCCCTTCTTTCGCCCTTCTTTCTCGGCACCATGCCGAGGGGTGGGGCTTCTCTGATTATCCGCTAAAGTCTTGTCTCTGTCCACTCCGCCACCATCCCTTTTGAAGATTCCAGCTCGTCTCTGTCCGGAAGTCGCCAGCGCCAGATCTTCTCATCGAAACAGTAGGAATGGACAGCGGCAGTGGCTTGAAGGCTTCATCGGAGACTGAAAAACCAAACCCAAATCAGATCTCCGCCGCCTCAAATCTCTAGCCAAGTGCTAAGCTTTTAGTTTTCGATCTATAACTCACGATCCCTCTTCCGACGATGCCGCACCGGAACCTCTCGAGAGCACACAAAGGTCCCAGAATCTGACAAAACTTCATGTGTTCGTCTCTAGCTCTATGCTAAGCGCTCTCTCTTTGGTTCCCTTCAATTCGAGATTGGTTTGGAGTCCTAGCGGAGGTGCTTCTCTGGAGTTCTCACGGCGACTACCTTCGAACAAAGCAGATCTCTAGCTTATGCTAAGAACTTCCTTTTTCTACTACTTGTTTGTTCTTGGATGGATGTGGCTGAGCAATTGAAGTCTACTCCTCCAACAGATCTCAGGCTTGAGAGCCATAGCTCCTCCATCGAAGGATTTATCACTGTCCGACCTAGCGATTGAAGAAGAAGGATCGCCCTAGCAATTGACGAAGAAACAGCAAGTGATTCGGTTGGAATCTAACAAAACTTTTTGTTTGACCGGTTCTAGCTTTGTGCTAAGTATTTGAAAAATCTAGCAAAATGCTAAGTTCTTTCACTCGTATGAATACTTATCACCATTTGAACAACAAATCACAAAGACCGTACATAAGTCTGTTGATTTGGTGAAAACCAGCAAACCACACAAGATCTTGAAATGAATGAAATAGCTTGGAATTTTCAAGGGACGGGAGCCGACCTAACAAAAGAACATCTAGGAGAATTACACCGGTGTTTTCGTCCTAGTTTTTTGTTTCATCTGAGACTAAAAATAGGCGTCATTTTCTGCAAGATTTGCAAGTATCTTTTGGTTACAATGATGTTTGTACCATTGAGCCGAGAGGGAGAAGCGGGGATCTAGCTTTTTTTTAAATGGACGAGCCAAAGATTGTTATTTCTTATTCAGATGATTGTATTGTTGATGTTGAATCCACTTTAGAAGGTCATAAGATTCTTATGACTTTTGTCTATGGAGACCTGGTGATAGAAACACGAGAAATAGTTTGGGAAAGACTCACAAGGATAAGTTTGAATCGAAACGACGCTTGGTTCATGATAGGCGATTTTAATGAGATCACCGGAAACCATGAAACAAAGGGCGGGGGAGGAGAGCGGAAACTTCTTTTATTCTATTTTGCAACATGCTAGACAACTGCGGGATGATCGATTTTCCTTACAAGGGTAACTCTTTTTCCTGGGTGGGACGTCGACCTTGTGGAAAAGGCAAGTGCCAGCTGGATAAAGCCGGTTGGAAACAAAGAATGGCATCACATTTTTTCTCACACTAATGTGGAGTATTTGAAATTGTGGGGTTCAGACCATAGACCAATTTTGGCCAATATCAAAGCGAGACAGCAAACGACTAAAAAAAGATTTCATTTTGATAAGAGATGGGTAGGAAAATCCAGCTTTATAGAAGCGGTAATCTCGGGATAAAACCAGTTAGACAGAACCTCAAATGCGAGTTTCTACCAGAAAATAGTCGCTTGTCGGAAACACATCTCCAAACAGAAGAAAACTCTGCCAACTAATACGACAAGACTTATAAGAGCTAAAGAATGAGTTAGACCGAGCGCAGGAAGGTGATGCTACTACTTGGGAGGAAATCAAAGATATTCGAAGACGACTGTGCACTGCATTTTGCGAGGAGGAAAAATTTTGGAGCAAAAAAAGTTGGCAACTTAGGCGTAAAGAAGGAGATCAAAATACAAAATTCTTCCATGCTTCTATAAAACAAAGAAGGGATAGTAATCAAATTCTTCATCTTAAAGACCGAAATGGAGCATTGGCAGAAAGCGCTCCTGCAATCGAGCAAGTGGCGACACGATACTTCCAAGAACTCTTCACGGCCTCTGGTTCGCAAGACCAAGAAGCTTCACTCGGGTTTATTACCGAGAAAGTTTCTGAGACAACAAATCGAAATCTTACAAAGGAACCCAACGAAGGTGAAATTAGAAAGGCTCTGTTTAACATTAATCCGGATAAAGCATCACGGCCAGACGGCATGACAAGCAGTAACTATGAAAGATTCTTCCAAACTATGGGCCAAGACATAACTAAGTTAGTTAAGAACTTCTTCTCCTTGGGGAACTTCAACCCACGACTCAACCAAACAAACATCTGCTTGATACCAAAGAAGAACATGCCAAAGGAAATGTCAGAATTCAGACCTATCAGCTTATGTAACGTGAGCTATAAGATCATCTCTAAGCTCATATATAAGAGGCTAAAACTAGCACTCTCAGATTTGATATCGGAGACACAATCAGCCTTCATGGCTAGACGTCTGATCACATACAACATCCTGCTAGCCCAAGAGAACTTTCATGCTTTACGCACAAGCTCGATGTGCAAATCTAACTTCATGGCAATCAAAATAGATATGATCAAGGCATATGATCGGGTGGAATAAGGATTTCTAAAAGCACTTATGTGAAAGATAGGCTTTGCAGAGAAATGGGTCAAATACTAATGTTTTGTATCTCTTCGGTCTTGTACCAGATTCTCATTAACGGAGAAGCAAAGGGTAGGATAAAGCCCTCGCGAGGACTTCGTCAAGGAGATCCTCTCTCTCCTTTCATGTTCATAATATGTACAGAGGCACTCATATCCCTCTCACAAGGAACAGAAGAAGAGAGACGAATTACAGGCTTAAAAGTCGCTAGAGCTAGCCGTCCAGTATCTCATCTTCTCTTTGCAGACGACAGTCTCTTTTTCTGCAAAGCCAACGTCCTGCAATGTGCAGAGATCTTTAAGATCATTAAGATCTATGAAGATGCTTCGGGACAACTTTTGAACCCAAATATATCATCTATCACCTTCGGGAACAATGTCCCCAACAGACTTCGAAGGGAAATTAAGACATCTTGTGGCATAAATAAAGAATGAGGCATAGACATGTACTTAGGAACCTGGACAAATAAGTGGATCCAAAAGAAAGTGTTTGCCTATGTTCAAGACAGATTAAACAACCGAATCAATGCTTGGTCTGCAAAATTCTTTTCCATTGGAGGGAAAGAGATCTTGATCAAATATGTAGCTCACTCACTTCCGTCATATGTTATGTCATGTTTTCTATTACCGAATTGTATAATAGACAGACTTAAGAGTGCTATCTCTACACTCTGGCGGAGGAAAAAAAAATATAGTATAGGAATTCACTAGATCGCATGAGATAAAATATGCACTCCCCAAGAATCGGGTGGCTTGGGATTTCGGGACCTCCATGATTTTAATCTAGCTCTCCTTGCTAAGCAATTATGACATCTTATCCAATACCCTTCGTCCCTTCTAGCTCATGTTATGAAGAGACGATATTTTAGACTTACTAGTCATTTGGAAGCTAAGGAGGCTTATTCCCCGTCGTTTGGTTGGCAGAGTATCATGGCGGCCAAACCATTATTGCAACAAAGCCTTAGAAAAACCATTGGCGCGGGAACCACCACACGAATTTGGAGCGATCCATGGATCCCCGACATCCCGGTCCGTCTGGAGAGACCACTAGTTAGAGCAAACAACCATGATCCACTACTCAAGGTCAACACCTTGATTAGAGGTGATTCGAGATCATGGGATTTACCTATAATCTAAGATCTAATCCTTCCTGAAGATATCCCTCTCATTTTAAGGATGAGGCCTAGTCGTAATTCCATACCTAATGGGTATGCGTGGAGTCATACGACCATGGGGGTCTACACAATTAAGTCAAGTTACACACTTGCTAGCAACATAGAACGCTCTCAAGAGTCCACCGTTCTGTCTGAACCAAGTATTACTTGTCTTCTAAGCCAAGTATGGAAGACCCGAGCTCCCAGAAAACTTCGGTATTTCATGTGGCAAGCACTATCTGGTTGTGTTCCAACATGCCAACGACTTACTTATAAACATATGGGCTCAGACATGACATGTTCACGATGTGGTTCACCAGAAGAGATGATTAATCATTTACTCTTCGAATGCTCGTCAGCCTTACAAGTTTGGTCACTATCGGACTTTCCGTTCTCTCAGGGTGTCTTCCCGAGTACTTTTTATTATGGAATATGGATTTCTTATTTTGCCGAACGAACGAGATTGGTTTATCCGAGTCTCAAAGGGAATCTTTCTTATGGATCCTCTAGTATATCTGGAAGGCCATAAATGATAAGGTGTTCAACGGCAAAACATATCCCCATGGTATACTTTCTAGACATCGACCCTCGAGACAGAGAGTTGGAGTATTGCTAATCGAAGAGAAGAGAAAGAAGAAACAGAAGATCTACGTCAACAGGATGACTCACATGATTTATCTCCCCGGGACCCTCAAATCTCGACATGCGAGATCGATGCATCTTGGATTGATCATGGTCCGGTTAGTGGATTAGGATGGTGCCCAAGAGACTATACGGGACTCTTCACTTTCGACATTTGTATCATATGGTAGTCCATCATTTGACAAAATCTCTGATAACCATTTCTCATAAGCTGAAATTACAAATGCCCTCCTCATAAAAGACTTTCTTTTTGATTTTCTTTATACTTCGAAACTGTAGTAAATGACAAAATAACCTATCAAACTTGATTTATTTACTGATCCAACCAGTAATTATCCCCCCCCCCCCCCCCCCCGCAAACAACATCCCCACTCGATTTCACTTAAAAATCTGAACTTAAAACAAAAATAAAATACCTAATTTCCTTCCTTTTTTTTCCACGCTTCATTTTTTCGTCTTCCTGGGTTCTTCTTCATCTTCTTTTTCTTCTTGTTCTTCTGGGTTTTTCTTCTTGTTCTTCTGGGTTTCTCTTCTTCTAAAAAAATAGGGTTTAATTTTTTCATGGTTTCTCTTAAATTTCATTCGTCATAAAGGCGTTTGTAAAAAATTGACAATCGTTGTTGTTCTGGAATTGAAACCCAATTCGAATAGCACTAATGGCTTGTAAAATCTTATGCATAGCATTAGCAAAGATGAAAAGAAAAATAGACAACAAGGAGAAGAGAAACATCAAAGATAAAAAAAGACAAGAACGAGAAAAACACATGGATTTTACTTTGATGTAGTATAAATTAGGCATTTTGGTTTATTGCTCTGTGTAGGGGTAGGATTCCACCCCGGTAAGATCAAAGCTGTAAAATGACTAAGTATGAAAACTGGGTCGGAGACAACTAGGCGAACTAGTTATACAGTGTCCGACGAGGCGATTTATCTGGCAAGGCGAACAGCGCGACGGTGGTACCGGATGACGAGACTGGAGTGTTAAGTCTGACGAATCCAAGAACATTACATGGCAGGAAAGACAAGTTTGTAATAGAGAAGAAGGCTGGCATAACCAAGAAGCTCACAAGGCAAGCCCACAACGAGGTGAGGCCTAAAACGTGACGAGGCGGGCCAAACCCAAAGCATAACAAGATGGGTCGGCGTAGCCCACTAGGTGTAACGCCCCAGATCATCGTTGACCAGGACGCCACAGTTGATACCCGTTGACCGGCCGATAGAAGTCACTAGAACCAATCTAGTTTCCCCAAACCAACCTGTCTAAGGTACTTTTACCTCTTGACCATGACCTAAGGCTTTGTAACCCGTTCCATGATCTCGAGTTGTGTTAATCTGGATAAGAATAATATCATATCAACAACCACAATTTCATAAAACATACTTTTATTTATTTGCAACAACTTACAAGGTTTAGGTTCGACCGAGGTCTAGAGCCTAAAAGAGTCGTAAAAACATACTATAAACATATCTTTACAAAAAACATATAAAAACCTACTTCCGCCGCACGCCCACTAGTGGTTCCCTCTAAAGGCTTACCTGTAAAACAAATTGGAGTCATGAGTACTAATTACTCAGTGAGCCAAGGCTCCCTCTAATAGACAATAAATATATTTCCCAACCCAAAATCAAAATAACAATCAAACAGGCAATCACACAATCAATCAGAGAATGCACATGCGGAATAGATAAATCAAACATAACATAACAAGGGACCTTCCACACTGAAGTCCTTTCTCGTGTAACCCAACCCTAAACCACGAATTGACAACTTCCTTCCATTGTCCCTTTTACCTCACACGGCCCTAACCACAAAGGCTAAAAAACAAGTGATTCGACTCTGTAATACCACGGCCCTAGGCTGCAATCCCGTTCTTCCGGGTATTACAATCGGTAGTCACGGCCCTAGGCTGAAATCTTGTTCCTCCGTGACTAGCGATATCTGGAAGTGTCAACCGCTCCTACGATTGTTAGAACGTTACATAATCCTCTTGATCACTTGTAACGCCTAACCTCACCCACAACATAAAATTTACCTTTGACTCGCATGTATCTATTCAAATCACATGCGAATAAGCTTTCTTTTGAAATCCTACATCCACAAAGGTTAGCGGCAAATACAAACATAATCGTCCCATGACTCATGCAGCATGCAATCACACAATCAAACATCATGCACAAACAGTCAAAGAAAACACTTAACTAAATTCCTAAAATTCTCGCACGAACCTCTACGACTATAAAGCATAAGAAAACGGACAGAACTTAGGCTAGACTTCAACCAAAAACCTTCCCGATATTGTGGTTCACGAACACGGCCTGGACTAGATCACGGACTCGGACAAATATTTGGATTTTCTAGCCTGATTTTATCAGAGGTTTGGAACGGTCTCTATGAAAAAATGGGAGCTACTTGGTATTATATATAGGGTTAAGCAAGTAGGTAGGCAAGTAGGATGGTTGTGTGTCGTGCTTTCTGATGACTCATTGAACACGGTCGTGACATCTCGTGCTTATGGGTTTGTCGTGCTTCTGATTTGTCATGCTTGCGGATTTGTCGTGTTGCAGATTTGTCGTGCTTCCGATAACTCGTCACTCAAGATCGCGACACCACATGCTTACGGGTTTTGTCGTGCTTCCAACTTGTTGTGCTTGCGGATTTGTCGTGCTTCCGATGACTTGTCACAAAAGATCGCGACACCTCGTGCTTACAGGATTTGTCGTGCTTGCGGATTTGTCGTGCTTCCGATGACTCGTCACACAAGATCGCGACACCTCGTGCTTATGGGATTTGTCGTGCTTCCAACTTGTCGTGCTTGCAGATTTGTCGTGCTTCCGATAACTTTTATATTTTTATAAAAATATTAAGTTTGAAAAACACCACGCCACCTCGTGCTTCTTGCCACATCGTGCTTCGGACCACCTCGTGCTTGAAATCTCGTCATGCTTGACGATTTTTTTTTTCTTCCGACAACTAGGTCTTGGCTCGATCATTCCCCGTAACTGTTTTGATCTCTAGGCTGGGTTATTACACTAGGTGTGGCCGACTTCAAGGAAAGGAAACTCTTAAAAGAAAAGAAAAACTTCCTGTTTTGTCGAGGATTGACCTAACCGACCTAGTTTATTATATATACCAATATATCTCCCTTGAGAAAGGGATCTGCAACTTTACTCTACATAAACTCTTGTACTTTTACGCTTAGCAAAAACAACAATAAGAATCATCTTCAACCCTTTGCTTTTGTGATTTCGTACTTGGAAAACTCAATCCTCCTACAACCCTTGACAAATCTAACCGTTATGATTCTATCCTCCACACTCTATACTCGATTTTTGTGTACAACAATGGGTATAACTAGAATTACTATGTACAACCACATTAACAAAATAAAAATATATATATTGGGTACAGTTAACAAAAATGAATTAATAAAAAAATTATACAAAACTGAATTAATAAAAAAGTTATATGTTCGAAAGAATATTAGAAAAAAATAATTCATTCAAATTGAATTTGAAAAAAAAATCAACTCGAAAATAAGATAATAAATGAAATTGGGCCAACCCAATCAAATTAGGACACTTGGCGTTGTTTCTGGACATATCTAACACATGTGCGCCGTTATATAAATATATTTAACACATGTGCGCTGTTATTTAACACATAGTTGTTCCTAGTATAGCAGTTGTACATATTTTGTTAATAGTTGTATTTTTGGAGTTTTAGCTATTTATTAGTTATACCTTGTTATGAAAATTAAATCTTCAGTTGTCCTTGTGATAGTTGGAATTTAAAACAAATTTCTTATATTTCCGTGCAATAATATGTGCAAAATCATCCTTTCTATGAAAATTGATTCTGACCCAGTTGAGAATTAAAAGATTTATACTTCATAGGAAGCTGTAAATTTGGTATAGATTGAGTTTCGTTGGACTTTTTTTTGTGTTCCACATGGAAGTGATAAAATTATTGGTGGATGGTGTGCATAGCTTTTTGGCATGTTTTCTCCTTTTTTGCAGGCTCTGCAACATGTCTTTTACTATGAAGATGCAATTCATTATATCCCAAGTTGTGTTTGTGTTGTTGCGAATGTATGTTAACCGTTGTTATAAAACCTTCTTGTGAAAGTACTTTTAACTTTCTTTGTGTTTATTTTCAATTCTTGTAA
The DNA here is from genome assembly GCA_964056655.1 of Arabis hirsuta. NCBI lineage: Eukaryota > Viridiplantae > Streptophyta > Magnoliopsida > Brassicales > Brassicaceae > Arabis > Arabis hirsuta. Next base: position 9,160,546 of record OZ053301.1, on the reverse strand, counting down.
CCATTATCCATGACCATGTTGTATTGTTTAGTGCTAACACCATTGTGAACAACCAAAGAATCATCTCCAAGACCAGATTATTGACATACAGCATTGTCCAACCTAATTTGACCATGACACCCTATCCATATATATGAGTATCAACAATAAGAATCTGTGGGCGAGTTACCATGGACACAAGAAAGAAATTATTGAGTTACCATGGACACAAGAGTCTAAAAGTCAAAGTTTTGTTCTTTAGCTTGCAAATCTGTTCTTAAACAATATATCAATAAGCAATATTCACTTTTAAATTGAATAAACAAATGATCTATAAAGAAGAAGAAGAGAAATTGCTCCGAAAGCTGTGTGCTCTTCTTGTCTCTGGATTTCAAACTCCGTCGAAGCTTTCTGGTGTTTGTTGCTCAAGCAATCCATTGATCAAAAGTTATTCACGGATTAATTTTGGTCTCTACAGATTTGAACAAGCATTCGTTATACCTCCTCGACCTCAAGACGCTCTGATCTTCAAGCACTTCTCTGATTTACCTAGTCACGTCACCAAACATCAATAGGAAATTGCAAACACACAATTGGCAATAGCCAAAAATAAGTATGTCTAGATGTAAATATTCATTTAATTTATTTTAGATTTTTTGTTTAAAAAAAAAAAAAAAACGAATATCCGTTTCCGTGTATGATTTACCTTTGCCACAAACATTGGCTTTGCCGTTTTTCCAAATTTTTTTCTTTCTTCTGTTCTGTCTCAGCTTCTTTACTCGCTTCTTCGACAGGTATCGCCTTCACGACCACCTTCTCGAATCAAGTTTCAATTCCGATCTAGAGATCTTCTCTGTTCGGTTTTCTGATCAAATCCCTCTTCAAATTTCTCTGTTTTTTGTAGGGTTTTAAGTTGTATCCGATGGCTTCAAGTTCAGACAAAACTCCTCTCTTAGGTATTTGTGTTTATCTCAATCGATTCCAAGCAATCCCTTTTCAGATTCAATTGTTTGTTTACCACGAGTATAAGCGTTGTAGTCAGATTTGTTGTTTGTTTCTTCGAGTTTTTATAGACAAGCGTTTCATGTTTGTATAGATAAGAAAAACGATTCCAAGGAGGAGAGTAAGAGTACTAAACCGGAATCAGGCTCCGGTGGTTCACCGTCACCTTCACCGGCTGATTTTGGGGGGCTTGACTTCAATGCTTTCGATTTCTCAGGCATGGCCGGTATTCTCAATGTAAGTCTCCTCTGTTTGGTTGCGTAATTCAGTCTCTCTCTCTCAAATTGCTTAAGTCAATGTGTTCCCTTTGGGTTTGGTTGTTTCTTTAAGGATCCAAGTATCAAGGAATTGGCTGAGCAAATAGCTAAAGATCCTGCATTTAACCAGTTAGCTGAGCAGCTTCAGAGATCTGTTCCGACCGGTCCTAATGAAGGAGGAGTTCCTCCTAACTTTGACCCACAACAGTATATGGACACAATGACTCAGGTTATGCATAACCCTGAGTTTAGGACAATGGCAGAGCGACTTGGTAACGCCTTGGTGCAGGTACTAGTACAACAAGCTCTTATGATGGTTCTTGTTATTGTACTTAATTTGACATTCTGTTTTGTCATCTAATATAGGTGTGTGAATCTCTTTTGTCATCTGTTTTGTTTCAGGATCCGCAAATGTCTCCGTTTCTGGAAGCTCTCGGGAACCCTGGAGCAACTGAGCAATTTGCGGAGCGTATGGCTCAAATGAAAGAAGATCCGGAATTGAAACCTATATTAGCAGAGATAGACGCTGGTGGTCCCTCTGCTATGATGAAGTACGAGATAAAAAATGATTGTATCATTTGTTAGAAGATATGAGGCTTCTTTCTTTGTATTATTAAGAAATTTGGTATTTGGTGTTAGGTACTGGAATGATAAAGATGTGTTGAAAAAGCTCGGTGATGCAATGGGCATAGCTGTTGGAGCTGACCAAGGTGTTCCAGCTGAACCTGAGGAGGCAGAAGAAGGGGAAGAGGAAGAGTCTATTGTTCACCAGACCGCTAGTCTCGGTGATGTGGAGGTAAACTGCTTCTTACTCTTCCACTCTCTCATGCTTTTGCGCTCTGAATTATTTCTGTAACTAGGATTTGTGCTCGAGCCTAACTCTCTGTGCATTGATTCCTGAACCAAACAGGGTCTGAAAACTGCCTTGGCCTCTGGTGGTAACAAAGATGAAGAAGATTCCGAGGGAAGGACAGCGTTGCATTTTGCATGTGGATATGGCGAGGTATGATCAATGTCTTAAAAGTTAAAACATATCTTAACAATTCCAAATGTTTACAAATTAAGAATCTTTACGATCATGATCTTGATGGATTATTACACAATCTATTTGTGTTTACATGCGGTTATAAAAGCTTAGTTGTGTGTGATGGTTGGGTCTGTATATAGATGAAATGTGCTCAAGTTCTTCTGGATGCTGGAGCAAATGTGAATGCGGTTGACAAAAACATGAACACTCCATTGCATTATGCTGCTGGTTATGGAAGGAAAGAGTGTGTAAGCCTTCTCCTAGAGAATGGTGCTGCGGTGTAAGTCTTGCGGAAAAAAAACACAAATTATATTTCATACACTTGAAATGGATCTATATGACTTTTGAGTGACTTTTGGTTTTGTTTGCAGCACTTTGCAAAACATGGATAGTAAAACTCCAATTGATGTGGCCAAGCTTAATAACCAGCTTGATGTGGTGAAGCTACTTGAGAAGGACGCTTTCCTCTGAGAGCTTTGAGAACAAAACATGTCTTGTGATTATTACTCTTGAGGGATATGTCTTCTTTCGTCTTTTGTCTTGGTTTTTTTTCTCATTAACTAAATCTGGAAGAAGAAAGAAAACTAAAGATAGAAAAAATGGATATTTATTTGTGGTTTTGTAATGAATTATTTTCCTCTTTCAATTTTGTGTCATCTCTTTTCGTGTGTTTTCTGGAACTTGAAAAACAGTAATGAACTCTTGGTAACCCACTATACCGAAAGAGCATCCAAAATAGATGAAAGTTCCAGTTAAAAACTTCCAATTTTGTTTTTTTTTTTAAATTCAAAAACATTACATCGTTTGTAGACACTATAATATTACACAGTTTTTGGACATTACTCTTGCTATTTGTTTGCCAAGGTATCAACTTCTTTGTTCGTTTCTCATCGAATGACTATTAATTTATGTTGGCCGGTGAGAACAACCATTTTTCAAGTATCTTCGACATACATCTTTATGGATCAACTAGGTGATTTTCACGTATACACACAGATAATTTATTTATAATTTTTCTGTTTTTGAATTTTACATTTTAAAAATGTGAAAATATGTATTTTTTTTTGTTGTTGATATTTTGTTGTAATTTTTTTTTGTTAATAATATAAATTTTTGGAAGTTTAGTTTTACCATTTCATTATTTTATATACGTAAACGTATCAAATAAAATATATAATAATTTAATACATTGTACTACACAATCTATTATCAAAAATTGAGATTTCTCTCATTAAAGATTGAATCTCCTATTTGATCATCTTTTTTTGAAAAATATCATTTTTCACATTGAATTTTGAATAAAAACTGAATTCGACATCAAAATATGAAAAGATTAATGTGAGCAACTTTTTGTAAACATAGAAAAATTAATAAATTTTTCATACAACCTAAACCAAGTACCCTAAGTTTTCTTCTTTTTTTGTTTTCCAAACTTTTGTTGTTTTCTATTTTTATTATGGTTAACGTCTTTTACACTTTTTTATATTTTGTTAAAGAAAAATGATTTAGAGATCAATTTCGTTCATTGAACGATTTTCTATGGTCTGGTCTTTTTTTTTCATATTGAATTTTTTATAATGTTTTTTTTACTAAACATTAAATATAATATGACAATGTTAAGCTGATTTTTCTTAAAAATATAAGTTGAATATTAGCTTTCTAAATATTAGCATATAACAATTATATTAAAACTTTGTGTACAATTTATCTTAAATGATTTTGTTATTTTTAAATTGTGTTGTGTTAGAAATTAACTTTTCATAATACGTATATTTGTTTTTATAAATTTGAAATTCTTTTGTCACAAAACATAATAAAAACTCTTTAAAAAACTTGTTAATTCCTTATTATAAATTTAGTTAAATTATATTTATATGAAAAAGTGTTCTAAAATTTTATTGCGACAAAAAAATTTTTAAAACATTTTCTTAATGAAAAACGTAAATTTAGTATAAAATATTATTTAAAATTTTTTTGATTTATTTATGGAAAGAAATGTAAACACAGTTAAAGAAATTTTTGTAAAATATGTTATTTTGATTCATTTTTGCAATGTCATATTTTTTGAAACTATGTCATAATAAAATTGGTGAGAGTGATTCTTGTGGTGACACATAAACAAATTTGAGAAAATCATTTCTCAAATAATGTATAAGAGATGATTATCATCGAATGATTTTTTGAACATTAATTGGATGGATCTATACAACATAAGTTTATCTAAACAATAATCAGGTTTATCATATGTCTCTTTGACAAAAAAAATCAAAATTTTCTTTTTTGTCGGCAAAATATTCATTAGCTAATAATCTACAAAGTTTGTTAATTATACATCAATTATCATTCACATTCCATGAAATTACACATCCTCCATTAGTTAACCTTGCATTTTTTGCTAGGAGATCAGCTTGAATATTTGCTTCCCTATTAATTACCTTAAACCGAAAACCAAGATTTGTTGTGATCATGCTCTTCATGTCTTCACAGTAGACAATTAATGCTTGGTTTCCAACTGAATCTCCTCGACAAGTTTTGTTTAATGCTTCAAAAACGAGTCTTGAATCCCCACAGAACATTACCCTTCTATATCCAAGTCTTTTAACTTGTTGGATTGCCTCCCTGAGAGCATAAGCCTCAGCCTCCATCACGGTTTCAATCGAATCTAATGATGCTGACCCTTTAATGATTTGTACTCCTTCATTATCCAATAAGATCCAGCCATATCCTGCCCTTTGGTCAGCCGAAACCCACGAAACATCTACAAAACAACACCAAGAATTAACTTCATTAATCACTTCCAATTCCGATTGTAATTTTATATTGCTTTGGCCACTTCTATCCTCATTAGTTTCTTTCAACTCATTTGTAGCATCCAACCATTGCAGTTGATCCTTAATCGCCTTATTCACCAGTATAGGAATCATCTCCCTTTTACCATTAAAAATGAGATTATTTCTCATTTTCCATAATCTCCAACCAACAAAAGGATATAATGGACAATCCTTTACTGCATTCTTGTTATACTCCATCAGGTTTACTATATTTTGTCCCAAATCAGTTTGAATATAGTCACCTTATAAATGTTGAAGTGGAGATTGTTCCCAAAGCTCTTTAGATATTCGACACTCATACAGCAAGTGGTTAGTCGTTTCTTCATGATCTCCACACATTTGACAAGTTGTATCAATTTGTATTCCTCTTCTCTTTAAACCTCTTGCAGTAGGCATTATGAGTGACCCGCCACCAAAAGTGCTTAATCTTAGGAGGAATATTAAGCAACCAAAGAGATTTGAAGACCTTAGATGTTGTAAACTGAGGAGAATTTAGAGAATGCAAGAGGTGATAACCTGATTTAACAGTGTATAATCCATCCTTTGTATGAGCCCAAATAGGTTGATCATCCACTCCTCTTATACTAGGCTTGATGAGCTTTATCAATGGAATATCTTCTTGGTTTACCAAATGATTCAACTTATCTATGTCCCAAAGTGTGGTTCCTGAAATCATGAGATTTGAAACTATGATATTAGGATTTATAACAGGAGCCACACATCTAGCAGGTCGTGGATCATCCCTATTAATCCACTTATCTGTCCATGCTTTAACCCTCCTACCATTTCTTATTTTCCATATTAAACATTGTGCTAAAAGTTGGTTTCCCTGATAAATACTCTTCCAGGCATAGCTAGAATGGGAACCCTTTTTAGCTTCTAACAAATTTGTTTTGCTATAGTATTTTGCTTTATAAACTCTTGCCAAAAGACTCTCCGGATGCATCAAAATTCTCCAACTTTGCTTAGCCAATAAAGCAATGTTAAAATCTCTGATATCTCTAAATCCTAAACCTCCAACAGCCTTGGAACAAGCAATTCTTTTCCATGCAACCCAGGGAATCCTATACTTATCCTTATTATTTCTCCACCAAAATTGCCTAATAGCACTAGTAATTTTATCCGCAAGACATTTAGGAAGGAGAAAACAGGACATACTATAAGTAGGGAGAGCAGTTGCAACTGACTTTATTAGATACTCCTTTCCAGCTGGAGAAAGTAACTTTGAGTACCAGCTGTCCAACTTGCGCATCACCTTTTGCTTGATGAATGAGAATGTATCACTCTTACTTCTCCCAATCATTTTTGGAAGCCCCAAATATCTACCAAATCCACCTGTTTTTTTAATTCCCATCAAGCTCATTATAGCACTTCTTCTTTCATTATCAACATTTTTACCAAAAATTATTGCAGATTTCTGAAAATTTACTCTCTGACCTGATGAATCCCCATACAGCTTAAGAATCTTTAGCAAGTTCCGACACTCTTCTTCGTTAGCTTGACAAAAAATGAGGGAATCATCAGCAAAAAAACATATGAGATATTGATGGACCGTTATTGCAAGCTTTGAAACCATTAATCATCTTTTGCCTAACATATTCCTGGATCATAGCAGAAAGACCTTCTGTGCATAGCAAATAAAGATAGGGAGAGATAGGGTCACCTTGTCTTATGCCCCTGGATGGTTCAATGTTACCAACAGGTGTGCCATTGATCAATATTGAGTATCTCACTGTTTTAACACATGCCATGATCCACTTACACCATTGATCTGCAAAACCAAGTTTACTCAAGATTGCTTCTATAAATGACCACTCAGTCTTATCAAAAGCTTTAGCAATGTCTAACTTCAAAGCCATGCAAGAAGTTTTTAGCTTTTTGGTATGCAGTGAATGAAGCAATTCGTGAGCTATAAGAACATTATCCGTAATCAATCTTCCAGGAATAAAAGCTGACTGGATTTTAGACACAATTTGATCAAGCCAGGGCTTTAATCTTTCTGCTAGAACCTTAGAAATAATTTTATAGGCAACATTGCAAAGACTAATAGGTCTATAGGCCTTGACTTCTAGAGGTGATGCATTTTTAGGAATGAGGCAAACATGCGTTTGATTAATATCAGGAGGCAAAACACTAGTAGCAGATAAATGTTTAACAAAATTAACCACACCTTTGCCAATTGTCTTCCAATGATACTTATAGAAACCCACATTCATTCCATCATGACCTGGTGTTTTGTCAATGCTCATCTTCTTAAGAGCTGCTAAAATCTCCTCCTCAGTAACAGGCTTGAGTAACTCGTCATTCATTTCTGTTGTTACCCTTGGAGTAATAGGCTGAAGAAATGCAATTGGATCCTCACCAACACCAGAAGAGTACAACTCTGTAAAATAAGATAGGAATACTCTCTGAATTTCATCATCTTCAAACCAAGTTCTTCCTTCTAGATCAGCAATAGATACAATTCTATTGAAGCATCTTCTCTGCTTTGTTTTTTCTTGAAAATACTTGGTATTTTTATCCCCTGCTTGAAACCATTGAACTCTACTCTTACCTCTCCAAAATTCTTCTTCAAACTTATATTCATTAACTAGATCAGCCTTAAAAAAAATCAAATTTATTATCAGATTTAGAAAACCTTTTAGAAAGAAAAAAATTCAGATTTATTTCTAACATACGTCAGTAAGCAGGTAGAAATATCATGTTATTGGATGAAGACGTAATTATCATGACAAGGACAATATATGCGAAATACTGTGTTCAAATTCAGCTTGACATGGTGGTCTCCAAATTTTAAAACAGAAAAAAACAAGAAATCTGGTAGCAAATTAAAAATGAAAATCTCAGTTCATAGTATATAATTGATGACCAAAAAAAATACGTTTACATTTTTGTTCTTAATATTGTTTCAATTAAAAAAAATCGTAGTCTCTCTCTCTCACACGTTAGATTACACATAATAATCGTCTAATAAGTTTATATGTGCAATGAGCCTGTTGAAAACAGTTTAATGGATACAATGGAGGTGTTGGAAAAACAAAAATCTTATGTGTATTAATTTATGTTGAAAGTACTCAACATATTGAAAGAACAAAAGTAGGACCCACGGTTAACTCTCATTCACCGAAAATCTTTTTCTTTTTCCTTGTTTTTTTTTTCTGCCCCAAAAATAAAGAAAACAAAAAAGATGGACAAGTGTTGAGTTTTAATTAGTTTATCAAATTTTGGAGATTTTTATCCCATCTTATCTTTCAAGATCAATTATTATATCGTAAATAATATGGCATATTATCTAGCTGATGGTATCTATCCTTCTTATCCAACTTTCATCAAATCAATTCGACTTCCTCAATGTGAACCAGACAAGTTATTTGCACAACATCAAGAAGGATGTCGGAAGGACATCGAACATGCATTTGAAGTGTTACAGGCTCGATTTAAAATCCTTCGTAAACCAGCTCGCATGTGGGACATAACCGATTTGGCTATCATCATGCGGTCATGTATCATATTGCATAATATGATTGTTGAGGATGAACAGGATACATGTGTTCAACATTGGACCGACTATGATCAATCGGAGGCAAGTGGTTCTATTACACCACAACCATTCTCGACTGAGGTGTTACCTTCATTTGCAAATCATGTATGTGCTAGATCTGAATTACGTGATTCAAATGTGCATCTCGAATTGCAAGTCGATCTAGTCAAATACATATGAGCAAAATTTGGAATGTTTCGTGATTAAAGAGATTTTTAAGCCTTTGTGTGATTTAAATTTTTTTTTTTTTCAGTTAAGTCTATTGTACTAATTAAGTTAAGCATGTTTTATCAGTTGTGTTGTCTATTTGTATTGTATTGTATTGTATTTAAAGTTTTTTTGTAATTTTATGGTTTTTAATAAAAATTATTTTTATTTTTTTTATTTGAAAAATATTGATTAAGAATAAATAAAAAAAATTTAAATTATATAATATTTATTAATTTAATTTAGTTTCAATTCATAATTGTGATAAATATGTAGTTTCAAAATTATATATACATATATATATATATATATATATGTGGTGGGGTAAGATGTTGAATTTTATTAAATAAAACTATTGTAGAGGTTGAAATTGAATTGAATGTTGAATTATTAGATAGAAAAGAAAAAAAATGATGTGGAATGTTAAAAGTAAAAAAAAAGAGTGTTTAATTTCTCAACAATATACATAGTCTTAGTCAAACAAAAAAACTTGCACTTGATGTTCCCCACAACACCATATTAATTAACTCTAAAAAAAATTGAAAAAATTTACTACCAACCCACTTGAAAAATCATAGTATTAAAATATAGAGATGTTGTAAATAACAAAGCCATTTTAACATAACAAATTCAAACAGATTACTTTTTTTGCTAAATAATTCAAACAGATTACTGGATCAAAAAAAAAAAATTACTGGATCAGTAGTGGCACACGTAGTTGGATGCTCTGTTCAAATTCAGCATCACATGACGGTCTCCAAATTTTAAAACAGAGAAAACAACAAAGTCAGATAGCAAATTAAGAATGAAAATCTTAGTTCATATGACCAAATTAAAACAAGGTTAGATTGAAAAAAAAAAGAACATAGAAAAGTACAGATCTGGAAGATGATAAAAAACAAAAGCTATTACATGTGAGTGTAGAATCTTACAATGCATTTTAATAAAAGTAAATATTACAAAACATACGGAGAGGCCGAGCAAATGGGGAATGATGATAGCGAATACGAGACTATGAAGCATATCATGGCGATGACTTTTACCCAATCTAATTAAGGTAAGAAAAAAAATAATGACATTTGTAAGAACAAAATGTCACGTTTTCTTTTTCGAAAACTACTCTGTATTTACACCGGGTTTCATCATGGACATGGCAGAATGGTCGAGACATGGTATTGTTGCGAAGAATATGAACATTCTCCCGAAAAACCATTATGGTTTGACCAGGTTTCATATATGGGTCTTTCCCAAGCAAACAGTTAACATGAAGAGTGGTGCAGCAATAGTCATCGCATGAGTAATACCCCTTTTGTCTTGAATATACCATTTCTCGTTCGCATATCTCACACCAGCCTGACTCATCACTTCCCTCTTTCCTTTCTCGAAATGTGAGGAGATGTTTATCATGCTTATACATTGCCTTGTATGGTAAAGTAGCACACTTGAAACATATGATATAATCGCATTCAATGCAATTTAGCTTTCTACGACGATGATAAATTCCATCAGCAAAACGACAGATTTGACATCTTGCCGATCCTTCTTCTTCTGGCGTCAAAGCTAGGAATAGCGGATGATCATGGCCTTCGTATTTAAATGGTTCAGAAACCAAAGCACACCGTAAGTCTAGTCTAAAATCATTTGTGGGATCTTCATAGACGAAACCACAACTTTGACGGTCACAAGCACCACAAGTGAACTGAGGACCTTCATTCCACGCATTTCTGTTAGTGACAACTTTTAGCGTGAGTGGATGGGCATGCAACGGATGATGTTTCTTGAGGAGAGCATTGGCACATGTTTCATGTAAGATGAAGTCACATTGATCCAAACATGAATAATACATACCCTCGTAAATGGGGAGAGCGCACGCTTGACATAACTTGTTATCATCATAAACTATACTGATCTCAAGCTTTAGATGATGAGCATGAGAAAAATGGAGTATGATTCCATCAGCTATCTTCTCAAATGGTTCCACAACTATCTCTGGTTCTTCAGCTACTCCTTCGAGTTCTTTCCCATCCCACAAATCTCTTCGTAACGCACATCTTGAATGAACAAAATAACCATCACACTTGTTGCAAAAGTATGCACCACAATCGTTGTCAACCTTTTGACGACACACTCCGCAAGACAATCTTCCAGCAGTTGGAAGAGAATAAGTAAAAGAGATACGATGTTGGTGACGAGATATCCTTATGACATATGGGAAATAGATACAATCTTGATGGACTACAAAGACACATCGAGCACATACATAGGTGGGAGTAGATTCTTTAATCACACCACAAACATTGCAGCGTAAGGAATTCTGTTTGGGGGAAAAGGTGAGAGAATGGGGATGCCTTTTTAGGTGGTCTATGAGAATGGGTATTGGCTTCATCAAACAAACTTGATGCATACTGAAGTTATAGGTAGGACAATGATAAACCATCTGATATACAGTTTTTCTACAAGATGTGCAACTCCAATAGTGGTCGTGAGAAAGGGGAGGAGTGTAAAGTCGGAAAGAAAGAAAAGGATAGGAAGGGTGTTTGATCTCAAGTGGTGCTTCCACACATTCTTTGTGAAAGATTTCACCACATGTGGGACACAAGTAATAGTCAGTGCCGATCTTTGGGTTTCGGCATGACTGGCAATTTAAATAGTGATCGACAGGATAAGGTTTTTCATTGTTGCACCAAAAGAGTGGAAGTAGAGGGAGCTTACAGATTTTATCATAATCATCATCATGGACGTCAGAATCAAGCAGAGATTGGACATTTTGATCAACGCCGTTGCTTATGTGGGGGAAGTAAGGAGGAGTATTGAACGGAAGAACGTCGTCGTCACTAGAATAACCAAGCTCCTTTAGTTTTAACTTTTCAACTTTGCGACGAAATGAAGGACAGAAGAAAAGAAGAGGTTGAGGTGGAAAGAGGTCGTTGTTGCCACCGGAATCATTGGCTGCTTCACCGGAGGAGGAGGGGGAAGAAGAAGGGTTGGGTGTTTGAGATAAGTAAGTGAATATGTGAAATGGTTTCCCATTGATTTCTCCCTCATGAAATATACCCACTGAATCCATGGCTTAAGAATGTGGGAATGTGTAATGTACATCATCTCTATATCTTCCTTACTTACCATATATACAACGTGAAACTACGGCTACTTTTACATTTTATATTCTTTGTTATAGAAAAGTCACTCGTTATTTTTTTTTATTTTGTTTTGAGAAAGACTCATTATTGTTTTTGAATTATCTCTGTCTAGTCTATTATTGATTAACTCAACTCTCTTGCATTACAGAGGGTGAGACAACACAAAAGAAGAAAAACAAATATTTACTTGTATTTTTCTTAACAAAAACAAGAAAACGATGTTAATAATTTTTTTTGGATATTTTTTTTTCCTTATTGATAAAAGTTATTAAATTTAAAAACAAACAAGGTTACAAGCTATGACAAAGTCAAACAGTTTTGAGGAAGATATTTAGAGAGAGTTTATTTTTATTTTTTTTATTTAGAGAGAGTTTTTCTTTGGATTCGTGATTATTCGTAGATCGTAATATTAAATTTATTGATATTATTTCAATTTAAAAAATTTTGTAGTCTCTCTCTCACACGTTCTGTTAGACATAATAATCGTTTAATAAATTAACAATTAGTCAAACAAAAAAACTTGCACAAAATGCTCCCCACAACATCATATTAATTAACTTCAAATGAAAATGAAAAAACATACTCACACTTGAAAAATCATACTCGTATTTAAATATAGAGATATTGTAAATAACAAGAATAAGAAAACGATGTTAACATTACCTTTTTGGATATTTTTTTCCTTATTGATAAAAGTTATTCAATCTAAAAACAAACAAGGTTACAAGCTATGACAAAGTCAAACAGTTTTGAGAAAGATATTTAGAGAAAGTTTTTTTTTATTTTATTTAGAGAGAGTTTTTCTTTGGATTCGTGATTATTCGTAGATCATAATATTAAATTCATTGATATTATTTCAATTTAAAAAGTTTCTTAGTCTATCTCTCACACGTTCTGTTAGATATAACAATCGTTTAATAAATTAACAATTAGTCAAACAAAAAAACTTGAACTTAATGCTCCCAACAACACCATATTAATTAACTCCAAATGAAAATGAAAAAACATACTCAAACTTGAAAAATCATACTCGTATTTAAATATAGAGATATCACTACAAGAAAATAGGCTCTTAGCAACTCCCAGAAGTGTCACAAATTCGTCGCAAACACCTCACTTGCGACTACTCTGCAATGCCAAATGGTAGTCGCTAAACATTCGTCGCTAATATTTTGCATCGCACATGCGTCGTACATTTGCGACGCGTTTGTGACAATTATATATATTCGGTAATTTGTGATTACTTTGCAACGTTATTATAGAGTCGCAAATTAGCTACTAATTAGTGACACCCAATAATTTGCGACAACTTAGCGACTGATATTATCGTCTTAAATTTGTGACTACTGTATGACGCCATTGTAGTCGTAAAATTGCGACACTTTTAGGACTATTGTGTTCTTCACGAATGATAATTTGTAGTCGCATAATAGTCACTGATGTGTCACAAATTAACAACTATTTGGCGACGATTAAAAAAGAATAGTCGCAAGTTAGTCACTAAAGCGTCAAGAATTACCTACTACTTTGCGACGCGTGCTATATTTTTGTTAGGAAATTTCAGATGCAGTCTCAGATTTGTCACTATAGCATCACAAATTACCCACTCTTTTATGACGTATTCAGTATTTTGGTATGAAATATCAGATGTAGTCGCAGGTTGGTCACTTTAGCGTCACAAATTAGCCACTCTTTTGTGACGCTTACAATATTTTTGTATAGAATATCAGTTGTAGTCGCAAGTTAGTCACTTTATCGTCACAAATTACCCACTACTTTGTGACGCTTGTTCTGTTTGTTCGTTAAGGTATTGCATTTTTGCAACTATTTTGTGACTTAAACACAATACCTAAATGTGTATAAAACTAAATTGTTTTCGAATCTAAAACTAAAACTACAACAGAAAGCTAATATATAAACTTTGTACATTACATAATTAAGGTTTGTTCGAAGCAAAAGTGCATAAAAGAAGATAATTATACATAACTTTATATAATTGTACTTGTTTGTTCAAACAAAAACCAGAAACTGAGAGAAGGGATAGAAAGAAACCATCAGTTGTTGTCATTGGCAGGAGGGGGTTCATCAGTTGAGTCTTCATCCATGTATGCGGCGATCCGCGGATTGTCCTTCTTCAGAAACGAGAGGAGCTTCTCCAATTTAGAGACCCGAGCATGACTTTGCCTTAGCTCCTTTATCTCTTCATCACGTCGCTTATTTTCCTCATCATGCTCAGCTAGCTTAAGACGAGCAGATTTAAGCTCATCATGAATCTCTGCTAGTTCAGGTGTAGGAGTACTGTCTACGTAGCTTATCTTCCTCTTCCCTTTGTTCACCTTCTGAGACAGTCCACCTATTCCAAAAGGATTTCCCTTTTGATCGAATTCAGTACACTACAACAACAAAGAAAAATTTTCATCAACCAATTGATTCATCAACCAACTGCAACAATCAGTAAAGACACTAACAACTTCAACAATCAGTAAAGACACAAACAGAAACAGATTCATCAATCAAACTAAAACAGATTCATCAATCAAACAGAAACATAAAGTAGAGACACGAACAGAAACAATTCATCAATCAAACAGATTCATCAATCATACTCATCAATCAATCACATATCTATTCATCATTCAGGAGACACAATCATAAACAGAAACAGAAAACAATGATTTGGAACATATATTAAAGACAGAAACAGAAACAGAAAACCAGGAGAGAAAGAGGAAGATTACCTGAAGGAAAATATTATTATTCTCTTCAATCGTGAGAGTCCGCTGAGTGGAAATGTTAGACAAATTGTCCTGCTCGTTTGCTCCATCTCCTGCCGGCTGTTCAAGAGCCTCTGCCAGTCTCCTCTCATACTCATTAGCCATTTGCTTCGCCTTTTGATCAACAAACGTGCCATCCTTGGATGTATGTGTCCTCACAAAGACCTCTCCATATGAGACAGGTCTGCCCAGTTCCTCCTCCTGCAGAAACAGATGTGAAAGATTAGGTAGATAGAGGATAAGTAGATGCAGGGGAAAACAAATAGAAAGGAGCAAAGTATTACCATTTGTTGCTCAACATCCAAGTGAGAAGTTTGGCCAGATACATGCTTGTAGATGCCAAGTCCACCACGAGTAGAGTTATAGGATCTTGAAGCAGTACTGCTCTTAGACATTGCCTCTGGAGTTTCCCAATAGGCGCACATATGTTCCCAAAGGGTTTCACCAATCCAATTTGGCCTTACACCCTTCTTCTTAGCCTGACTGACAATTCCTCTCATCCTTTTGGTAGCAATTCTCCAAAAATGAGCCCTAACAAGCTCAGTGATCCCTATGTCCCAATTGTATTTCCTCTATGCAGTAAAAAAACTCAGTTAGGTAGTGATCAATAGAAGTATCTTAGTTAGGTAATGATAAAGAATGAAACATAACCGCAAAAGTTCGGAAATAGAGCTCTTGATAAGCGGGGGGGGGGGGGGGGGGTCACTGTCCAGCTATAGAAAGGGCCATCAAACTTGCGACGAAATATCCCAGCAATCACACGGGTCAATAGTCCTTTGTTCCGAGTAAACCTAAGACATGAACATAAATAGAAGTTAAATACAAAGTAACAGAGACAATGATGTTCATCTATCTGAAATTAAAACCATTCTATAAGACAGTTTTCAAGATAGCAACATATTTCAGAGTACTAAACCATATGACATATGACAGTACTTTCCTACTACTAAACCATATGAGAAGCATTCTATAAGACAAGTTTTCAAGATACCAAGAATACTAAACCATATGACAGTCACTCATTCTAGTACTAAGCCATATGAGAATACAAACATATTTCAAGATAAAAATCAGTTCATATGACAATAAACTTACCAATATGTATCAGGCTTAGGAACCTCACTGAGGAGGGGTAGTCTGTCTCGTCGTGGAAGAGCCAAAATATTGTCCAACAGTTGCTGGTCGTCTCCCCCAACTGCTGGTACGTGATAACTTTCCAATCCTTGAGCTTTGTTTTCTTCAGCTTGGTGTTCTTCACCATCGAGTTCTTCTCCTTCATCCTCGTCATATTCCTTATCTTCATTATCAAAGGCAGCAGCTTCTGGTTGGTCAACCTGATGGGCTTCCTGTAGTGGATCGCGATTGAGGTTGATGCTGGGACTTTGGTGATTGGATGGAGCTTGAGACGTTAGGGCAGCAAATGGAAGCCTATTAGCTGAAGCTCGGTATTGCTGAGGAATAGATGTTGTTCGAGATACAGTCACCTGAGAGTCTGGAGTACGATGTCGTAGGTTGGAGCACTGGGAAGAACCACCGTCGCCGCCGCTTGACCTAGGTCATTGCCGTGGGGTTGTGGCTGTATCATCTCCGGCGTCGTGTCTCTGTGACCGAGAGGTTGAACCATCTTTGACCACCGGTGGAAGCTTTTCAGGAACCCCGTCTCTCGCCGTACCCTCTCCGCTACTGTGAGGTGGTGGTGCTTGTGAGGTCGAAGCATCAACAACTTTGGCTTTCCCACGAGCAAGAGCGGCGGTTGGTTTTCCACCACCCTCAGCGCCGGTTTGTCTTCCACCACCAACAGCGCCGGTTTGTCTTCCACCACGAGAAACTCCTCCGCCTCGAGTTAGTACTCCTCCTGGAGAAACGACTCCGCCTCCCCGACTACCTCCTCCGCCTCGTCGATTAACTCCTCTGCCTCCTCGATTAACTCCTCCGTCTCCTCGATTAACTCGTCCGGCTGGTTGAGAACCTCCTTGGCCTCGTGATTTCTCTCGGGTCACAACCATAGTTTAAGGTTGAGATTGGAATGAATAGAGAGATCGAGAGAGATAGACGGATGAAAGAGGAAGAAGAAGATGTATCGAATCGAATCGACAGAGAGAAAAAAGAAGATTGATCAATTCGACATAGAGATCGAATCGCCTCCGTCGAGAGAAAGAAGAAGAACTGAGATGAAATGAAATTAGGGTTTCAGTTTTTATGTTTTTTTATCAATTTTGGGCGTCACAACGGCGTCGCTAATGCGTCGTAAAACTGTTTTTATGGTGGTTAACAAAAGGCCGCCTAAATGGCCCAAAAATTTTCAGATTTCGAGCCCAAAATTTGGTTTTGGAGCCAAAAAGCGTGGTTAAATAGTCGCAAAAGTGTTACTGATTTGTGTCTCTTGTATGACTGATTTGCGACGCCGCAGAACTCTTCGAGAACGTTGCAAAAGTGTCACTGATGCGTCACAAATGTTGTAGGGTGTCGATATGTAGTCGCAAAAGAGTCACGTATTTGTGTCTCTTTGGTGACGTTTTTGCGACGCTGAAAACAATACCCTAAACCCTAAATATTTTGGACCAATAGATTGTGGTTTTATCCCTCTTATTCAACTTCTAATGTATTATTAACCATTTCATTGCTTATGTGCATTGAAATCTCACATAGAAAGTTTAATTTAACAAAATCTAACACTTCACCACAAAGTACATTAAACTTCTAAGTGTTTTAGTTTTAGAAATGTGATCTCATTATTTGTAATATGAATTTGAATTTGAACTTCCATAACTTAAACTATTTATGACTAATTAGTATATGACAATGTAATTTCATACCAATAAATCAGATATACTTCAAATATGATGTAAAATTTTAAAAATTCTTAGGACGCGTCGGAAAAGAGTCACTAATGCGTCACACATTTTCTTTGGTGTCGCTATATACTCGCATAAGCATCACTGATTTGTGTCTCTTTTATGACTGATTTACGACGCCCCAGAACTCTTCGAGGACGTTGCAAAAGTGTCACTGATGCGTCACAAATGTTGTTCGTACCAGGTTTCGAACACAGATGGGAGAGTACAACGAATTGTAGATTAACCGTTGTGCTATTGTAACTTATTCGTTTAGTCTTAAAATTATATCATATTTATTCATAATTTAACATTTTCGTTTGTTGTTAACTTTAAACTGTATTTATTCCAAAGTTAGCTTAAAACCAAAATTATTGTATTTTCCTGGATTCGAACTCGGATGGGGGTGTGCAATGTTGAGTAGTTTAACCGTTGTGCTATTGTAACATATTCATTTAGTGCTAACATTAAAATGTATTTATCCCTGAAGTTAGCAGACAACAAAAATTATTTTAACACTTAAATAATTACACACTAATTATTTTAACACTTAAATTATTACACACTAAATATTTCTTACACTTAAATTATTACACAAACTTTATATAAATATTAAATCCCGCACATATATTACATACATATTAAATGAAATCCGATTTAAATTTCATCGGCTTCGGAATCTTCTTCCGAAGATGATAAATTACATCGAAATTCATCTTGTTGCTCAGCGTCGTCAATTTCAAAATCGATGTGTTCAATTGGATGATTTCCATCAATTAGACCTTCGACATTGATCTCTTCGACCGTATCCGTGACTACATCGTTCTCAGCTTGTTGCAAAATAATAAGCTCAGTGTCATTAAATTTTCCTTGCACACGAGTCCTTGGATTAACTTTTAGAACTGAGAGCCAATTCCCATGACGTTTATTAACATTTGGGTATGGAAGATAACATACTTGATCAGCTTGAGACGCTGCAATATATATTAATAAAAATTCTATTAGGATATAATTATAAATATAACAACATTACAATAGTATAGACATTAAATTCATACCTAATACATAAGTGTCGTCGTTTGTATATCTCCCCGATTTTAGCACGTCGACAATGCCTCCCTCGCTGGTTCTCGTTCCTTTGTCGGGTGTGGGGTCATACCAATTACAATCGAAAAGCACGATTTTCAAATTCAAAACTCCTGGATATGTGAGCTCAATGATTTTTTTGATGGTCCCGTAGAAATCATTCTCCCCCGGTTGAGAATAATTTTGGCCTCGGACACAAATTCCATAATTCATTGTTTTTCTGTTTTTTCCGTAATCCTTCGTGTGAAATAAATAGCCTCTTTTAAAATACATAGGCCATGACCTAATCTTTTTTTCTGGACCGTTGGCTATATCGTATACCCACATCGGAAAATTTTCTTGACTTCTCATTGCATCCACCTATACATAGAACAATAAAAATATCATAATGGTTGATGCAAAACATTAATTTAATAATTAAATTATGAAGAATACATACATATTGGCAGACCCATATATGAAATTCATCATCTCTTTTAGCTAAGACTTCATCATCAGAAAGTCCTGGATTTTCAAATCGAATCTGTGCATCCACCAAACTGTGTTGCCAACACTTGATTATGAATAACGTGGTGCAAAATGTATACAATTACTATATTAAATTTATAGATGAAGTACAATTACCTTTCAAGCGGTCGGAAATATTCACAATTACGCAAAACATATGAATGTGCGCACTTGTATTCTTTCGTGGTTAACCAAGATTCAGTACATTTGCCACTTGGACGACCTACTTCAGTAAATATATTCGGTACGGGAAAATCATAGATAGGTACTTCACCTTCATCGTACCGAGTTGCCCTGCAAAATTTACGGAAAACAATTCATCTTATTTTAAGAAAAGCACGGTTTACATATATATTAAAGTCTAATAAAAAAAATTTATTACCTTCTTTTGCTAGCTGTAGAAATTTGAGAGGCAAAGTAGTGTTGTGAGAAATAAGAAATCTCATCATTCATGTACGATTGAACAATCGATCCTGCTGAATATCTTTTGTTCTTTGCTTTGCCTTTCAAATGTTTAAAAAATCTTTCGAACGGATACATCCACCTATATTGCACAGGACCACCAAGCTCGGCTTCATATGGCAGATGTATAGGTAGGTGCTCCATCACATCGAAGAAAGCAGGTGGAAAGATTTTTTCCAAGTTACACAGTATCATCACAATATTCTCCTTCAAAATTAGGAAGCGACTTTGATCCAATGTTCTGCTGCTTAGATCACGGAAAAATGCTCCAATTCCTGAGAATAACATATGTGTAAATAATGTTTAAAAAGATTAAAATAACATATATATGATCGACTCTCGGATTTTATATCTTAATTTATATATATACCTGATAATTCTTTGTGCACGTTTCGCGGGAGGAGTTCTGCGAACACGAACGGAAGCAAGCGCTCCATAAAAACATGGCAGTCGTGACTTTTCATTCCATAAAATTTGCCCCCACAGATGTCTGCACAGCTTGCTAAGTCAGCTACATACCCATCTGGAAATTTTACCTCATTTTTCACCTAGTGTAGTAACACATCTTTAGCTTTTGAACTCAATCTCCAAATAGGAAATGGAGCGTTGCCACGACCATCGACATGCAAATCTTTCCGAGAACATAAATTTTCGATATCTAGTCTTGATTTGACTGTGTCTTTTGATTTGTCTTTAACATTCATAATAGTATACATGATGTTATCAAAAAAATTCTTCTCGATATGCATCACATCAAGATTGTGCCGTAGAGTAAGGTCTTTCCAGTATGAAAGCTCCCAAAATATGCTTTCTTTATGCCAATTATGCCAATCTCCGTAACCGACCGGTTTTATGTGATGTCCATTTCCACCACAATTAGATGTTTTTCGTGCTCCGGCACTCCGTATATGGTGGAGTACTTGTTCTCCAGTTAACGATGCGGGTGAATCCTCGTTCAGTGCAGTCTTTCCCTTCAAAAAGTTAACTTTGTTCTTCCGTAACGGATGTTCTGTAGGCAAAAATCTTCTGTGACAGTCAAACCAACAAGTCTTCCTACCAGCCCTCAATTGAAATGCATTTGTATCATCCATACAAATTGGACATGATAATCTCCCATGTGTCGTCCATCCCGATAACATCCCATATGCCGGAAAATCACTTATCGTCCACAATAGAACAGCTTTAAGGTTGAAATTTTGATTTAGTGACACATCATACGCCTCAACTCCGTTATTCCATAACTCCTTTAACTCTTCGATCAGTGGCTGGAGGAAAACATCAAGGCTGGCTCGTGGATGATTTGGTCCCGAGTTCAAAATGGTAAGAAACAAGTGCTCCTTTCCCATGCACATTCCCGGGGGTAAGTTTTAGGGTGTCATGATTATAGGCCATAACGAATGGTTTTTTGACATACCAAAAGGATTGAAACCGTCTGTACATAATCCCAGATAAACATTTCGTGTTTCCTCCGCAAAACTTGGATACATTTGATTGAAATTTTTCCACTCTGCTGCATCTGATGGATGACACATTACTCCATCTTCTGATTCATGCTCAGCATGCCACCTCATCGATGCTGCCGTCTTCTCAGATTGGTACATCCTCTTCAGTCTATCAGTGATTGGTAGATACCACATTTTGCTTAACGGTATTTTTTTTCGTCCCTGACGATCCTCATATCTTGTTTTTCCACAGAACTTGCAATGCTCCAACACCCCATCTTCTTTCCAGAAGAGCATATAGTTATCTATGCATACATCGAATGTATGGTATGCCAAGCCTAATTTTCGCATCAACGTTTCTGTCTCATAATATGAACCAGTTGCCTGATTAGGCTGTGGTAAATACTCTGTTACCAATTCCGCCCATGAATCCATGCAATTTTCAGCCAAATTATGGTCTGCCTTGATATTCATATACCGAGTAGCTAATGATAACTGCGAATGATCATCATGACAACCATCATACAATGACGTTTTTGCAGCATCTAAAAAGTCGTAGAATTGTTTCGCCTCATGGTTAGGTTCTTCAAAAACATGATCATTTCCACTATGACCATGTTCGTCATGATGATAATCATTATCAGGAAATGCATCATGGACCATCCCACTAGCATAAACATCCCCACCATCATAAACATCTCCACCATCATAATTCATTTGTTCATAATAACCGCTACTAAAATCAGCATTTACGTAATGACTACTACTAGGACCTGCCCCAACTACATTGTAATCTTCCCCATGTTCGGTCCACACATAATAATCTTCCACAAAACCACGTTGATGCAAATGGTTCGAAACAGTTCTAACAGGTTTCATACCACTAGAATTTTTACATTTCGCACAAGGGCAGTATAAATTACCTCCACTGCCAATGGCCAAGTCCTAGCAACTTGCGAAATCCAGAAACTGCCTGACCCCATCCAAAAAGTCGGTTGAGAGATTATTTGTATGTGGATCGATCCTTATATACATCCAATCTCGAGAAGAGTTCCACATAATTTGTTTCCTCTAAATTTTTGTTTTTTCTCTTCCCGTTTTTTTTTCGTGTGTGTGGCTGAATGAGGAAGAGGGAGGTCGATTTTGATATATATAGGATAAAATTTGCGACTCCTTTGTGACTCCAAAAAAGCGTCGCACATTTGCGACTCTTTTCTGACTATTTTGCGACGCCTTCGTGTGCTACCTACCTCTCGCATTTATCACGTGTCACCTAATTTCCTCCTTTGCCAACATACTTGTCGACATAGCTAGTGACTACTTTGCCACTCTTTTGCGACGCAAGGACAGCGTAATAATAGCGTCACAACTTTGTGACTACTTTGCGACGCTGACTAATACTGAAAAAAGGTGTCACAAAGTAGTCGCAAAATTTGACCAATTTGCGACAACTCAAATAAGAGTCGTTAATCAGTCACTAATTTGTGACGAATTTGCCACATTAGTTCGTAGTCGTAAATTAGTGACAGATTTGCGACGCTAATTTACGCAATCGCAAAAGGGTGGCAAATGAGTCATAAATGGAGTTGCAAATTTTGTGACGCAAAATTCTGTCACAAAAAGCAGTCACTAATTAACTGTTTTCTTGTAGTGTATTGTAAATAACAAATCCTTTTAAAATGCAACATAACAGATTACATATTTGGATGTTGTGTTCAAATTCAGCATTTATCCAGATGCATCATTTAGATTTAGAATTTTGCAAAAAAAAAAAAAAATCTCATTTAGATTTAGATATTATATTTTTATTATAAAAATTTGTTTTAATTATAGGAAAATTAGCATGGATGACTATTAAAAAGGGAGACTTGCAAAAATAATCCACAAATTGAAGTCAATTGCAAAACTAACCTCCATTTTCTTCCCTCTCATATTTTGCCACTTTATCCCTCCTTTATCCTTAATATCAACACATATTGTCATTATGTTCTGTTTATTTCTTTTTTTTTAAATTTTGAAATATTGCAAATGACACAAAACCCAAAAGATCTCAATATATTTACGAAAATACCATCTTCTTCAATTTTGCCAACCACCATGAACAACCAATTTAAAGCTCTAAATGCATTCTCATCCGACTTTTTAAGTGTAAATGCTCAATATCTTATCTCATTACCTATTGTCTTCCATTTCCTCTCTAATTTCTTCCAAAAAACTCTTAAATTTGTACTTCAAAATTTTTCTTTTATAAACATAACGATTTTCGATGGTTCTTGCATAACAGGGTCTTGGGTTCTTTGTTACCGGTGAGACTCAAAGTTAGAGGTGTTTGAAGAAGTTAAAAACGAGCTTAAACGGCGAAAAAGGTAGACTTACTTGATTTTTGCCTGTTTTCAGATCTGCTTCGCGAAAGTAGACTTCTTTTATAGTCTACTGGTCAACGGAGAGGTTATATTTGCAATTGACCATTTTTGAAAATATTCAAAGTAGACTTCTTTTGCAGTCTACACGTTTTCCTTTGGAAACAAAAAAAATGTTTGTAGACTTCGTATGAAGTCTACTTGAACTGAGGTTAGTTTTGCAATTGACCAAAACTTTGACTTTATAGAGTAGACTGCAAAAGAAGTCTACAACATGTAGACTTCTTTTGCAGTCTACTATGTCGAGAATTAAGGTTAGTTTTGCAATTGACTAAACTTTGACTTTTTAAAGTAGACTGCAAAAGAAGTCTACTTTGAGCAATAGGTTAGTTTTGCAATTGACTAAAATCTTGACCACGGTTCAATATCTTTGTAGACTGCAAAAGAAGTCTACATACGAAGTAGACTTCTTTTGCAGTCTACAATTTAATTAAATCGAGATTTTGGTCAAACACAAAACTAACCTCTTTTTTCAGAGTAGACTTCTTTTGCAGTCTACATAGATAGTCAAACTTTAGTCAATTGCAAATATAACCCGCCAGGTCAAAGAAGTCTACAAACGAAGTCTACTTTTGATTGTAGACTGCAAAAGAAGTCTACTTTGAAAAAACTATTTTCCGCGTATTTGTGTAGACTGCAAAAGAAGTCTACTTGGAAAGTCAAACTTTAATCAATTGCAAAACTAACCTAAATGATTTTTGTAGACTGCAAAAGAAGTTTACACGAATAAAGTCAAAGTTTTGGTCAATTGCAAAAATAACCCAAATAGTTGTGTAGACTTCTTTTGCAGTCTACGTACTTATGCTCTAATTGCAAAACTAACCTTCCAGGTCAAAGAAGTCTACACACGAAGTCTACAATTGTAGACGTTTTTTGTAGTCTACATTTACGGTTTCACTAATAATTCTTTTATAATTCATTAGTAATGAATTTTTGGGTTTTTATTTTTTCTAAATGTGTGTTAATTATGGTGTTGTAATGTATAAAAATTTGATATGAAAATGTATTGTATATATTTTATAAATTAATTTTCTTGTTTGATTGGCATCTAGCTCATATCTGTAGAATTCTGAAGAAGCCTGCTCCGAGTAGACTTCTTTTTTAGTCTACATTTACGATTTTACTAATAATGCATTTATAGTTCATTAGTAATGAATTTTGAGATTTTTGTTTTTTCTAAATGCGTGTTAATTATGGTATTTTTTTAGTATAAGTTTGACATGTATATGTGTAATAGATAATCTTTAACTTAATTTTCTTGTTTAATTATCATATTTGTAGACTGCACAGGAAGTCTACTCCGTGTAGACTTCTTGTGTAGTCTATATTTATTAATTCACTAATAATGCATTTATAATTCATTTGTAATGAATTTTGTGGTTTTTGTTTTTTCTAAATGTGTGTTAATTATGGTGTTGTAATGTATAAAAATTTGATATGAAAATATATAATATATATTTTAAAAATTAATTTTCTTGTTTCATTGGCTTCTAGCTCATATATGTAGAATTCTGAAGAATCCTGCTATGAGTAGACTTCTTTTTTAGTCTACATTTATTAATTCACTAATAATGCATTTACAATTATTAGTAATGAATTTTGTGGTTTTTTTTTCTAAATGCGTGTTAATTATGGTATTTTGTTTAGTATAAGTTTGACATGAAAATGTATAATATATATTTTATAAATTAATTTTCTTGTTTGATTGGTATCTAGCTTATATATGTATACTTCTTTTGTAGTCTGCATTTACGATAGCTAATGTGTTTTTATTTGTTCTTTGTCCACAGATAATGGTTCAATTTCTGGCTGTTTATGGAGAATGAGTTAAGGAAGATACGTCATGGCGATTTGCGGTTCATAATCAGAGAGAAGGGAGAATGTTCTTCTTGCATGATGGTTGTACACATGGTGAACTTCTTGAAATGGTTGAAGATGATTATAAGTTAGACACAAAATCAGAGTTGTTGGACATCACTTATTCACTACCAGAATCAATATTGCAATAGCTGGATCCGGATACACCTCCTATACATGTCACAAATGATAGACAAGTTCGAAATTTGATCGAGCTAGGTAAAACGCATGTTATACGCATTTGTGTCACAAGTCACTCCAAAGCCGTTAAAGCCAGTGATGATGGTAACTGTGCATATGAAGATGTAGACGAAAACGAAGAGGAATTCAGTGATGAAGATGTTGAAGAAGATGAGTATCTTGATGAGAATTATGGTGATGGTGTTAATTTGGATGATGATGTGAATGGAGATGATTGTATTAAAACTGCTGATGGTGTTGATGAGGACTATAGTATATTTGGAAAAGTGAAAGATGAAGATGAAGATGACATCTCATTTGATTTTGTTGGTGGCCAAGGAGGAGGAATACCAAATATGACACCGTCTGATAATATATTTGTTAACCAGAATTTTGCTACCAAAGAAGAGTTGGTTACAGAATTGCGATTGACGGCGGTAAAGTCAAGATTTTCATTCAAGGTGTATAAGTCAACAAAAACTCTTTTCGTGGCTACATGTTCTGTGAAAGAATGCAAGTGGAAGCTCAGAGCGGGTGTCACGAATGAAGCAAACCGGTTTTGGGTGACGAAGTACTTGAAAGTTCATACATGTTCAATATCGGACCGAGTTTCGCACCGTCGGAAGTCTACTCCCAAATATATTGGTAAGCTATTTATTGACCGCGTCGGAATTATCAATAAAATTACGCCGCAACACATCAAAGATTCAATGAAGAAGATGTTTGGTATGAATATCGATTATACAACTTCATATAGATTGCTGAGGTATGCCCAAGAATTGGTTAGAGGAACAGCAGAAGATAGATATGAGAATTTGCCTTCCTATTTGCATCTACTCGAGAAAGCTAACCCCGGAACAGTTACTGGTATTGAACTTGATGCTATGAATAGATTTAAATATCTATTTATAGCATTTGGAGCCTCCATAGCTGGTTTTCAGTATCTTAGACGAGTTATTGTCGTGGATGGGTGTCATTTAATGAGGAAATACGAAGGGGTTATGCTAGTGGCACCGCACAAGACGGTAATTTTCAGATATTTCCTTTGGCTTTCGGAATTATTGATAGTGAGAATGATGCTTCATGGGAATGGTTTTTTACATAACTCCGCGGTTGTATCTCAGATCAATATCCTCTTGTGATAGTTTCTGACAGACACCAGTCTATCAAGAAGGCGTGCGACACGGTTTTCCCTTGGGCAACACGAGGTATATGTTACTATCATCTTTAGTGTAATATTGTCACGAAATATAAGGGGAAACATCTAATGTACTTGGTGAAAGGCACTGCGTATGCCTATATGCTTGAAGATTATGACAGATACATGGATGCGATCCGTAGCGTGAAGCCCGAACTTGCGATATATTTGGAGGATGCAGACCCGAAGCTATGGTCACGAGTTCACTTTGAGGGAGATAGATACAACATAAAAACGAGCAATATTGCCGAATCTATCAATGCAGCACTTAAAGTAGCGAGAGGATTTCCCATATCATTCCTTTTGGAATTTATCCGAGAGAAGTTAGGAAGGTGGTTTTCTAAAAGGCGAGAAGATGCTATGAGTCTATCAACACACCACAGTCGAGGAGTTTAATATTTGTTGGCAAATTGTGACTATTACGCGTCTACAATGACGGTGGACAAAATCGATGAATGTAAATTTTATGTCAAGGGAGGAGCACGAGATGCTCTTGTTGATTTGGAACATAAAAGGTGTTCTTGCGGTGTCTTTTATACTGAGAAGATACCTTGCTCCCATGCTATTGCGGCGTTGATATCGGTTGGCCAACATGTGCCTACTATTGTCTACCTATCCTACACGAAGGATTGTTTATATGTCACATACGCGCAAAACATTTATCCCGTCAATGATGCCTTCAAAGGACGTGGAGCAGTGCCATGTCTCCCTCCCGACATTAAGCCTCGTCCTGGTAGAAAGAAGAAGTCGAGGTGGCAAACTTCGCTAGAAATCGCGAAGATGAAAGGCACAAAACCGCGGAAGATTCACAATCAATACAACTGTTCAAAATGCAAGCAAGGAGGACATAAAATACCGAATTGTGTTACTTAATATCATATAGTCACTGCACAGTACCAAGCAAGGCGGCCAGTTTTATTTGGATTAGTATGGAAGTCTACTCGTGAAGTCTACACAGGAAGACTACTAGTGAAGTCTACACAGGAAGTCTACACAGGAAGTCTACAAAAGAAGTCTACTCGTGAAGTCTATTAGAGAAGTATTAAAAACTTGGTTATTTTGTATTTGCAAAAAACATCTACGTCTTTATTATTTTGTATTTGCAAAAAAAACTTTGTTATTTTGTATCAACAAAAAACTTCATATATTAGCATATACATTCTGAAATATGGCATTAGCCATACAATATCAAAGTTATCCGTTTTACATCCCGCAATAGTAGCAAAAAATAAAGGATATGAGTTTGTCTTACATCTAACAGATATTTACAAGAATCCTAAAAGTTAAGCGGGATTACAAAAGCATATAACTTGGTGGACATATATTAGTCATGTATCATATATGTCCAATGAGTTATAAGTGCAAAATTCGGTACCGCGTATTTTTGTCTCGTCGAATATCTCAGCAGCAAGCTTCTCCCTAATAGCAACGATGTTGGCATCACACAAGGTCGAAGTAAATGGATGGCCAAGAGCATGGCATTCAATATACTTCATAGAATACACGCCACAATCACCACTTTGCACGTTTTGCGGTACTCCTCCTTTAATCCTCTCATGCGTGTATGGATCATATGGATACTTCCACCTGTCCTCCGCTAAACATGTCTCACGGAGTAGATAAGGCATTATGACGGATATAGGCTCCACTAACTTGGAGATTTCTGCATCAGTTGCGTAACTTACAATATTATCCCAGACAACAATGTGTCTCTTTGGAATTGAAATCCACAATGCCACCCAATGATCGCCTTTAATGTGTAATGGGCCGTATATGTCATCCACTTCAATCCCCCACATCTTGTTTGATCTGCAATAAGCTGGTTCCACACCTTTTTGGTAATCCAACGCTGCAGGGGTAAGAGTTTACCAGAACCATCTGGATTTGCAAGAAAATCAACGAAGTCCTTTTACTTGGCCGTCCACATCGTGAATAAAATTGTGTCAACAAAGCACAGTTTTCCGCTCCTAAACTAATCTGGATGTTTCGAGTACCGAAGTCTCAGTAGACATATTGCAGCATCCATGTGCTGCAAGCTCAGCAAAAAAACAGAACAATTATAAGCATAATGACATACTACAAAAGAAGTCTACACAGGAAGTCTACACGGGAAGTCTACACGGGAAGTCTACACAGGAAGTCTACACAAGAAGTCTACGCAAGAAGTCTACGCAAGAAGTCTACATTACCGAGTCTTTTAGATATTCTCTCTTAGTCCGTAGAATCCAAAACCATTCTCCACTACTGTGCTTCACTATCGTTGGGTAATTGCTGTATACAATCACAATTCAGTACCCACACAATTCAGTTTATGATTATAAAGCTGGTTAACAAAGTAAATACAAGTAGAGATCTATTACTTACGGATCAAGTGCTAGCCAATCATCGAGTACCTTCACCTTTTGCCTATCAACTGGCTCAAAAGGATCATATCCTTTTCCTTTTGGAATGATGACCTTAACCTTCTGTACTATGAAAGGAAAAACTACTGATGGAGCAGGCTTCTTTAGCCTTTCGCTCTTTGTTCGTGCCAAAACCTTGGCCGCATTTTTCTGTTTATCTTGTTTTGCTTTTAGATCGGGTACATAATTGGGTCGTGGTTCTACTCTGTCAATAATCATAACACTTGGCGCATCCCCCTTGAAACTCTGACTTTGAACTTCACCCCGTTCCACCTTAACATTAACCTTAACGAATTTACTCTGCAATATCGAAGTTGATAAAAGTCAAGCAATTTATAAGTTGAATAGACCTTGAAATCCAAAGTAATGAGATGAAAGTACAAATTTCTTTCAAACAAACAATATCAAGTTCAAAAAATTTAAGTGACAACTAAATAACAAGTTTTGAACAAACAAGTAATTCCACAAAGCAACACGAAACAAATGATAATACTTCTTTCCTACTTGTCCTTTACCCCTTGCGCTTTTCCGAGTATAAGCATTTACTTTTTTGGGTGAGGAGTTTGTACTAACCCCAACATCAGAAATCCCTTGGTGGATTTTGTCCTCACCAGCATCATTATCACCTTTCTTCTCAGCAACAGTTGGTGGAGCAACATTGGATTTAACCAGCTCATGGACTTGCTCTTGCTCTTTCTCCTCTCCATCTTGCATAGCCACTTTCTATCCGACCTTCAACATGGACTTCTACATAGTTGCCACCTTATCAGCAAGGCCTTTAATCCTCTTCTCACACCTAGTAAAATCATCTGTTATCGTTGTTCTCAAGCCCGTAAAGCAATCATCAAAGTGTGATTGTAGTTTCAGCACCAATGACACCGGATCTTCATCAACACTCTGAGGCCTCTTCCGACTTTGGTCGTCTGTGTGAAGGCTGAGATTATCAGTCTTCACATATGGTGATTCCGCCTTCACATAAGATGGTTCAGACTTCACAAGACCTGTTTCAGAATTCACATTGTTAAAGACTTTAACAAATATCATAAAAGAAAAGAGACTACAAATTCTTTTGTTATATTCAATACCTGATCCTTTATTTGGGTTCTTGTAGATATTAACACCAACAACTGGCCAGTGCCTACTTTTCCACTTCCAGCCTTTATCAAACGATACCTTCAGAATGTTGTCAACCTTTGCATCTACCACATCATCATCCCAAAAAGGATACATCTCACCCAAAGTATTCTTCATAACAAAGGTCTTTACATTGGTCTACAAAAGGATACAAAGAACAGTTAATTAGACAATAATAAATATCTACTTGAATAAATTTATTAGACAGTGGATGAAATACCTGTTTCATCAAATTTTCTTTAAAATTCTTCCTAAATCTGGATCCTTTGAAAGCAAGCAGCAGTGGAGTTGGTGAATATGGTAGAGGGTCACCAAATTCTTTCCCAAAATCCGGTAGAGCCCAATACACCCAAAGTTGGAGAACTTGTACAAACCCCTCAATCACATAGGACGACTTCGTCAATTCCTTCTCCTTAACAAACTTTAACAGGTTCTTGAAAGCAACTCTTCCCCACGGATAGTTCACAAAAGCATCTAAATCCATAATTAGTCGAGCCAGCTTAACCGGAGTGGGTGTTGAATCTCTCTGACCTTCAATGTAACCAGCAAAGATGCAAAGATATCCCAACCTCATGCGATCCACCCGAGACCAATCTTGGCATGCACCACAAGCTGCAACTAAGTCATTAATGTTTGGACCCATCTCCAAATCCACTCCTAGAAGCTCCCAGAATGCTTTCATCTCATCGGTAACCTCAACTTCCGGAGTTTCCAGATTCACTACATACTCACAATTCAAACCAGTTAGATGTTCAAACTCATTAAGGGAAAACCTAATCGGTTCTGCACCGATGAGACTCCATATCTCATACGGCTTCACGGTGTCAAGCTGAAGACTAAGCATGTGATGCACCAGCCTCGATGCCCATCCAAATTTCAGAAAGTGGAACTTAATGAACACACCCAGACTCGAATGAAAAATCTCACTGCATTCATCTGGACGTAGTGCGCCATCTACAGCCATAGCCTCAAACAACTTTGAATCACCTGCATAATAATCTATGCTTTTATCCGGAGGAGGTTCCTGGTCTTTTGTATAAAGCCTCAATGGGAATTCCATCTCAGACGTCATCAGTAACAACCAAAATCTGCAATTCAAACTACAATTGAGTTATAATCTGCACAGGAAGTCTACACGGGAAGTCTACACGGGAAGTCTACACAGGAAGTCTACGCAAGAAGTCTACGCAAGAAGTCTACTCAGGAAGTCTATGCAGGAAGAATACTCAGGAAGTCTACGCAGGAAGTCTACACAGGAAGTCTACACAGGAAGTCTACGCAGGAAGTCTACGCAGGAAGTCTACGCATGAAGTATACGCAGGAAGTTTACGCAGGAAGTCTACACAGAAAGTCTACACAGGAAGTCTACCTTTGACAGATATCGAAGTTGATTTCGTAGCGAAGCAAGCGGTAACCCGACCTGGAGGAGAGAGTGAAACAAATAAAGTTAGTTTTACCATTCAAAGAGACAAAGATAGAAACGATGAGAGGAAGAGAAGAGAGATTACCTTCGAACGAGGGTGAGGCCTCGGTGGCGGCGGCGGCGGCTGCGAGAAGGCGAGAAGTCGAAGATGAACTAGATCTCGAAGCGAGAGTAAGAGATATACAGTTAGATTTTCAATACAAAGAGAGATAGTTAGAAACCATGAGAGGAAGAGGAAGAGGAAGATGAAGATAGAAACGATGAGAGGAAGAGAAGAGAGATTACCTTCGAACGACGGTGAGGCCTCGGCGGCGGCGATAAGCCGAAGATGAACCAGATCTGGAAAGGAGAGTAAGAGATATACAGTTCAATTTTCAATACAAAGAGAGATAGTTAGAAACCATGAGAGGAAGAGAAAGATAGAAACAAAGAGAGGAAGAGAAGAGATTACCTTCGAACGACGGTGAGGCCTCGGCGGCGAGAAGGAGAAGACGCTGAGAAATGGCTAGGGTTCGGGGTTCAGTTTTAACTTTTTATCTAGAAGAGGAAAAAATTTGTGCTTTTATATGCAGGGTAAAAAATTTGGTTAGGTTTGGTCTTCTGGGTTGGGTAAATAAATCGGTATAATTGATTGGTTTGTGTGGTTAAAATAAAATTATTTTCGGTTTAGTATGACATTTCGATGGTTTGATTAATTTCGGAATTGAATAAACCGAATAATGCAGATGTAGACTTCACATGTAGACTTCTCATGTAGACTTCAAACGAAGTCTACAATGCCCTAAACTCTAAACCCTAAATGTAGACTTCCAGAGAAGTCTATCGAAAAATAGATCAACTATTTTCGATTAATTATTCAAAACAAAACCCTAAATAAAAACTTATTTCAACATTCAAAAAGTGTAATATATTCACATATTAACACTTGTATTCAAATTTGTCATTTTAAATATAAAAATAATAAACCTTAAATCTAAACCTAAATGTAAATACATGTTTCCAACTTAGTTTCATTATGAATATGTAACCTAGTTTAGCTTTGTTTCTTGGGATGTTTCTTTAATTTGTTAAATTTTGTGAACTTTTATTTTTTATACTTCAAAATTTCTTATATTATGGTCATGAATACAAAATTTTAATCAAATTAATTTTTGTTAATTTATAAATTTAAATTTCATAAATAATTAGTAAGTAGGCTTCCAGAGAAGTCTACTAGTATAGTATTTATAACCTAATTTATCTTTATTTCTTTAATTAGTGAAATTGTGTGAAATTTTAATTTTTATACTTCACAATTATTTATACTTTATTCATGAATACAAATGTTTAATCAAAATAATATTTGCTAATTTATAAATTTAAATTTCATAAATAATTAGTAAGTAGACTTCCAGAAAAGTCTACAAAATATCTAAAGTAGACTTCTAAAGTACAATGTAGACTTCTCGAGAGTTACAACGGTAATTGTGGCTTCCGTTTTTTTCTTTGGTCATAAGGGGTGTAATTGTAATTTCACTACCCATTGGGTTAGTTTTTGCCAAACATGACATATAGGGTCTAGTTTTGCAATTGAAATGAATTTGTGGGTTATTTCAAGAAATTTCCCCATAAAAAAAACTATGGGTGTGATTGGAAATAGTCTTTTAAGCTTTTAAAGAATTTTACAACTTTTAAAATTGTTTTTTTGTCAAACATGCCATAAAGTCTTTATCTATTTTAAAGTCTTAAAAGTTTGTATTTAAATTTTTTTGTCTTGTTTTGCTCTTTTTTTTTCTAAAAACTCGTAAATAAAGCTTTAGCAATTACAAAATAAATGAATTTATTTATTTATTCTCTTTTTTATTTCTCAAATGTATTTAAAACTTTTTGTAAATTTATACATTGTTTATTACTAAATATTTTGATTGATTAATTATTATATATTTTTATCTATTCTTTTGAGATCTATTTTAAGTATATTTAAATATCTTTTTAATTTTGCTAAAGAATGATTAATTTTGATATTAAAAAAATGTTTTAGTCGAATAATATAATTTATAAGTGTTGGTCGAGACTTATATGTGTGTAATTTAACATGTAATCTTGGAAAATCAAAACTGAAATAACAAAAACAGTAATTTATATGTTTTTCAAAAAAAAATTATTCTTTATAATATTAACAATCGTTTTCATAACTAATAAATATAAATGAGAATTATTTATTTTAGATTACTTTGATTTATTAGCCTCTTGGTAATGATTAATTATATTAATAATACAAATTTTTTAATTTTTGTTGATAGTTATTTTGGAACTGATTAATTATGCTACTAATATAAATATTTTCATAATTTATATTATTGACAAAATGTTATCTGTAATTATTAAACTAACAGTTAGAGCTTCTACATATTGTATAACCAAGCAGACTTCTACTTATATTTAAGCATCTACAGCCAAAATCTCTACAGCAAAAAATCTACAGTAGCAGATTTGAAAAACACTTACCAAGCACCCTCTATTTAAAAAATATCATTTTTCACATTGAATTTTGAATAAAAACTGAATTCGACATCAAAATATGAAAAAATTAATGTGAGCAACTTTTCGTAAACATAGAAAACCTAATAATTTTTTCATACAACATAAACCAAGTACCCTACATTTTCTTTTTCTTCTGTTTTCCAAACTTTTATCGTTTTCTATTTTTATTATGGTTAACGTTTCTTACACTTTTTTTATATTTTTTTAAAGAAAAACGATTTAGAAATCAATTTAATTCACTAAACGATTTTCTTTGGTCTGGTCTTTTTTATTTCATATTGAAATTTTTATAGTGTTTTTTACTAAACATTAAATATATTATGACAATGTTAAGCTGATTTTCTTAAAATATATAAGTTGAATATTAGCATATAAAAATTATATTTAATATTAAGATATAAAACTTTATGTATAATTTATCTTAAATTATTTTGTTATTTTTAAATTGTGTTGTGTTAGAAATTGATTTTTTTAATAATACGTATATTTTTTTTTATAAATTTGAATTTTTTTTGTCACAAAACATAATAAAAACTCTTTAAAAAACTTGTTAATTCTTTATTATAAATTCAGTAAAAATATATTTATATGAAAAAGTGTTCTAAAACTTTATTGTGACAAAAAAAAATTTAAAACATTTTCTTAATGAAAAACGTAAATTTAGTATAAAATATTATTTAAATTTTTTTTTTTTTTATTTATGGAAAGAAATATAAACATAGTTAAAGAAAATTTTGTAAAAGATGTTGTTTTGATTCATTTTTGCTATGTCATATTTTTTGAAGTCATGTCATAATAAAATTGGTGAGAGTGATTCTTGTGATGACACATAAGCAAATTTGAGAAAATCACTTCTCAAATAATGTATAAGAGATGATTATCATCGAATAATTTTTTGAACATTGACTGGATGGATCTATACAACATAAGTTTATCTAAACAATAATCAGGTTTATCATATGTCTCTTTAACAAAAAAAATCAGATTTATTATCTATTGGTTTATAATCATATGTCTCTATTGGTTTTTAAGAATAGTGCTGTACTTTTTAAAAATGTATATTTTCTATAATTTTTTTTCAAAGTTACCGATTTTGATATTATTTTTTTGGGTACTATTTGCAATAATTGTTTCGTATACAGTGCATCAAAAATATATTTTACAATCACTCATGTTAAATTCAATGGTACAAACTTTATATATATTTGATTGAATAATAAAAATTTAAATTATAAAATATTAAAATAAATTCATTCATATCAAATTAAATGAATATAAATTTAAACATCATTATTCAAAATTCAACACAAAACTGATTAGATGTTTAGTGTCTACAACTTTGTTGTTGTCAAAGACTCACAAAGATAAAAATCAATTTTGGTATCATGAGTTTGTGTAAATCAATTTTTTCTTGTTGTGACCCACCACCACTACTCTTATTGTTAGGTGTTTTGAATGTTTTCAAATCAATTCAACACATTGACATTATCTGCTTCTCCCATTTTCACATCAACATTTTTTGCAGCTTTCTCTTCTTCCTCTATCATGGTAAGATCCACAATTTTTCTATTCCGTGATGAATATGATATGCGATTAGAATAGGATCACTAGAACACATGCAATGATATCCATCATGGTAAGAAGATGCGTTGTGTTTTATATTCTAATTGTGTGTCATATTCATCATGGAATAAACTCATTATGGATCTTACCATGATGGAGGAAGAAAAGAAAGCTATTAAAGATGTTGATGTCAAGATGGGAGAAGCAGATAATGTCATTGTGTTGGACTGATTTGAGGAAACTCAAAACACCAAAGAGAAAGACCAAAATGTAGGTATCATCAAGAGTCAAAAGAGACATGGATTGAAATTGTTGTTTCTTCTATCATTATGTTTGGCATTAGGAGTCTTTACCAACAACGAATCACGTGAGGGTGCTAGAATAGCCAATAAAAGTTCATAAGAGTTGTGGTGGTGGGTGTAAAACACAACACATATCCAAGATGAAATTACATAAAGAACAATGGTAAGACGACATTTTCCATTAGAATACTCGGGTGGTTGGTCTTTTAGGAGCCTAAGAGCAATGAGTAGTAAACGTGGTTTGTATTTGGAACCTATTAAACAATTGTTCATACCTGTATGTTCATGTGTATATATCATAATAATGTTCTTATCGAAGAAAGTGAATCTTCTCTTGGAGGAGCACAAAAAAATAAGTTGAAGGAGGAAAAGTTTTTCCTCAGAGTTGATTTCCGCGTGCAAGTTGTGTAGATATATAACTTTAATGGTTTTAATGAGGAAGAATTTGTGTTAACTTCACTTTTGGGAGTCCATTAGTTTGGCTACGGCTGCTTGATGATCAAGATGTAGTCGATTTTTGCAAACGAGAAGTTGAAAATCCAAGCAGCAGTAGCCAAACTAATGGAACTTCCAAAAGTGAAGCTAACACAAATTATTCCTTACAAAAACCATTAAATTTATACATCCACACAACTTGCACGTGGAAATCAGCAATTAGGAAAAAAAATTCCTCCTTCAACTTCTTCTTTTGTACTCCTCCAAGAGAAGATTCACCTTCTTCAGTAAGAACAATATTATGTTATATAAACAAGAACATCTGAGTTATCAAAATATGGGAGAAACGCCAATTGTTTGGCAGACTCTCTAGCTAAGCGTACGTTGCATGACTTAGGTATCATTGTATCGTAAACTACTTTATCAGTGAAATCTTTAGTGTTAAAAAAAAATCAGTTTCTTTATGGGCTTAATCTTGCTCGTGTCCTAAACAAACACAAAATAAAATAGCTATTTGACTATCAACTAAATGCCACTAAAATATTTAAATCAACATGACGAGATTTATGAACTCTAAACAATGATTGATAGCTAAAAGTATATGACAGTCAATCTGTATCTGCCAAAATTTAAAATCTTACCTAAAGTTTCCTCTAATTTTTTAAGAGAATGAAAATCTCAGAATCTATAGATATCACTAGAGGTTGGAGAATACTAGATCAAGAAGGACGCACATAGAACATGGTCGAAGAAGCGAGGGTGACAGTGAGAACGGTTGATGGTGAGATCGATCCACAGAAGAAATGAACAGTGAAGACTAGCTACAGAAAACGATAAAGAGAAACTAAGATGACAAAAGAGATTTGTGAATTGAAAACAACGATCGATAGCCAAAAATATATATCAATTTAACATAACCTACCTAAATGAAAACTCCTCCTTAAAGTTTCCTTTGATTTGTCCGAGTAAATGAGAAAATTCAGAAACATGAAGATATCATTAGAGATCGGAGTATACGAGATCTAGAAGGACGCACATAAAACATGGCTAGAGAAGCGAGGGCGGTAGTGAGAACGGTTGATGATGAGAACTGTAGACAGAATTAGGAGACAGTGAGACTAGCAACAGAAAACGGCAAAGAGGAACTTTCAAGAAAAAAGAGATCTATAAACCGTAAAACAACAACGACCGACAGTCAAAGATATATAATCAGTCAAACAGAATCTACCAAAATTTAAAATTTTGTCTAAAGTTTCCGTTGATCTTTTGAAGAGTGAATGAGAAAAATCATAATCTAGAGATATCATTAGTAGTCGAAGAATACGAGATCCGGAAGAACACACATTTAACATGGTTGAAGAAGCGAAGATGACAGTGAGAAAGTTTGATGGTGAGATTGATCGACAGAGAAAGACATAGATACATATCAAATGACAAAGAAAAACTTAAAAGACGAACAGATCTGTGAACTATAAACAACGATACCAACCAAAATTGTATATCAATGGAATAGAATCTACCAAAAGTAAAATCCTTACCTAAAATTTCCTTTTATTTTCAAAGAGTGGATGAGAAAAAACAAAATGTTGAAATGTCATTAGAGGTCGAAGAATATAAAATCTAGAAGGACGCACATAAAATATGGTTAGAGAAGCAAGGACGGCAGCGATAACAGTTGATGGTGAGATTGATCAACAGAGAAAAATGGTAAAGACTAACTACGTATGACAACATATAACAAAGAGAAAATTAGAAGACGAACATATTTACGAACTGTAAATAACAATCGATAGCCAAAAGAATAGATCAATTATATATAATCTACCAAAATTAAAAATCCTACATAGACTTTGATGAAAATGAGATATAGACCATGGTTGGAGAAGCGAAGGCAGTAGTCAGAACAGTTGACTCTAACATCGATCGACGGAGAAAGAGGACAGTAAAGATAACTACAAAAATGATATTAAACGGTAATAGAAAAACTTATAAGATAAATAGATATTTTTCGGTTTTTACATAGATTTATTAAAGGTAGAAAAGGTATAATATATCAAGAAATATTATTTTTTAGAATTATTTATCTTATTTGTTTTTTTTTGGTCAAGACTTAGTTGTGTTGTTTTGCAGAGTTGTGTTATAAAAATAGTATTTATTATAAAAAAAATCTACAATTTCCATTTTTTTGTTACATTTAATGACACAATTTCCTAAAAATAGAATAATATCTTTTTATTATTGATTTCTTATTTAAAGAATAAAACATGACTTTTATTGTCAACAAAATACAGTTCTTTTATTTTGTTAAAAACTGTTTTTGTTTGACTTACCTTTTTAATGTTAATTTTTTTCGACACATAAGTTTTAATATTTATATATACTTTATGAATTCGATTACATTAAAACTGAAAGAAGAACATATTATTTTTAATTATTTGTTTTTTGGTATTAAAAAAATCATATTTAATAATATAACTAAAAAGTTGTAGAAAATAGAATAAATTCATGTTGTATTGTAACAGATACACTAATATGTATCACTATTCAAAATACTTCAATCATATCTACTTGAATTACAAATTGTCGCTGTTTCTATCAATATTAAGAATTTTATTACAAGTATTACGGCAAAATGATCATTTGCATATAGTAAGCATATAATAATGATATTACTATAGATGAAAATTGGGGGACAAGCATATGTGGAATCAACAACATGATGTGAAGATCCGAAAAAAACGATTTGGGAGCTCTAGATCGACTACATGTGCCGATCCGACCGCTAGTGGTGTGTTTCTGTTGATATCTTGTCCGTTACTTCCTAGGATAGGGTTGGCGTTAAGATCGAGTAGACGAAGCCGGCGAACTCTTTGTGCTTTGGAGGGTGTCGAGAAGTTTAGAGTCCTCGGGGGGACGTGGTCTACGGGTCGTCGCGTGAGTGTTGCACCTCTTCCACGGTTCGCCATAGCAAGGGAGTCCAGTCGGCTCGTGTTGTTGAAGATATCCTGAACCTTTAATTTTCTAATGATCTCTTC
Organism: Arabis hirsuta; assembly: GCA_964056655.1. NCBI lineage: Eukaryota > Viridiplantae > Streptophyta > Magnoliopsida > Brassicales > Brassicaceae > Arabis > Arabis hirsuta. The sequence goes on along the minus strand of OZ053301.1, from coordinate 9,120,985 downwards.
GAACATACCTTTTATCTAAGTCAGAATTTCAGGACTTGCTTCCACGGTGGGCGGTGTCTGCTCCTCAGTGGATCCGTCCCCTGCAGTATTCTTTTCTACTGTCCCGTCTTCTGTAGAGTTCTTCGATGCGGTGGCGTTTGCCGCGAGTTCTTCTGGGTCGTTGCTATTGTGATCTCTGTCGATGGTCATCTCTTAGGATCTTAGCGCGGTGTTTCTTTAGATTAAGAAGCTTTCTGTCCCTTTAGACGGCGCCAAATTGTGGGAGTCGAATCTCACAATTAGAATTTGTCTTAGCAACTATTTAGGGTCTGAAAGTTTCTGCGAGAAAACCACTAGAACAATAGATCTCAAGAGAGTTTTTATTAAACTATTATAAAGTTGTTGCAGAATACAAGTGTTTGTCAAATGATTCTTTCGATCTCCCTTTTGGGTGAGTACAATGAATTATATATAGTCTTTCTAGGTAAAATGGGTCAGCTAATAAAATGGATCTGACCTATTAAGCAATATATTTAATTTAGGCCCATTATTCCATTAAACCCATTTTGCTTATGAGTTTAATGTCATTTTGGGCCTAGATTCATATTGAGTCTTTGTAGACTTGCTTTGACTTCGTTAGGACGTTGCGGAGTTGATCTCGTCGTTATATCGATCTCATAGGGATGAAGAAGAGTGATGATTTGGTGGAAGAAGATTTGGGATATTAGGTGTGCAAAGATTTCATTCGAGAGACGGAGTTTTGAAGAGCTTTGGGGATTTGTTGAATGGTCTAAAAGTGTGTTAGACGTCAGACATGGCTCTGACTCGGATTTCTTTCTGCATTCCGCTCTAATGACACATTGATCAATGTGTTTTATTTCGTTTTTATTTTTTCCAGAAATAAGTTTGCTCCCTTCGTTTTATATTAATTGTCAATTTTAGATTTAATTTTTGTTTCATATTATTTATCATTTTGTATTTTCAATACATATTTATGACTAATTTTTTCATTTTTATCCCTAATAAAACAATGCATTAGTTAAGGATAAAACAACATTTACTTGCTTGGGAAATAGTTTGTACACCAAAGAAAAAAGGGGGACTTTGTATTAGAAAAGCGAGCGATACAAATAAGGCCCTGCTTGCTAAAGTGGGATGGACGGTCCAACATGGCCAATCTAGTCTCTGGGCAAGAGTGGTGAGAAGTAAGTATAAAGTTGGAGACATTCAGGATTGGTCTTGGACTGTTAGTAAAAGTAACTGGTCCTCTACTTGGCGGAGTGTGAGTATATGACTTTGGGATGTGATATATAAAGGCCAGAGTTGGGTGGTGGAGATGGTCAAAAGATAAACTTTTGGACAGACAGGTGGTTGCTGGAGATACCTATGGTAGAGATTAGTATAGGAGAGCTGCCAGAGAGGTATGGAAATTTAAAAGCTCGAGACCTTTGGACATATTGTATTGGTTTGGATATGACCAAAATTAGGTCGTATGTGACCGAAGAGAGGAAATTGGAGCTTGTGGCAATTGTCTTAGATACCGTCACTGGTGTTAAAGATAGATTATCTTGGGGAGAGACGTCGGATGGTAAGTTCACCGTCAAATCCGCATACACCCTATTAACACGTGATGAGATGCCAAGGCAAGATATGGAAAATTTTTACAACCGCATGTGGAAAGTAATGGCTCTGGAGAGGATTCGAGTCTTCCTTCGGTTGGTTGGTAAGCAAGCGATTATGACGAATCAAAAGAGATTTAGAAGACATATGGGGGATACGGATATTTGTCAAGTTTGTAAGAGTGGAGTGGAGTCAATCTTACATGGTCTTCGTGACTGCCCGGTTATGGAAGGGATATGGATTCGACTTGTATCTATAAGAAAGAGACGGACATTTTTCACTAAGACTATGCTTGAAAGGATTTATGATAACCTGTGTGAGGGAGTTGAGACAATCAATGGTCCGTGGTCTACGACGTTTGCAGTAGCGGTTTGGTGGGGCTGGAAATGGAGGTGTGGGAATATCTTTGGTGACAATAAGCTTTGTAGAGACAGAGTGAGTGTGATTAAGAAGTTATCAAATGAGGTGGTTTCGGCAAAGTTGTCTAATGAAGAGCACACAGGGATGATGGCAAGGATGGAATGGATGATAGGATGGGTGGTTCCTAGAGCCGATTGGTTTAAACTAAACACGGGTGGTGCTTCTCGTGGGAATCCAGGGCTAGCGACCGGAGGTGGTGTTTTGCGGAATGGAGAGGGAAGTTGGTGTGGTGGATTTTCGTTAAACATCGAGAGGTGTTCCGCATCGTTGGCAGAGTTATGGGGAGTGTATTATGGCCTCTACATAGCATGGGATAAGAGGATTACACAATTGGAGTTAAAGGTGGATTCGGAGATGGTTGTTGGGTTTCTTAAGTCAGGGATCGGTGATTCGCATCCGCTGTCATTCCTGGTACGTTTGTGCCATGGCTTCTTATCAATGGACTGGATAGTCCGGGTTACTCATGTGTATAGGGAGGCTAGTTATCTTGCCGATGGATTAGCGAACTATGCATTTACTTTACCGTTAGACTTTCATATGTTGAACTTTGTGCCAGAAGAGGTAGCGTCGATCTTGAGAGAGGATGTCATTGGACTAACTCGATCACAACAAATTAGCATGTAATTGTTTTGATGTATAATAAATTTTGGGGGACTTGTCCCCCGGTCATTTACCAAAAAAAAAAGGATAAAACATAAAATTCAATTGTTTTCTTAATCTGTATAAAACAATATAGAATTGACAAATATTATGAAATGGATGGAGTAGTTTTGAAGTGTGTTTATTTACAGGTGTTTTTGAATAATGATTTGCAATTACATTTTTTTTTCTCAGGGTGGTGGTGATCAATCCATCGGTTGATGATTTGTATCTTCTGATTTTTCCAAAAAGTTATATGGATCGTTTTGGTCTGTTTTCGCGGCTTTTGTTACAGAGTCCTTATAGCCGATATGTTAGTTTGTGATCTATTAGCATCCAGAAACGTCTTTGCATCTCTTTCAAATTCCACATGTTGATTGATAGTCCGTCGACCAAGCTATTTTCACTACCGAGGCTAAGCTTTTAGTCCAAACACCCACGCAATAAAATGAAAGCATGTTTTCATTTTAAAGAATTTTAAATATTACTAGTATTTTTCATAAATTTGTGTATTATTTGGAAATCGTCTTATTTTGCACTATTTGTTTCATATATATATATAATTAAGACTATTAATATCTTAAAGTGAAGCAAATTCCCTAATCTATAGTATATAAAAGTTAAAAATAAAAATTAGAATTAAAAAAGATTACAAAAATATAAATTATTTAAAATTATAAGTTTATGAAATAAGAAAACTATATATTAATTTTTAACTAACAACAAAAAGAAAATTAGGATAATTTTATTGGTTGATTAAATTTCTATGAAGATGGTTTTAAAAGTCAATATCATCAACTTTTATATAATAAGATATATTTTCCACGTAATTGGATTACGGTGACATCTTTGAATTGATAGTTTGATTGACACACAAAAAAAATCCTTGAAATTTTTTTTTTTTTTTTTTTTTTGTGTTTGCTTTATTTAGACTTGAACAATTGGACTTTAATGTTACTACATTAATATACAGAAGATCTTTCCCGACAATTTCTGAAATGAAACGCGTGCAAAAAAGTTTGGATGTTGATCGGGCCGAGATTAGGTTAAGCCCGTGAAGCCCAAAACCTAGAAAACCCGGTTCAAATTGAAACCCTCGCCTCGATTTCCCCTTTTCTTACCCTTCGAATTCGATCGCTGGGTAAAGCTTTTGAGGACGACGAAAAGAGTGTTTTCAGTCACTGCACGAGCTACCAAAATTCTTCCCTTGTCGTCTCCCTAATCTTTCTTTCAAGGTTTCTGCTTCTTATTCTTCTTCGTCTTCTCTACCGAGGTGCGTTTTCAGCTTTTAACGCCGTTTTTGTATTCCTTATAAATGAATCCGGAATTTGCGACTATGTTGCTTCTTGTTAGAGGTTTCTGAATCATCTTCTTCTGATATGAAAAATCTGAAATTGAACGCATAATAGGGAATTTCTTGTATCAATTTCGATGTTTGTTAGTTACCCTCGTGAAGATTTTGTGTGAATTAGGCTTCTTTTTTGTGCGAAAAAAGTCTCTAATTTGTGCGAAAAGGGATTTTCTTATTTGGATTAAAGAACAAGAGATAAAGTGCAAATCTGTTGCTACTTGATTCAGAAAGAAAGAGAGTTATTGCTTTATGTGTTGCCTTCATTTCTGTGTGTCTGTTTTTCTTTTTTTAAGTTCGCTTTGATTTTCCTGTGTTGTGGTCGTTTGAGTCTGGTGAGAGTTAGTTGATAATTTAGTAGTGGAATATGCTATATTTTTTTGTTTATATGAAACAGAAAAACCGGTACGTTTAGAAATGATTCCTCTTTTCTTGATCTTGAATCGCCGATTATAATCTTGAACACAAAACCAAACGTATCCTGGAGATTTGTTGAAGGACTCTCCCAACACCCTAAGGTGCTACACAACCAATGATTAAAGAACCTTTAAGTTGTTCTCTCTATTGTATCAGATACCTTTGTGCTTTGGGGTTTACATAATTTATGAGCTTCAATGAAATCTATGGTCATTTCATTTGTTTTCTGCAATTTGTATTTGATATATTTCTTGTATATGTGAACTATGATAGGAATGCTGTTGAAATGGAATCAACAATGGAGAATACAACGGAAATGGAGAGTGCGAGAGTTGAACAGGGCATCGATAAGGAATTTGAGGCTGAGGAGCAAAGGCAGGATACTGTAAAGAAAAGCAAGAATACAAATCCAGGAGAGACTGTAGGACAGGAAGCTATCGTCGAGGAACATAAAGATTCTCACTGTCCCATGGTTATTGAAGAAAGTAGTTCGTTAGATTCTAGCAAGGTGACTCCTATCCTTGAGAAGGGAACCAACGATGATGATCCACCAAAGATTGATGATGAGAAAACCCAAGATGAGAAGAATTCCCAATTAGAAGGAAGTTCACATCTAAGTCCTTCTCCTTCAGTGACGTTAGATCCTGAAGAAGGGTTAGTCGAACCTACTGTGGAAGACACTGTAGAACATAACATAGGGTCCAGTGAAGTACATTCAGATATCTTGAAAAATGACGGAGATTCTGTCATGGTTGACGATGATAATGCAGTAGTCCATGGAGAAACGACTACAATACCTGATACCAATCTCTCTGACGAAAAAGGATCACCACAGCTTCATGCTAATACTGTGATGGAGCTGGACAAAGCTGCAGAAGAACATGAGATGATGTCCTCTGGGGACCTTAACGAATTTTCAGTCAGTCCTGATACCAAACTCTCGGAGGACAGAGGAGCACCCCGTCATCATGCTAATACTGTGATCGAGCAGGACAAAGCTGCAGAAGAACATGAGATGATACCCTCAGGAGACCATAACGAAGTTCCAGTCAGTCCTGATACCAAACTGGAGGACATAGGATCACCGCATCATCATGCTGATACTGTGATGGAGCAGGAAAAATCTGCAGGAGAACATGAGACAATATCCTCAGGAGACCATAACAAATTTCCAACCAATCCTGATACTAAAGTTATTGAGGAGAACAATGACAGGATAGACGAGGATGGGGCTAACAATATATATTTGGCTGACCATGGAAGTGGACCAGTCGATCATGATCAAGGAACCATAACGGAGCTTGACAAAGGGCCAAAGGTGCCTGACTCTGAGACCGTATCGAAACTGGAGAATAAGCCATCCGAGCCTCTCATAGAAACCTCAATGAACGTTGTAAAAAAGCCAGACGTGCCTGCCACTGAAAATTTGACTGACAATGACGAAAAGTCTGATGTGCTGGCCACTGGAGTTTCAGGAGACAGTGACAAAGAGTTATCTCTCTTGCCTGCTACCCAAACTTCATCTGATCATAACGAAGGAATGACTACACTTGAGGCTGAACCTACGGACGACATGAAACTTGACATCCCTGATTCTGAACTGGTTGCTGATACTTTTGTTGATTCTAGCAATAACATGGGTGTGAATGTCGAGGCTCCTACTAACGCTGAAGAGAAAGATAATTCTGTAGCACCTGAGAGAAATGATGCTGATAATGGAAGTGCATCAGTGAGACGTGAACCTGGTCCTCCTTATGTTGCATCTTCCGATATAAAGACTGAAGTGGTGGTAAGTGGAGATATGAATAATGGAGTCCACAAAATAGATATGGCACCACCTGTTATTGATGGGACCATGATTGCAAAGCGCTCTTTCCTCTTGGATGATATGTCGGATGGTAATGAATCTGGAACGGAGGAGGATCAATCTGATTTTATGAAAGAATTAGATCAGTTTTTTAGAGAAAGAAAAATGGAATTCAAACCTCCAAAATTTTATGGGGAGGCTCTAAACTGCCTTAAGTAAGCCTGCTTCCCATCGTTATTTAGTTACATTAGTATGTTATACATTATAAAAATTTCAGTGGAAGCTGATATTCAGTTAATTTCTTTGGCACAAGGTTGTGGAGAGCTGTAACTAGATTAGGCGGTTATGACAAGGTACGTGGCATTGTCAATACATCTTATGAACATCACAACATCTTTGTTGATGAGCATTGTGGCTTTTGCTTTTCATCCTTTATCTTCTCTCCTGATTTTCATTGTGGCGGTTCAATGATCTAGGAGTGGCGCTTTTGGTGATATTCTTATATGGTTGGTTATGCTTTATTCTGAATAGGTTACTGGTTGCAAACTATGGCGACAAGTAGGAGAGTCTTTCAGGCCCCCAAAGTAAGAAAAATTTGGTCATTTACCACTAACCTTGTGCTTTTCTTATTGGTGTTTTGTCTTTCAGTTGGGGGGATTATATACATATTCTCAAGAATTCCTTCTAATTGCTGAATTGTTTTTCCAGGACATGTACTACAGTATCATGGACGTTCCGAGGTTTCTACGAAAAGGTGAGATTATATATCCATCCTCTTCCCCATTCTCTGTTTTTGTTTTCATTCATGTGGTTTTTGTATAAACTGGCATGGGACTCTACTTCAATCCTTCTGTAATATAATTTAATTGATTGAACAGAGAACAACTGTGAATCCTCTGGATGTATATTTTCCTTTAGATCCAGTAGCATCTCATAATGTTATTCGTTTCTTCTTTTTAAGGCTCTTCTTGAATATGAACGGCACAAAGTCATGGCAGGTGAACTTCATGTACCCCTTGCTTCTGAACCAGAACCAATGAATATTGACAATCAGGTAAGATCATGAAAATCATATCAGGCGTCTGTAGGTTTTGTTTGCTCTTCTTCTTCTTCTTATTATTATTAATGTTTATGTTTAACTTAACCTCCTGTTGTGTAGGCTTCTGGATCAGGTAGAGCGAGGAGAGATGCAGCAGCACGTGCTATGCAAGGTTGGCATTCACAGCGCGCTAATGGTAACGGTGAAGTTAGTGACCCTGCAATGAAGGTCCGGCAAAATTTTGTTACCTACATTCATTCACTCTATATCTTTGTTGTCATAGTCTGAACCGCACGCGGTTTCGTAATTTGTAGGATAAGAATTTAGTCCTCCATCAAAAGCGTGAAAAACAGATAGGAACCACCCCTGGTATGAGTTCTGTTTGATGAAGAAGTGTTTGTTCTCATTTGTATTATTTGAATTTTGACTCAGTTTAATACTTACATCTCACAATGTCTTCAGGTTTGCTCAAACGCAAGAGGCCATCGTCTGCTGAACATGGTGTAAAAAGTGCTGTCCAAGTGTCTAAACCTATGTACGGTTATTAGCTTTGTGGTCTGACTTTTCAACAGGTGATATTTTATAATTTGAAGTCTGATTCCAGTTTGTTTCTGTTTCTAGGTTGGATGTGACAGTTGTCGATGTTGGACCACCAGCTGACTGGGTGAAAGTTAACGTACAGAGGACGGTAAAATCAGTCGTTGCTTTCTTGGAAATCTGAGGAATCACTTACCTTGTTTTTACACGTACTAATGATCTCTTCCATTATCCGCAGCAAGATTGCTTTGAGGTATATGCATTAGTCCCAGGATTAGTCCGGGAAGAGGTTAGCTCTCACAATTGAAACACTCGTTTTGTTTACATTTGGATTATCCTAAGATAGAGCTTCGCACTCAGTTTTTGTATTGGCAACAATAACACAGGTCCGAGTCCAATCAGATCCGGCAGGGCGGTTAGTAATAAGTGGCGAACCGGAGAACCCTATGAATCCCTGGGGAGCTACTCCTTTCAAAAAGGTAATGCTCGTTAGTTAGGTGATTCTTTCGCTTATAATTCCGCAAATCCAAATCTGTTGGAAGAACAAAAACATATCCTTACATGACTATAGAATGTTGAATGACATTATCTTTGATCTTCTCTTGGAACTGCAGGTGGTAAGTTTACCGACAAGAATTGATCCGCATCACACATCGGCTGTGGTAACCCTAAACGGTCAGTTATTCGTCCGCGTGCCTCTCGAGCAGTCTGATTAGAAACATTTTACACTTTAACAAAGCCTTGAAGATCTCTGAGAGAAAGAGGGAGAAAGAAGAATGTTTAGAAGTAGTTGTTGAGAGTCTTGTCTGTATATTATGATTGAGATTTGAGAGCATAACACAACCAGAGAGAGCCCCCCCCCCCCCCACTTTAGGATACTTTAATTAGGCCATCTAGTTTTATGGTCTCTCTTCTCTTTGATTATATTCTTATTGATATGTAGCACAACTTCTTTAAACATTTCTTTTTAGTTGAAACACAAATCTACAACTTTTTTTATTATTCTATATCCCGTTATGTTTCTTGTCCACATTTATCTTTCTATTTTACATTTTGGTCTCAAATTTGCATCGTAATTGTATTTTATCTAATGGGGTTTTAGACTGTCGTCTTTACACTATAAAAAAGCTTAGACTATATTTCTTATTTTACTAAAAAACTATATGTAAATATTTTGTTGGCAAAGAAAAAATTGTAATTATTTATACTTGAAATTGGCAAGAATATTTTGGCTTGCTGGAAATGTAATCCAATGTTTTCAATATTGAATCAAATGTTTCCATTCTTGTTTCTGTTGATATTCCAAAGCCTTATCGACATGGACTTCAATATCTAGAAACAAATATTCTCTATATAAAAAATAATTAAAATTTAAAGGAGAAAAGAAGATTCAAGTAAAGTGTGAATCCAAAAAAAAAATTCAAATAAAGTGGTCTAATTAAACTTGATTAACATGTGTGTGGGATCTCTATGAGCCAATTAAAGTCTATAATAAGCAGAGCACTAGGAGGAAGCTTTCTACTTGGATCTGCTCTCTTCACTGCATCGCCGTCTCTTGCCTCCGCGTTTTCTTCATCCTCCTCCGCCGTCGCCATGGAAACTCATAAAACCAAGGTTTGCATCGTCGGTAGTGGTCCAGCGGCACACACGGCGGCGATCTATGCATCTAGGGCTGAACTTAAGCCTCTTCTCTTCGAAGGATGGATGGCTAACGATATTGCTCCCGGAGGTCAATTAACTACAACCACCGACGTCGAAAACTTCCCTGGTTTCCCCGAAGGTATTCTCGGCCTTGAGATCGTCGAGAAATTCCGTAAGCAATCGGAGCGATTCGGTACTAAGATCTTCACGGAAACGGTTAACAAGGTTGATTTCTCTTCTAAGCCGTTTAAGCTATTCACTGATGCGAGAACAGTTCTCGCCGACGCTGTAATCATTTCGACCGGAGCTGTAGCGAAACGACTTAGCTTCACCGGATCTGGTGAAGGTGTTGGTGGTTTTTGGAATCGAGGAATCTCCGCCTGTGCTGTATGCGACGGAGCTGCTCCGATTTTCAGAAACAAACCACTTGTAGTTATTGGCGGTGGAGATTCAGCTATGGAGGAAGCTAATTTCCTCACTAAGTATGGATCTAAGGTTTATATAATCCATAGGAGAGATACGTTTAGAGCATCTAAGATTATGCAGCAGAGAGCTTTGTCAAACCCTAAGATTGAAGTGATATGGAATTCTTCGGTGGTTGAAGCATATGGTGATGAAAATGGGAAAGGTATTCTTGGTGGATTGAAAGTGAAGAATGTTGTTACTGGAGATGTGTCAGATTTGAAGGTCTCTGGATTGTTCTTTGCGATTGGTCATGAGCCAGCGACGAAGTTTTTAGATGGGCAGCTTGAGCTTGATGAAGATGGTTATGTATTGACCAAGCCTGGTACAACAAAGACGAGTGTGGTTGGTGTATTTGCTGCTGGAGATGTTCAAGACAAGAAGTATAGACAGGCTATTACAGCTGCAGGATCTGGTTTGTTCTGTTACTTGTCTTTTTGATATTTTTGCACAATGAGTTAGCTTTTTTTGAAATCATGACTAAAATCTATCATTGAGTAGCATCTGATATGTGGCATAATGGTATAAAGAGTATTTGGTTACAATTGTTTATATGTTTAGCATAATCATTTGACTGATCTGTTTAGAAAAAAGTCGGCTTTTTGAAAGTCATTAGCTACTTATGATGAATACCTTTTCATGTTCTCAAAGTGCCTTGTTTTGTATATCATTGAACTCACTTAACAAAGTAGTTACCTTGACCCAAAAAAGTAGTTTGAAGCATGATTTTGGTTGCTATACAATAGTCCTGTGTTGTGCCTTTATGCATGAGGTTGAAGGCTATTTATGTTCATTCTCGTACTCTTTAGAAGACTAGTGGTGGTCATTAGCTGTTGTTGAGAGCCTGCGAGTGAAATTAGACGGTTTCAAAGTATCGATATGAGTTTTATATGGTATGGTGTGTCGTCTTTGAACTCTGCTGATGGTGAAAACTAAAATGAGATTGTTCTCAAGGGTCTAGAGTGATTACGAGTTACCATGAAACCCCATTGTGCATACCTTTCTAGACAGTGATTTACCTTTAAATGTTTATCATCTTTGTTTTGTTTTGTTGATAAACAAAACTTTATGGATTGGTGTAGGGTGCATGGCGGCTTTGGATGCAGAGCATTACTTACAGGAGATTGGATCTCAGGAGGGTAAGAGTGATTAGAGAAGATGTTGTTAGGAGAAGGACCCAATTTTATGAAGCTATTTTCACCAATAAAGAAAAAAACAATTTAAGGGATTTTAAGTAAGAGTTTCGTTATGTGCGTTTGCAGTTGGAGTTGAGTCTGGATTTTGTGCCAAGTTGTAACTTTTTACTGGTCACAACTTGGACCAATTCCTCTTTGATTTGTTGGCCCTCAGGTGAGGACTTTTCATATTTAATTTGATTATGTTACTTCAGCTTTAATAAAACCAATGAATTTGGAGTCTTTTAAGCTCAAGAAAATTATCAAAATGGTTTTTCTAAATATTATTTCAGCTTAAATTCAATAATGGATTGGGGTCGTCTCTAGAGCTCAAGTAAACTATGGAAATGGTAGAAATATTGTTTACTTCTTAAATTCTGAACAATTATCAATTGATTGTAGCCTGGTAATTGTTTGAATAATACTCCTTCTGTTTCAAAATAATTGTCATTCTAGGTTGTTTCACACATATTAAGAAAATATATTAAAAGTCTATTTTATCTCTAATTAATACAATATTTTATTTGATATGAGTAATTAATAAGTTTAAAAGTAGGGATAAAAATAGAAAAATTAGTCATAAATGTGCATTGAAATTGCAGAATGACAACTAATTTGAAACAAAAAAATAAGGTTAGAATGACAAGTATTGTGAAACGGAGGGAGTAATAGATTGGAAATATGCACATTTGTTTTGTTGTTGTTAACTCATTATACACGCATATTTCCGAACACTAGGGAACATACCATGGTCGACGAGTTTTCGTAATTTCTGTTTCACTTGTTTTGGTTCTAGCACGTTTGAATTTTTCGCTATCAAAAAGCAAATATGTTGTAGTCAAATGTATTAATATGTAATGAATTTGCCCGTTAAAAACTTTTGCTTAAGTAACTTCCACTAATTAAATGGGATGAGTTACAAATTTAACCATTTGTGTTTTTGTCATCACTGAACTACACCATATAAATGAGAAAATACACATTTTATACTCTTTTGATTTATGTGATTTTCGAAAAAAAGGATTAGAAAATATACGTGTACCTGTGGTTTTACTTAATCCCACAATTAATATAGTCAAATGAAAACCTATTCTTTATCTAAATACTAGTATAACTTACGTTGTACTACACCATAGTAATTAAGAATCACTAACATAAGTTTTAAACTCTACGTTCGTTGTATCTTCCTTTCTCTCTACCACTCTCTCTCTCTTCACTCATGATCACAAGAAGCAAGTGTCAGAGATCTTTCTTATGGTTTCTTGTGTTCCACGGCGGAGCTACGGCCACCGGAGCTCCCTCCGGCGAGAAAACACTCTCTCAGACACCCACTTGGGCCGTAGCCGTCGTCTGCACCTTCCTCATCCTCGTTTCCCATCTCCTCGAAAAGGGTCTTCAAAGACTCGCCAATGTCTGAATCAATTCTTCTTCTTCTTACAAGTTTTCTTGTTCAAACACTCAATGTCTGAAACTTCTTTAATTGTTTCTTTTCTCAGTGGCTATGGAAGAAACATAAGAACTCTCTCCTTGAAGCGTTAGAGAAGATCAAAGCTGGTAAGTAATGATTAAGATTTTTTTTTCTTTTTCTTTGAAGATACTAAAAAAAACAAAATGGTGATTGATTCTGCAGAGCTGATGATTCTTGGATTCATTTCCTTGTTACTCACGTTTGGAGAAACATACATTCTCAAGATCTGTGTTCCTTCAAAAGCTGCACTCTCTATGTTACCTTGTCCATTTCAAAACACAGAGACTACTCTCGCTCCATCTCATAGTAGACATCTTTTAGCGGCTGGTGATATGACTGTGAATTGCAAAAATGGATCTGAGCCACTCATAACTTTGAAAGGATTGCACCAACTTCACATCTTGTTGTTCTTTTTGGCCGTGTTTCATATTCTCTATAGTCTAATCACCATGATGCTTAGCAGGCTCAAGGTACGATAAATCGAAGTTTTGATCAAAACTGTGTTCGATTTGAGTGATTTTTGTGTTGGATTTGTGGCAGATTCGTGGATGGAAAAAATGGGAGCAAGAGACATTATCTCATGACTACGAGTTTTCTATTGGTAATTTTGTTCACCAGACTCTGTTTTGAAGTCCTAAAGTATCATTCTTGTAATGTCTTTTTATTTGTGGTGCAGATCAGTCAAGACTTAGGCTCACTCATGAGACTTCTTTTGTGAGATCACATACAAGTTTCTGGACAACAATTCCTTTCTTCTTTTACGTCGTAAAGAAACCATTTCTCTTTTCTCTTCCAAGTTGCATCAAACGTTCTTGATTTGATTATTTTGACCTCTCATATAACATTTTGGTAACAGGGTTGCTTCTTAAGACAGTTGTTTGTATCCGTGGGAAGAACCGACTACTTGACTCTGCGCCATGGATTCATCTCTGTGAGTTTAAAATCATTCCATCTTTCCCTTTCCTTCTTTTGGGTTCTTGATGTGTGATTCTTGTGATCTGATTTAAGGCCCATCTAGCCCCTGGGAGAAGGTTCAACTTCCAGAGATATATCAAAAGATCTCTCGAGGACGATTTCAAGTTGATAGTTGGAATAAGGTACATCACAAAATCCAATCTTCAAATGCAAATGACGTTTTGCTTCTTTATTCTAACACTTTTTTGATCTGCAGTCCAGTTCTTTGGGCATCATTTGTGATCTTCTTGCTGTTTAATGTTAATGGTAAGCTATATATGTATCTATCTTTAAATTAAAATTCAATTCATATGCTGAAATCTTTCTATTCGATTTCAAGGATGGAGAACATTGTTTTGGGGATCGATACCTCCTGTGCTCGTAAGACAATCTCTCTCTCTCTCTGCTATACAAATCTTTATTGGAAGTTTTCTTTTTATGAACAATAAATCTTGTTGCAGATAATCTTAGCCGTTGGAACAAAGCTTCAAGCGATAATGGCAACAATGGCGCTTGAAATCGCAGAGACGCATGCAGTAGTTCAAGGGATGCCTCTCGTGCAAGGTTCAGATAGATACTTTTGGTTCGATTGCCCTCAGTTGCTTCTTCATCTTATCCACTTTTCCTTGTTTCAGGTAATCTAACACTATGAAACACATCTCTTGATTGATTTCAACATGTTTGTCTTCTTCTAAAAATTTCAACATGTTTGTGTTACTTGTAAAATGTTTATATCTTTGATTTGTATTTCCTCTGTGTTATGCAGAATGCTTTCCAGATAACACACTTCTTCTGGATTTGGGTAAAAGAAAAAGCTTTCTTTTTTCACTTAAATCTTTTTGAATGATATTTACTGAGCAACATAAATACAATTTTCATCAGTATTCCTTTGGATTAAGGTCATGCTTCCATAAAGATTTCAATCTTGTAGGAATCAAACTCTTTCTATGGTAAGAAGCTTATTCAAATGTTTCTTATTATGGAGGAAAAGTATTAAAATTGTGACAATGTATGTATGTAATTGCAGTCTAGGAGCTTTGATCTTATGCAGCTACATCACTCTCCCGTTGTACGCCCTTGTTACTCAGGTAACTTGTAAACAACTCTTTATCGATATTTCAAGCGAAAATCAAATATATATATTTTTTATATCTCAATGAAAGATTAGAGCGAAATGATGAAACAAATGATGTGTTGATGTGTGGAGTAGATGGGTTCACACATGAAGAAAGCAGTGTTTGATGAGCAAATGGCAAAGGCATTAAAGAAATGGCACAAAGACATCAAAATGAAGAAAGGCAAAGCGAGGAAGCTCCCGAGCAAGACACTTGGTGGTTCAGGGAGTTTCAACATGTCCTCCCCTTCCTCTGGAACCACTCTACACCGTTCCAAGACCACTGGTCACTCCACAATGTCTTCTAATACCATATACTATAAACAAGAAAAAGACGAAGAACAAGACGAAAGTGAAGAAATGCCTGATCTTGAAGCTGGAGCAGAGGATGCTATCGAGAGGATTCAGGAACATCAGAGCCAATTCCACCACTCTTAGCTTCTATATGGTTTTTAGTCTACTGTTATGTTGTTACTTAGAGGTTGAGTTGAAACGATGTCGTTTACAATGGCGTTAGAATTGTTTTATGGATTAGCTAAATAGATACGTACTGATTCTTTGCAGTGACAAAGAAGAAAGACTCAGAATCATAAACTTTTAAAACTACTAATAACTAAGCAATCTGATAATTCTAATGTTTAGCAAAAAAAACAAAAGAAAGAATATCTGATAATTCTAATGTAATCCTGTAACCACTTTTCTTTCGTCTGGTCGTATTGCCTATTCCACCACTACTTCCTTCTCCTCTTCCTATAAAATAACGCAACAAAGCCATCTTTCTAGCTTCTTCTTGTAAGAACAGAGAGAGAAGAAGATTTTTGATATTATTAAGATTTTTCAGATGATATTACAAGGATGATTTTACACTCTCTTATATAGACTCAATAGAACAATCTAGACTATCCAGCTGTGCTTGTTGACTCAAAGGATAAGGATTGAAGAAATTTGTCTTCGTTCTCATGGAGGAGCCTCTCCTTTGCCGTACTAACGTCTCCTTGACCACCTCTGTTCTTTGTCTTCTCCGTTTGACTGGTTTCAGGAGGTGGGCCTCGATTGTTGTGGGCTGTGTTCTCTTTCACATGAAGGCCCAAGCCCATTGTCTTTGGATTGTCGCTCACACTCCCCCTCAAACTCGGAGTGGGTGAGTCAGACACACCGAGTTTGGTTCTGAGCTCAAAGAAAGACCGCCGTGGTAAGGACTTCGTGAAGATATCGGCCGTCTGGTGTCTTGCGATGATGTGAGTTGTTTCAATGAGACCCAGAGCCACTCTTTCCCGTATGTAGTGATAGTCTTTTTCAAAGTGTTTCGTTTTGCTGTGAAGTGCCGGATTAGTGGAGAGATAAACAGCGGAGAGATTGTCGCAGAAAACTCGTGTTGGTTGGTTCTGTGAGATGCCAATGTCGCGAAGGAGAGATGATATCCAAGTTATCTCTCGGGCTGTGTCAGATAATGCTCTGTATTCGGCTTCTGTAGAGGAGTTAGACACTGTCTGTTGCCTTTTTGCAGACCATGAAATCAAATTCGAACCCAGCAAGATGCAAAAACCAGTTGTTGATCGTCTTGTTACCTTGCATCCGGCCCAATCACTGTCATAGTATGCCGAGAGGGTTAGGTCCGTGCTCTTTCTCACCGGAAGTCCCAAATGGATCGTCCCTTTGATATATCGGAGGATTCTTTTGAGAAGACCGAAGTCGGATACAGTCGGAGAGTGCATTCTTTGGCAGATGAAATTGACCGCAAATTGGATATCAGGACGAGTGATGGTGAGATATTGCAGTTTCCCGGCAAGACTGCAGAAGTAAGTCGGTTTGGAGAACAACTCCGAATTGTGATTTTCCAACTGCAGAGGAAGAGGGGTTGGCATTGGATTGCAATCCGCCATTCCTGCTTGTTGTAAGATGTCGGCAGCATAAGCAGTCTGATGAAGGAACAGACCATCAGAGTAGGTTTCAATCTGAATGCCCAAGAAATATCGAGGAGGCCCAAGATCCTTCATGGAAAAACGACTGTTCAGAGCAAGCAGGAGCTGGTCCAGTAGGATTTGATCACTTCCGGTGAGCAGAATATCATCAACGTATAGGAGCATAACAAGAGTTTTCCCAGCTTGGTGATAGATGAATAAAGATGGGTCAGAGGTGCTGCAGATGAACCCGAAATCCAGAAGAAAGTTGCTGAAGGTATCAAACCAAGCCCTGGGTGCTTGTTTGAGACCATACAGAGCCTTGGTAAGACAGCAAACATGAGTAGGTTTCTCTGGATCAACAAAGCCTGAGGGTTGATTCATATATACTGGTTCTAGGAGTTCACCATGTAAGAAGGCATTAGAGACATCTAGCTGTTTAAGAGACCAATCCCTTGCAGTTGCTATATCCAATACCAATCGGATTGTTGCTGTTCTAACCACAGGACTGAATGTTTCCAAGTAATCCACTCCTTCTTCTTGGTCAAAGCCTTTTGCCACAAGACGTGCTTTCAGCTTGTCAATGGTTCCATCTAGGTGGAGCTTAGTTGTGAACACCCATCTTGAGTTTAAAATATTCATTGCTTCTGTTGCAGGAACCAGGGACCAAGTGTTTAGCATGTGGATTCGTCTCATTTCGTCAAGAACTGCCTCACTCCAACCCGGATGCTTCATAGCTGAGGCAAGAGATTAAGGTTCAGCATTTGTAAGTTTAGAAGCCAAGAGAACATACCGTTTGTTTGGTTTGATTATCCCATCTTTGGATCTTGTTCTCATGGTATGGGAGTTTGGAAAAGTGGCTTGTGCAACCACAACGTCAGGCTCTGTAATCTGATAACCAGCGCTTTCGTGTTCTGTATCTGTTTCTGCTTCAGATTTGACAGTTTCAGAAGTAGCAGTTTCTGATTCAGCGGCTGCAGTAGTGACCGGTTCTGTCTGTAAGGGTGACTCAGGCTCAGTGATCACGCCAAAAGGTTTGGGGAGCACTTGAGGAAGCAATGTAGTTTCCTTATGAACTGCTACAAGATGATCTCTATCTGTGTTAAACTGCCAAGCCTGAAGAAGAGGCGTCTTGTACTTTGGAAGCAGAGACTGATATTTCTTGTGAAATGGGAACTCGCCCTCATCAAACACAACATGTTTTGAGATATAAATCTTTCCTGTGGGAGGGTATAGGCAACGATATCCCTTGTACTGATTGGTATAGCCAAGGAAGACACATTGCAAAGATTTTGGATCAAACTTGTTCTGCATTTGAGGTCTCAGGCACGGATAGCAGGCTGACCCAAAGACTCGGAGAGATGAGTAATCAACTTTTTTCGAAATAGAGTTTCATAGGGACTCACATCTTGTAGAGTGGATGATGGTAGGAGATTAATAATGTAGTTAGCAGAGAAGAAGGCCTCAACCTAATGCTTCAAAGGAGTGTGACTATGAAACAACATTGACAGACCGAGTTCCACTAGATGTCTATGTTTCCTTTCTGCCTTGCCATTTTGTTCAGGAATGTAAGGGCAAGAAATTCTGTGATGTATACCCTTTTCTTTAAACAGATTTTGCAGACTCTTGTTAATGAATTCTCCTCCCCCATCACTTTGAAATACTTTGATTTTGCCATTCAGTTGATTCTCAATCATTCTTTGAAAAGCAGTGAAGACTGAAACAAACTCTGATTTGGCACGCAATGGATAAAACCAAGAGAATCTTGAAAAATCATCCACAAAGACTGCATAATATTTAAACCCTTGGTTTGATACAATTGGTGATGGTCCCCAAAGATCACAATGTATTCGATCCAAAGGTTCCAACACTCTAGAATCAGAAGGCAAAAACTGTAATCTACTACTCTTTCCCATCTGGCAAGGCTCACAAATGGAAGTGGTTCTGCTTTTATTAACTTGAATCGCCTTAGTGGTTTGAAGTTGCTGAAGAATCCGCGAGTTTGAGTGTCCTAGTCGGTGATGCCATGTCTCCAAACTTGCTGCACACTGACGATTAGAATAAAAGGCTCGAAACTCTTGATTCTCCAGAACATAGAGTCCATTACTTCGAGGACCCTTGGACACCACTTTCTGAGGGGTTAAATCAATAACACAAACCTTATTAGCATCAAAAAAGATACCACATGGATAATCATCGCATAGTTTGGACACAGAGAGGAGAGACTTCTGTATTGCTGGGCACACTAAGACCTCGTTTAAGGAAATGGTACCTTTCGAAGAAGAGATCGTAGTGGATCCAATGTGTGTTATGGGCAGGTACGCTCCATCTACAACAAGAACTGTATCATTGCCGTCATAAGTTGTTGCTGTTTGGAGATTGTTCGTTGAGGTAGTGACATGAGCTGAAGCCCCTGAATCTGGATACCATTCTTTGCCGGTGTCATCTGAAGAACGAAAAGAGGAGAAGGCTTGTGGTTGAACCTCACTTTGATAATTGTTATCAAAGCGATTGTAACATTTGATAGCGGTGTGACCGATTCGGCCACAAATCTGACACACAGGTCTCTGTCTAGAAGATTGTGCAGAGCTTTGATGTTGAGAAAACCCACGACCACGCGATGAAAAACCTTGACCGCCTCTGCCTCTGTTCTGCCCAAATCTGCCATGACCCCCGGAGTTAGGATTATAATGGGGCACTCCGAAGTCAGACCGCTCTATGTTGAAAGCCATGTGAGGTGTGACCGAGTCAGCATCGTCATAAGCCCTTAACTTGCTATCAAACCCTTGAACCTCTGAGATAAGATCGGTGAAGGTTGGAGTAGGATACTTGCTTAACGAGCTTTGTATGACTGTTGTAATGGGATCGTATTCTCTGCCTAGACCGTTGAGAAAACCAAAGATTTTCATAGATTCATCAACTAGTTTTCCAATAGCACTCAAGGAATCACAAATCAACTTGAAATCGTGATAGTAGGCAGAGAGAGATTGCTCCTTTTTGGACAGAACCTGGAGATGACGACGAAGTGAAAACTTTCTTGCAACACTGCTTTTGTTGAAATTTTCCGCAAGCGAGACCCAACTCTGTCGAGATGTAGGAAGGTTGTGAACATGACCAAGAACTTCTTCAGAAAGCGTACCAAATAACCAGGATCTAACGAGTTGGTCGGTGCAGAACCAGTCTTCAAACTAGGGATTTGGAGCTTCACTGGTGACATCGCCGTTGACAACGAGGCGAGTTTGAGACGGAGCAGGGACGGCTCCATTAACAAAACCGATGAGTTTTTGGCTCGAAAGAAGAGACTCGAACTGTGTTTTCCAGAGTAAGTAGTTACTGTCAGTGAGCTTCAGGGTAACTGAGCTCGAGACATGAACATTGTCTGGAAAAGGGTATGAGGTCGCCATTTCTGTACCTGTTAGGGTTTTAGAATGGCTCTGATACCATGTAAGAAAAGAGAAAAAAAGAAGATTTTTGATATTATTAAGATTTTTCAGATGATATTACAAGGATGATTTTACACTCTCTTATATAGACTCAATAGAACAATCTAGACTATCCAGCTGTGCTTGTTGACTCAAAGGATAAGGATTGAAGAAATTTGTCTTCGTTCTCATGGAGGAGCCTCTCCTTTGCCGTACTAACGTCTCCTTGACCACCTCTGTTCTTTGTCTTCTCCGTTTGACTGGTTTCAGGAGGTGGGCCTCGATTGTTGTGGGCTGTGTTCTCTTTCACATGAAGGCCCAAGCCCATTGCCTTTGGATTGTCGCTCACACTCCCCCTCAAACTCGGAGTGGGTGAGTCAGACACACCGAGTTTGGTTCTGAGCTCAAAGAAAGACCGCCGTGGTAAGGACTTCGTGAAGATATCGGCCGTCTGGTGTCTTGCGATGATGTGAGTTGTTTCAATGAGACCCAGAGCCACTCTTTCCCGTATGTAGTGATAGTCTTTTTCAAAGTGTTTCGTTTTGCTGTGAAGTGTCGGATTAGTGGAGAGATAAACAGCGGAGAGATTGTCGCAGAAAACTCGTGTTGGTTGGTTCTGTGAGATGCCAATGTCGCGAAGGAGAGATGATATCCAAGTTATCTCTCGGGCTGTGTCAGATAATGCTCTGTATTTGGCTTCTGTAGAGGAGTTAGACACTGTCTGTTGCCTTTTTGCAGACCATGAAATCAAATTCGAACCCAGCAAGATGCAAAAACCAGTTGTTGATCGTCTTGTTACCTTGCATCCGGCCCAATCACTGTCACAGTATGCCGAGAGGGTTAGGTCCGTGCTCTTTCTCACCGGAAGTCCCAAATGGATCGTCCCTTTGATATATCGGAGGATTCTTTTGAGAAGACCAAAGTCGTATACAGTCGGAGAGTGCATTCTTTGGCAGATGAAATTGACCGCAAATTGGATATCAGGACGAGTGATGGTGAGATATTGCAGTTTCCCGGCAAGACTGCAGAAGTAAGTCGGTTTGGAGAACAACTCCGAATTGTGATTTTCCAACTGCAGAGGAAGAGGGGTTGGCATTGGATTGCAATCCGCCATTCCTGCTTGTTGTAAGATGTCGGCAGCATAAGCAGTCTGATGAAGGAACAGACCATCAGAGTAGGTTTCAATCTGAATGCCCAAGAAATATCGAGGAGGCCCAAGATCCTTCATGGAAAAACGACTGTTCAGAGCAAGCAGGAGCTGATCCAGTAGGATTTGATCACTTCCGGTGAGCAGAATATCATCAACGTATAGGAGCAGAACAAGAGTTTTCCCAGCTTGGTGATAGATGAATAAAGATGGGTCAGAGGTGCTGCAGATGAACCCGAAATCCAGAAGAAAGTTGCTGAAGGTATCAAACCAAGCCCTGGGTGCTTGTTTGAGACCATACAGAGCCTTGGTAAGACATCAAACATGAGTAGGTTTCTCTGGATTAACAAAGCCTGAGGGTTGATTCATATATACTGGTTCTAGGAGTTCACCATGTAAGAAGGCATTAGAGACATCTAGCTGTTTAAGAGACCAATCCCTTGCAGTTGCTATATCCAATACCAATCGGATTGTTGCTGTTCTAACCACAGGACTGAATGTTTCCAAGTAATCCACTCCTTCTTCTTGGTCAAAGCCTTTTGTCACAAGACGTGCTTTCAGCTTGTCAATGGTTCCATCTGGGTGGAGCTTAGTTGTGAACACCCATCTTGAGTTTA
The DNA here is from genome assembly GCA_964056655.1 of Arabis hirsuta. NCBI lineage: Eukaryota > Viridiplantae > Streptophyta > Magnoliopsida > Brassicales > Brassicaceae > Arabis > Arabis hirsuta. The sequence continues at coordinate 9,099,278 of OZ053301.1, read as the reverse complement.
AAATATTCATTGCTTCTGTTGCAGGAACCAGGGACCAAGTGTTTAGCATGTGGATTCGTCTCATTTCGTCAAGAACTGCCTCACTCCAACCCGGATGCTTCATAGCTGAGGCAAGAGATTAAGGTTCAGCATTTGTAAGTTTAGAAGCCAAGAGAACATACCGTTTGTTTGGTTTGATTATCCCATCTTTGGATCTTGTTCTCATGGTATGGGAGTTTGGAAAAGTGGCTTGTGCAACCACAACGTCAGGCTCTGTAATCTGATAACCAGCGCTTTCGTGTTCTGTATCTGTTTCTGCTTCAGATTTGACAGTTTCAGAAGTAGCAGTTTCTGATTCAGCGGCTGCAGTAGTGACCGGTTCTGTCTGTAAGGGTGACTCAGGCTCAGTGATCACGCCAAAAGGTTTGGGGAGCACTTGAGGAAGCAATGTAGTTTCCTTATGAACTGCTACAAGATGATCTCTATCTGTGTTAAACTGCCAAGCCTGAAGAAGAGGCGTCTTGTACTTTGGAAGCAGAGACTGATATTTCTTGTGAAATGGGAACTCGCCCTCATCAAACACAACATGTTTTGAGATATAAATCTTTCCTGTGGGAGGGTATAGGCAACGATATCCCTTGTACTGATTGGTATAGCTAAGGAAGACACATTGCAAAGATTTTGGATCAAACTTGTTCTGCATTTGAGGTCTCAAGCACGGATAGCAGGCTGACCCAAAGACTCGGAGAGATGAGTAATCAACTTTTTTTCGAAATAGAGTTTCATAGGGACTCACATCTTGTAGAGTGGATGATGGTAGGAGATTAATAATGTAGTTAGCAGAGAAGAAGGCCTCAACCCAATGCTTCAAAGGAGTGTGACTATGAAACAACATTGACAGACCGAGTTCCACTAGATGTCTATGTTTCCTTTCTGCCTTGCCATTTTGTTCAGGAATGTAAGGGCAAGAAATTCTGTGATGTATACCCTTTTCTTTAAACAGATTTTGCAGACTCTTGTTAATGAATTCTCCTCCCCCATCACTTTGAAATACTTTGATTTTGCCATTCAGTTGATTCTCAATCATTCTTTGAAAAGCAGTGAAGACTGAAACAAACTCTGATTTGGCACGCAATGGATAAAACCAAGAGAATCTTGAAAAATCATCCACAAAGAATGCATAATATTTAAACCCTTGGTTTGATACAATTGGTGATGGTCCCCAAAGATCACAATGTATTCGATCCAAAGGTTCCAACACTCTAGAATCAGAAGGCAAAAACTGTAATCTACTACTCTTTCCCATCTGGCAAGGCTCACAAATGGAAGTGGTTCTGCTTTTATTAACTTGAATCGCCTTAGTGGTTTGAAGTTGCTGAAGAATCCGCGAGTTTGAGTGTCCTAGTCGGTGATGCCATGTCTCCAAACTTGCTGCACACTGACGATTAGAATAAAAGGCTCGAAACTCTTGATTCTCCAGAACATAGAGTCCATTACTTCGAGGACCCTTGGACACCACTTTCTGAGGGGTTAAATCAATAACACAAACCTTATTAGCATCAAAAAAGATACCACATGGATAATCATCGCATAGTTTGGACACAGAGAGGAGAGACTTCTGTATTGCTGGGCACACTAAGACCTCGTTTAAGGAAATGGTACCTTTCGAAGAAGAGATCGTAGTGGATCCAATGTGTGTTATGGGCAGGTACGCTCCATCTCCAACAAGAACTGTATCATTGCCGTCATAAGTTGTTGCTGTTTGGAGATTGTTCGTTGAGGTAGTGACATGAGCTGAAGCCCCTGAATCTGGATACCATTCTTTGCCGGTGTCATCTGAAGAACGAAAAGAGGAGAAGGCTTGTGGTTGAACCTCACTTTGATAATTGTTATCAAAGCGATTGTAACATTTGATAGCGGTGTGACCGATTCGGCCACAAATCTGACACACAGGTCTCTGTCTAGAAGATTGTGCAGAGCTTTGATGTTGAGAAAACCCACGACCACGCGATGAAAAACCTTGACCGCCTCTGCCTCTGTTCTGCCCAAATCTGCCACGACCCCCAGAGTTAGGATTATAATGGGGCACTCCGGAGTCAGACCGCTCTATGTTGAAAGCCATGTGAGGTGTGACCGAGTCAGCATCGTCATAAGCCCTTAACTTGCTATCAAACCCTTGAACCTCTGAGATAAGATCGGTGAAGGTTGGAGTAGGATACTTGCTTAACGAGCTTTGTATGACTGTTGTAATGGGATCGTATTCTCTGCCTAGACCGTTGAGAAAACCAAAGATTTTCATAGATTCATCAACTGGTTTTCCAATAGCACTCAAGGAATCACAAATCAACTTGAAATCGTGATAGTAGGCAGAGAGAGATTGCTCCTTTTTGGACAGAACCTGGAGATGACGACGAAGTGAAAACTTTCTTGCAACACTGCTTTTGTTGAAATTTTCCGCAAGCGAGACCCAACTCTGTCGAGATGTAGGAAGGTTGTGAACATGACCAAGAACTTCTTCAGAAAGCGTACCAAATAACCAGGATCTAACGAGTTGGTCGGTGCAGAACCAGTCTTCAAACTAGGGATTTGGAGCTTCACTGGTGACATCGCCATTGACAACGAGGCGAGTTTGAGACGGAGCAGGGACGGCTCCATTAACAAAACCGATGAGTTTTTGGCTCGAAAGAAGAGATTCGAACTGTGTTTTCCAGAGTAAGTAGTTACTGTCAGTGAGCTTCAGGGTAACTGAGCTCGAGACATGAACATTGTCTGGAAAAGGGTATAAGGTCGCCATTTCTGTACCTGTTAGGGTTTTAGAATGGCTCTGATACCATGTAAGAACAGAGAAAAGAAGAAGATTTTTGATATTATTAAGATTTTTCAGATGATATTACAAGGATGATTTTACACTCTCTTATATAGACTCAATAGAACAATTTAGACTATCCAGCTGTGCTTGTTGACTCAAAGGATAAGGATTGAAGAAATTTGTCTTCGTTCTCATGGAGGAGCCTCTCCTTTGCCGTACTAACGTCTCCTTGACCACCTCTGTTCTTTGTCTTCTCCGTTTGACTGGTTTCAGGAGGTGGGCCTCGATTGTTGTGGGCTGTGTTCTCTTTCACATGAAGGCCCAAGCCCACTGCCTTTGGATTGTCGCTCACACTTCTTTCTCCATTTTCTGTATTGGCTGGAGCATAGAATCATAATGTACCTCAGTTAGTTGATTCCACGAAGGGAATGCATTTAATTCCGCCTCAAACGCTTTCTGGCTTTCGAGGAGGGGATTAAGGACCATTTCCTGGAGGAAATCTGTACAAGATTGAGTCGGAGGAGGAGGATCAGTCGTCGTCTAGCTTCGGAAGTGTTTTCCATGTTTGTTTGGATAGAAACAAAGAGAAGATGGGTGTGATTGGTTGGGCTATAGAAAGTAGTTACAAAAGTGAAGAAATGGCCATAACCCTCTTCTGTCTCTCCATCTGATTTGGGAAATTAATGGGATCGTAACGACTCGGGCCAATCAAAACCATGAATCACTCGCCCTGATTGATTGATTTCATTTGAATGTAGGCCATCGGATCCTCTGTTGTTGAGATCGCCTATCCCTATTCGTGAGATTCATCGATTCGGGAGTAAAAAGAAGATCCATCGGGATCTCTATAGCTATGTTTTGGTCCATCGCCGATCTCTTATACAAATTACCAAAATTGGGACCGTCAGATCTGCATCGAAACCTCTCGGATCTCTTCACAATCTTGGCTGTATCCTGGCCCTCGGGCTTTGTCTTCTTCAACACTTGAAAGCTGGCCCTCGGGCTGTATCCTAGTTGTCCCCATGGCCAACGATGAGCGAGACGTCAAATTTGAAAAAAAGACCGTTTCAAACGCCTCGCGGCGAGAGAGCAACGGCATCTCGGATTTTGTTTGAAAACATATGCCAATTAATTTTTTTTTTTTTAAAGATATTCAATGTTACCGAAATTAGTAAGATATTCGAATACACAAAGATAGTAATATATGGAAATTTCATTTTCCAAATCTTTTTATTGTCAAACAAGAGGCAATCAGAGTTTCTCAATCAAACAAACAATTCTCAAAGTCAATTGTTCATCCAATACAGGCCGATTTCCCAAACCTAAAGATGTTAAAATTCAATGATTCATACATCAAACACGTTGGAAAGGTTTTAGGCAAAAGAATAGCATGACGTTGTACTTTAAGGCAAAGTGAGAAAACGGAGAATTCTTTTACCATATGGAGAGCATACAGAGGAGCTGCCCTTTTTCGATGTAGTCAAATACGGTCATGGATTGCTAGACCTGATGGAGTTACTTAGAGAGTAATGTAAGAGGACCTGTTAAACCGCAGAAACGCCAATTTGTTTGGGACGTTATTAAGTAATATGATTATTTCTTCTTCTCCCTAAAACTAATCATATATAAAGTTTTTTTTTGGACTTATGAACAAAGTCACCATTCTAATTCAAGGTTAAAATATAAAACAAATAAATATAATAAAACACCTCACATATCATTACTTCCTTTTTGTTTACTTTTTATTACTTTTCTTACTAATTTTCTCTTATATATACACAAGGGAAAATGGCAGAAATGTCCATCAAACATTTTAAAATTAAATGGATAACTATTATAAGGCATGGTCACGATATTTGGTCAAATATTTTATTCTGGTTACTTAAAATTTCATATTTGTGTTCAGTCGTGACAATGTTATGGTGTTATTTGCTTAGTATGTATTCTTAATTTTACACCTCCCACGTCCAGGGTGGGCCAACTTCCTTCTTCCTAGTAGTATAAACAATGGGTCTGATTACGTTAAAAGCAACCCAGTTGTACATTGTATCTTGCATTTGTAATCGAACCTCGTCCCCTTAAAATAAGGTCAATGCTGCATTCAAATATTAAGTTCAATCGGTTCGAGTGATGGAGAACCTGTTAGTGGTATGCTATCTTCTTAGTGTCTATGTTATTTCATGAATGACCTATTTTATTGACTACTAAATAAGTACCTAGCATACGCGCATGTTTTTTTTAATAATGGATTAGTTTTCTAATACAGAACAAACTCTAATTGTCGTTTAGGTCATGACTTAGAAAAAACTGAAATTAACCAACTCAAATTTTGTCTAATTGGAGTGGTTTTAATTAAAATTACATATTTGTGGGAAAAAAAGGGAATGAAAAAATGAAAATCTAAAACTAAGAATAAGTATATAAAACTAAAGTATAGCATACTTTATATTATGATATCATACTTGCATTTGATCTCTGCATAATAGGTATATGAGTTCTGTATACAACAAATAAGTATTTTGGTTCCCAATATTAATCACAGTTACGTTAACGTCTCTGTGCAATGTTTCATGGCCAAAAAATACATTTTCAAAGATATTTGAATTGATTTGTAGACTAAACAAGTTAATAATGCACAAAATGTTTCTAATAATTCCAAATTCTCGGCCATGTCTGAAGTTCTCCCGCAAATTAAGCTTTCAGAGAAAGTGCCATCTCCATTTGGTTTATTGAAGACGATTTCAGACATTAAATTTCTGAGTCGAACTTGATGTCATACATAAATAGAAAGATGCTCTCGTCGTTTAGACCAATCTGAACTTTGGAAGTTGTTAACCTTCTTGTCAAAAGAGACAACAATCAAGTTGGAAGAGGAGTTATTTAAGAAATTCAGTTAAGAATGTCTCTCCTACAAATATTAGTCACATATAACACCTAAGAAAATGCTTAAATTAAAAGGAAAATTGGAAATAAAGGATGGTTTTTTTGGAGTTTGTTCATCTATACCTTTATTACTTAAATTTGGTGATATATACTTTAATTTAGTTAAAATCCTATTATGCCTTTAATCATAACTATTATATTTAATCATATTTTAGGGAGTAATTTACAATAATATTTATTGGTTGAGTTGGTTAATGAGTTATAAATTTTTAAGAGATGTCTCAAGTTCGAACCTTCCTTCTCTCTTTTGTTTTAATACTTTTTATTTAATCAATAATAATATTTTTTTAATACAAAAATAACCAAACAACAACCTTATAAATAATGAAATCTAATTTGTTACCGAATCGTTAAGAAACCAACACAAATTGTTTTTCAATTTAGATTTATTCTTGAATCGTCAAAAAACCAATAAAAATTGGTGTTCTGATTGTTTAACATGTTTTTGTTAATGAATTACAGAATTTGAATGCAATTACTCATGCTTTTAGTTCGAAACTGTGATAACAATCTTAATAATTTAGTCATATTTTTGAAGTTTCACGAATAATTTCTTTTAAAACATTTTCTAATTATTTATAAAGGCCCTTATGAACCATTAAATCCTTTTAAGAAATAGCTAATTGCATTTACTCTACGTTTATTTACAAGTTTGTTTTTATACTGCAAATCTTTAATCACTTATACTTGGTATATGTATACTATGCATTAGTTACATACATCTGATCATGTTCAAGTTCTAAACACATAAAAATAAAGAAAATTCATCAGAAAAACGTTAGGTTATATAGAAGAAAAATGGACAATTTATTGAATTCCGAAAAAAACAGAATATGTATTCTAAATTTTTCAGAATGCACAATATATTTGATTTCTTAAACCGAAAGATTCATTTAAAGATTTGAATATTAAGTTTCCTTAATTTTCGGGATTCTACGTATAGAAGAATACGTATTCTAAATTGTGGAGAAAATATAGCAAATAGAAGAATACGTATTCTAAATTTTGAAGAACATAGAGCAAATAGAAGAATACGTATTCTAAATTATGAAGAACATAGAGCAAAGTCCATTTGACGTATTCTGAAATGGTCTTCTAAAGTTTGTAGAACGCTAGTGTACTCTAAACTTTTTAGAACATGTACAATGTTCATATTACGTAATCTGCGGGTTTTAGAACATGTACAAATTTCAGAAAATGTCTTCTACACAATCTCGAACGAATTTATAAGTATAAAATTTAACCTCTTGGTATCAAACAACAATTGCTCATTTGATAAAAAGTCTTATTCAATTGTTTCTCACATATTTAACAAAAAAAAATTGGAAAAATTAATTATTTATACAAAAAAGGTAATTTATGCATAAATGAGATATTTCAAATAAATGTATAGATGGACAAAGTCTATTGTAGATGTCCTTTATTTTCAATTTTCCCTAAATTAAATTGATTAAAAGTTTGTAGACCAAAAAAATAGAGAATAGGTTTGAATCATTGCATAAAAATCTTTTTTTTCTTTTTTTTTTTTTGAAAAAGACAACATATGATCATTTATTTATTATTCTAAACGAATCAACTTATTTTCTTAGGCATAATTTAAACGAATTAAACGAATCAGCAAAATAATCGGTTAGACGAATCAACAAAATCGGTTTCAACATTTTGTTGATTTAAACTAATCAGCTTATTTTTTCTTCAATTGAAACTAATTTAACACACTCGTATGTACGGTTGGAATTAGAGAAGAGCTTAATAATCGGTTTCATGCTTGTACTGACTTGACTAATAATCGGTTTCAACATTTTGTATTGAAATTACTTGAAACATTGTCAAGTTAGATGATTTGAGTAGAGAAATAGATTTACACAACCCACTTTTATAAGAGAAATTTGCTAAATTGACTCAGTTTGAAATTGAGAATGTCTCAATAACCTTTGTCTTTTTTTACCAATTTTTTCCTAAATTACCCTTTGATTAATATTCAAAATTACAAATAAATAGTTTTTATAATTTTATAAAATCTGGAAAATACAAAAGAGTAATATACAAGGCATATGGATTCATGTTTATATTTTTTTTCAAAAAAAATCATGACAGAAAATTATTTATTTTTTCATCTACCATGGTCAAATCTGCTAGTAGATTAGGTGTTCTGCGAATTTGTATAAATCTACGAGTGGTAGAAGGACGTATTCTACGGTTTGTTCAAGTTCTACCTACAGCAGATTGCACATTCCACGATTTGCTTCAGTTCTACCAACCGCAGAATACTATTTCTACCAATAACTATGTGTTCTACCGTAGGCAGAATACATATTCTACTCCTTCTTTCTACCGCTTTCTCTATCTTCTACGAAATGGTAGAAATGATATTCTACCAAATTTAGTTTTAATCCCCTTAAATCTAGGACCACTAATTATTTACTTTTCAAAAAATATTTTATTTGATATTTACTTTCTAAAAATCTGTTTTTTCGATTTTTTGTTTCCAAAAATATTTTTTTCGTTAAAAACAATTTTTTTTTTTGTAAAAACTTTTTCAAGTACATTAAAATTTTATTGAATATAATGGAAAACCTATATGAATATAATGTTTTAGTTTGATTCATTGTTTGATTAAACACCTATAGCTAACTTGGTTCGGAAAAGCATATACCTAGATATGAGATCATGAGTTCGATGTCACATGGTAACACAATTTTGCATTTTTTTTCCTTATGTTTTAGTTGGTTATAATTCCCTAAATCTAGGATCAATAAATCATGTTGCCAAAAACGTTTTTTCCTTAAATTTTCCTAAATCTACTCTTCTTCTTCGTGATCTTCTTCTTCACGTCTAAGTCTCTCTTTTTTTGTTACATGTTTTTGAAAAACAATTCCTAAAATTCCCATAATTTTTCTTGTGGTTAATATGTTACATATCTGTGTAACTTATGGTGAATAGAGGATATCTTTACCTGAAAATCGATGGAGCTTTGCTGTTGATGAAGAAAAACGAGTTAGGTTACTTGTTTTGGATTCTACAACTACCCTTGAGGATCTAAAGACTATGGTTTTGAGAGGACTACGGTATTGAGCGACGTGATTTTAAGATTGAGTGCAGTTTTCTACCTGATAATATGATCAATAAGTAAAGATCTCCACTAGTATTCTTTTGTGTATCTAATTTTTCATAAAATCGACGTTATTGGTTGAGAAAAATGTAAACATCGATTAAAATTCTAAAAAATGTCAAATAGGAGCTCATGATAATTTACAACAGTCATGGGCTATCATGGGCAACACTATATTCCTTTTCTTTTTAAAGTGTCTTCTGGAGTTTGGCAACTATAGTTTTTAGACTTACAAAATCTAAATTTTTTAATACAGTTGGTTCAGTTCTCATCCACCAAGTTTTTTAACCGTATAAAACCATCTTATTCATATATAGCCCAAAATCGTCGATAAAATCAAGTTGTGGGATATGAAGCAATGGACACTTTTTTAAGATTACAATGGAATCTACAATTGTTATACCCATATCCTCTTTGAAAACCCAAACAGAGCTATGAGTGAATAAGTTAAAACGTTTTATTATTTTTACTTTGAAGCTAAAGCTCTAATATCAATTTCCATTTTGTATTGTTTTATTTTTTTCGGTGCAACAATCTGATTATAGCACTTGGCAATAAAAACCACACAAAAACTCTAATTGAACCAACGTCCATGTTTGAACAAAAAAAAAAGAACCAACGTCCATAAAGACACACAGGACCATAAATTCGTTGTATCCTCTTCTCCCTAAAAAAATCTTCTTATCTTTCCATCGCATTAACTGCTTTCTTCTTCATATGCTTGTCTGTTACTTCTTCCATGGTGTTGATAAACCTGCCATTGAAGACCCCAATCTTTTCAAGTAACAAAAAATGAGACTTACAACAATTAATGAACACGAAACAATTCTAAAACAGTTCAAAGGCCGATTTATAGATCCATGTAGAAAAACGTAAAGGGACCGGATTATTAGCAAAAAGAAACCGGTGTAGCTCTTTTGCCCATACCAGTCCTGTACAAAATTCGCTATATTAACTGCTTCCCCTACGACCAATCTTGAAATAAGATCTTTGCTCTTAAACATTCATAACATTCATTATATATGTAGTTAAAATCTATCTACCTTGAACATGATCGCACTAGCAACAATCGTGAGGGTTGTGAACATTACATAGTAGATTGGAGACACGATTGCTGCGATGAATGTGTCCAGCGCCTGGCAAAACAAGACATACTCGTGTTAACCATAGGCCAAAATTACGCAAAACAACATCGTCAATACATATGCTAACCTGAGAGAACCCTTCAATGAACATATTCAGATTCTTGTTGGTTTGGCCGCAGAGGTTCACGATACAGAATCAAAGCCAGGACAATCAACATGGATATGGCTACATAAATTAGAAAAGCTGTTCTCATACCATCTTAATTTTTGTATAGTATGTGCCCTTCCACTCATCTGAATGGAAGGATGTGGAACCACAATCATTTGACTCTCTGCTATACCATAAACCGTATGGCCGCAGATCTCTCCAGTTTTTTTTATTTTCGTTATAACCAGAGCATGTAATAAGGGTTAAAGAATCTCACAAACCCTGCATCCAAAGAATCAACATTGCTTCATGAGTTCAAAACAATACACTGAGCTCCAAGACAATGAGAAAGGATAAGAAAACTCGGTAACAAAGTCACCCTAAGAAAACTCGGTAATATACTTGCAATGACTGGTTTTAAATAAAGTCTATGGGTAGAACAAGCATACAAACGTCAAGATCTGATTATGCCTTAGCGCACACACTAGAACTCGAAACAGAAAGATTATAAAACTGATCAAAGTAAACTATAAATTGGCCTGGAAGTAGAATTTGATTTTCCCTAGCAAATAGTCAATCATAGAAGAAGAAGAGAAACATGATTGTTACTTCAAGTTGAATATATTTCTCCAAAACAAAAACCGAAAAAAAGAAAAGGAAACAGGAGGAAGAGAATCCAAAGGCACCACCACTTGTCTTCCTAAATCAAGCATCAAGGTCGAGGTCGGGGTCGAAGTGGAGGTCGAGGTCGAGGTCTCTCGTCTGAGAGGGGTGTTGGTACATGTAGAAGCAATGTCCAATGAAGCTCCTTCAATCATTGAGTTGTCGATATTTCCATCAGTGCACACATTGCAACATCAGCTGCACTTCCGTGTAGTGTGGATCATCATTGGTCAGAGTTTGAGATTGACGTATAGCAAAGGAAATAAATATATATATTAAATCAAACGACAAAAAATGTAAAACCTGCACTGGAGTGTGTTTCGGCAAAATTTAACCAGGTTCGCAAGTACACAGATCTACGGAATGATAGAGAGAAGTATAGGTTTATTAATCAACGAAGCAGGCTTGTAGCCAAATTGTATTACAACGTCTAGATGTCTAAAGCGTTAATAAGAACTTCGTTGGACGTGGAAAACAAGGCTAGATCTCTGGTGGCTATCTCGTGGATGCTGTGAAGACGTAGCTCTTGAGTTTTCCCTGTCTATTTCTCGATGCTGCCTTCTCTCTTAGATGTCTCTATTTATAAAACTTGATCAAAACCCTCTTAGGATTAGGATTCTACTTGACGTGCAAGCTTATCTCCTTAGTAATCGGGATTCTTGATATATTTGAATCACATTATGAGGTGTAGATAATGACAAACCTGATATTGCGAAATCTCTGCAAGTATATCTTAAAAGCCATGTATTAGTTTATATCAAATAAGGTTAACTAACCTTGTAACGACGTCATAACGACGTTACCACCTTGATGACGACGTAGCAACGATGCCTTACTAGACACCGACAAGTTATTTCTTCATTTTACATGACATACATGACGTATTGTCATGTATGAGCAGGTTACTACCTCATTTAGTATGTTGTAGACGACGTGTAGTCGGGTATTAGTTAGGTCACTACCTGACTTTACCTCGCGTAGACAATCCCTCGTCAGGTATCAGACCTCGTTCTACCTGACGTAGATGGGCGTATCGTCAGGTAGAGGCAAGCTATAACCTCGTCCTACCTGACGTAGATGGACGTACCGTCAGGTAGAGGCAAGCTATGACCTTGTTCTACCTAACGTAGATGGACGTATCGTCACATAGAAGCATGTCATCAGCTTATTAGACCATGCTTGAATAGTGTGCAGCCAAGTCTTATGCTCGACCTGCACTAACCAAGGTCTACCAAGTAGTGAATTTATTTTCCCCAACAGAGTGTTAATTGGTGCTTTTTAAATTATATAAACTGATATATTGGGAACCTAGGCGCCTTTCCTAATAAAGTGAGTACATAACCATCTCTCATAGATGCTTTCTTACGCAATTCTTGTCATTCCCTTACTTCTTTTCTGTCATTGTACCATATATCTACCCTGTCTTGAGCTTCTTCCCTTGAGACCTTTAGATGATAAAATGGCATAATTGTAGCTTTATCACACATCATAGCATGTTTATATTAAACAATTTGTTCTAACAAAAATATTGTACTACCTTCCAATCTCTAGAAACCGAATTGCGGTTTGACCTATGCAAAATGAAAGGTTGAGCATCTAAGCTTTTCCTCTCTCTGAAGCAAAGGCATCCTGAGTAGTATATAAAACATGTTAGCAAGTTAAGTTCATTGCAATCTTAGTGTATAAATGAGAAGTTTAGATTCAGGATCGATGTTTGGATTTCATCAAGCGAACCGTGATTGAAAAAAGGCGGTCTTCATATGGTCGTTTCTTTCCTCTAAGGCAACATCACATGAATCTTTCACCATTTCCAACTTGGATGTTGGGCCTAGACCTGCGGCCCAATCGATCTGGAAGCCCAGTAAGCTTCTGAAGCCCAACTCATGCCCTAATCATGGTGTGGTCAAACAAAGGTCAGATTTGGGAACTATAGTTAGAGAAACCTAGGATGTACCTTCAACTTTTTGCTATAAATAGGAGAAGAAAATGATGTGAGAATTCATTCATTATTCCTTGGAAGAGAGCACAAGGGACCAGAAACATTCTTTCAGGACTCTGACTCTCTCAAAAGAACACTTTCGGAAAGCTACCGCTGACCGGGAAACACCCAGAAAAGATACTCTTTACATAACCTCGCAACGATCTAGCAGCCCAGAATCTTTCCGGTCTACAATATTCCTTCTAGCTTGTAGCGATCTGATAGTCCAGGGTCTGTCCGGTCTATCTATTCCGAACTACTCTGAAAACACTCACAACCCGCGAACTCATTTCTCAATATACGACATTCTCCGACCTCCTATCTACTATAATATTCATTGTTCTGCTTTCGGGCTACAACAATTGGCGCGCCAGGTAGGGGGCTGGAGATTTTCTAATGCAAAGAATTATGAGTCCGGAAGCGTCAACCAGTCGGCAAGTCGACAACGTGTCAACTCAAGAGACCGCTGAAATAATTCAAACAATCTCTCCCGTAACAATGACAGAAGGCGTGGTCACCAACCAAACGTCAGTCAACGAAGAAACTGCTCCCGCCGTGATCAAGCCCAGAAGAAACGAACCTGCAGCTGTCACGAACGAGCAGGTCAACTTTGCCACAATGTTGAACTCTCTCATGCTGTAACGCCCGTGATCCTAAAAGCGGATTTTTGGTGGGTATCGATCGACACAGGGTGGTGTGTCGATCGACACGTGTGTTTTGGACTTAGGAGAAGTCGGGTTTTGGGCGTTATGTCGATCGACACGGGGTTAAATTAGACCGACAGGTTCGGTTTAATTGTCCGGTTTGGTGGGCCGGTTAAGGAAAACCCTAGGTTTTGATATAAAAGGCAGAAACAGTGTTCTGGCCGTTTTTGTTGATCAGAAAATCAGAAGTTAGGGTTTTGGAAGAGGTTTGAGAGAGAGATTTTGTTCTTGAGAGGTTTGTGATTGAGAACAGCTTCTGTTCGGAAGTTTGAGAGGGCAAACGGCTGGGATATTCGAGACGGATTGGGGTGAAACTTGGTGGATAAGTTCTCCGATCTCTGCTCTTGTTATAGGCGAAAACGGTTCATCATTTCGTTGATTATTCATCGAGTTATGGCTGTTTGAACTCGATGGGTCTGTGCAGATTGTTGTCTGCGGTCAGTCGGCTTCGGGGTTGATTTCCGATCGAACCAGAAGGATTCTAGAGGCGATCTGCATACCGACGCGTAGCTGTGTCTGTCTAGTTTTCAGAACAGTCGCCCGTTTTGGTTTTGGACCAGTGGTTCGTTGTGTACAAGTCTTTTTGTAACCGTTGGTTCCATTCTCATTTCGATTCTTCGAGGTGAGTGCGTGATCGTGGGTTTGTGTGGGCATAGGGATTGATGGAATGCGTTTGCTTGTTATTTTCGTGTGTTCTGTGATTGGAATTGTGCAGGTGACTCGATGAATTCGCGACGGATTCGAGCCATGAGAGGATAGGCTCGTTTCTGGGTTCTGCGATGTCTTGTCGATCGACACAAGATGTTGTGTCGATCGACGCAGCTTGTGTCGATCGACACAAAGAAGGTGTCGATCGACACACATTTTTGATTGCCGTCAGTTTGACATATTGAATGTGATGTTTTCTCGTTTGTTTGATGTGTGATGCATTGTTGTTTGCTCATCCTGGTATTTGTCTATTGTTATGTCTATACTTAAATAACCCGTAGACGGGATGACCGCGTCGCTGAGTATTTGTGATAATACTCACGCAACTCTTTTTGCCATGTGTTGCAGGTAAAGAGAAAATGTGATCGTGGAATCGTGACGAGGAGGGAGAGATGATCTAGGGTCTCACTTTCTGTTGTTTGAGTTAGAATTGCTAGGATGTAGTAATTCTGGAACCCCGGTTTATTTGTATTGGGTTGGTTAGTAATTTAATAAGTATGAGATTATTGAATTTATTATTGATTGGTTATTGAATCGTTTAATTGTTATGTTTTTCGCACGTTGTGTTGACCCAATTGAGGATTATTATCTGTGATGATAATAATCTGAGGGGAAATTTTTTAAATTTTTGGGTCGGGTCGTTTCAGTTTGGTATCAGAGCCCTAGCGGTTCTAGGGCGGGTGCAATTGATTGATTAGGAAGTTAGTTGATTGATTGTTGTGTGGGTATAGAGTCTTAGATCATCTCTTCCGAGCCTTCAATGAGATTCCACGGTAAGTGTTTTATGACTTTCTATTTTCTAGTACTTAGTAGTCGGCTGGTTAGGGCAGAGTGATGGCTAGAGTGGCTAGAGGCAGAGGTCGTAGGGGCTGTGGTGGCCATGGTGGTCGTGGTGGGCGTGGGCGAGGACTTCAGAGTGAGTCAGATGCCGTGAATGTGGCCCAGGAGACCACGCAGGAGCAGGTGGCAGACTTGCAGGCGTTTCAGGAGGGGTCTGTGGGTGTGACTGCTACGGGTGCCAGCGTGAGGGCTGGTGGGGCCAGTGTGGGTCCCAGGGTAGCTGTTGGTGCGGGGGGCCCGGGTGGGGGTGCTCCCGTAGGTGTGGCCCAAGACCGAGATGATCGTCTGGCGGGTTTGCTGCAGTTGATTCTGGAGCGGTTACCAGGTGGGGTACCGGCTCCGGGTCAGGCTCCGGGAGTTCAGCCAGCTGGGGCTGGTGTGCAGCCAGAGGTGGCTGGGGTTCAGCCGGTAGTGGCTGGTGTGCAGCCGGGTGTGGCGGTTGCGGAGGAGCTTCCATCCTACCTGAGGATGATGGACATCGTTAACCAGGACTTTAAGGACACCAAGAAGATGTTCACGACCAACCTAGTCAGGAACTAGCAAAGTCAGACGCCAAGCCCAACTCAGAACCAAAACAAGAAGTGGCCGTTCAAATTCGTCCGCGGAGAAGAAAAAGAGGCAGACACCAGGTCATTCTGCGATTATCACCAAATCTATTGCCATTCGACCTACCAATGTCGGCAACTGAAAGATAAGCTGATGGCCAAGTTCAGCAACGGAGAGATACAAGTTGATCTACCTCCAAACCAGTCCGATAAATGGCAAGCCGAAGAGTACGATAGGCGGCACGAGCAGAGGCTGGATAACAACGTCAATCTCCCCCTCCCTCCGAAACGATCTGAGGACGACAAGGGCTCTGGCCAAAGTCAGCCTGCATCAAAGCGTAAAATTTACATGATAATGGGCGGGTTCCGAACTACTTCCAATTCAGTTCGTTCCCTCAAAAAGCACAAAAAGAAGTATCCTTGCAACAAGATTACCGCCTGCAGGCCGAGGTCAATATGGCGGTCATTTTTAGCGAGGCCGATACCAAGAACGTATCAATGCAACACAACGACCCATTGGTCATCGAGCTGAAAATCGAAGACTGCGACGTTACTCGGGTGTTGGTTGATATAGGAAGTTTGGTCGACCTTATTTTTCTCGAGACACTACAAAAGATGGACATAGACGATGACAAAATAAAGCCTAGTGCAAAGCCCCAGACCGGTTTCGACGGAGTGACGACAATGACGCTGGGCACTATCAAAATGGCGGTCTACACAGGGGGCATCACTAAGATCGTTAAGTTCGTCGTGGTTGATAAACCAACGGAGTATAACGTCATAATGGGAACGCCCTGGCTTTTCTCTCTCCGAGCGGTGTCCTCTACCTACCACCAATGCATTAAATTTCTGACCTCCACGGAAGTTTTCACAATCCGTGGAAGTTAAAAAGTTGCCAGATCGTGTTTCATCACAGAGCAACAAATGCGTAGGGTCACCTGCAACATCAACCAACCTAGTGAATCGGCGAACCTCAGCCCTCAGCAGGAGGTTGTCATCCTAGTCAACATTGACGAGCGACACCCTGAGCAGAAGGTCGGGATTAGCGCCGAGTTCGGAGAACCACTGCGACAACAGTTGATCTAGTTCCTAAGCACCAATGTTACGACCTTCGCGTGGTTAATATAGGACATGAAGGGAATCGACCCAGTCATAAAGACGCATAAGCTGAACGTCGACCCAACGTACAGACCGATTAACCAAAAAAGGCAGAAGCTCGGCCCGGAACGGGCCCAGGCTGTGAACGACGAGCTCGCCAAACTGCTCGAGGCAGGCTCAATCGCAGAAGTACACTACCCGGGAGTGGCTTGTCAATCCGGTCATTGTCAAGAAGAAGAATAACAAGTGGCGAGTCTGCATCGACTTCACCGACCTGAACAAGGCATGCCTTAAAGACAGCTTCCCTCTTCCTTGCATAGATCAAGTCGTCGAGGCAACGGCTGGCAACGAACTTCTCTCATTTATGGACGCCTTCTTTGGATATAACCGGATTATGATGCATCCCGACGACCGTGAGAAAACAGCGTTCATCACAGACCGTGGAACATACTGTTACCGAGTAATGCCTTTCGGCCTCAAGAATGCTAGAGCGACCTATCAACGATTGGTAAACAGGATGTTCGCCAACCAGATCGGCGATACAATGGAGGTTTACATTGACGACATGCTTGTCAAATCCCAGAAGGCCGGCGATCACGTCACCCACCTCCAAGACTGCTTTACGATCTTGAACAAATTTGGAATGAAGCCCAACCCAACCAAGTGCACTTTCGGGGTCACCTCGGGCCAGTTTCTAGGCTACATCGTCACACAGCGCGGGATTGAGGCCAACCCGAAGCAGATCACCGCAATCATCAACCTGCCTTCGCCGAAAAATAAAAGAGAGGTCCAGCGACTTACAGACCGTATCGCTACCCTGAACAGATTCATCTCTCGGTCCACAGACCGAAGCTTACCGTTCTATCAGTTGTTGCGAACCCCCAAAGAAAAGGGCTTCCTCTGGGACGATTGATGTGAGGCCGCGTTTGGGGAACTTAAGACCTACTTGTCTACACCACCCGTGCTGGCCAAGCCCGAACCAGGCGAAACGCTGTATCTCTATATTTCTGTAACCAACACAACGGTCAGTGGGGTATTAGTGCGCGAAGACCAAGGTGACCAGAAACCAGTCTTTTATGTCAGCAAGTCTTTAGACGGGGCAGAATTACGCTACCCTCTCCTCGAAAAACTCGCACTGGCGGTCATCGTCGCAGCCCGCAAACTACGACCATAAATTCCAGTCTCACTCAATCGTAGTAATGTCCACACAACCGTTGAGAACGATCCTCCATAGCCCGAGCATGTCCGGCAGGATGGCGAAGTGGGCGATAGAGCTTAGCGAGTACGATATCGAGTTTCGTAACCGTACCAGCGCCAAGTCCCAAGTCCTGGCCGATTTCCTAGTTGAACTACCACCGGTCTCCCCAGAGATCGGCTCAACCAATCATGAATGGATTCTTCATGTCGACGGATCTTCCTCGCGGCACGGAGCGGGCATCGGCATTCGTCTCGAATCCCCAACTGGGGAGATTTTGGAACAGTCATTCTGGTTGGAATTCAAGGCATCGAACAATGAAGCCAAGTATGAAGCTCTACTTGCCAGGCTGCGATTGGCAAAGGAGGTCGGCGCTTCACAAATCCACGCATATTGCGACTCCCAGCTCGTAGCTAACCAATTCAATGGAGAATATGACACCAAGGATGAAAGGATGGAGGCGTACCAAAAGCTTGCCCACGAGTTGACCAAAGGCTTTGACACTTTCAAAGTCACAAAGATTCTGCGGGCAGACAACGCTCAAGTTGATGCACTCGCCTCCTTAGGTTCCAGCTCAGATTTCGATCTATGCCGAGTAATTCCGATCGAGTCAATCACCGAACCAAGCATTACTTTTCCTAAAGGCGTCTGCAGCATAAACACCGTACCTGACGATCTACCTGACACCACGGAAACACCTCCACAATAGATCGTCCGCATCGCCACGACGGACTGGCGACAAGAGATCATCGTATATATCGTATCTGGCGAACTCCCGAAGGACAAGTGGGCAACGCGAAGGCTGAATACCCGCAGTGCGCACTACATCATCATTAAAGACGAGCTCTACAGATGGAACGCCGCCGATGTATTACTCCAATGCTTGGCTGGCGACGAGACATACCGTGTCATGGCCGAGACGCACGACAGGGCTGCTGGCAACCACTCTGAGGTCGGGCCTTAGCGATCAAAATTAAGCGCCTTGGTTTCTTTTAGCCAACAATGCTTAAAGACTGTGTCGAGCACGCCCGTTGCTGCGAACAGTGCCAACGCCACGGACCAATGATCAACTCCCCGACCGAACCGCTATCTACAGCAACCGCGCCCTACCCCTTCATGCGTTGGGAAATAGACATTATGGGTCCTTTCTCCAAGTCAAGACAGAGGCGGTACATCATCGTGGTCACGGACTACTTCACAAAGTGGGTTGAGGCCGAAGCTTACACGATGATACGAGCTACTGACGTGCAAAATTTCATTTGGAAATTTGTCATATGTCATCACGGGCTCCCTTATGAGATCGTCACGGATAACGACTTTCAATTCATCTCAGTGACCTTCGAAGACTTCTCTGCGAAGTGGAAGATACAATTAAGCAAATCAACACCAAGGTATCCCCAAGGCAACGGGCAGGCGGAGGCATTGAACAAGATAATCGTCGACGGTCTACGAAAGCGACTTGAGGACAAGAAGGGTCTCTGGGCAGACGAACTCGACGGCGTACTCTGGTCATTCCGAATTACTCCTCGTCAGTCGACCAAACGTACACCGTTCTCCCTTGCCTACGGTCTAGAAACAATGGCACCCGCCGAAGTAAACGTTAATAGCTTACGCCGCGTAATGATGACTTAGAACCCCGCCCTCAATGACGACATGCTTGTTGACAACCTCGACCACATCAAGGATGAGCGAGGGGCAACTCTAGCTCGGATACAAAACTATCAGCAGCTCGCAATGCGATATTACAACAAACGGGTCCGCAATCGGAGTTTCAATGTTGGCGACCTCGTCCTTCGAATGGTTTATGAAAACACGGCAGAATACAAGGCTGGGAAACTCGGAGCTAACTGGGAAGGACCCTACTAAGTCACCAAAATCGTCTGACCTGGAGTCTACCGACTGATGACCCTAGATGGCACAATGATCCCGCGGTCTTGGAACTCCATGAGCCTCAAAAGGTACTACTACAACACCAAACTCCTCAATACCAACAAAGCCTGAAGACCGATCGAGCCCGCCGCTACAGACCGCGGCCAACCGGTCACCTATCCCATTTCTGACACCCAAAAAAAAAAAAATTAAAAATAAAAAAAGAACTCTCTACAAGCTCACTTTGTCACTTTTATAAATGAACTACGATTGGCTTGATCCCTATCACAATGCAACCGGTCACCTATCCCATTTCTGACACCCAAAAAAAAAAAAATTAAAAATAATAATAAAAAAATAAAAATAAAAAAAGAACTCTCTACAAGCTCACTTTGTCACTTTTATAAATGAACTACGATTGGCTTGATCCCTATCACAATGGGTGCGTAGGCAGCCCGTAAAAAGGCACAGCTATTAATCAAAAATATATATATATATATATATATATATTCAGTTCGTTAACTCTTCGTCTATTTACTTATGCCCTTGATTAATCATCGAACTTATTTCGCGCGCTGGCACTCCTAGTCCAGAAAGCTCCGAGCTCATTTCGCGTCAATGCTTCGGCCAAGCATTCGACCAAATTTCGTTCCACATGAACAAAAGTGGTTTGATCAACCACGTCGCTAGGACTGAAGCTTAAGAACTTCCTCTAGCGATCTGTAAGCCGGGGCCAGACCCGCAACCTTTCCCGTAATGTTTAAGTACCCTAAGCCGAGTCCTCCTCGCATACTTAGTCACGTAACGGGTATTGTCACAAGCCGACCTCAGAGTCGCAGGCAAAACAGGCACACTTAGAAAATCCTAAGAACCCTAAGTACGACCTAGATAT
Source organism: Arabis hirsuta (assembly GCA_964056655.1). Lineage (NCBI taxonomy): Eukaryota > Viridiplantae > Streptophyta > Magnoliopsida > Brassicales > Brassicaceae > Arabis > Arabis hirsuta. Next base: position 9,078,710 of record OZ053301.1, on the reverse strand, counting down.
ACCCCGCAAGCTTAGTCGAACGACGATCTATAAACTCACAAAAATTCCCAAAAGTTGAAAGCGATAAAACGGCAAAAGGCAAATCACATTTAAAGCCCTCTCGGGCAGAGAAAAAAAGAGAGGAGGAGTTATGTTCTTACAAATCCAAAATACTAAGGCCACCAGCGGCGTGGAAGCAAAAAAAAAAAAGAGAAAGAGTTTAGACAGCCGGAGTAACCGGAACTCCATCAAGAGGAGCGAGAACTTCACCCGTGGCTGAGTCTCTTGGAGCTGCATCAGGACTTTCGTGGTCTGGTTCGATATCCTCCCTATCCTCGGCAGTCAGTTGAGTCCCGTATTCATCAAAAGGAGCCTCAGCGTCAGCTCGAGGGGGGATCACGAGCATAAAACGGGGAGGAGATATCACGAAGTCCGCGTCAGTGACCTCCTCTATGTCCAACGCCTCGAACTAAGCCTCAAACTTCTTAAAATTCTCCTCGAGACCTTTTGGCTTGTCGTCACGAATGGCGATTCCTTCTTTCGTCAGAACGGCCAGGTAGTCCTTAATCGCCATCGCTTGATTCATCAAGGCCGAAAGCCGGTTTACTTCCTCGCAGTCCAAGATCGACTTCTTGATCCTACCAAACTTCTCGTTGCACTTCGCAACGATCTGGTTGACATCATACTCCCGAGAAGCTCGCAATCGAGTCATCTCGTGTCGTGGAAGGTCTTAAGGGACTCCTTCTCCGCCTTCGCTTTCTCAAGCTCCTCCTCAGCGAACCTCGCCCTCTGCCTCGCTTCCTCGGCTTTCGCAGAAAGAGCGTTCATCGCCAAATTTTGCTCAGCGATCTGCTCTTTTAAACCAGCTACCTTGTCAGCCTCCGCCTTTATCTCAGGAAAACCCTTGAGCTTGTCAGCGAGTCTCTGCACGCGACGTTCATACCTTAGGGTAAGCAGGTTCGCGTGGGTAACAGTCTGTTAAAACAAAACGGCGAGAAGCTCGGTAAGCAAAGTCAGTATCAAAGGAGTAAAAGGTTACAAGGTAGGAGGCGAAAGCGAGTTCACCTCCATCATGCTCCTTGCGAACACTTTGTACGCATTCTTCTCCACCAAAGCGGCCGGATCGGGAAACTCATAATCCGTATGGCTGGGGATCCTGGAAAGCAGATCGGCGGATGCTTGCAAATTGTCACCAATGTGCTCCCGCCCGCTGTAGTTGAAGGTCAGATCGTAGGCCTCCGTGTCTTCCGTGGTAGGATCGGCCTCGACCTCCGCTTCTCGTGCCTCCTCAACACGAGCTCTTTTCTTCTGCCCGCTGGGAGCTCCCTCAGATGTCCTCTTCTTTCCCTCCTTCTTCCTCTCTGGGACCTCCTTCGTGGTCCCCTCAGAAGTCGTCGCAACCTTCTTACTAGCTATCTTCTCGATAAGCAAGGCCCCGACCTCTTTTGTAGCAAGGGCCCTGGCCTGCTCGCTAGATAGAAGACCGACTTCTTTGGTCACAACAGCGACCTCCTTCGAGCCTGCTATCTTTCTGCAACCAGACGCCGCGACCTCATCAGTATAGTTCACCTTTTTGAACGTGGCTCTCTTCTTAACCATCTTCGCCTCTTTCCTTTGACGAACTTTCTTGGGTTTGATTGGAGGAAAAGTGTAAGGACGCAGCGGAGCGAGCTCCAAGTCAAAACAACCTTCAGGGAGCAAGAGAGATTATTTTAATAAATAGCTCGGTCAAAATCGGAACGTAGCAAGGAAGTAAAGCACCGACCTGTGAGGATCCGACCTATGCACCTCTGAATCCGCTGTTCGAGAAATTCTGGCCAAAGTTGAGGCGTCACGCTTCTCAGAACGTCAGTCAGCAAATCTTCTCCGGGCTTCAGCGGAAGAAGAATCCTAGGAACTGTAGAATCTGCAAGCGAAGGAAAAGATTAGATGTCAGCCCAGATAAGAAAAGTAAAACACATCGGAGATTAAACATACTGTATCTAATATTCCAGCCAGCCCGAATGGGCCATCTCGGATTCGCAACCGACGCTGCATTTATCTTCACAAAGAAGTAGTATTGCTCCCAGTCCTCGGACTTGTCACTATGGGAATCTGGATATACCAATTTGAATTTCGGACGAGCCGATACGTAAAAACGACCTATAGGCCTCCTCCACTTAAAGTAGGTCATCGCCTCAAAAGAATCGCAGTCACATTCCATCTCGTGCTCGGCGGCCAGCGTCATGCATACCACAAAGTTACGAATTGATGCGTGGGTGAGCTGAGACATAGCTATGCCGCGTCGGGCGCAGTACTCGATCAGCAGTCGCGGTAATGGGAACCACAACCCGCTGTCCATAAAGAAGGATTTGTATCGACACATGAATCCTTCCGGAGGCGACCAGGGACGGTCACGATCACCCGGGACTAGGAACTCCACGCTGTCTGGCAAATCCCAGGAAGATCGCATAATCGTTAGTGATGTCTCATCGGATAACGTCTCCCAATCGTCACAACGCTTTAGCACGATATCGCGACCTAGACCTGGCCCCGGAGAATCCATTCCTTCCCAAGGGAAATCTGACAGATCAAAGGAGTCGGGATTCTTTGTGCCTCGGGTCCGACCTCCTCCAGCTAGATTGTAAGCGGAATGTCGACGCCCCGTCTTTCAAAGCTTGGGAGTAGCGGGCTCGGAGGTCCCGGCCTCCTCGTGATCCAGCCCCCTCTGAGGGATTTTAACTAGCTCTGACTCAGCCTCCTACCCCGACGCAGTACGATTGGTCGAGGTGGATACTGAAGACGAACTAGAAAAAACTTGGGAAGAGGAGAAGTCATTCTGGGAATCGGTCTGGGCTGGCGAAGCCATGGATCAGATAAACACGGCAGATTCTTTGGAGATGGATCGGAAAACTTAAGGACCAGATGATGGGACAGGAACAAAATCAATCAAAAGCAAGAACTAGAGAGGTAGAGAGAGAAAGGAAGAGAAAGTACCTTAGAGAGAGAAGCAAGCAGAATGAAATGAGAGAAGGAAGAGCGGAGACCCTATTTTATAGATCCAGAGCGGAAACCAAGACGTCGCACCTCAAAAACTCCGAACTCCGTGTGACAGACTAGTCATACATCGACACATGGCAAGATCAATTCACCCAGGATCCAGATCGCGAACCCATTTGATAATGAAGCTCGGTCCATCTCGTTTCATTGACCGGGGCGGCTACTGTTGGGCCTGGACCTGCGGCCCAATCGATCTAGAAGCCCAGTAAGCTTCTGAAGCCCAACTCATGCCCTAATCATGGTGTGATCAAACAAAGGTCAGATTTGGGAACTATAGTTAGAGAAACCTAAGATGTACCTTCAACTTTTTGCTATAAATAGGAGAACAAAGTGATGTGACAATTCATTCATTATTCCTTGGAAGAGAGCACAAGGGACCAAAAACATTCTTTCAGGACTCTGATTCTCTCAAAAGGACACTTTCGGAAAGCTACCGCTGACCGGGAAACACCTAGAAAAGATACTCTTTACATAAGCTCGCAACGATCTAGCAGCCCGGGATCTGTCTGGTCTACAATATTCCTTCTAGCTTGTAGCGATCTGATAGTCCGGGGTCTGTCCGGTCTATCAGTTCCGAACTACTCTGTAAACACTCACAACCTGCGAACTCATTTCTCAATATACGACATTCTCCGACCTCATATCTACTATAAATTCATTGTTCCGCTTTCGGGCTACAACATCGGATAGCCTTTTCTTCCATCCCTCTGCAGGAAGGCTTTTACATACGTGACATTGAAATTTCCTGGTGTAACAATCGATGAGATTACAAAACTTTTTCAGAAACCCCACATTGCGTGTATGTTCTTCAGATTCCTTAGTATCTGACATTAGATAAACATTAATCTGAGAACACATGTATATCTTATTGGTCACTTGATTCACGGCATTTATGATGTTATCTTTAAGAAACTGATATTGGAATGTCTCATCAAGCTTCATCGTTTGCAGATCCAGAATGACGAATAAGTCGTTCGCATGAGTGTGACTAGTCCGCTTCCTTACGGTCTTTCGGGCACGTCTCATTTGTTGTTTCCACCCATCGCCATAAACAAAGAGGAGGGCAGAAACAAAGAGTGAAAGAATCAGATTGAGAATCAAATAATCAGATTGAGAAACAAAGAGTGAGAGAATCAGATTGAGAAGAGAATGAGTGTGGAGTAGATATAAAAGAGGGACAAGAAACCCAAAAAGAAATTTCAAAAGAATCCCATAATTCTTACTAAATTACGAAGTTGGACTCTTTGACTTGAGGAGATATAAAGAGACCCTAAAACAATTTTCAAAAGCACCCCATAATTCATACTTGCTAAATTAGGAAGGGTGTGATAGCTAGTCGTGCGTAGGAAACTAGTATTTTTTTTTTCTTTCATTTTACAACAAAAGACAACAAGAAAGAAAAAGAGATAAAAAGAGACCCTAAAACAATTATTAAAAGGAAAACTTTCGAATCCCACTCATAATTTGTATTCTTCCAATTTTAGGACGCATCCCACTTTGTTTATGCAAAATGAAAACACATTTCTCTCTAAGCAAATCTGAAAATTATGTTCCTAAAATTCTAGTAATTGTGTTCATCAAAAGAGGAAGAGAGGAGGATCGAGAATGAAGAGGCGCGAAAGTTTTCTGGTTTTGGAAAAAAAAAAATCGACGTGTCTATCAAAGAAGTCAGCCACATGTTACTCTTTAGAGAGTGTTGATCTCTTATTATATTATAAATTATATATGTATTTTGTATATTAAACTGGTTTCCATTACCATTTTCCAAACGAATTATCTGAGTTGAAGAACATCAATTATGTAATATCAGAAACATGTGTTAGAAAGTATTATATTTAATCTAATCTCCTTTGTTTATCGCCCACATCACCCGATTATATTAGGGAAAAAATTCAAGTTAATTTAAATTAATTTTTTTTTTCATATAGTTATGTCATAGTAACATCACACAGGTAGGCGGGAAAGAAAGTAAAACACATCAGCAACAGCTGGTTTGCTGCTTCCACGTTTTCGGGGTAGAAGAGGAAAGGTTTTGGTTAAACCGTTATTGTCTTAATTGACCAAATAGCATAGCTATTTTCTTAAATTTAGGGCCCAATAATTCACCGTATACACAATCATACCTCAAAAACAATGAATAAGAGAATCATTATTTCTTTTTGGAGTTGTAGGAAATGGTTACCAATAGAACTGTATTTTATTTCGGTTTGATTTGGAAACCTTTGGTTTCGATTCGGTTTATGCAAATTTAATCAACATTCTACATATATAATGAAGGAAAAATTATTAGTAACTACACCAATTATAGTTAGTTACATGACTACACATCTGAACTAAATTAATGTCATTTTAACTACATCAAGTAATAGATAAAAATGATGACATATAAGAACAACCATAAGTCATGGTGCAAACATCATAACCATTAATTCATCACTTATTATGCAATTAGTTTTGATATTTTTATGTATAAAAATGATCAAAACATATACAAATGTTATTTATTTTAATATCTTTTAAATGTAAATATCTCGTTATATCTTAATTAAGCTTTATATTTTTCGTTAAGCTTAAAAAAATGATCAAAATATTAAGCCTTTGTATTTTTGTTTGCTTAAATTTATTTTGTGTTTTGCTTATATTTTACTTATGTTTTGCTTATATTATTATATATATGTCATGACATTACCTTATCAATTGTTATTTATTTTGATTTATTATGCATCAAAACTACAATTAAAATAAATAAATAAATATAGATTAAAACATTTTTAATCTCTAATAGTCTTTAACGTTAATAAGAATTGATTTGCTTTGGTGGATACTCTAGATGGAGAGAGAACTCCCTAATTATATACGGACAAAGAAGACCAACAGTTGTTGATACCGTATCATTAAATAAAAATGATTAAAAAACTAAAAACTGATGAGATTTTCGTGTGAATCGTCTCAATGGAGTGAGTCGCTTGAATCGGTTCTTTGGAGACACGTGTCAGCGTGGGATTGAACCGTTTTTTTATCCAAAAAAAATCAGATCTTAGAAGATCTCTCTCTCCATTTTTCTCCATGGCGATTCACAGCGACGTCTCCATCTCCGTCGCAACCGAAACTCGGATCACCGCAATCGAAATGTACATAATCGTGGATCTTGTGAAATCATCCTTGAAAACTTTGAATCCGAGTAAAAACCCAATCGCGATCACAACCAGAAGCAAACACGTGCACAACATGCAACCACAACACATCTTTCTTTTTCCTTCAAATCGAATTCAAAAGTCCTCTTTGTGTTTGAAATTTGTCGCCGGAGATTCCAAGATTCGTCTTCGATTGAACAAGTGCGATATAAGATCAAAGAGAAAAAGTTTGTTTGGTTTTGTTGGCGAGAAACGTGGGAGTGATAGAGAGAAATGATAAATTTTATAAAAAAAAAAATTAATAATAAAATCAATACTAATAAAATTAATATTAAATTAATATTAATGATACTCTTCAATATTAATAATACTAATAAAATTAATATTAAATGATAAATTTTTTTTTCTCTTTAAGTATCAGTGACAAACATGTTCTAATTACCTTCCAAAATCAGGAAACTTAGTATAATTCAATTAAATTGGCCTATCATTAACATAAGGCCCACAAACTATTCCTCATCTCACACCATTTCCCTTTTCTTCTGAGCCCTAGAAAACGTTTCCAATTTTTCACGATTCCTCTTCCTAACCTTCATAAATTCGACCAACGTTACCGCTACACCACTTCCTCAGGTTCCTTGGCCTCCCAGTCATTGCGATTCAATGGCTTTAATGACCACAACCCACTCCTTCCCTGACCTTCCACTCTCTAACTTATATAAACCAATCGTATACTTAAAGCTCTTCCAAGCTACACCCAAAAACAAATTCGCCTCCTCAAGTTCTCGCTTAACTCCACTTTATTTGTAATTCCTTTGTTCGATTGAATTCCCTCTTCATACGATTTCCATGTCAGAGATGATTTGTGAATTCCCTCATCATACGAATTTTCTCTATTTTTAGAATAAAATATAGCATTTCTCCACTTTTTCATCTATATATAAAACAAAAAAATAACAATCTCGATTTTAGAAATAAAAATAGAAGTAGATTGGAGAGAAAATAAATGATTGCTATTTCTTTCTCTATTTTAAAGGAAAGAAATAGAAGTCGGTTGAAGCCCTAAGCGGTTTGGCGTTTCAAAAGGTCTCTTGGATGATGTTTGTCCAAGCCTTAGCTTTGGAATTGGTTTAGAGATTGCACTTGATCTTAGTCTTTAATTTGGTTTATGATTCCTTTGAGGTGTTTAGGTTGTTTCTTTTGTTTTCTTAATTTGGCTCAACTTATGTCTTCGGGGAAATCTTTTTTTCTTTCGGCTATGTTTCTATAGTTAGGTTTTTAACTGTCAACTATGTTTTTGGAATTGTGTATACTAGGGTTGGGCGCGGAGCAGATATCCCGAAAAAATGTAGTATTTGTGATTTGATTTCTTTTTATCGGATATCTTATTTTTCGATTTGTTTTTCTTCGAAAAAATTCGGGTATCTGGATGTTTTCTGGTTTTTCGAACGTTTTAAACAAAACATAATAATTAAAATACCATATTTTCTCATACTCTTTTAATATAATATTTAAACTAACTAATGAATAAATATATGAAGTTATCTAATTTTATTCGATATAACAAAATAAAAATGAAAAGTAGAAGATTAAAATGATGAAAAGGAAACATATATTTTGTATTTAAGAAAAATAAATAGAAAGTTAAATATATTTCAACTAAAAAGCTAGTATCTACTTATTCTTACTATATATGTTTTCGCCAAACGTATTAAAAAGTTTTAGAAAATTAGATATACGTTATAAATCTACAATATTATATGTATATATAAGCAATATACAGATCGGAGCGGATATTCAGATTTTTTTTAAAATAGTATTTGTAATTTGCTTTATTTTAGAAGGATACTAAATTTTATTATTTGTTTCAATTTGATTCATAACAGATATCCAAATTTTTTGGATCGAATCAAAGCGAAAACTAAATCAGAACAACGAATCTAAACGGATAATTTGTCCAACCCTAGTATATAACAACCAGCTTTGTATTTCAATTTGTATCCCAATTTGTTTTTAATGAAAACCAAATGACAAAAAAAAACAAAAAAAACATGGTGTATAAGTGGCCCACTCGTGTAAAATGTAATCACCCATTTGTTTACAATAAAAAAACGAGAAAAAATGCATAGAATATAGGAGAAAGTGGAAAGAACGTGACACACTGACATATGCGAGTTTATAGAGAGCTGATAGAGAAGTGATTCACTTTATTTACTTAATTTCTTCAAATTTTAAATTCATCATTTTATTATTATATCGAAAGATCATGTTTTTATTTTCTCTTTACGCTTGATCTTTGACATTAAAGAAAATTATCATTAATGTAAACAGACAAAGACAGAAGAGAGACAGATGTGATTAAGTAGTGATTATACTAATATCTCTTTTCTAATTATTTAATTTATTATTATTATGAGAATCGAAAGAGAGAGAGAAGAAGAAGAAGATTTTGACGAAGAAATGAGAAGACGAAAAAGAAAACAAGATCGTAATCAAATTTTTGACAGAGAAGAAAATTAGATTTGAGATTGAGAAATCATGTGGAAACAGCTGTTTTTGATTTCCTTAGCTTAAACAATAACATTTTTGTTTCTTCATAACTTCTCTCTTCTTCTTCTTCTTCTTCCTTCTCCTTTCTCAATCTCTCTCTCTCTCTCTGTTTTGTACAATTTTGTAAATATGGATAAACTTTTGGATTCGAGGGATCAAGTGGTTGAAGAAATGATGAGAATTCATAAATCTTTACCTTCAAGACCAGAGATCGACGATATTGAAGCTGCAACATCTTTGATACAAATCGTTGAAAAAGACGATTTTGCTCGTTTGGAAGCCATTGATAAACAGGTCAAAAGCTCCGAGGTTCCTCAAGAGCTATTCAACGTGTTGCAAGAGATGAGGAAAGGTATTGTTTTTTACCAGAGCAAAGAACAGAAGAGAGAAGCCTCGAAAATTCTCGATCTGGAATCTGCACACCTTGTGTTCGACGAATTGATTCAGAGAGCTTCTCGTTGCATTGCTTCTCCGTCTTCTTCCTCAAATGGGTCTACCGATATGACTCGGCCGGAACCGGAAGCGACGCCAACGCCGGTTGTTTCTTCTGTTTCTCCGGCGAGTTTGTATTTTTCCGATCAGATTTCTGTCAAGTCTAAGGAAATGTTCACGCGTGATGATACGTTTGTGACGAAAGCCAAATCTTCGCTTTACAGTGATGGGTTATTAGCTCCTCGAAAGCCTCAGATTTCTGATTCAACACTGAAAGTCACCGGTGAGTTCGATTTCACCGACCCTTTTGAAATGTGTTTTAGTTAGAATATCATCTTAGGCTATATCTTAGATGAAATGTGTAGTGGAACCATTACATGTGTAGGGCACGAAAGTGTTGGACGTTCATGTGAATAGATTGTTTTCCAATGGAATCTGTTGTCTCTAATTGTAGTGGATATTATTGTATGTATGTGTGTAGGCAATGATGGGGAGAAGTTGAGTCTTATAAAACTTGGTAGTTTGATTGAAGTATCGGCCAAGAAAGCTACTCAGGAGCTAAATCTGCAGCATAAGTTGATGGATCAGCTCGAATGGCTTCCAGATTCTATAGGCAAGTTATCGAGTTTGGTTAGGTTAGATTTGTCTGAGAATTGCATCATGGTACTACCGGCAACTATAGGAGGGCTTTTGTCCTTGACGAAGCTCGATTTGCATTCAAATAGAATTGGTCAGCTTCCTGAATCTATAGGAGATTTGATAAACTTGGTCAACCTGAATCTTAGTGGAAACCAGTTATCATCTCTGCCTTCAGCAGTTAGTAGATTGATAAATCTCGAGGAACTTGATTTGAGCTCGAATAGCCTCTCCGTACTTCCTGAATCTATTGGTTCTCTCGTGAGCCTAAAGAAACTTGATGTTGAAACAAATAATATCGAAGAGATTCCGCATAGCATCTCAGGTTGTTCTTCCCTGAAAGAACTCCGCGCAGATTACAACAGGCTAAAAGCTCTTCCGGAAGCTGTTGGGAAAATAACTACCTTAGAGATTCTGACTGTCCGTTACAATAACATTCGGCAGTTACCCACAACAATGTCCTCCATGGCTAACCTCAAAGAGCTAGATGTGAGTTTCAACGAGCTAGAGTCAGTACCAGAGAGCTTATGTTATGCCACAACGCTTGTGAAGCTTAACATTGGGAATAATTTTGCCAACCTGAGATCACTCCCGGGGTTAATAGGCAACCTTGAGAAGCTAGAAGAGCTTGATATGAGCAATAACCAGATCCGTTTCCTTCCCTACTCCTTCAAAACGCTTGCACAGCTGCGTATTCTTCACACTGAACAAAACCCTCTTGAAGAGCTTCCAAGGGATATAACTGAAAAGGGCGCTCAGGTTCTTTTTTATCTCATCCTTTTGTCCTTCTTCGACATATGTCTAGATTTCTCGTTTGTGTCTGTCATGGATGATTGATACATGCTTTTTGCCATCTTCTCAGGCCGTGGTTCAATACATGAATGATCTCGTGGAGGCAAGAAACACCAAATCTCAAAGAATTAGGCCGAAGAAGAGCTGGGTCAACAGTATCTGCTTCTTCTGCAAGTCCACGAACTAGAGAACGCAGAGCAACATGAAGCTCCTCTAAACCACTCGTGACAAAATCTGACTTTTTATCATCAGGTAGATTTCGTTCTGACAACTCCAAACAACATGAAAGTCCAAAAGAAGAACCCATTTGCATTTGCATGTTTCAGGCAATTTGAATCTGTTATAACCGTTGGCAGGACAGAAAAATCCCGCCATCCCCACGACAGTTCACCGTTTATTCTCACAATCACAGTTTGATATCACTCTTCTTTGTATGTATACTTGTTCTTGTTCATACTTCATACCTCGATTTAGATTGGATCCTGAGGAAAATGTAATTCCATTTCTTAATCTCAAAGGTGATTCTAATCTTGTTTTTCTTGATATACCTTTTTTTTTTTGGCACTTTTACATTTTTTGATAACCAATTTTGTTGGATCTAACTTCACATTATATCCGAGACACTGTGTGAATTTTTTTATGTTTTTTATGTTGTATTTATGTTGTATTTCATAGTTTGGTCTGAGATTGTATAATATTCATGTAATTACTAGCAACAAAAGTACAAAACTCAAAAGTTAAACAAGGTCAAGAGTCAGATCCTCAACCTTGAGCTACTTAGTTTTTAAAGATTCCATATTCTGCTTTCATTCTCTGCACCAAATCAGATCGTTTCTTCTGATCCATTTCCTCATACGAAACCCCGGTCAGTTTCTTCCTGCGTATCTCAACCCGTCGCTGCTGTCTTCGCTCCAAATTTTCCACCCTCTTTTCAAGTTGCTGAGACAAAGAGAAGAATCAGGTGGAGACATTACATGTATGTCTTTTCAAAATACAAAACCTTGGAGATGCATAACACCATTTCTTGCTTACCTTGTAGCTGGACTTCACTTTATCCGTCGACTGAAACATGGTAAAAACCAGGTGGAGACATTACAAATTAACTGTAAACTGTTGTATCCTTTGAAAACCAAAAACACCATTTTTTTCTTACCTCTTTCAAGGACTCCATTTGAACCTCAAGCCCCTTAACCATAGAAAAATCGGAGTGTACTCGTTAAAAATCAACCATAACAGTGTCTTTTTAAAAGCTAAATAATTACAAATCAACCGTAAACTGTTGAATCCTTTCAAAATCAAAATGCATACAACACCATTTCTTGCTTACCTCTTCCAAGGAATCCATTTGAACCTTAAGCCCCTTAACCATAGAGAAATCGGAGTGTACTCGTTTAAAACCAACCATAACAGTGTCTTTTCAAAAGCTAAAGAACATAATGGGATCAATTTGCTTACCTGCAGTTTGGCTTGTTTTTTGAATTAGGGATTAAAGCATCACCTGAGGGAAAGACAATAACTCACATTGATCAAAAGGAAAAGGTAAATCATTAAACTAATCAATGACTCGAAGATCCTTTATTACAGCCACATACGTGTGTAGAATCCAAGAGCAAATATTGCTTATGCATTGAAACCATCAACAACAGGCCTCCAGATTGCTAGCTTCTTCTTCTCCCAAGAAGAGAAATCTCCTCTACTGCGATAATGCTGCGATTTTTCCCTTTGTATTTCAGTTGATGGTTTATCAATAACAAGCTGAGAAAAAGATAAATATAAGAAGAAAAGATGTTACCTTTAAGAGAAGATTTCCCAGGATTCCCATGATCTTCTTCACCCTCTGAAATTATAAATTTTTGTGGACTTCCTTAATAAACCAAACACAAATTCTCCATGGATTTCATATACAGGTAACTAAAAGTTTACCAAAAAAACACAAATTCACACTTGAAGATAAAAGAAACAAAGACTCGTGCTTTTTATCTCTTTGGGTAAAAAAAGCACGACTCTTTGAGCGTTACCGATCTTGTTCTTCAATAATATAAATGGAAATGGAGTAGACAAAAACAAACAATAGACCAAATTTCTCAACGGATTCCATATATACAGGTTACGAAAAAGTTACCAAAACAAAACACAAATTCGCTCTAAAGACATATAAGAAACAAAAACCATCACTTTCGCATGATGGGGTATATCTCTTAGTGGAAAAAAGCACGAGTCTTTAAGCATTACCGATCTTATGGGTCTAAAGGGCTCTGCAGGAAACACAAACCCTAACAACAAAAATCGAACAACAGAGACCCTAACAACAAAATCGGAATTGAGTGTTGTAGAAAGAAAACAGAGCAGACCTGTGCCGAGATTTGACGATTTGTTTTCAGGAGATGAGAGGCTACTCTTCGATTTTAAGAAGAGTGTGACTGTGAGTGAAACGCAGAAAAAAGTGAACGCAAGCAAATGTTTTCTTCAGTCCGTACCGTTAATGTGAAACAAGAGGGAAGAGGCAAACAATAACAGCGAAAATGCCTTTCAATAATATCATGAAAAGAAGCAAACCGGGTCTCGTCCGGTTTCCTTTTGGGGATTTGATGTTTGGACCGTGTTTGTTGGAAAGAGAGAAAACCAAACCGAATTGTTTGGACCGTGTTTGTTGGAAAGGCCTAGGAATTTTTTTTTTGTCATGGCCCAGGAAATTCTAGGAGCCTAAAATATAAAAAAATCGTTTAATAAAAAATTATTAATTTTTGGAGTCAATTATTTGGATGAAATCGTTGGTAGCTCTGCTGGTCAAAGCCGCATTGCAAGTAGTTGATAGATCTCAGGTTCGAATATGTCAAATGTTTTTGTTGACATTCTCAATGTTATTTAATCACTTTATGGGGGTGACTTAATTTTGTCTTATATTTTTTTCATATTTGATTTGTGGTAAAAATAGGTCATATATAAATATGAAAATAAATTTATTTTTGAAAATAGATATTTAAGTAGTAAAATAGGAAAAATAAAATAAAAAGGTACACCTAATTTAAATATGAATAAAAAAAGAAGATGTGAGAAATTTAATTCTAAATCAAATACCAAAAGCATAAAAATTAATAAATAAATGTTATGCTTTTGAATTAGTAGTTTTCCAACAATGTTATCACTTTTATTTTATTAATTTTCACGGGTAATCCAAATTTATTTTGTACATGTTGGGGTTGGATTCGTTATCGAATTCGGCCCGCTAAAAGCCCAAGTCGAAGCTTTTCATTTATTTTATTTTGACAAGATTAAATGGGCATGCGGTCCAGCCTCAGAAAAAAGACAGAATTCGGTCAAAGGCCCAAGTCAGCTCTCAAGCGCTGGGTCAATAGATGCAGAGCTGACGAACTAGGAACGAGTCAACAGGACGCTTAGTACAGTCGTAGGAGCGAGATTTAGGGAGAATATGCCAAGAATGTGCCCGAACTCCGCGGAACCGCCTTGGGGACGTGGAGCTGGATCGAGGAGCTGAATTAAGCTATAAATACACAAAGTCTAAGCAGATTTCGCCAACTTTTCACTTACGCGAGAGCTAAACACTACATTTTCAGCTTGTAACACATCTCACTCGAGATCTTATTGTATATTCAATTAATATCAATATAAATCCAGCTCCCTCTGCTATTCTTTTAATCGTTGAATTTATAGATATTTCTTAGGACAAAAGTTTCTTCTCCAAATTTACATACAAATACTCAGTGCGGAATACCCGATCCTCGAATACATTATCTACGGGTAGCCCCCCAGGATAAATGGGAAGCCAAAAAACTCTGAGCAAAAAGCGAGCGCTTCTGCATAATAGAAGGAAAGTTATATAAACGCAGTGCGCTTGGACCGTGCTTAACATGTATTCACGGGGACGAGGTCCATGACGTGATGACTAAGGTGCACAGCGGTTCCTGCAGAAGCCATTCCGGGGGACGAGCTCTAGCATTGCGGATAAAAAATAGGGATACTTCTGGCCTACCATGATGGCCGACTGCGCCGCATTCGCAACCAAATGCGAAAAGTGCCAGAAGCATGTCCCAATCTTACACCAGCTAGCCGAGATGCTGTCATCAATCTTAGCTCCTTACCCATTCATGAGATGGTCAATGGATATAGTCGGACCTCTAGTTAAGTCAGGACCAAAACAGGTCGAATACCTACTCGTCCTGACTGATTACTTTACTAAATGGATGGAAGCGGTAGCTTACCAGCAAATCCACTCCGACCAGGTGAAGAAATTCGTATGGAAATATATCATATGCCGACATGGGCAACCATATGAAATCGTAACTGATAACGAAACCCAGTTCACCTTGGCCGCATTCAGAAAATTTTGCCAAAAATGGCAGATACGCTTAACCTACTCAACTCCGAGGTACTCTCAGGGGAATGGCCAAGCCGAGGCAGCTAACAAAACATTGTTGGAAAACCTAAAGAAACGGCTCAATGCCAAGAAAGAAACGTAGAGCGAGGAGCTACAAGGGGTACTATGGGCGTATTACACCACCCCTAAGAAAGCAACCAGTGAAACTCCCTTAGCCTACAAAATAGAAACAATGATACGGGCTGAAACAACGGTACCAAGTCTTCGGAGGGTGATGTGCCCCCCTAACGAGGAGCTGAACAAAGAATGTTCTGAGATGCAATAGACGTAATCGACGAGCGCCGCGACCTCGCCTTCATTAGAATTCAGAACTACTAGCAAGCATCAACTCGCTACTATAGATCTAGAGTAAAAATCGGGCGATTTAAAGAAGGTGACCTCGTCTTACAAAAAGTACAAAGAAACACAAAAGAGCCAGGTGCCGGAAAGCTAAGGATCAATTTGGAAGGTCCCTACCGAGTCACCGCTGTAGTTTGCCTCGGTGTCTACAAGCTCATCAAAGTCCATAACGGAAAAACAGTGAGGAGGACATGAAACGACATGAACCTCAAGAAATTCTACACTAGAATTTCGATTCAAATAATCAAACTACGTCATGGCTTGATCCCTTTACCGGGTACGTAGGCAGCTCGTCCCTCGAGCCCAGCCAACCCAACAAAATTCTCCACCTCATCCAACTCAGCAGAGGTGCTGAGCTTTGTGTGGTGAAGGAAAACAATCCATTGCTTACATCTTTGTAAAATCAAAAAGGGAAAAAAACCTAAATTGGTCAAAGATCTATAATACAAAATCATTTCGGTTAGAACCCGAACTCATGAGGACCTAACCGGTCCCTAGCTAAGACATCCCTAGGCATAAACTCATCGTTACAAGCAAAGTCGATCTCAACTCGATCACATAAAAACACGGACTTGTGCACCAAGTCCAGCTTCGTTACGATAAGCGTCGGCCGACCAACATTAGTAACATCGCCACAAGGAGCAGCTAGCAAATGCTGAAATTCACCTCCCGCGATCATAAATGCCAACGAAGGATTAGACTCAAAATCGTCACTTAGTTCAAATATTCGGAATAACTCAGCTCAGAGTTGAGATGGGTTTAGATGAGTATATAAATACTTAGTCGCAAAGAGGACACGTAAAGCTGAGATAAGTCGAGTCATGGCGAAGACGCCACTTCGACCCCCACCGCAAAGGATGAGCTAATCCGATGAAATCAGCCAAACTGACCTGACTAGGGCAACTCAGTCGGTGATCAAAGACAGAAATTTCACTACAAGAAAATACAGTTTTAGCGTCGAATTTTGGCCGATGCAAATATAGCGTCGAATTTGCGTCGTCTTTGTGTCGCTAACAAAATTCGATGCAAAATCGTCGCTAATTAGGGACGAATCAAGTCGACGGTATATAGCGTCGATTTAGCGTCAACCCAATAGCGTCGGATATTGCGTCGAAGTGGGTAGGTAGGTGACACTTTTTTAGTGGGTTCACCTACTTCTTTAGCGGCGCTTGTAAACGATGCTAATTCGAAGCAAAAACAACGCTAATTCGAAGCAAAATCGACGCATACGTTTTCGATACTAATTCGATTCAAAATTTTGATGCAAAATCGATGCAAAATCGCTGCTAAAAACTCCTATAAATACCTCCCCAACAACCGCAGCCCAAGCCACAAATCATTCAATAAAAACAAAAAACATATGTTTCAAAAAAAAAAAAAAATTTAAAAAAAAGTATTTCTACCATATTTTTTTAGTTATATTTTCTAAATAAGATGGGCGATATATATGAACTAAAAAGCTGGATGTATCAACGTAGAGATGAAAATGGAGGGCTTTCCCAAGAGTTCCTCAACGGGCTTGAAATTTTCATGGCTCAAGCGAGTAATGTGCCTACAATTGAACGAACCTAAGTGATGGTGTGCCCAGTTCAGAAGTGCAAAAATTCGAAGCCGTAGACAATTGATGCAGTTGGTACGCATTTATTTAATAGAGGGTTCACACCTGAGTATTATGTTTGGTTTTATCATAGAGAGGGATATGAAGATGAAACTTCGGGTAGTACTAGTTACCAACCTATGGATCAGGGTTATTTGATGAGCAATATCATCAGCATCCATTTGTTAATATTTATGATCATGATGTCGGGTTAGAGCATAATAGGTTCAAAAAAATGGTAACCAATGCATTTTCTGGAGTTATGTATACTCCTGATGATGTTGAAGAGGAACCCAATGTAGATGCTAAAATTTTTTATGATATGCTTTATTATGCAAAACAACCCATCTATAAAGGTTGTAGAGAAAGTATGTCTAAATTATCATTGGCATCTAGGATGATGACATTAAAGTCTGATCATAATCAATCTGAGAGTTGCATGGATGATTGGGCAGCTCTTATAAAAGAATATTTGCCAGAGGGTAATCAAGCTGCTGAGTCATACATAAACTAGTCTCTAGTTTAGGTTTGCCCTCGCAGATGATAGATGTTTGCATTGACAATTGCATGATATTTTGGAAAGATGATGAAGATCTGCAGGAATGTCGATTTTGCCACAACCAAGATTTAAGCCCCAAGGAGCTGGTACAAGTAAAGTGCCGTACCAGAGAATGTGGTACCTGTCCATAACAGATAGGCTACAAAGGTTATACCAATCCGAATGAACCAATGCATCAATGAGGTGGCATGCGGAACATTCAACTATTGAAGGAGAAGTTCATCATCCTTCTGATGCAAAAGCTTGGGAACACTATAATTTTGCTAAAGAGAAACGCAATGTTTATCTTGGCTTATGTACATATGGTTTTAGTCCATTTGGAATGTCTGGCAGGCAATATTCTTTGTGGCCGGTTATATTGAAACCTTATAACCTTCCGCTTTATATGTGCATGCAGAGAGAATTTTCGTTTTTGAGTATTTTAGTCCCTGGTCCGAAGCATCCAAGAAGATCTATTGATGAGTTTTTACAGCCGCTGATTCACGAGTTGAACATGTTGTGGTCTCATGGGGTTCGTACTTTTGATTACTCTAGGAAAAAGAATTTTACCATGCGAGTTATGCTTATGTGGACGATAAGCAATTTTCCAGCCTACGGAATGTTATCTGGTTGGACAACACATGGTAGGTTATCATGTCCGTATTGCCAAAATGAAATAGATGCCTTCCAACTAAAAAATGGTAGAAATCTTGTTGGTTTGATTGTCACCGGAGGTTTCTCCCTATGAACCATCCGTTCAGGGGGAATAGGAGGTTGTTCACAAAGAGCAAACGTGTACATATTCCCCCACCTCCATATCTTTCAGGAGAGCAAATTGAAGGTCAACTTGATTATTATGGAGCTCAGGACACATCAAAACATGGTGGTAACTAGCTTAATATTATGACCAATCTCCCAGATGGATACCTTGAAGAACATAATTGGCATAAGAAGAGCATTTTCTGGGATCTACCATACTGGAAGGATCATCTATTGCACCACAATCTTGATGTCATGCACATTGAGAAAAAAAATTTCGATAACATCATGCACACCATCTTAAACGTTCCAGGCAGGTCTAAAGACAACTTGAAGTCTAGATTGGATTTGTCTCTTATATGCTCTAGAGTTGAGTTACATCTCACGAGAGATGGGAGAGCTCCAGTGCCTATCTTTAGATTATCAAGCGAAGGCAAATCAACATTCTTCAACTGGGTTTCCACCGAAGTTAAGTTCCCAGATGGATACGTGTCAAAACTCTCTAAGTCTGTGGAGCAAGGATAAAATTTTCTCGTATGAAGAGTCATGATTGTCATGTGTTTATGCAGAGATTATTGCCTTTCGCCTTTGCGGAGCTTTTGCCAACGAACGTGCATGAATCACTTGCAGGTATATTTTCTGTGACGATATATAAATATCTAAACAAATGATGTGTGCAATTACATTTCTTTTTTGGTTGATATTGGACTTTGGTTTTAGGGGTTAGAGCATTTTTTCGGGATCTGTGTGTGCAAACTCTGACTCAGGATAAAATTTAACAACTAAATAATAACATCGCAATATTGCTGTGCAACTTAGAGAAGATATTCCCTCCATCTTTCTTTGATGTGATGGAGCATCTTCCAGTCCATCTTCCTTACGAAGCCAATTTAGGAGGGCCCGTTCAATTTTGTTGGATGTATCCTTTCGAGAGATTTATGAAACACTTAAAAGGAAAGGCAAAAAACCTGGTTAGGGTTGAGGGATCAATTGTTGCGGGAAGTTTAACCGAGGAAACCTCTCATTTTAGCTCATATTACTTCCCTCCAACTGTCCGGACACAAAAAAGAGCTCCACGTAGGTACGACGATGGTGGCATCGCACAAACGTATCCAGTTTCTGATGTCCCAGATAAATTATGTGCAGTTAGTAGGCATGCCAGAATCATAAGAGAAGAAGACTAGTCCTCGTACGAAGACTACAATTGTGCACACACATATATTCTCTTACAATGCGACGAAGTTAGCCCATTTCTGAGGTACATATTATTACCAACTATGGATCGAGGCAAAAGGGTTATTTTTACCATATATATGCTTTGAAAACATTTGTTAAAACTATATTTTCTATTAGTGAATTCATTCGCCAGGTTAACGAGGCTTTCCCAAATGCATCAGCGGGTGAGATTGAAAAACGTAAAGACCTACACTTTGCTAAATGGTTGAGGACTCAGGTAAGTTAAAAAAAATTATATATATATATATATAGCTTCCATAAAAACCTATATATACAATTTGTGTATACTATATTTACAATGTGTATACTGTAACGATCGCGAACCAAATTACGGAATATTTGGTCGTGTGTCGATCGACACAGGGAGTGTGTGTCGATCGACACGAAAAAAAAAAAAAAAAAAAAAAAAAAAAAAAAAATAATAATAATAATAATAATAATATTAAAATAATAAAAAAAAAAAAAAAAAAAATTTGTCTATAAAAGACAAGAGTGTCGGCAGGTTTTCTTGACAGAAGAAAACAGAGAGAGAAAGGAGAATTTGAGCAGATTGAGAGGATTTGAGAGAGTTTGGGAGTGTTCTTGAGGGTTTTTGGGCAGTTTTGGACCGGTTTTGGAGGAGACAAACGGAGGTCAAGATCAAGTCGGATCGGGGTGAACTTTTGAGGGTACGTTCTCCTGTCGTTGGTCTTGTCGTAGGAAAAATCCGTTTGTCAATCGGACGGTTAGATTGTTAGTTATGATCGTTCTAAGTTGGTCGGTTTGTGCAGCCTTCAACTGCGATCAGTCAACTTCGGAGGAATTTTGCCGTCGTTCTGTTGTGATCCAGAAAGCGTTCTATATACGGTTAGAAAGCTCTCTATGTCTAGTTTTTAGATCGTGTTTCCGATCTTGATTCCGTTGTGTTTTCCGTTCCCAGTGTGCTTTCTTGTAAAACGGGTTATTTCTGTTCCAGTTCGGATCATCGAACTTGCGAGTTGTTTTCTCGTCGAACCGTTTTGAACCAAGGGACGATCTGTATACGGTTAGAAAGCTCAATCTGTCTACTTTTCAGATCGGGTTTCCGATCTTGATTCCGTTGTGTTTTCCGTTCCCAGTGTGCTTTCTTGTTCAACATGTCATTTCTGTTCCAGTTCGGATTGTTGAACTTGCGGGCTGTTTTCCCGTCGAATTGTAGGGAGTTAGAGGACGTTCTACATACCGTTGTGTAGCTCGTCGTGTCTAGTTTCCAGCGCCGGTTTCCGATTGGAATTTGGAGTAGCCGTTCGTAGTATACGTTGACTTCTTTGGGGCGTGCGTGTTCTTGGTGTTCTGGGTGTTCTTGAACACTTTTGAATCCGTTTTTCTATCCGAATTCGAGGTGAGTGCGTGACCATGGGTGCGTATAAGCATAAGAAGTGTTAGGATGCGTTTGTGTGTTGTTTGGGATCGAATTTCGTGTTGTTTGATGGATTAGTATGCAGAAAATCGCGTGTGCGAGTTTTCTGGGTTTGGTGTGTCGATCGACACATATGGGTGTGTCAATCGACATGGTGTCAGTAGGTCACCGGGATGGTGTGCTGACGGACATGAGTGTCGGAGTCGGTGTCGATCGACACGGGTTAGTGTATCGATCGACACAGGTTGTTTTTACGCGATTGAGTTGTTTTCATGTTGATTGTTCATCCTGGTATTATAGCACTGCTTATGCTTATATTTGTACATAGCCTGTTGATGGAATGACCGTCTCACTGGGTATTTATGATAATACTCACGCATCTCTTATAACCATGTGATGCAGGTAAAGACAGTCAGTGATCGTGGAATCATGGCCGGGACGAGGGGAATGATCTAGTGGCTCGTTTTCGTGTAATAAGTTAGAATTGCTAGGGTGTTAGCAATTTCAGAACTATGTGTATTACCGAATTGAACTAGAATTAATAAGTATGGGCTTGTTAAACGATAATTGTATTTGATTGTTGAATCATTGTTTCCGCGCTGTTTGTTTATTGGACCGTTGAGGATCACTATTTATGATAATAGTGATCCGGTTAAAATTTTTTTTTTTTATTGACGGGTTGGGTCGTCACAGTTTGGTATCAGAGCCCTAGCGGTTCTAGGGCTAGTTAGTTAATTGATTATGCGAGTTAGTCAATTGATTGTTGTGTGGGTATGGAGTCCTAGATCATCCCTTCCGAGCCTTCAATGAGATTCCACGGTATGTGTTTTGTGATTTCTGTTTTTTCTAGTACTTAGTATTCTGCTGGTTAGTGCAGAGTGATGGCTAGAGTGGCTAGAGGCAGAGGTCGCGGGGGCCGTAGAGGTCGTGGTGGTCGTGCTGGGCGTGGACGTGGGCGGGGACTTGGGAGTGAGTCTGCTGCCACGTGGGTGTCCCAGGAGACTACACAGGAGCGGGTAGTTGACTCGCAGGCGTTTCAGGAGGGGTCCGTGGGTGTGACAGCTACGGGTTCCAGTGAGAGGGCTGGAGGGGATAGTGTAGGTCCCGATGTAGCTGGTGGTGCGGTGGGCCCTGGTGGGGGTGCTGCCGTAGGCGTCGCCCCGGATCGAGATGATCGTCTGGCGGGTCTACTACAGATGATTCTGGAGAGGTTACCGGGAGGGGTGCCTGCTCCGGGTCATGCTCCTGGGGTGCAGCCGGGTATGGCTGGGGTGCAGCCGGGTATGGCTGGGGTGCAGCCGGGTATGGCTGGGGTGCAGCCGGGTTTGGCTGGGGTGCAGCCGGGTTTGGCTGGGATGCAGCCGGGTATGGCTGGGGTTGAGGAGCTTCCATCTTATCTGCGGATGATGGAGCAGATGCAGCGGATTGGTACTGCATTTTTCTCGGGCGGTGCTAGGCCTGAGGAGGCTGATGGGTGGCGGATGAGGTTAGAGCGTAACTTTCGCTCGATCAGGTGTCCAGAGGGATACAGAGTGGATCTGGCGGTACATTACCTAGAGGGTGATGCGCATCTCTGGTGGAGAGGTGTTGAGGCCAGGAGGGTGCAGGCCGAGATGGTCTGGGAGGATTTCTTGGCGGAGTTTAACGCCAAGTATTTCCCGTAGGAGGCGGTGGACCGTT
This sequence comes from Arabis hirsuta, assembly GCA_964056655.1. Lineage (NCBI taxonomy): Eukaryota > Viridiplantae > Streptophyta > Magnoliopsida > Brassicales > Brassicaceae > Arabis > Arabis hirsuta. The sequence goes on along the minus strand of OZ053301.1, from coordinate 9,056,225 downwards.
TGGAGTCTAGGTTTCTGGACCTGACTCAGGGAGATCGGTCAGTGAGAGAGTTCGATTTGGAGTTCAGTCGACTTCTGGTACATGCAGGGAGAGGCATGGAGGGCGAGGATGCCCAGGTTAGGAGGTTCTTGCGAGGACTTCGACCAGATTTGAGGACTCGTTGCAGGGCGAGTAGGTTCGCCACGAGGGCGGAGCTGGTTGAGATGGCTGCTGCGATCGAGGAGGATCTCGGGGAGCAGGTTGTGGTGGTTAGTCCACCGGTGCAGCAGCAGCAGCCGAGGAGATCTCAGCAGCAGACGAGTTCAGGCAGGGGCGGCAAGCCTGCTCAGGGACAGAAGAGGAAGTGGGAGAGCACTTCAGGGGCTAGTCAGGGCGGTTCGGGATGCTTCGGGTGTGGGAGCATGTCCCATCGTGTGGCGAGCTGTCCGAGGAGGACCGGGACCGGGACTCGAGATATGCGGGTCGGGGTTCAGGATACGCGGGTGTGTTATCACTGCAGAGAGACGGGGCATATTAAGCCCAAATGTCCGAAGCTGCAGCAGTTGGCGGTGGCCGCAGTGCAGCCATTGGCAGTGCAGCCGTTGTCTCAGATTGCAGCAGCACCGCGTGTGTTCACGTCTGCGGAGGCGGGTGGATCTAGCACCAGACCGATCACAGGTATTTCCGAACTTGACTTTTTAAATTCATGGTTGTTTGAGTTTTTGTTTGTTGGGAAATTGTGAGTCTGTGCTAGAATGGTAGGGTTCTGAGGCACATGGAATTGTGCAGGGACCTTAGTTGTGGGCGGGTATGAGTCCCACGTGTTATTTGATTCGGGAGCTACGAATAGCTTTATTACGCCGGAGTGTGCGGAGAGCAGCGGAATCCAGAGTGATTCCGGGGAACAGGCGGGAGTAGTCAAGGTGGCTGGAGGTAGGACGTTGGCTACTTTCGGGCGCGCTCGTGGTGTGGATGTTCTGGTGGCGGGAGAGTCGATGCCAGCAGATCTGATCATCAGTCCGGTGGAGCTGTATGATGTTATCCTGGGTATGGATTGGTTGGATCGTTACAGGGTCCATATGGATTGCCACCGAGGGCGAGTTGTGTTTGAGCGAGAGGCGGGGAGGTTGGTTTATCAGGGTGTGAGACCGACTTCCGGGAGTCTCGTGATTTCCACGATACAGGCCGAGCAGTTGCTTATCAAGGGCTGCGAGGCGTATCTGGTGACGATAGTGATGCCTGAGTCTGTTGGAGGGGTTGCAGTGGAGGATATTCGAGTTGTTCGGGATTTCCAGGATGTGTTCCAGTCATTGGAGGGATTACCGCCATCGCGGTCGGATCCGTTTGTTATTGAGTTGGAACCCGGGACTACTCCGATATCTAAGGCACCTTACCGTATGGCTCCAGCAGAGATGGCAGAGCTGAAGAAGCAGCTGGATGATTTGTTGGATAAGGGTTTTATTCGGCCTAGTGTTTCACCGTGGGGAGCGCCGGTGTTGTTTGTGAAGAAGAAGGATGGTAGTTTCCGGTTGTGCATCGATTATCGGGGACTTAACCGAGTCACCGTGAAGAACAGGTACCCTCTGCCGCGCATTGATGAGTTGTTAGATCAGTTGCGAGGGGCTACCTGGTTCTCCAAGATCGACTTGGCTTCGGGATACCATCAGATTTCGATTAAGGAGGCAGATGTGAGGAAGACTGCTTTCAGGACGAGGTATGGGCATTTTGAGTTCGTGGTGATGCCTTTTGGTTTGACGAATGCACCAGCAGCGTTCATGCGGTTGATGAACGGGGTATTCCAGGAGTATCTGGATGTGTTTGTGATCATCTTTATCGATGATATTCTCGTGTATTCCAAGAGTCCTGAGGAGCATGAGTTGCATCTGAGAGTAGTTTTGGGGAAGCTGCGGGAGCAGAAGTTGTTTGCGAAGTTGAGCAAGTGCAGTTTCTGGCAGCAAGAGATGAGTTTCCTTGGCCATGTGGTGTCTGCAGAGGGAGTTTCTGTGGATCCAGCTAAGATCGAGGCTATCAGAGGGTGGCCTAGACCTAGGAATGCCACCGAGATTAGGAGTTTTCTTGGGTTGGCAGGTTATTATCGAAGATTCATCGCGGGATTTGCGAGTTTGGCTAAGTCGATGACCAAGTTGACCGGGAAGGATGTTCCTTTTGTGTGGTCTTCTGCGTGCGAGGAGAGTTTCGGAAAGCTGAAGGAGATGTTGACGAGTACACCGGTGTTGGCGTTACCCGAGCCGGGTGAGCCTTACGTGGTGTATACCGATGCTTCGGGTGTTGGTTTGGGTTGTGTCCTGATGCAGCAGGGAAAGGTTATTGCGTATGCTTCAAGGCAGTTGAGGAAGCATGAGTGCAACTACCCTACCCATGATTTGGAGTTGGCTGCGGTAATTTTCGCTCTAAAGATTTGGAGATCTTATCTTTATGGCGGAAAGGTTCAGGTGTTCACAGACCATAAGAGTTTGAAGTATTTCTTCACTCAGCCGGAGCTGAACCAGAGACAGAGGCGCTGGATGGAGTTGGTAGCGGATTACGATTTGGAGATCGGATACCATCCGGGTAAGGCTAATCTTGTTGCAGATGCGTTGAGTCGGATGAGGGTTGCTTCGGCTCAGGAGCGTGATATGGAAGCTCTGGTAAGCGAGATTAGTACGTTGAGGTTGTGTGTGATCTCACAGGAGCCGTTGGGGTTAGAGGCAGCTAACCAGGCAGATTTACTGAGCAGGATTCGGGTTGCGCAGGAGAAGGATCAAGGGTTGATTGATGCTTCTAAGGCGACAAGTTCGGAGTATGTGGTCTCAGCAAGTGGGATGATACTGGTGAATGGGCGGGTTTGTGTACCCAAGGACGAGGATCTGAGGCAGGAGATTCTGAGAGAGGCCCATTCGAGCATGTTATCGATTCATCCGGGGGCGACCAAGATGTACCGTGATCTGAAACGGTATTATCACTGGGTCGGGATGAAGAGGGATGTAGCTAATTGGGTTGCAGCGTGCAACGTGTGTCAGCTGGTGAAGGCTGAGCATCAGGTTCCGAGTGGTATGTTGCAGAGTTTACCCATTCCGGAGTGGAAGTGGGATATGATTACCATGGATTTCGTGACGGGATTGCCGTTGTCACGGACGTATGATGCGATTTGGGTGATTGTGGATCGTCTGACCAAGTCAGCCCATTTTCTTGCCATCAAAAAGACCGATGGGACGGTAGTGTTGGCTAAGAAGTATGTGCGTGAGATAGTGAGGCTGCACGGGGTGCCAGCGAGTATTGTGTCAGACAGAGATCCGAGGTTCACGTCTGAGTTCTGGAGGGCGTTTCAGGCAGAGATGGGCACTAAGGTGCACATGAGCACGGCGTATCATCCTCAGACAGATGGACAGTCGGAGAGGACTATTCAGACTTTAGAAGACCTGTTGAGGATGTGCGTGCTGGATTATGGTGGTCATTGGGCGGATCATCTGAACCTGGTTGAGTTTGCGTACAACAACTCATACCAGGCGAGTATTGGGATGGCTCCATATGAGGCTCTGTATGGGAGGCCGTGTAGGACACCATTGTGCTGGACTCAAGTGGGGGAGAGGAGCATGTTTGGTGCGGATTTTGTTCAGGAGACGACGGAGAAGATCCGTGTCTTGAGACTGAACATGAGAGAGGCTCAGGATCGGCAGAAGAGTTATGCTGATAAGAGACGGAAAGAGCTGGAGTTTGAGCTGGGAGATCTAGTGTATCTCAAGGCAGCGATGTTGAGGGGTCCTAACAGATCCATTTCAGAGAATAAGCTAAGTCCAAGGTTTATGGGTCCGTTTCGGGTGGTGGAGCGGGTTGGACCAGTGGCTTATCGGTTGGAGTTACCTCAGAGTATGAGAGCGTTTCATAAGGTATTTCATGTATCGATTTTGCGGAAGTGTCTACATGAATCTGAGAAGGTGTTGGCTAGGATCCCGGAGGATCTTCAACCCAACATGACGTTAGTGGCGAGACCTGTGAGGATTCTCGAGCGGAGAGTCAAGGTGCTGCGTCGGAAGAGGATACCATTGGTGAGAGTCGTGTGGGACTGTGATGGTGTCGAGGAGGAGACTTGGGAACCAGAGGCAAGTATGAAGGCAAAGTTCTCGAAGTGGTTCGAGAAGCAAGCGGAGGCTTGAGTGTTTTTCTGGTTTTCAGTAGTTCTATTAGCTTGTTGCTATGAGTTGTATGTATTTTCGTTTGGGTTGTAACGATATACATTGTTGAGATTTAATAAGATGGGGTTTTTCTTATTATCTTGGGTTATAAGACGGATGTTCTTATGGTATGACGGGGAGATCATGGGTTTGATGACTGGGTTAGGTCATGTGTGTAATGACGGGGAGGTCATTTGAGGGGCTAGGATAGAAGCTCTATGGGAGTTAGGGCTTGTCTAAGTATCTAGGGATGGGGGTCCTAAGGGATTAGGACGGGTAGATCCCTAGATGGCGCTGGAAAATAGAGGTTTTATGTGAGTTAGAACCTGTCTATTTTCTAGGGGGAGTTTGGAACAGAAGTCTTATGTGAGTTAGGACTGTCTTTTCTAGGGACTCCGATGGAAACACCCTGGCGATTGGGTTGTTTCAGATGACCTGGAGATTGGTCATGAGTGATATTCCGGGTTAGGGGATATCAAGATGGGAACCACGGAAGTAAATCGGTCGACAGGTGCTTATGATGCACGTTACAGTGTTACTGCTCCAGGGGATGGTGATATTCTCCTGCATATACTTTGAGGGACAGAGATCTCTCCAGAGGATGTGTGATTTCCTCTGCAGCCGATAGCTTGACGGACTGTGTGTCCCGAGAGTGGGAGGGGCTGGAGCATACCGAGAGCCGGTATGGTATACATCGAGAGCTCGTAGGGTGACGATCTTGCGAGTGGGAGTGGTGTATAGAGATATGAGTATGAGCAAGAGTACATGTAGTGTGATTATAAGTATGAGATTTGATGAACTTCAGAGATCGGGAATGATCTTAGGTGGTTTGTGGATGTCTAAGCTAGGGTTGTTACTCGAGTTTGGAATTTTAGTTCAGACGACCCTGGTAAACATATGTAGCCTCTTTGGTCGTGCATGTTCTTGTTTGATTGTTGTGCGACCAATTGATCCAAGGTCTGGGTCTACGGTGGGTCGGGCATGTTCTTGTTTGATTGTTGCGCGATCTATCAGACAACCCTGATCCGGATCAGCGAGTGTTGCATCGTGGATGTTTCCGGGAAAATCTGGTCGAGATTCAGACATGAGTGTCAACTTTAGTGAGACGGGGTTAGGATGCTGGCACAGTTGGGCCAGAGGGCTGCTTACAGTTATGTTTGACCGTAAGGTGACGGTTTCGCGTGATTCGAGGACGAATCTGTGTTAGTGGGGGAGAATTGTAACGATCGCGAACCAAATTACGGAATATTTGGTCGTGTGTCGATCGACACAGGGAGTGTGTGTCGATCGACACGAAAAAAAAAAAAAAAAAAAAAAAAAAAAAAAAAAAATAATAATAATAATAATAATAATATTAAAATAATAAAAAAAAAAAAAAAAATAATAATAATAATAATAATAATAATAATAATATTAAAATAATAAAAAAAAAAAAAAAAAAAAAATTTGTCTATAAAAGACAAGAGTGTCGGCAGGTTTTCTTGACAGAAGAAAACAGAGAGAGAAAGGAGAATTTGAGCAGATTGAGAGGATTTGAGAGAGTTTGGGAGTGTTCTTGAGGGTTTTTGGGCAGTTTTGGACCGGTTTTGGAGGAGACAAACGGAGGTCAAGATCAAGTCGGATCGGGGTGAACTTTTGAGGGTACGTTCTCCTGTCGTTGGTCTTGTCGTAGGAAAAATCCGTTTGTCAATCGGACGGTTAGATTGTTAGTTATGATCGTTCTAAGTTGGTCGGTTTGTGCAGCCTTCAACTGCGATCAGTCAACTTCGGAGGAATTTTGCCGTCGTTCTGTTGTGATCCAGAAAGCGTTCTATATACGGTTAGAAAGCTCTCTATGTCTAGTTTTTAGATCGTGTTTCCGATCTTGATTCCGTTGTGTTTTCCGTTCCCAGTGTGCTTTCTTGTAAAACGGGTTATTTCTGTTCCAGTTCGGATCATCGAACTTGCGAGTTGTTTTCTCGTCGAACCGTTTTGAACCAAGGGACGATCTGTATACGGTTAGAAAGCTCAATCTGTCTACTTTTCAGATCGGGTTTCCGATCTTGATTCCGTTGTGTTTTCCGTTCCCAGTGTGCTTTCTTGTTCAACATGTCATTTCTGTTCCAGTTCGGATTGTTGAACTTGCGGGCTGTTTTCCCGTCGAATTGTAGGGAGTTAGAGGACGTTCTACATACCGTTGTGTAGCTCGTCGTGTCTAGTTTCCAGCGCCGGTTTCCGATTGGAATTTGGAGTAGCCGTTCGTAGTATACGTTGACTTCTTTGGGGCGTGCGTGTTCTTGGTGTTCTGGGTGTTCTTGAACACTTTTGAATCCGTTTTTCTATCCGAATTCGAGGTGAGTGCGTGACCATGGGTGCGTATAAGCATAAGAAGTGTTAGGATGCGTTTGTGTGTTGTTTGGGATCGAATTTCGTGTTGTTTGATGGATTAGTATGCAGAAAATCACGTGTGCGAGTTTTCTGGGTTTGGTGTGTCGATCGACACATATGGGTGTGTCAATCGACATGGTGTCAGTAGGTCACCGGGATGGTGTGCTGACGGACATGAGTGTCGGAGTCGGTGTCGATCGACACGGGTTAGTGTATCGATTGACACAGGTTGTTTTTACGCGATTGAGTTGTTTTCATGTTGATTGTTCATCCTGGTATTATAGCACTGCTTATGCTTATATTTGTACATAGCCTGTTGATGGAATGACCGTCTCACTGGGTATTTATGATAATACTCACGCATCTCTTATAACCATGTGATGCAGGTAAAGACAGTCAGTGATCGTGGAATCATGGCCGGGACGAGGGGAATGATCTAGTGGCTCGTTTTCGTGTAATAAGTTAGAATTGCTAGGGTGTTAGCAATTTCAGAACTATGTGTATTACCGAATTGAACTAGAATTAATAAGTATGGGCTTGTTAAACGATAATTGTATTTGATTGTTGAATCATTGTTTCCGCGCTGTTTGTTTATTGGACCGTTGAGGATCACTATTTATGATAATAGTGATCCGGTTAAAATTTTTTTTTTTTTATTGACGGGTTGGGTCGTCACATATACTATATTTGCCAAGTTGATTATGGAGACATGTCATACCCTGTATGGTTTAGAGAGTTGATCCAAGGTCCGTTGGAGAAAGTTACGTCATCTCCAATGTATTTTACATGAGGTTATGTATTCCATACGTTCGAACGTGGCAAAAATAGAGCAACTGCGAACTACCGTGTGGTCGTTCTAGCTGGGGACACCGATTTTTATGGCATTATACAAGACATTGTTGAAGTGCAATATCCTGGTTTGGTTAACTTAAAGTGCACACTTTTCAAATGCGAGTGGTTTGATCCAGTTGTCGGGCGAGGGGTTCGAGTAGGAAAGTTTGGTGTCATCGATGTGAATGGATCGCGTTCTCATGCAAAGTATGATCCATTTGTCCTTGCATCACAAGCGGATCAAGTTTGTTTCATTCCATATCCACGGGTCAGAAAAACAGGGATTTCATGGTTATCTGTGCTTAAAATAGCTCTGAGAGGAATTATAGTTGAATCCGACGACGCCCCTATGCAATATGAAAATGTCGTAGATCTAACAACTCTAAAACAAGATATAGACAACATAATTCTTATAGATCCGCAAAATCGAGAAGTTGAAATACTTCCGGATGCTACCGATGCAGAAGACCTTGAAGACAAGTTTACAAACGAAAGTGGAGAAAGTACCGATGAGGATGACGATAAGTCAAATGATGATTCAGACAGTGAAGCATAAATGTTATCTATATTGTATCTTAATTGCGAATGAATAAGTATGTATTCATAATTTAAAACAAATGCATGTAATGAATAAAGATTTCAAAAAACTATATAGGTTTACATATATCATCATTAACCTTATATGAACAAAATATGTATGTACAAAAAATTTCAAATTTTAAAATTATTCGGTTATAACAAAGATTGAAATGGTTAAGATTTTTTTCGTATCGGTTGCGGTTTCTTTACCCTATACCCCAAACAAAGATCGGTAGTTTAGCGTCGCCATGCCACGAATTAGCATCGAAAACACATGAAATCGACGCAAATTTGATGTTACTAGCAACGAATTAGCGTCGGAGACCATTTATTTTGATGCTATTGCGACGCTAATTGAAACAAATTTTATGTTTGGGGTTTAGGGTAAAGAATAAAAAATGCAACAAATTTTTTGGAATTTGACGCAAAACCGACGCTATATTGAATTAATTTGATTAAACCGTTGGCGGTAAACTAAAAAATTTTATATTCGTTTTGGTTAAATCGTTGGCGGTAAACTGAAAAGATTTTAATTTAGCGTCGACGTAGCGTCGAACACAACCTATTCGACGCTAATTCGATGCTAAGTTAAATTCTTTTCGGTTTTTGATCAACACACGACAAAACATTTATGTGGTGGGAAAACCAAAAACATTTAATCAAATATTTAATATTTTGCGACGAATTAGCGTTGCCTTTACATGAATTTTGACGCTAATTCGACGCAAAATAGCGTCGAATTAGTGTCGGTAGGCGTCTCTTTATAAACACAATCCGACTCTTCTTCCTCAGTTTCGATTCTGCAAAAAATCTCTCCGTCTACAAAATCTCTCTCTCTCTCGACCCTTCTCTACAAAAAAAACTCTCTCTCTCTCTATTTTCCTCAACGGATTTCACTCCCTCTGTCCCTCTACAAAATCTGTCTCCCTCTCTCTTGATTGATCAATCAAATGGTATGTGTAATTTCTTTGTCATTTTTTATGTTTATAAATTTGTTATGTGTATTAGTAATTGATTTGTAAGAAATATAATGTATTCGTAGGAAATGGAATGGATTTGTAAGAAATAGAATTTGTAAGAAATAGATTTGTAGAAAATGGAATTTGTAGGAAATAGATTTTAGAAAATGGAATTGTAAGAAAGGGAATTGAATTTAAATTTGATATGGATTTATGTGTTTGTATTAATAAGTTATATATAAAATTTATAAATTTATGAATTTATGGAAAATAAAAACGAAATTATTTTTGGGTAATTAATTTTTAATTACAAGTTATAATTAAATTATTAACATCTTAATATTTTGTTTTACAGGTTTAGCGATAACTTTGTTTCTCGTTCGGTCACCAAAGCCATCATGGCCTATTTCACTATGCCGCATACTAATTGGAGCCAGACGCCACAGTCTGTTCGGGATATTTGGTTTGAGTCATGGGCGGTAAGTCATATTACATTCTTTATTTCTATTTATTAAATTATTTGATCTTAAATATATTAATAACATTATTCGTATTTTTGTAGCAAGGGTGACACTGGGGTGATTTTCGTACATACGAAGTGAGAGCGGCCTTCGAGAAGAAGGCCACAAAGCGTCTCAACGGCGCCGTCGGTAATTTGAAGAAAGCTTGGCGCACGAAAGGCGATGATGCGAAGCCGGTAGGGATGGATCCCGATGTTTGGTCGGGTCTAGTACGGTTTTAGGAGGATCCCCGTTCGGTGGTTAAATCGGAGAAGTGTTCTGCATCCCGTCTCATGCCGATGGCCGAAGGAGATGAACCTTCTAAGCATTGTGCGGGTCAATCATCATATGCCACAATACGATTGGATATAGTATTATTGATGAAATGATTTTTCCCGGTTTATGAGATGAAACCTAGAATCACTACTTCGATTGTAGAATAGTTTAGGTTCGTTAATGGACCAGCAATACACTCTAATCCTATGGATTACAAGTTCAGCTAAGCGATTAAAAGAGGTTTAAATGTCACGGTTTATCAAAGCAAACAAAAGTAAAATTCGGTGTAAACAATAAGTGGAAAAGCGTTAGATCAAAGGATATATCTCAGGGATTAGATCATCAAAACCAAGCAATTATTCAGGTTATCAAGTTATGGACCAATCTAGAACTCAATCATAAATTTAAGATGATCTACTGTCGTGGCATCAACAACTTCAAAAATCAATCTAACACCCTAAACTGTCGTTTGAGGTTATAAGGAATGATGAGCATTAAACGTATATGATCGATTTGTTCACGGGTTGATTTAACTTCAACTGACGTTGGCTAAAGACAACTCGCCCATCTAAGTCAATTCCAGCAATTCACAACACTTTTTATGAGTGAATTCAACCTAAAATCAGAGACTAAGTGATCAAATTAGTCTAGGCAATACGATCGACTAAAGACGGAGATATCAAGTGATGTTTCAAAACCTATCTATGCTTAGTTATGATTCTCTAACCCCATCGAACCCTCAACCTAACAAAGGGGATTACTCACTCATATTCAAACAAACAACAACAGCAAAAGAGAATAGAAACTTCATTGAATCGAAATAGAAAAGAGTAAGGGTTTAGAAAACCTTTAACAATAACGTGGAAGGCAATCCTCAAGCTTACAAACTCTAAAACAAGTATCAAATCTCTATCTCTCTCTCACTTGCGTTTTTGTTCTGTTGCTGTCGTGTCTGCGTGATCACCCTCAAAAGAGTCTCAAAAAATCCTTAAATATAGGTCTAGGGGCGGCTGGGATCAAAATATGGAAACCCTAGTTGGCGAAATTAAGTTTAATGAAAATATCCAAAAGTGGATCATCTGGAGAGCAGGTCTGGCGATCGGGAGCAGGTGCTCCCTCTTCTGGAGCGGGTGCTCCTTATCTTCAGAGTCTTCAAAAAGATCTTATTTCCTTCCTTTTTTGCCAAGTCTCATTGTGATTCCCAATCCTCCATTCCAGCCTCCTTTAGACCTATAATGACTCAAAGTAGAATGAAAGACTCGATAAAAATCAACAAAACAAAGGTTAGAATGCGCCAAAAACGCATTATATCAATTCCCCCAGACTTAGATCTTTGTTTGTCCTCAAAAAATTTAAAACCAAGTGAAAGAGAAAGGTTTGAAAACGCGGGAACTCTCTCATCATCAGTGAACCGGGTTTAAGACTTTCAATCTGCAGACCACATAATCCAGATTATGAATAACAAGGCTTTACCAAAACTCCTCAACACATTTCTCAACCAAGTCTCATTTCCCAAACACAAACTCAACGCATTCAAAGTTGCGTGAGAGTCTCGCTAAAGGCACCATTTAGGGTGGACGACGCTAAAGGGTATAAGGCCATTTAAAGGTGGAGTTTAAAGTGTTTAAGGGTTACCCGATGTTTCAAAGAGGATGCAGGATATCGCAAAAAAATTGCAAGAGAGAATAGGTCCGTTGATACTCCACATTCTCTAAACCACTCATTCTTTCTTCCAAACGTCTCATCTAACCATTATCCACCTTGGGTATACTCGCTGTGCAGAGAGGCACTTCCTATTTTACAGATTCACCATTCTTCATCATCTGTTTTTTTTTTTTTTTTTAAAGAGAATATGATGATGAAGAGGGTTTTGATTACAAGTGTGTGTCTCTCAAACACGAAAATATCAGAGTTGTTGTACATACCCAAGAGGAGCTTATCAATGTTATTCCTCCTTCGTGGATTTTTCTTCCACCTCGTTGTAAAACCTTCTTCTGAAAATAGGAGCAGGTGCCCTAGTGCGGGAGCAGGTGCTCTTGTTCTTCAGAAAGAGTGATTTAGAGGCAGTGTCGACCCGATTCTCTCTGGCCCTTTTGCGCATATGCTGCACATATGACAATGAAGTAACAAGAATGCAAGGGGCTTGAAAAGAGGTAAGGGTTAAGGAGGGTACTAACTAAAAATAAGGAAGCAACCCATTGTTCTTCCTTGTGGAGGCCACCATCCAACGGCGGTACTTGGCATCCTCAGGGTTGTCGGAGATGTCTCCGAGTGTCAGCTCACTCGCGTAAGGCCGGCGGTAGTAAGCTCTGGACTGCTGCGTCTGGTGTGTATGTACTTCCAAGTCCTTAATCTCGTTTGGGCTCAAATGAACGTCTGGAACTGGAGCGGGAGCAGGAGCAGGAGGAGGTCTGGTAGTGGAGGTGCTCCTCCTGGGCTTAGGGGTGCTCCGCACATGTGCTCATACTCTGTCCCAGGTGTAAAATCGACGTTTACCGCGACCTCCAAATCAGTCAGGGACGACTGGGGCAAACGGCAGTACCGGGTAGTCTTGTCTCGGGCGGTGAACCTGTAATTGTTAGTATCAAACAAGATTTCAAAAGAGAGGAGGTAAGTAGTGTCCATAAATTCTATCGCCAGGTTGCAAGTGTAGGACTCAAGGTCGATCCCGAAATGGATGAACAGCCAGGTCAAGAGACTCCCTATCCACTCCGTATGCGCGGCAGCTTTGCCCTTGGCGATCTTAGTCCTCATATCCGCAATAACCGAGGCAAACAGCGCTCCCATGTTGACACTTCCGTCAAACTCGCAACTCAACCCATCTTCGCCTTCAATGGTTTCCCTTACCGCAGTGTAGAGGAAAATCAACTCATCGGTTCGAACTTTACTCGCATCATCCCGGGAAAAGAAGATGGTGCTCATCGCCTTGGCCCCAATCTGAAGAGTGGGGTTCTGAATGGTTGATTGGGCAGCGGAGCGAGAGAAGTAGTCGCCAATGGCGATGAAATCCCAAAAACGATGAGCAACTGGAAGGCATGTAGAGAGATCCACCTTCTCCGGCGTAGAGTCAAAACCGTAGATGTCACAAAGGTCGGTGATAGTGACCTCATATCTCTTTCCTCCAGCAAAGAAAGAGAGCATCCCTTGTGAGGCGACCGGCTTGTGCGGGTCGGAGTAGACCAGTTTTGCCGAGGCTAAGCACTGCCTAACTAAATCCGGGTATAGAGCATTCGGCTGAGTGGCTATATCAGACATCTGGGAGGCGGCAAGCACGCTGCCCACGTCATAAAGTAGCCTTAAATCCTTCAATGTCTATCCACATAGAAAAGGGGTCGGCTCTATAGCAATGTCTAGCCAGTTATTGTAGTAGTAAGCATCAGTTTGATCCCATGCCTCATTTGAATCAGGAGGAAGGCGAGAATTGGACAAGGAGAACCGTTGGCCTTCGTCATGCGGCCAAGGGTTGATGATGATTTGAGAAGAAGAAGACGCTTTCTGTCCTTTGGAAGAGCTGGTGGTTTGCCGAAGGAAGTTCGTGGTCCTGTCATCCTGCAATGACAACAACACCCACGAAAAATCCAGCATAAATCGATATCTCAAATTCCACACCAACACAAATTCAATAAAAAGGAAGTCCCTTGTTTTGCCAAATTTTAGATCATAGTGTTTGCACTTTAACAGATGGATTCGACAATTCTAAACACCCTAGAACAAAAATCATAAATCCATTCGCATTCCATTCACATTCCATTCCCTAAATTCCAATTTTTCATCCCAAAATTAGGTTTTCACTCTTAAAGAATTTTCAAGTAAAATTTCACAACCCAAACTACTCGAAATCGTTCATAGTACACCCAACTAATCCCAGCAAGGAAAATAAATCAAAACAACCTTCAATTTCACCATGGCACTTGAAAACGATGGACTGAAAAAGTGGGTTTTCGAAGGGTTACCTTGACTTTCTTGATAAACGAGTTGTAGATTCGGAATGGTGGTGAAAAATCTAGTGGAATAGAGCCTTAAATCGCTCAGATTGGTTAAGAATTGAAGGGGTTGTGCTTTGGGCAAAAAGTTTCAAAACCGTTTCAATGAGGAAAGAAAAATCGAAGGGAAAGGAATGGGGAAAAAAGAGAGAGAGGCGCGAGAAATAAAGGGTTTTGGTGGGTCCCACCGTATCAGTTTATTCCCAAATGAAATTGGAAAAATCCCTTTATAATAATATCTCTCGGGCCCATCTCATTTTTCTTATTGGACTAACCTCTTGGTGGGCCTAGATCCGAAATTCGAATTTTACCCTGGAGAGCAGGTGCTCTGGTTTGGGGAGCAGGTGCTCCTTCTGGGTTTCAGATTGACTTGCTGAATCGATCCTGAGGTTGACCGCTGAAATGGCTTATGATCTCATCGTCATGGATCAATCGATCCATGCGAAGGGATCGAGCGATCTGGCTTGGGTGCTCTCATGGGGAGCAGGTGCTCCTTCTGGGATTTGAACTTGGCAGTGGATCGATGTGGAGATCGATCCTGAGACTGACCAATGGTCTGCATGTTGAATTCCTAATTCCAGATCGATCGATCTAGCTAAGGGAATCGATCGATCCTCCTTGCATATTCCACAAAACAATTTTTTTTTTTTAAAACCTGAAAACTCAAACTGAAATTCAAAGTAAGCAATAAAAGAAATCAAATTGAAAAAGTTAGAAAATGTACCAGTGGATTGCCTCCCACCAAGCGCTTGGTTAAAGTCCTTAGCTTAACTTGATTAGCCGTTTAGGCTTTTGGTGCATCGCCTAAGGGGATGGATCCTCCTTCGGCTTGGTTCATTTCAGCGAAGTAAGGCTTACACCGCTGTCCGTTGACCACAAACTCCTTGCCATTTGCGTCCAACAACACCACAGCTCCATAGGATCAGACCTCCTTTATGAGAAAGGGAACAGACCACCTAGATCGCAACTTGCCAGGAAAAAGTTTAAGTCGAGAGTTAAAGAGAAGTACCAGGTCGTTTGGTTTGAAATCTCGGGTGAGAATCCTCTTGTCGTGATACATCTTGGCCCGCTCTTTGTATATTTGTGAACTCTCATAGGCCAGGTGCCTAATTTCTTCCAATTCGTTAAGTTTCATCGATCTCCTTTCCAAGGCAGGTTTGATATCGTAGTTCATTAGCTTAACAGCCCAGGCTGCCTTGTACTCAAACTCTACAGGAAGATAGCAGGACTTCCCATATACCAAGTGAAAGGGCGTTGTCCCCAATGGTGTTTTGTAAGCGGTTCGGTAAGCCCACACTGCGTCGTCCAACTTAGCGGCCCAATTTTTCCTGGTGGTGCCTACGGTTTTTTGTTGGATATCCTTGATTTGCCTGTTGCTAACCTCAACCTGGCCACTAGTTTGCGGGTGATATGACGTTGCAACCTTATGCTTTACACCATTCTTCCTTAAAAGGTTCTCAAAAACCTTATTGATGAAATGAGTCCCTCTATCGCTAATCACCACTCGCGGTACTCCAAATCTGGAGAATATTATGGTTTTGAACATCTTTAAAACCACAGCGGCATCGTTTATTGGGGAAGCAATGGCCTCAACCCATTTGGACACGTAATCAATGGCCACTAAGATGTACTTGTTTTCATAGGAGGATGAAAACGGTCCCATGAAGTCTATCCCCCACACGTCAAACACTTCGACTTCCAGGATGAAGTGCTGAGGCATCTCGTTCCGTCGCGAGATGTTTCCTTGCCTCTGACATTTATCGCACTTTGAGATAAAAGCACGTGCGTCCCGGAACATTGTTGGCCACCAATACCCAGCTTGCAGTGCCTTGGATACTGTCTTGAAGGTCGTGAAGTGCCCAACATAACTCAAACTATGGCAGTGAAAAAGGATTCCTGGAATCTCCTCATCAGGGACACATCTCCTAAAAAGACCATCCGAGCATTGCTTTAAAGGTACGGCTCGTCCCAAAAGTATCTCCTGATGTCTCGCAAAAACTTCCTCTTTCTGTCTCCCACAAAGTCAGCCGGTTCACGATCAGCAACAAGGTAGTTTGCTATCTCCCAAACCATGGAAAACTTGGGGCAACTGTCTTAGAAACAGCAGCAGAAAACACTTCTGGAGCAGGTGCTCCCTCTATTGGAGGAGGTGCTCCGTCCTGGACTGGATGTTGTAGAACACAGATTCCAATAGCATACACATGTTCATCTGGTAGTGCATCATCAAGCGGGACTGTTTCATCGACTTTCAGGCGAGATAAGTGATCAGCAACTCCGTTCTCAGTACCTTTCTTATCAACGATTTGTAGATCAAACTCTTGGAGCAACAAAATCCATCTCAAGAGCCTCGGTTTCGCATCTTTCTTTGTGAGCAAATATTTCAAAGCCACTGGTCGGTATGAACAATGACCTTCGACTCCACAAGATACGACCTGAATTTCTCAAAGGCGAACACCACGGCTAGGAGTTCTTTCTCAGTCGTTGCATATATACATTGAGCCTCATCCAGCGTGCAGCTCGCGTAGTAGATCACGTGGAGATTTTTATCTTTTCTTTGCCCCAAAACTGCTCCCATAGTGTAATCACTAGCATCCGTCATTACTTCGAATGGTAGATCCCAATCTGGCGGTTGAACAATGGGTGTACTCACCAATGCTCCATTTATCGTGTGAAACGCTTATAGGCAAACTCCATCAAAATCAAACTTGGTTTCCTTACACAAGAGATGAGTGAGTGGTCTCGCTATTTTTGAAAAATCCTTGATGAAACGTCTGTAAAACCCAGCGTGACCAAGGAAACTTCATATCCCTCTAACTGAATCTGGGGTTGCAAAGTCATCATCACCTCAACCTTTGCTCGGTCAACCTCAATACCCTTCTCTGATATCCGATGACCTAGAACTATACCATCCCTCACCATGAAATGGCATTTCTCCCAGTTTAGCACTAGATGTTTCTCTTCACAGCGTTGCAACACCCTGCACAGATTAAACAAACACACAGAAAAAGAGCTCCCATAGACGGAGAAGCTGTCCATGAAAACTTCCATTATGTCCTCAATAAAATCAGTAAAGATAGACATCATGCACCTTTGAAAAGTCGCAGGGGGCATTGCATAGTCCGAATGGCATCCTGCGGTACGCAAAGGTGCCATAGGGACACGTGAAGGTCGTCTTCTCCTGATCATCCGGGTGAATGGGAATCTAAAAGAAACCTGAATAACCGTCTAAAAAGCAGTAATAAGGATGGTTAGCTAGTCTTTCGAGCATTTGATCAATGAATGGTAAGGGATAATGATTCTTCCTAGTCGCTGCATTTAACTTCCTATAATCGATGCACATCCTATGTCCGGTGACAGTCCTAGTGGGTATCAATTCATTCCTATCATTGGTGATCACAGTGATTCCGCCTTTCTTAGGCACTACATGCACATGACTTACCCAATTACCATAAGATATTGCATAAATAACTCCAACTTCTAGTAATTTCATTATTTCTTTATTAACAACATCTTTCAAATTCGGGTTCAATCTCCTTTGGTGCTCTACAGATGTTCTAGATTCATCCTCTAAATGTATCCTATGCATACACAAATCGGGTGAAATTCCAGGGATGTCATCAAGCGAATACCCTAAAGCCTTCCTATACTTTCTAAGCTCGCATAAAAGTAAGGCGGTTTCCACATTATTTAGATAAGCATTTATTATAACAGGATATGTGGAGTTAGGGCCGAGAAACGCGTACCTTAGCCCAACTAGTAAGGTTTTGAGCTCAAGTTTTGAAGCTTTCAGCTCGCTCCAAGGATCGTCAGCAAAGTTCCCAGGAGCAGGAGAAGGTGCTCCGTCCTCTCCCTCTGTTTCTAGTCTCAAAATTCTGTTGATTTCTCCATCTGCCCAGAATCCAACATCCTTACGAAACCAACAGTATCCTCTCTCAAATACCCATGTTCACCCTCAGCTTTTGTCAATGCAACATCTAAGGGATCATCAGCAAGAATCTCTTCAATCTCTCCCTCCGAGATTTCGAGATTATCCTCAATGGAAAAAGTTTGCCCATCAATGGTCAGTTTCTTCAACATCTGATCCATCTCAAACTCCATAATAATGTCTCCCAGGTGGAGACCAATCGTTCCATTCTTTACATCAATGATCGCAGCAGCTTTGCGCAAGAAAGGACGTCCCAAAATCAAGGGATCTTTCGGTTCATCATCCAGTTCCAACACCACAAAATCCGCTGGAATCAATATGTTACCAATCCTGACATGTAAATCTTCCAATATTCCCACAGGTAGCTTTATCGATCTATCAGCAAACACCAACGAAATCCGAGTTGGTTTGAATTTTGTGTACCCTAGCTTCCTCGTAACCGAATAGGGCATGAGGTTCACGCTCGAACCTAAGTCGCACAGAGAGCAAGCAACTCGCATGGGACTAATATCCACAGATAACTCAAACTTCCCTGGGTCCTCTTGCTTTTTAATCACCTTAATTTGTAGCATATCACTACAATTCCTTGATACCATCATTGCGCTCTGCTTTGAAGAAATCTTACCAGTTACCAAACCCTTAACGTACTTTTTCATGGACGGCATCATCTGAATCGCATCTGCCAATGTTAGCTTAACCGTCAAATCTTGTAACATTTCCTTACACTTCGCCTCCTCTAAATCCTTCTGTGATTTCCTTGGAGGTACTGGGTAAGGGATAGGGGGTCTGTAGACACGAGATCGAACCTTCTCAACAATGTCATTCGGCCTTAATACCTTAGATGTTGGTCCATCAATTTCTCCATCTCTTTCTGTTTCCGGAGCAAGTGCTCCCTTAGTTAGAGCAGGTGCTCCGTCTGCTGGAGCAGGTGCTCCTTCTGGGTAGTTTTCAGCTTCTGCCCTTACGACTGCTGGCGGAACTCTTCCACTTCTCAGTTTTATGGCATTGACGAACTCCCTGGGGTTTGCATCCGTTTTACCAGGCAACACTCCTTGTGGTCTCTTGATTGCATCAGCTGTTTGAGCAACATGAATGTCGAGCTTCTTCACGTGGTTGCAAACTGCCTCAAGCCGACCATTAAGTTCCGAATACATAGCATCTATCTTCGTGTTGATCTCAGTGGCAGATTTCTGTTGATTAGCCATCAGCTGCTACATCATACCTTTCAACTCATCTTGGGAAGTACTACCAGAGCTCGTAGGAGCCTGAAAGTTAGAGAACTGCGTTTTCTGACCTTGAAAAGGGAGGATCGTCTTTCCATGGAAATTCTAAGGGTAGGTCTTTTAGAAGGTCTGATCCTGAGGCTTCTGGTTCTGGATGCCAGTTTGCTGCGGATAAACCTGGTCATGTGGGTTCTCAACATTCGTACTTCGATAGGAGAAATTTGGGTGACTCCTATAATTTTGGTTGAACCCGCAGTTTCGTACAAACCCTTGGCCATTCACGTAGCTGACCTCCTGCTGATCACTGTCTCCTTCCTTAATTATCTCCTCAGCTAGTGGCTCACCATCCTCATCTGCAAAGTGAATCATCCTTTGGTTCGCTTTGAGCAACAAGTTGACCTTAGCCGTAAGATCATCAATCTTTTGGGAGTCCATCCCACTGGATTTTGTAGTCCGATCATATTCTTGGGACTTGTTGCTAGAACTCGCAGCCAAATTCTCAATGAGCTTATGCGCATCCTCTCTGGTTTTTGTCATAAAGTCTCCATCGCTAGCAGCATTAAGCGCATTCCTGTAGTCCCAGTCAACACCATCGTAGAAGATACTGAGCAGATTTTTATCGGTGAAACCATGGGTTGGGCATTCCCTTTTATACTCCTTGAACCGTTCCCACGCCTCACAGAAGGACTCTCCTAAATGCTGTTGAAAAAAAGAGATTTTGTTCCTTAGGCTCGCTGTCTTAGTTTTCGTGTAGAAATGATCCAAAAACGCAGCTCTACATTGTGCCCAAGTAGTAATGGATCCAGCAGGTAGAGACTTAAGCCAACGCGAAGCCTTATCCGCGAGTGAGAAAGGGAATAGCTTGCACTTTAGGAAATATGGGTTCATCCCATTAGAACTCGTCGTGGAGCAGATCTCCTCGAAGTTTTCTATATGGTCCATCGGAATTTCCCCAGGCAATCCATGGAACAAATGCTGCTTAACCAGTGATATCATCTGCGGTTTGATCTCATAATCATTCTGTTCAACAGCAGGGGGAACTATAGCAGCTCGGTTCCGGTAAAAAGCATGGGGATTGTCCATATCCCCTATGGCTCGCTGCTGCTCACGCGCGCGTTGTTGTTGCTATTCGCGCACGTGCTACTGTTGCATCTGAGCCATCTGCTCTTGCAGCCTTTGCCGCTCAGCCGCCATGTTGTTGTCGCCTTGTTCGCCCATATCAGCGGGATTAGGCCTTTGTCGTCTGTTTTCTTGTTCTAGTCTCATAAGTTCCGGGTTACTCAAAGTGACGAGGGGAGTTTGAAGATTTCTCCTTGTTGTCCTTGAGTTCATACACCTGAAACACACGCAAGAGAAACAAAAGTACGAGTTTAGTACTTAGTCTGAAATCGTAAACAAGAATTAGAGGTATCGAGTTGGTCCCCGGCAACGGCGCCAATTTGATGAAAGGATTTTTCTCAGTTTATGAGATGAAACCTAGAATCACTACTTTGATTGTAGAATAGTTTAGGTTCGTTAATGGACCAGCAATACACTCTAATTCTATGGATTACAAGTTCAGCTAAGCGATTAAAAGAGGTTTAAATGTCACGGTTTATCAAAGCAAACAAAAGTAAAATTCGGTGTAAACAATAAGTGGAAAAGCGTTAGATCAAAGGATATATCTCAGGGATTAGATCATCAAAACCAAGCAATTATTCAGGTTATCAAGTTA
Organism: Arabis hirsuta; assembly: GCA_964056655.1. Lineage (NCBI taxonomy): Eukaryota > Viridiplantae > Streptophyta > Magnoliopsida > Brassicales > Brassicaceae > Arabis > Arabis hirsuta. The sequence goes on along the minus strand of OZ053301.1, from coordinate 9,035,717 downwards.
TGGACCAATCTAGAACTCAATCATAAATTTAAGATGATCTACTGTCGTGGCATCAACAACTTCAAAAATCAATCTAACACCCTAAACTGTCGTTTGAGGTTATAAGGAATGATGAGCATTAAACGTATATGATCGATTTGTTCACGGGTTGATTTAACTTCAACTGACGTTGGCTAAAGACAACTCGCCCATCTAAGTCAATTCCAGCAATTCACAACACTTTTGATGAGTGAATTCAACCTAAAATCAGAGACTAAGTGATCAAATTATTCTAGGCAATACGATCGACTATAGACGGAGATATCAAGTGATGTTTCAAAACCTATCTATGCTTAGTTATGATTCTCTAACCCCATCGAACCCTCAACCTAACAAAGGGGATTACTCACTCATATTCAAACAAACAACAGCAACAAAAGAGAATATAAACTTCATTGACTCGAAATAGAAAAGAGTAAGGGTTTAGAAAAACTTCAACAATAACGTGGAAGGCAATCCTCAAGCTTACAAACTCTAAAACAAGTATCAAATCTCTCTCTCTCTCTCTCACTTGCGTTTTCGTTCTGTTGCTGTCGTGTCTGCATGATCGCCCTCAAAAGAGTCTCGAAAAATCCTTAAATATAGGTCTGGGGGCAGCTGTGATCAAAATATGGAAACCCTAGTTGGCGAAATTAGGTTTAATGAAAATATACAAAATATTCGAAATTAGGTCTGGCGATCGGGAGCAGGTGCTCCCTCTTCTGGAGCGGGTGCTCCTTATTTTCAAAGTCTTCAAAAAGATCCAATTTCCTTCCTTTTTCGCCAAGTCTCATTGTGATTCCCAATCCTCCATTCTAGCCTCCTTTAGACCTATAATGACTCAAAGTAGAATGAAATACCCGATAAAAACCTACAAAACAAAGGTTAGAATGCGCAAAAAACGCATTATATCAATTATCTTAATTAAATTAATTTATTAGATTATTTGTATTTTATATATTTATTTACTCTATATTTCATTTTTATCTATGTTTATTTTTATTTAATAGGCTAATGGCGGTGATCTTCCTCCGATGATTAAAGCGATGGAGAAAACTCATCGGCGCAAGGATGAGACGTTTGTTACCACTCAAGCGGAACAAACGTTCAACGTCTACAACGCACGACTGGCAGAGCTAGAGACACAGTCATCTCAGGGTGGTAGTTCTGCCCAGTCTACGTTGGGTCTCGAAGATTTGGATAGACTTTACGATGAGGTAATTTTTTAGGTTCCTATATGATATTATAACTTATTTTTTTATTACAATTTTAATAATTTTATTGTATAACACTTTTATTTTATAGGTTGCACCAAAGAAGACAGGATGAACGATGGGTGTTAGATCCATCAGGGATATCCCAGCAGCTTCTTCGTCTGCTCGGTATTCTTACACTCAAAGTTCTTCTGAGCCGCATTTGAACGCTAAGTTGACCGCTGCTAATGCTGAGATTGAGCGACTAAAGACGGAACACACCTCGATGCAGGGCCAACTCTCGACATTGACCAGTCTCTTTGACATTATTGCAATGGATAACCCAACTTTAGCAACTGCCTTGCAAAACATGTCGCGTCCTCCACCGGCTCCTCCACAAACCGGTCCAACGCAGTTCGAGGAAGAATCCGAAGATATGATTCGAGAAGATACCACGAACCTAAGACCATGTTTATCCATAAGACCCACATGGGTACCATTAATAGTCACTATTTAGCAAAAAAAAAAAAAATTCATTTCGGACCAATCGTATCGCGCCACGTAGCTATGATACTTCTCTAAAATCTCATCCGGCAGAGACTTTTGAAGGTGAATCAGCTGAGTATCATAGATAATAATTATTTTTAATATTTATTTAATCACATGATACTCCATGAGTATCATTGATAAACATGCTCTAAGGACCCAATATCAGTAGATTTGCGTTTTCATTTCATTGTTTTTAGACAATTTAAATTTTCATTTTCAGATAATTTAAAATTGCGTTTGTATTTCAGTGATTTTAGACTATTTAAATTTGTATTTTCGGAATATATATAAAATTTATAAAACTGATATTAGAATATTTTTTTTTTTTTTAAAAGAAATTCAATCTGAACAACGCTAAATCGATGAAATACTTCTAAAATTTAGCGTCGACATACGATGTTTTCCGACGCTAATTTAGCGTCGAATGGTTGCATCGGACCTGTGTAGATACTAATGTGATGCTAATTTAGCATCAATTTAGCATCAATTTAGCGTCGAATCGTTGCATCGAACCTTTGTAGACACTAATACGACGCTAAATTAGCATCGCATTAGCGTCGAATGTATTTTAGCGTCGAAATTCTTAACGACGCAAAAATAGCATCGAATTTGCGTTGAAATTTAATTCGACGCTAAACCGACGCTACGACGTGTTAGCGTCGAATTAGCATCGAATTTTGCCGACGCTAAAATTGTGTTTTCTTGTAGTGTTTTTTTTTGAAACGGCTAAGCTAAAGTATAAACCAAATTCCATTTAAAAAGCCCAGTGGGCCGAGTTCTGAAAAAGAAAAAGACAATAACTAAAAGCCAAAAGCAGCAAGTACGAGGATTAAAACCCTCCCAGACACCAAAAGCAAACCGAATGGAAACAAGTTCAAAACAGCAAAAGAAAAAAATTTCAACAAAGTATTATTGAGGAAAGAAGAAGGGGTCAGGCCTCGCCAGCGATGCCGGAAGCATCAGGACCATCTCGAGTGGGATCGACTTGTTCCCGGAAACCCTCGGCATCGTGCACTACTTGGTCAACCTCCATGGCCGTGGCGACATAGTCCTTCAAAATCTGAGGAAGCGGCAACTTGCTAACAAAAAAGTCGGACACCTTGGCAGACTCAAACTCTTTTTCAAACAATGGCTGCTGAGCAATCAGCTTCTCGTGCTCTTCCTCGACGGTAGTTGATATACCCTACATTTTACCACTTTTACTATATATTTTACTATGGTTTTTATATATATTAATAAAGCTTTTGGACCAAAAGAGGTAGTTTTCTCGTATATGTAGATTTTAAGGTCTTAACAGGTTTTATCATCAAAAGGATGTAAAATGGAGCAAAATGAGTGTTATCTATGATGCAGATACTCATCCAAGTCAAAGGAACCAAGCCAAGTCATTTTATCTTGAAGATAATGCACATTCTCAAACTGGACAGAACGTATATGCCAGAAGTTTGCTGATGAACGGAGAATCAAATCAATTGGAAATTTAATGAAACTTGGTATGGAGATAGCCCTTTGAGTTAAATTTCCAATGGAGTTGGAATTTCATCAATTGGATCTGTATATACTCCTGAAACACTGAGGACATGTCAAACTGCCTTCAAAGTGAAGTGAGTGCAGAATGGAGTCAAGCACTGGGCCAGCCCATGGGCCGATGATCCAGACTTTTGCCGACCTTCTAAAAGCATCATAGAAGCCTCTAATACCGGTCACGCAAGCCGACCATTATTGTGACTGGTATTGCCTCAGTTTTTACCAAAAAGACGTTTTTGCCCGAAGAAACCCTAGCAGACTTAAGCCTCCTTAAACCCCTATATATACTTGCTTTTAGCCTCTCTAGGAACTCAAGCAGTCGGCCATAACAACCTAAATCAATACCTAAACATTTATTTCATTTTTCTCTTGTTCTTAATGCATATTTGATTCTACAAGCCTTTAAGGATAGATTGACTTTGCCCTATTGCGAAGAGATGAGATCTAGCTCCTTACGCTTAGATAGATCAACGATTTATACTATGTCTATGTGCTTTACTCTTGCTGCTACGTGTTGCAAAACATGTTAGAGTACTAGCTTTGATTTGATTTCTATGCACTTTCTTAATTCTATGTCTTTACATACTTAATCGTTTAGATTTTTATTCTAGAATTGATTCTTCATCTTTATTTATACTCAAAGCACGAACTGACTTAGCTACCCAGGGACTGATCTTAGGTTGATATACTCTCCAAAAACTTGTTATATCTCCGGACCTAGTATTCGATGAGCTAGGTGATATATCATGGTTTTTACCCGTTTTTTACCATGATATAAGTCCTTTTCATAAAGTCTTTTTGGTATTTTTCGAGTTTTTTTTAGTTTTTTTGAGTCTTAGTAGGTTAATGGACGATTGAAGCTTAATGGGAGCTTTTGGAGCATTTTGGAGCATCGAGGAAAGAAGAGCCGAAGTGATCAAGTCGGAGTCGGTTTTCAAGGCTGTGTCGATCGACATGACCTTGTGTGTCGATCGACATGACCTTGTGTGTCGATCGACATGCCCGTCTAACACGAGAAGATTACAAGTTTTGAGGAAATTCCGTTTTTGCCCAAAAAGCCCAGAAGTTGTACAAGAAACCCAATCCGAATTTTACACTTTATATATAGTTTTTCCTTAGGCTTTTATGTTTTTATCAAATTTTTAATTGAGACTGGAGATAGGAGAGCTTAAAGAGAGATTTCGGGACTTCCAGACCTTTAGATTTCGAACCTTTGTATCTCTTACTCTATCTTTTTATGCAATTTTATTCATTCATAATGTTTACTGCATCTATGTCTGAGTAGTTTGCTTGTTAGGTTTAGGGTAATTCTAGGGTTTGATGAGAAATCATTAGGATTGAAACTCTGTTAGGATTTATCTTTATGATCTTCATCTAGATTGATTTAACTCTGATTTTAGGATTGATCAACTGAAATTGGAAATCCCTAGGTTGCTTTAATAGATGCGAAAGTATTGTTAACAACTGGACATAATCTTAGATGAGCAAAATTGTCTATTCGCAAAGAAATTTGGCTTAGAAATTTTGTGAACAATTGAACCTGAATTTAATGATTGATTTTATTCACTAAGTTTGCAAAAAAATTTGGAATTTAGGGATTTAGTCATAGATAATCTCTGCAACGAAAGTTGATTGGTCTTATATTCGTGTTTGAGTTCTAGAACCACACTTAACAAATCCTAACCGTTTTTTATCCTCGTGTCGATCGACACAGCCGTATTTCGATTCAAACCTGCGAATTACCCATAGCCTAACTCTTTTGTCTAATTGATTACAAGAACCTTTATCATCATTCACTGTTTACTTTGCTATTTTTATTACATTCATACACTTTTACTTAGCAAAATTTGAACTCTTTAGTCGATTGTGTGTTTTGATTCCCTGTGGATTCAACCCCTAAGTATTACGATGATTTCTTAATTTGAGAGAGTAGCTCAGGGCAAATTTGAGCATATCAAATTTTGGCGCCGCTGCCGGGGACTCGATTTCACCAATCGATTTTTGATACTAGAATTTTGTCTAAGTTTTTTATTTTTATTTTATTACTTACTTGTTCTTTTCTCTTTATCTTGTGTGTTTCAGGTTTATGTCTAATCGCGTTACCAGAAGCAACCAGAACGAAGAGCTAGTTGATCTCAACCTTGAGATTGGAAAGTTAGAATGAGCCAACCGAGCAGCGAGAAAGTTAGCCAAAATGAATCCATTAATTCTTATCAGAGGTGAAGATGAGTTTCTTCAAGATGCTGAGGGTCGCAGACGCAACGCTCAGGGTCAGAGGATAGATGAGATCGGAGTTGTCATTTTAGAGGAGCGAGTTGGGCGTGGGCGTACTCTGGGAGAGTACAATAAGCTTGATGAGTTTTATGCTAACAGGGCTGCAATTCGCCCACCTGCATTCCAGAGGAGCGATTTAGAGCTGAAGCCTGCTTTCTTCTCACTTGTGGCTCAGCATCCATTCCATGGTCTTTCCTGTGAGCACCCCATGGATCACATTGAGAGGTTCGAGGACTTAGCATCTAGCATTAAGGCTAATGGAGTCTCTAGCGATTACCTCTACTGCATGCTTTTCCCCTACTCTCTTAGTGGAGAAGCAGCCTACTGGTTGAAGCAGTTGGAGCTGGGCTCACTGACTACTTAGGAAGACACCAAGAATGCTTTCCTCAACAACTTCTTTGATGAGGCGAGATCCGAGGATCTGAGGACCAAGATCTCTACTTTCAAGCAGGAACCGACTGAGGCATTTAAGGTTTCCTGGGGAAGATTCAAGTCCTACCAGAGAGATTGTCCTCACCACGGGTTTAGAGATGTTTAGTTGTTAGGTATTTTGTTCAGAGGTATTGATTGGAGGTATCAGATGGCTCTGGATTCTGCTAGCAATGGGAACTTCAACACTAGATATCCGGAGCATGCACTGATTCTTATTGATAACTTGGCTTCTAGCAATAGTACCAAGAATGCAGACTTAGAGAGGAAGAAGCTTGGTGGGAACATGGATGGAAGCAAAATTACTGAGGTTAAGGCTAAGCTGGATTTTGTGCATAATCTTCTAGTGGGAAAGAAGACTGTTCAGTTTGCTCAAGAGGTAGAGACTTTCATTCCAGTGGAAGAGCATGATGAAAAGGATTGCAACTACGTTGGTAGAGCTAGTTTTCAGGGTCAGAGGTATGGTAATCAACAAGGGTATCAGAAGAACGACTATCAGAAGCTTTTCCAGAGCAGTTACACTAGGAACTACGGTTCTTCTTCTTATCCGACACCACCTGCTCAGTCATCAGAGAGTCCAAGATGAAATCTATGCTAGAGCAGCTCTTGGAGGGTCAACAAAAGATTACTGTGAGCTTTAATGGGAAGATGGATGCCATGTACTCTGATTTGAATGGTAAAATCGAGGCTCTAAATCTCCATGTGAAGAAGCTAGACACCCAAGTTGCTCAAACCGCGGAGAATGTTAGAAGGCAAGAGGAATTTCTCCCAGCTAAGATGGAAACAAACCCGAGACTACACGTCAATGCCATCACTTTGGGGAGTGAAGAAGAGGTTGAAGAAGATGAGTTTTGCGTTCCAGACCCCGTGTCGATCGACACGGAAGGCTTGTGTTGATCGACACAGGTCGAAAATCGCAATACTCGAGTTTACGCAATCGGTGATTTTTCTCCCAAGATCGACACGAGGTCGACACAGGCATGTCGATCGACACAGCCCCTCTGTGTCGATCGACACGGGTCCCAGACGAGTCCAACCACTTCGAAACCTTCGGTTCAAGCAAAAGAAAGGGTCTACAAGCCCAAGATTCTATACCCACGGGCTATTACTTAATCGTTTAGATTTTTATTCTAGAATTGATTCTTCATCTTTATTTATACTCAAAGCACGAACTGGCTTAGCTACCCAGGGACTGATCTTAGGTTGATATACTCTCCAAAAACTTGTTATATCTCCGGACCTAGTATTCGATGAGCTAGGTGATATATCATGGTTTTTACCCGTTTTTTACCATGATATAAGTCCTTTTCATAAAGTCTTTTTGGTATTTTTCGAGTTTTTTTGAGTTTTTTTGAGTCTTAGTAGGTTAATGGACGATTGAAGCTTAATGGGAGCTTTTGGAGCATTTTGGAGCATCGAGGAAAGAAGAGCCGAAGTGATCAAGTCGGAGTCGGTTTTCAAGGCTGTGTCGATCGACACGACCTTGTGTGTCGATCGACACGACCTTGTGTGTCGATCGACACGACCTTGTGTGTCGATCGACAGGCCCGTCTAACACGAGAAGATTACAAGTGTTGAGGAAATTTCGTTTTTACCCAAAAAGCCCAGAAGTTGTACAAGAAGCCCAATCCTAATTTTACACTTTATATATAGTTTTTCCTTAGGTTTTTATGTTTTTATCAAGTTTTTAATTGAGACTGGAAAGAGGAGAGTTTAAGGAGAGATTTCGGGACTTCCAGACCTTCAGATTTCGAACCTTTGTATCTCTTACTCTATCTTTTTTATGCAATTTTATTAATTCATAATGTTTACTGCATCTATGTCTAAGTAGTTTGCTTGTTAGGTTTAGGGTAATTCTAGGGTTTGATGAGAAATCATTAGGATTGATACTCTGTTAGGATTTATCTTTATGTTCTTCATCTAGATTTATTTAACTCTGATTTTAGGATTAATCAACTGAAATTGGAAATCCTAGGTTGTTTTAATAGATGCGAAAGTATTATTAACAATCGGACATAATTTTAGATGAGCAAAATTGTCTATTCGCAAAGAAATTTAGCTTAGGAATTTTGTGAACAATTGAACCTGAATTTAATGCTTGATTTTATTCACTAAGTTTGCAAAGAAATTTGGAATTTAGGGATTTAGTCATAGATAATATCTGTAACGAAAGTTGATTGGTTTTATATTTGTGTTTGAGTTCTAGAACCGCACTTAACAAATCCTAACCGTTTTCTATCCTCGTGTCGATCGACACGGACATCTGTGCCGATCGGCACAGCCGTATTTCGATTCAAACCTGCGAATTACCCATAGCCTAACTCTTTTGTCTAATTGATTACAAGAACCTTTATCATCATTCACTATTTACTTTTTTATTTTTATTACATTCATACACTTTTACTTAGCAAAATTTGAACTCTTTAGTCGATTGTGTGTTTTGATTCCCTGTGGATTCGACCCCTAAGTATTACGACAATCTCTTAATTTGAGAGAATAGCTCAGGGCAAATTTGAGCGTATCACTAGGCATCTTAACAATTCGATAGGTTAGTTAAGGAGTCTAGTGAACAATAAATTTTGAGCATAAAGCATGTTTTCACCTTATAATAACATGCGATATTTGAGTCTATTAGGGTGCAAAACGTAGATGGTTAGTTACATCACGATAGTGGGATAACCTTACCTTAGTGATATGAGTTCTAGAACAACTAGTATTAAATCTTAAATCAATTGCTTGTGTTTTGCATATGTTTTGTGAATTGCTTGAATTCTAATCTTAATTGATATATATCCCTTTACTTTTATTGCTTTGTTATTTGCTTCCATAAAACCCCAAAAACCAAATAATATTTTCCCTTAGCTTAACTCGAATCATATAGATTTGTAGTGTATTCATCACTTAGTCCTCAGTGGAATGATCCCTAAGTACTACAATTGTCTTAACTGTGCACTTGCAGTTCCCTAGGGTTATAAATTTAAAACCTTATTGCATATAAACCCTACATCGAAATTATATGCACATCACTAGTCGATCGTTTAGTTAGCGCTTCCAGCAGCAGAATGTTCGCATGAAGCTCCTGAAGATGGATCTCGGCGGTGATCTCACCCTCCTTCCTCTTAAACTTATCACTGATAAGTTGGAGGATGACATCGAATTCACCTGCAAGAGCACGACGGCTGCCACGTCGAGCTACCTTCAACTCTACATCGCGAAAAGCCTTGAGGGCGCTGACCTCGATCTCCAGTCCCCGATTATGCTCGGACAAGTCCTTCAACTGCTGGATTGCGTCGCGACTCTCCTCAAGAAGGAAAGCAGCCTTCTCATTAGCATGGCCGAGTTGCCCTTCCAGGTCGACCACCATTCCATGAAGCATGATAACCTGGTCAGTCTGGTTGGAGAGAAGCGCAACCTTTTCTCTAAGCTTAGCCACCTCGCCCCTCGAAGCACCGAGGTCGGTAGCCATCCTATCCAGGACTTTCTTCATGTCTTTGACCTCTTCCTTCCGAGGGATGTTGTGGAGACGGACTTTGGCGTCGGCCAACAGCTGGTTGGCCGACTCCATGGCCTAAGTACTGAAAAAGAATGAAAGGGTTAGCTAAGACAAATTGATCCAGACATTTAAACCAAAAACATAGAGTCTGACCTTCCCAAACGCCGAGGTCATGGCGATATAGCGATTGCGGAGAAGCATATTCTTGACAAGTGGCATTGGGTACCAAGCAGGCTTGCAATGGCGGAACAAGTGAGCCAGACCTTCTAGGTCATCTCTAATCGGACCATCTTTAGCATGGGAGTAGGACCAGAAGAAAGAATTGTTCACAACAGGGCTGCTGGGAGAGGCAGCCGTGTTCCCGTTTCAGTCGAAGTGGCCTAGTCAATCCGGGGAGACCAGGATCTGGCCCTTTTCAACCGATGGGAGTTCTCAGATGATCCCCGGCAGAGCAGGCGCATGTTCCTCTATTGCCAGAGGAACCACCGGTGTGGGAGTAGGAGCTGGAGCGGTCGCAGCGACAGTCGCAGAGGCTGTCAGGGGAGGTACCTCTACGGAAGCCCCGAGGGTTGACTAAACAGCCACCGCAACATCTCCGCTCTAAACCCGATCACTGGACCGAGTCGGAACCTCATTGGGGCGACGGAAGGTTGCTCTGCGAGACATTATCAAATATGGCTGAGAGCTGGAGGACGATGTAGCGTCGGGAGTAGAGAGCAGAAATGCGGCTAAAAAAAGGAAAAAGGGGGGGATCCTTTAGAAAAAAAAAGTAGATGAACAACTAGAACCCGAGAGCCCCAAGAAATTCAGTAGTCACTCCAGAGGAAGGGGGAATACCTGAGGGATGAGGACAAGTGGCGCCCTTCCTTCTTTTAGAAGTGAGAGAGCGAGCTGGGGAAGGAATGGCGGTGAGAGGGTAAGGCCCTAGATCGAGAGCTAAGAGTGTTTTTGGCTGATAGGCTCTGACCTGCTGGAACAAATCATATGCTACCTTGATTCTGTCAAGGGAAAACGAGTTCCAATGGATAGGTCCGTTGCGCAGTCGAGCTATCCGAGATGATATTGCGTCGTTCAACTTTGTCTCCTTCGACTTGTCTGTTGAAAAAGAAAGACAAAGCGGAGGTGAGAGACGTAGGTTGAAGAAAAATTGAGGAAAGGGAATCTCTAACTACCGTAATAAAAAAGAATTTCAAAGTATCTAGCTAGCAAGTAAAATCAGATCTGGGTTCGAACAGTGAAATCGAAGTTTTTGCAACGTAAAAAAATCAGGTTAACTACGATAGTTTGGGAGTAAAGGAGAGAATAAGTTCTTTTCTTACCTTGAAATTCAAGTCTGAGCAAGTGAAGTTAGGGAGACGTGTAAGAGGCGATTTTATACGGCCCGATAGATTCAGCCGTTGAAACGGGTGTAGATCTTTCACCTCCCATTCTCACTCTGATTGATTGAATCATGACCGTCAATTTGGGATATGGGCCGTTGAAGTGAAATCATAGCGTATATTCATCCGTGATATATATGCTTGATATACAAAAAGATAATGACGAATGACCGCCCATCAAGTATTATTACTTAATACTTAATGGGCTGGGGGCAACTGTTGAGGCTGGATTCGTCACCGAATCCGGCCCGCTAAAAGCCCAAGTCGAAGCCTTTAATTTATTTTATTTTGACCAGATTAAATGGGCCTGTGGCCCAGCCTCAGGAAAAAGACAAAATTCGGTCAAAGGCCCAACTCAGCTCTGCAAGCGCTGGGTCAATAGATACAGAGCTGATGAGTTAGGAACGAGTCAACATGGCGGTTAGCACAGTCGTAGGAGCGAGATTTGCGGAGCATATGCCAAGAACGTGCCCGAGATACGCGGAATTGCCCTGGGGACGTGGAGCTGAATTGAGCTAAAATAAACGAAATCCGAGCAGATTTCGCCAACTTTTCACTTACTCGAGAGCTAAACACTACATTTTCAGCTTGTAACACATCTCACTCGAGTTCTTATTGTATATTCGATTCATATCAATATAAATCCAGCTTCGCTTTGTTCTTTTTTTAATCATTGAATTTATAGATATTTCTTAGGACCAAAGTTTTTTCTCTGAATTCACATACAAATACTCAGTACAGAATTCAGCTTCCACAGTACAACTAAATATTTTTTTTCACAAATTTATAAGAGATCAAATTACATAACCCGCGTATATGCAGGTCTTTAACCTAGTATCTGTATAATATATATGCATGATAATTACTTTGCTAAATTTTATTTCGCCAAATAATCGTTATGTAGTTGGAGCGGTTAACATTAAAAGAGTGTTTTTGCATTAGGCAAAGCGTTTAAACACCCCATGTTTTTACTTATGAAAATAATATACAAGTATAATTTTGATACGCTTGTTAACATCAAAGGTCGATTTGGCCGAGTGGTTAAGGCGTGTGCTTGCTAAGCACATGGTATTTCCCGCGAGAGTTGAAACCTCTCAGTCGACGTCTAACATTTTTTTACTTACAAAACTTGATTCGTTGCTGGTAAAATTTTGAAGTGATTGAGAAAATGGCTGGATGGAGTGAGGAGGATCCATTCACAAAACCCATTGGAAGATGGACTGTGTTCTTCTATGGAGTTGGTCATATGCTTAATGACATTACTGCTTCTTGTTGGTTCACTTACCTCCTCCTTTTCTTGACCCAAATCGGTCTTGACCCAAGGTCAAATTTCGTCTCAATTCTATATAATTCTGACCCTTGATTTGTGATAATTCAACTTGTGTAGAGATGCAGCCATTGTTATGCTCTCTGGTCAAGTTGCTGATGGGTTTGCTACTATCTTCATTGGTGAATTGGTAACATAAAAAACTTGAGACTTTTCTCTGTTTTTCTGATTTGGCCATTAGGTTGTTGTTTCTGAATTTGGGGTTGGAACAAATTTGGTCTTGTGTTACGGCAGATAGATAGGTTTGGTCATTTCAAGATTTGGCATGCTGCAGGATCACTACTTGTTGCAATCTCTTTTTCAATGGTTTTCGGAGGTTGTCTTCCTTGTACTCATATAAAGCATAACAAAAGAGAATCAAATATAATAAAACGAGATTATAGTCTACAGACACATAATATATGATATATGTAAGAAGAAGATATACTCCCGAATGAAATTGCAATATTGATTTCCGGCTTATGTCTCATTACCCGAGAGCTTATGCTACGCCAAAACGCTTTTTAAGCTTAACGTTGGGAATAATTTTTTCAACCTGAGATCACTCCCGGTGTAAAGGAAACCTTGAAATGCTAAAAGAGCTTAATATGAGCAATAACAAAACCTGTTTTGATGCGGACATCGACTATACCACTAAAAGGTTATATAAATTTAAGGATTAACATCTAAGGTACGTACTTATAATAATAATTAGTAGGAAACTCCAAATTTAAGAGTTAAATACAAGGTCAGATCATCAAAGATTCAAAGGTAAGAATTAAGTAAACATTCAGATCATCAGAAACTTAGTTTTTAAAGAGTTCATATCCTTGCCTTTATCCTCATATGAAACTTGGCTCATTTTCTTCTTGTTTTCTTCAACACGTTGGTGTAGTAGTTCGTTGCACGTCTTTCTAATTTCTTTCAACTCGTCCATTTAAGCCCGATACGACTGAAACATGAGAATTGAAAAAGACATTATAGATGAACCATAACTATATATATACGTCCTTTCAAAATCAAACAAAACTTTAGATGCATTACTTGTTTTTTTAACCTGGTTTAGATCGTCCAACATTTTTTCTATTTCTATGTTTTTAGCCATTTGAGCCCTAGACGCCTGAAACATGACGAGACATTGTACATATATATGTCTTTTTCAAAACCAAACAAGTTTAACACCATTGTCTTTTTGGTTTTACCTCTTTCAAAGATTTCATATTCTTAGCCTCAAACATGAGAAATTCGAGCATTATTGGGATCAATGCGCGCTAACATCTGTGGCTTTATCTATTGATCTTCTTTTTGAATAATCCTCTGAAGCAAAAGACAATAACACAATGATCATACTTTGTTTTCCTAAAAGGCAATACAAGAGCTACAATGAAAAACTAATCAATGATCCGAAGATCCTTTACATCCACTTACTCCACAGTACTTCCATCGTACATACTGTAATAATAACAATTGGCCCGACCATCCACATCTTCTTGATCCTCTGAAACAGAATTTTTAAGGTTTCTCTTATTCATCTCCCTGAGTTAAGAAAACAGAACAAAATTGCGTATGGATTGTTTCTTATCAAGTAGAAAATGTATGAGCTCTAATGGGCTCTAGAGGAAACTACTCTAACATATACATACATTGTTGATGGACCTAACCTAGAAACAAAAGGGAACAACAGAAACCCTAACAACAAAGCGAGAAGAGAAACAAACAGAGAATCGACATTGAATGTGGCGCAGCCTAACCGTACGTAACTAGCTCGATGTTGTTTGATTCACTCTGAATGACCGAACAAAGAAGAACACTTGAACTTGGTTGATTCACTAAATAGCCGAAGAAGATTCAAGGAGAGAGCTCTGTATTTCTTATTCAATAACCGATCATCTTCCAAACCCTAACTAACCAAATACTTCTCTTAACGATAACAACAACAGATAAACCTAAACCAAAGAGAAACTTATCGTAATTAAAATAAACCAAAAGCCAAATAAAACTAATTATGCGAATAAAAGGATTTTTAATCGTTTTCTTCTTGAGTAAACAAATATACACATAGGGCTTTTGGCTTGTCAAGCAAGTAACAAATCCAATATATTTTCTACAGTAATTTTTTTTTTAGTAAATATTCAATTAAATATTAAAATTAGATTAAATAAGTAAAAAAAAAGAAAAGAATAAAAAGTACTGAATAAAATGAAAAAACTGGAGAGTCCCTAAAAGCATTGATCGAGGGAAGAGGCAAAATTGAGCAAAAAAGAAAAAGTATGGAGAAGAGCACGATTGAGGTCGAAGATCTAGAGGAAGGAGATGATTTCCTACTTGAACTCGCCGCAATAGAAGCAGAAGCGGCATCGGCGAAACGATCTAGGGTTGCCATGGAGGAGGGACCTTATACGGCCTCTCTAAAGGGGAGCAAAAGCGAGCAATGACAGCTAAATCACGCCTCCATATCTCTTGGACCCGTCCAATCTTATCTTCTTGAGACTTCGAAGTGGCTGTAACAAAATAGCAGAAAAGACACTACACAGTACACACACTCAAAAACTTTTGCTTTGTCGATATTTATAAATCGAACTGAATAAAGAGAAAATAATGCTCAATACATAAAGAACTAAGTTAAACCACTGAAGACTAAGAAACAAAACATAAAAGTAGTACCTGGTCTCCTTCCCACAACTTCTCAAGTTTGCTATTCTCCATCGTGAGTTCAACCAGAATTTCAGCCATAAAGTTGAAACGTATACACGTCAACGGATATCCATCCCAATATAGCAATCTGAGTTTACGGGGAAAATATAAAAAGCCCGGAGGTATATACAATCTGCCTTCACCAGTCTCCCGTGACCACTCTTTGTAACATCTTAGGAATTGAGATTACGCATTCCTTTAAATAATTGTTCATTTATAAACAATGTCTCGTCGATTTCTGATGTGTTGAAACACATGCCTAGCACATTTTCTGTGGCCTGAAAAGAAAATTTCCACAAAAGTGTATTAGTATGTTAACAACCACAACAGTTTGTCAGATACTACCAAATGACTTCCAAACATGAAAAGCATATGTTAGAAAAACTCACGGTATTTTCGGTAAACACATCGCAAATATCCCGAGTATCCACCAAGAATCTTCGTTTTCCAGGATTGTAAATGGACTCTCCTCAAACAATTTCTTTACCCAACATTTGTAGCAAGTTGTGCATATGTACAGTTTTGCGTGGTGGTGCTATACGTACGAGGGACTTATCAGCCAGTATTCTGAGCACAATGCCAACACTATCTCCGAGCAAGTTCTTGATACAATCGGTTTTTTGAACATTGAGTAAACACGCAATGTAAAGGAAAACTTCTTGATATTTGCAATCTAGCTGACTCTTAACGTTTTCTTAATCTTCCCATCAAGACCATTTCGGAGCCTAGGCAACAACTCTCCATGCACTCCTCCTTGTCTTTCCCTCTTAAAGAAGAACCCAATACGCTGAGACCTAAAGGAAGATTACCGGCAAGGTTTACAACTTCACCAGCTACCATGAGGTGGAGAGTTTTGCCCAAAAGTACATTGGCAAAACATCTGCAGAGCCAAATTTTCAGATAGGAAATCCACCTCTTTAAAAATTAGGTCAACCTGATGAGACTTGAGAAGACAACGATTGATAACCTCGATTCTCCAATCGCCGATCGGGCGGCTTCTCTCGATTCCATGATCTATGAATGTATTGATTGATTTGCGGTCGAGCTCCCTGAGAAGATGGCTGAGGAATGATTTGCTGACCGCTGAAACTCGGGAAAACGTCGTATCTTAAAGGAGAAGAAGAAGAAGCCATGTAGAAAAGATATCAAAATTCAAACTCTTGTGGGACATCACTGATGTAAATCAGTAAGCGTTGAGATGCAGAGAGAGAGTGAGAAACTTTGCGACAGTGAGTGAGTGACTGACTTGAGAGAAGACTTACTTTAACAAAGATATTGCGTAATTAAATTTGTTTATCTTCTGAGTGGATAAAAGTTAAAAGCTTTGTGTTATAGGAATTTGTTTGGTAAGTCTCTCCCATGCCTTGAATTATTTCAGTTGTAGCTCTCATCATCATGGTAATAAATCAATGTGAAGTCATTAGCAGATCAATTTTACACCTCAAGTTCCCGTATTTCTTCCCGTCCTTCGTCCTCTCAATCTCATGTATGGCCTCGTCACATCAACTTCCTTCTCACACCACGGCCTAAATCCTTCCTCAAGTCGTCATGTATGGCCAAATTCTTATTTTATTCGTTGAACTAAAAATAAAAACATTTGATGATCACATGAATGTTGAAAGATTGATAAAAAACCCAAACCAA
The DNA here is from genome assembly GCA_964056655.1 of Arabis hirsuta. NCBI lineage: Eukaryota > Viridiplantae > Streptophyta > Magnoliopsida > Brassicales > Brassicaceae > Arabis > Arabis hirsuta. Next base: position 9,019,211 of record OZ053301.1, on the reverse strand, counting down.
TTCTTATTGAAATCAAAGAGGATTACACGAAATCTAGTCAAGTTCTCAAAACGTTGACTAGCCAACAAGATCTCTGAACCTAGACACTCTACAATTCAGGATAAGTCTCTCCAACAAACATTATGTCCTATTTATAAGTATAGGCCTCTTTACAAAAGACTAGACTCAACTCTCCAATATTAAATGCCACGTCAGCCTCCTCTGCTTTCTTCACTCTTCTCTTCATGCTATAGTGCCTATCAGAGATATGGCAAAGACTGTTTCGGGTAGCGCTAAGCTCGCAAACCCAAAGCCTTTTCGACTTTGATACTTGTACAATACAAAAGTTAAGCATTTTTTTTTTGTTTCTTTTAACAGAATCTGCCATAACTTGAATTTCTCAATGAAGCAAATACAGAGAAGTAAGAACGGAATGCTTTTTTTTTTTTTGTGAATTATATGTTAAATTAAGTTGACAAAAATACTTTTTTTTACAGCAGATGCTACTTTTATTTGAGTTTTGAAAGTAAAATTAAACAACAATTCCTCCTAACTTTGAGCTTAAAAAAGCAAACCAAGCTTCAAGACCTTCCTCACTAGTTTATCTAAGAACATAATGCTTCTGCCTACTGCGAAATAAGAAATTACATACATTCTCAGGCTCCGGAGTTGGAGCCGTAAACGAGTTCTGGTGCTCGACAAGTTCTCCATCATCTGCAGGAAAAAAAGATTGGCTTGTGTAAAAAACTATGAAATCGTCTTGTCATGGTCGATCCCAAGCTGATTCTGAAAACAGAACGAAACAGAATAATAACATGTTTCAGTTACCTTAAAGAAGTTGATTTTCTATGGAGACAATGAATGATCCACGACAATTGTTTCTGTATCTTGTTGTTCGGTAATCATGGGATCAACACTCAAAGCTTCTCCCTCCATACATGTATGAGAAGGAGAAAGGGAAAGATACAACGATGCTCCTTCGCCATGAAAGTTGCTAGGAGAAACTGATGACGACGGTAACGAAAGCTCCAAGTTTGGAGATGTCAGACCGGTGTTTTCTACTATTTGGCCACACAATACGTTGGAGGATTCTTCAGATGCTCCTACTTCCATCTGCATTATTAATAATTTATTCTATTATATATATGTTCATCCCTAAGGTATTGATCCTATAAAAAAGTGTCAATAGAGAGCTTTATAATTTTCAGATCAATTTATACTACTAAGCTTACCCGCATTCGCTTATTGCTTCTCCCTGTCTCTACATCACAATTTTCTCCAGACTGTTGGTTGTATGCACTTTCAGAACTTGTAGTAGCACCACATGCAGATGGAGAGACATTCAAGACTTTTACACCACATCGTTTTATCCGCTGGAGCGACAAGGGACAAGGCTCATACTGGGCGTTGCCACAACATTCACATGTATGGTCGAAAAATTCAAATTTCATATGGTTGTAGTCTAGTTCAGGTGGAGGATCACTGAGTTCTCCTAGCGGTAGCCCAAAACGGAACATAACCAGATGATCCATCTTGCTTGAGTCCAAGCTAGCGTTTATAAAACGCATACCACTTTTGCCTCTGAAGTACCAGCGCAGCCCCAGTTGATCAGAGAAAGCCGCCGGGTCAGTTTGACGTTCAACCACGAGGCATGTCTTAAATCCCAAGAATTCTTGAGAAAGAGAGCTCTGAGGTAAAGTGACAGTTAGGGAATTTCCGCAAGCTCGATGCATGAAATACGCAGGCACTTCTCCTCCTGGTAAGACCGTAGGCTTGAAGTATGATCGTAGGATGAGTTCCCGCGCATCTCCACCCAATTTGAAGCAATTGTTGAAGTTCCAATAGTCCCATCTTGACTCCCCATATGATCTAGGAGGAAAGAGATCCTCCATTGACATTGTTGCCACCACAACTGCATCACTAAGTGCCGTGACTTCTCCACAGTCTGAAAAGTCTATTTCCACAAGACGTTCTAATCTGAAAATGTTTGCTGAGACGTTTTTCAGCCTCTCGCAACCACGCATAATTAGTACAGAGAGCCTAGAGAAATTCTCAATGGAGCAGGGAACTTGTTCAATGGCTGTGCCACGTAGATAGAGAGCTTTAATACTCCATGAAATCTGAGGAAAAATTGTCAAACTTGAGCAGCCAGTGAGATCGAGGGTTTCGAGAGATGACAAGTTGACATCGGTTGGAAGAGCCTCCAGCATTATGCATCCTGCCATTTCCAACTTCACTAATTTATTCAGATTCCCAATAGTACAAGGAACCGTCACCAAACTTTTGCAATTGTTGAGTTCCAATTTCTCCAGATTCGTGGACTTTGAAAGATCTGGAAATTCTATCAGGTTTTCACATCCTGACAGATCCAACTCCTTGAGACTTCCAAGCGACTGAAAAACATAAAAAACATAAATTTGTTATGCTTCAAGCTTCAGGCCATGCAGGGGTATAAACTTATAGTAATACGACAAGATTCTTATAGTAATATAAGCTTCAGGCCTTCACATATCACATTCAAAAAGATCTTAGTCTGGAATCGATAACTCCTGCTGTGCAAAAAGATTCTTAACTATATATGTTTCATATTATAATAATTGTGTATGGATGTATGCAGATGCCAGCCAATCGGCAAATACTAGAACGTTAACAATGTACCTGGGGGCCTTCCCATAGCTTCTTAAGCGTCTTGCTTTTCACTCTCAATAATGTGAGATGTTTTGGGCCAACTTTACCAGGCAGACATTTCAAAAGGGGACCCAAGCAATCGAATCCAGAGTGTTCATCGATCCATAAACTATCGTGGACATCCACGAAAAATCCATCTTCCATAGCTTTGGTCAATTGAATCTGAGGGAAATTTATCAACCGGGGGCATCCAGTGAAATCCAGGCTCCCCAGATATTCCATGCTGACAGGCAATATTGGGATAAACTCGAGCTTCCTGCATCGAGCTATAGTTAAATTCTCCAGTTTAGTGAGATTCTGAACCGAGGGAGGAAGTGACACCAAAGATTTGCATTGAAAAAGCACTAGTTCATCGAGGTTTACGGCATTAGAAAGATCTGGAATTTCTTTCAAATCTCCGGAAAAGCTCAAATCTATCTTCTTGAGGCTTCCAAGTTGCTGAAAACAGAACAGGGGAAAAGAGAAAACACAAAACATTTTTAAACTGATACTCACTATGCTTTTTAACAAAAATATTGTAATCCATTTATATTCTAAATTTAACACCGTATGAAACTTGTAATAAAGTTTAAATTAGTACCTGAGTTCCGTCCCACAGCTTCTCAATCTTACTGTGTCTCATACTGAACTCGACGAGAAACTCCGCCTTAAATTCAAAAGGCAAACACTTGGATGGATATTGTTCCCAATGAAGCAATCTGAGTCCCGGGGGCAAATAGACGAGGGCTTGCGGTACATTCAATCTGTCTTTAGCCGCTGGCCACCAGTCATTTGCATAAACTTGTAGAAATTGAAGATTAGGCATGCCTTCAAACGATTTTTCATCTAAGAATATTTGCCCCTTGATATCTGATGTGTTGAAATGTATTCCTAGCACATTTTTTGTGCCCTAAAAAGAAAAAGAAAAAAAAACCCAAGAAAACTTATCAATCGTAACAATTTATCAATCAATCACCAGATACCTTAACTAAAGTAATAAAGATTCATGCATGAAAAGAAACTTACAGTATTATTGGTAAGTACTTTGATAATATCTTTAGCATTCACCAAGAATCGACGTTTTCCAGGATTGTACATGTACTCTTCACGAGCTATTTCTCTACCTACCTTCTGGAGCAAGCTGTGCATCTCCACCGTTCCATCCTGTGATGTTACAAGTATGAGGGACTTCTCAGCCAACAATCTAAACCCAATGCTGTCAACACTATCTCCCAGCAGGTTTTTGATTTCATCGACTTTCTTGCCATTGAATAGACACGCAATGTAAAGAAATAAATCTTTATCTTCTCCATCTAATCTATCGTAGCCGACTCTTAATGTTTTCTCAATTTTCCCATCCAAACCATTTCGGAGCCTAGGGAGCATCTCCTTCCACTCTTTTTCGTTCCTTCCTTTTAAAGAGGAACCCAAGACACTGAGACCCAAAGGAAGGTTACCGGCATGCTTGACAACTTCAACTGCGAGTTCCCAAAAATAACCGGGTGGATAGTCTAGCCGAAATGCAGATCGGCATAACATCTTGAGAGCAAGAGCTTTAGATGGGAACTCCACCTCATATACAAGGTCAATCTCATGAGCCTTGAGAAGTTGCCTATTTTGAGTGATGACAATAATTCTACTTCCGGATCCAAACCATCCCGTCTGTCCCACCAAGGTGTTTAGTAACTCTATATCATCCACATCATCAAGAACGATAAGAACTTTCTTGTGCTTTAACCTCCGTTCCACCTCGCCTAGTTGGTATATCTTGAAGTCCTTTAGACCGAGAATATCTGATAGAAACTGTTCTTCCCAGCACAACTTCATGCCATAGTCATCTCCAACGGTTCTCTTATTATAGGTGATGAAAGCGCGATAATGGAATTGGCTAGAGAGTTGACTGAAGAGAGCTCTTCCTATGGTAGTCTTACCAATCCCTGAAGGCCCCACAATCCCGACCATTCTTGCTTCCTCAGATTCCAAGCACAACATTGAGGCTAATGTCTCTAAATGAGCTTCAATTCCCACGAAGTCGCCATAACTATCGGGTTTCCTTGTGATAAGTTTTTTCGAAACATCATCTGCTATCTTTCCAATCATGTCGGCTTCGTTAGGCCTAATAACAATATTCAACTATGGAATAAAAAATCTTCAATAATAAAAAGGCAAATTATTCAGATTAGCACTAATTCATTCATATATTACTAAATTGGCACCGGTTTAAAATATTCATAAAAAACGTGTAAAAAGTCGATGAACCATCAGACCATCCACATTCGAGACATTTTGTGAATGTCTCTTAATAAACAAATATTAAAAACACACTCTCTCATCCTTTTACTCAACTTTATATTTTCTTTTTCATCATTTTACTCACCTTTTATTAATTTTATATATAAACACACTCCAACTTTCATCCATTTTCTCTCCAACTTTGTCTTCCCCGAGACACAACTTTGTCTTCCCACTCCAAAAATACTCACTATCTCTTCTCTTTACTCAAATTTTATTAATTTTATATTTCAATACATCCTATTATTTCAATCAAAAACACTCTTTTTTTTCCTTTTACTCAACTTAATAATTTTATATTTAAAGACACCTACAAAATGTCTCCAATGCGGATGCTCTCAAACATTGTTTAATCACAGTAATACCTTTTTATTATTTAAAAACTTTTAAATAAAAAAGAGAGACAAATTATGGAATAAAAAATCTTGAAGATATATACCAATTCCGAAGATCCTCTCCGGCCATATTTGCTACCTGTGCGAGAGCTTTATTCCAGCTTTGTTTCTGATCCTCCGGTTTGCCTTTGCATGTCTCTTGAAAGACCTTTCCAAATTCACCCGTCTGTTTTCGAACCTCAGAAGGATCAACTTTGTAGAAAATCGGAATCACCATTTGATCCAAATCCGTAAAGCACCTGTGGATCTCAACCAATTCGTTCAAGCACCACGTTGAAGACGCATAATTCTTAGAGAAGACGACGATTGAGATCCTCGATTCTCTAATCGCCGATAGAAGCTCAGGGCCGATCGGGCGGCTTCTCTCAATCCCATGATCTATGAATGTATTGATTGATTTGCGGTCGAGCTCCTTGAGAAGATGGCTCAGGAATGATTTGCGGACATCTTCGCCGCTGAAACTCGGGAAAACGTCGTATCTCCGGCTGCGAGAAGAAGACGCCATAGAGAAACAAAAAAAAAATACCAAAATTCAATTACTTATGGGATGAAATGAGAGTTATTGAGATGGTGGAAATTCGACAAAAGACAGAGACTTGACTTGAGAGAAGACTTTACTGTACACGATATTTCTAGGTTGTCTCCGGTCTCCACTCCCCACATCATCACCCAAAGAAGGGAATTCAATATACTTTTCTTCAAATGTTTCGAATTCCAATTTATTTTAGGGGATAACAATTTTGAAAAGTTGTTTAATTACTAAAACAATTTTCACAAAATGAAATTTTTTAACAAATTGTTTAAAAGAAGGGAAAATTACTATAAACAACTTTCACAAAATGTAAAAATCTAACAAAGAGTTTGAAACACATATAAACCTTGATCATCTATTGTTATTACATAATTGTCATTATCGAATAAAAACAAAAAACAAAAACCAAAACAAAAAGGAGAAGTCGTGATTTTTCTTTACCAAAGTTGTCTTCTCTGCTTGTGACCTTGGCGTCACAGACGATTTACCAGAAAAAGTCGACGGCGGTGAATGGTAAGTTTCCGACGAGAACAACGGTGAAACAAAGTCCATTTTCTCTGTTATTGTTAGTTTTACTGATTTGGGCGATAACAAAACTGACGATTCAATTTCTTCCACATGTTTAGAGTTTCGGCGACTGAAACTTTCGGTGAGTTTAGGGTTTCGTGTTGGTGCTTCGTACAACATGTATATGGATTTTCGTTTTCATTTGGGTTCTTGTAGTGTTCAATAAATCTCGAAACCCTAAAATCTTCAATATATTTTGCAGATTTATATTCAAAATCGTGTTTTCCTTCAGATTCAGACGGCAAAATTGACGGTTCTGGTGAGAGAACTTGATAGTATGTTTAGTGATTGAAATTTTGTGGTAGATTTGTTTTCAAATTTGATGGTAGATTTTTTAAAGTATAATGACAGATTTGTTGAGTTAAGACTGGGTTCTAAGTTTCATTGTTTGTTTTGATAGTATGTTTGGAAATTGAAATTGGTGGTAACTTTGTTATCGAATTTGATAAGTTAAGAATGGTTTTTAAACTGAAGTTTCATTGTTTGTTTTGATGGTAGATTTAATTGTATAATTGAAATGATTGATGAAAGATTTATTTATATTGTTGATGATGGTTGATTCAAATGTGAGATGGTATGGTAAATTTATTGTTTTTATTGATGGTAGATTTATTTCTTTTGATGGTATATTTTTTCTGTCGATGGTAGATTTATTTGAATGTTTACATGATTTATCTTACTGTACAGAATTGTCGTCTATTGTGTCAATTGAGTATCCTAGGAGAATATTTGCGATTGGAAAATCATCATCGCTGAAAAGAAGTTTGCATCACAATTTCAAGTTGGGTGACTTTGAAAAGATAATTAAAGCTGTTGGTGAAAAGGTTTACAATGATATCATGAATAATCATCGAGTTGGAGTCATTATAAAACTTGCTATATGGAAAATGATATGGGCTGGGAGGCGTATCTAGAGTATCTATGCGAATCAATTGGCCATTGACAGGATTAATGAGATTTGGGTGTTGATTGGTGGTCGTCCGGTGATGTTTTCCCTACATGTGTTTTCCCTAGAAAATAATCTGTAAATCTACCACATGTACCGTATTCATCATCGTCTGAACTTGCACCTTCTGGATCGTCGCATTAGTCAAATCTACAATCATCTACTTCATCCTCTTCAACATGTTCATCACATGCTTTTGTTGCGTTTTGTCATCTACGACGTTTCCATTTCCAACAACCACATTTTTGGATTTGGTTCTTCAATCTCGACGTACAGTCGAATCATCTCTTTCTTAATTATTGCAAAAACTCACTCAATTATCTTTAATTCCTAACAAAAACTGGTGGTGTATCTAGAGGTAAATGTGACAAATACTTCTTTGACAACATTTAACTCAACTTTACCTAAAAAAACCATTGATCCAGGCCGAAATCTTCGTACACCATACCAAGAAAATCGTCGTAAGAGGTTGCATGATCTGCCCCTATAACTACACCCTTTTGACTTGCAACAAAGAAAATCCATCGATTTTTCTGAAAACTCTATCTGCCACATACCAAAATTATTTATTCCATTGCAAATGAACCTAATTTTGATTTTAAGAAGTAAATATTGAGATAAAACTTTGATATTCAAAAGAGACGGTTCGTAAAAATGAAAAAAAAACAAGCTATGGCGGCTACCTTAGTTCTTCAGTGTCGTTTTTCTTATTCAATAACCGATCATCTTACAAACCCTATATAACCAAAGACTACTCTTAACGATAACAACAGCGAATAAAACCTAAACCAAAGAGAACTTATCGTAATTAAAATAAACCAAAAGCCAAAAGTAAGTATGCAAATAAAAGGATTTTCTTCTTGAGTAAACAAATACATAGGGCTTTTGGCTTGTCAAGCAAGTATCAAATTGAATATATTTTGAGGAAATTTGTAAAAATATTACAAAAATTTTGTGTATTTTGAAAACTAACCCATGTTTTCAAAAATTTGTAAACTAACTTTTTATGTTCCAATTGAGATTATCAAAATATTCTAAATAAATCAAATATATAAAGTATTTTTAAATATAATTACTTCTACTATACAACAATATACAAAATAAATAAAATATCTCATTTCACGTGATAATTCACATGACAAAAAAAAATAAAAAGAAAAACTATAGATTACACATTAAATATAAAATTGTAAAAAAAAATTACATATGCGAAAAAATTAAAGTTGTTATTTACATGTTGAAAGAGAGAAAGAGTTGTAGCATTGGATCCTCAAAAATAATGAAAAATCAATTTTCCATTTCCACTTGATTTTAATCTTTGCAGCCATTTGAAGCAACGACAAGAACAATATTATATTTGCTAGTTTTTTAAACACTTAATGTAACGTTCCGACCACCGTCGAGCTATCGGTATGCATGAGAAATCCTCATCCCCTCGAGAAAAATCCTCATCTCTCAATAACATACAGGAAAAATCATCATTCCCTCAGGAGAAATCTTCATCCCTCCAAGAGAAATTCCCATCTCCCAATAGGCCCCATGCCCACTCTCGGCCCATGGGCCCACCCCCTGTCTGACCGTCGGTGCGTTAGTCCGAAAGGCTTGTTTACTAACCCTGCAAATCACCACGTGATATTTTCCCGTGTTTTGTCCTCACTCACAAAATACTGAAAATGACTTTCCAGTAGATCACCCATTCTTAAATTGCTCCAACCCAAACACGCTTAACTCTGGAGTTCTCTTGGGATGTGTGACGGAAAAGATGAGTGCACTTTGGTGATATAGGTAGCCAAATAAATTCTCTTAAGTCTCTCCGCATGCACCACATATTTCATGAAACCGGGATATTACACTGAATCGTATAACTAAAATGCAGAAAACAAATGGACACGAAAAGGCATCATCAAAGAAAGTAGTCTCAATCACAAAGACAAAAGTAAACCACTATGATAACATTCTAAATGGTCAAGGAAATTGACAAAAGATTCTTTCCAAAAAGCATGGCTTCAGTCATGGCCTTGGATCAGTGCATCAAATCTGAAATTCTAGAGCCGTGAAAAGTCTCTTGAGGAATGTATTATTGATAGTGTTTGTCCCGAGTAATACTAACCGCAATCACAAGACATCACATGGATGTTCCAAACTTCGAAGGAGGACAAGAGTACTTGGATCTTTGCAATGAGATGTCAAAAGGAAAGTCATGAAGTGCACCAATTGTTGCTATTTTGAAGGTAATTTAGAATAGCAATGTCCAAAAATTTATCCAAATCTATTTCATAATATTCTTTGTATAATTTTATGAAATAATTATTGTCTTTTAAAAGTAAAAAGGTTAGTTTTCAAAAACTTGAAAACATGGCTTAGGGTGCAAATGGTAACGGCTGAATCTGGTTGAATTGCGGAATCTGGCTAAATTTTTGGTGATTTTCTTGCAGAATCTGATAGAAAAACTATAAATTCAAATGGTAACAACTGAATATTGCAGAATCTGGCAGAATTAGTTTTTATTAATTAATTAATTAAGCTTATAAATATTAATTTAACAACTCTTTTTCAAATTTAAATTGTTTTATGTTTATTAATGTGTTAAATTTTAACAAACAATAATAAATTTCTTATTAAATTAGCTTCTAAACCTAACTTATTTTACCAATATTTTTTACTCTTTATTATTTTTTAACAAAATTTACAAATACTTTTACTATTTACCAATAAAATAAATAAAAAAAATTTAACATTATTTATTTATAATATTAGCAATGTATTAAACAAAGAAAATAAATATTCAACGTTTAAACTTAAAACCATACAAATTAGAAATACATTATTCTTAAATATATATATATATATATATATTAATAATTCACTAATGATAGTCATCCCATAATTGTTGTTTGATTCCCTCTCGTATAGTCTGTATATAGGCTCCATCGGTTGTTTCTTCTTGTTCTTGCAAGATATTTGTTTCTACATATTCTCCATCTTCCTCGTTGTTACCAAGTTGTTCTCCTGGGATTGTGTTACCAAGCAAAGCATTATCAAAGTCAAAATCAGGAATGTGAGAAAGATGAATGAAGTTATGCAATTCAGCTGTAGCTATGATTATTTTGTTTTGTGTTTCGACGTCGTATCTTGGAAATTATGATAAAATCCTCTCTTATTTTTTCCAAACTCCGAATGTTCGTTCGATCAGTGAACGAAGTGAAGAATGCCATCGATTAAACAACTCCTTTTCATCTCTAGGGGGGAGCCATCTTGAATCTGTGGCAAATGATACCTCTGACCTCTAAATGGAGCTAAAAATCTTCTTGTGTTAGCGTAGCCAGAATCTACAAGATAATACTTCAAAGGCGGTGGAGTTAGAAAAGTCGGATCAAGCTGTTGGGGTTGGATTTCACCCGTTCAACGTTGAAGTCCAAAATTATGCGTACGCAGCGCGTGGACGCAGACTCGCATTAACATACAAGATATTATGTGACTCCCCTAAGTCATTCCCCAACAAAAAGATTAAGCAACTCTCATTTCCTAAGTCTTTTCCATCCAAGAATGGAGCCTTCTTGGTCCTCTCTACTCACAGACGAAGTCATGAATGCAGTGCCAGAGAAGTCACAATGCAAGCGAAGGCGCAGCGCCAGAGATGTCACGCTGCCAGCGATGTCACGCTGTCGGCGATGACATTGGTCACTAAAGACCTGTCAGACTAACAACAGAGGCCGGAGGGTTCCCTGCGGTAAAAGCCCAGTCTGATTACAAAGCCCATTTCGACACAACCAACATAAGGAAAAGGGAATCCGCGAAGACTTAGGAAAGTTAAGATTATCTTTTATAGGAAGGCTTAGCCGACTTAGGGGGCTATATATATTAATGTACAAACCCTAGTAAGGGTATCTGCAACTTTATTGACAAAAGCATATACATCAATAACAAACGTTTCTTAGCTCTGGTTTTCTTTCGTAGCTTAACCTAGAAATCACTGCTTCCTCTCGAAACCTTTACAAATCTAATTGTACTAGTCTTGGCTCCCACATATGCTCCATTGCGTAAGACAAAACTCTAGCATCATGTACTGATCCAGGATATCCTACAAATATGTAAGTGAATAACATATCATAGTTGCATATGGCCAAAACATTAATGCTTGTCTCTGAATGTCTGTTATAAAAATGAATCGCCTCTGCACTAGTAACCATAACCGTACAGTGATTGCCATCCATTGCACCAGTGAATCCATTAAAATAAGGCCAATAACGATTGTTATCTCGTAGACCTCGAGGTACTTGATGAAGTTGCTCCGGTGATTGTCTTCTTAGTAATCTAGCAGATAGTTTTGTGCATGCTTTTAGACATTCTTTAAACTTGCGTCCAACAGTCTCTTGTGCGCGTCTGAATAAGAGTCCAACTGAATGTTGTGTCATGTTATGACCACATATCACGAGAAACATTGCCACAATTTCTTCCACCAATATGTTTTTTGTGCTTCTTACTCCAAAGTATGTGCGTAATGTCTCACTTAAACGTGTGAACACTTCTATGCGCATCCTCAAAAGATGTAAGCAATTCCTTGGATAATTATAAATTCTTTTCTCAATGTTGCACCATCCTAAGCCCCATTTAATGATAATATTTTTTATAGGTCTGAAGAGCGTTTCCATGATATCCATGTGCTCCAAAAAAATTAGTTCAAGTAGCTCATTGTTGGGGTCAAAACTCCCTCTGAATGTTATTTTTTATAAAATAACTAAGTATGGAAATAGGCATTTATGGGACAGTGCCGAGTGTGTTCCGGAGACCTGGGTAGCTCGCCAGAAATCCTCATTTCTGCCAATCTCTGCCATCTGCCACCTGCCACCAAGCGCAGCCTCGCCGACCATTGCCGCCGTATGCTCCTTGCCGAGCACTGCTTTGACGACTACTACCGCCGACGGCACCGTCTGGAGTGCTTGACAACTCACCAACATCACCGTCTGAAGTGCTTGACAACTCGCTGATGTAGTCATCCTAAAAAGCTAGGAAGTGGGCCGATTGCAAGAAGTTGGGCCAAGAATGCAGGTCTAGGATGGCAAGATGTCGAGATGACAAAGTCCGGCCCACGACGACAAAGCCAGTGGCTAGCATCGCTTATGATAAAAGGAAAATCCCGAAGAATATAGAAAATTTTCTTATCTCTTATTTGTTAGACCTAGCCGACTTAGATTTGTATAAATATGTTTGAAATTTCTTTGTAAAGGAGATCCGCAACTTTTGGCACAAACACTTAGCAACAAATCAATAAAGCTTTCAAAACGCAATTTTCGTGTTTTTTTTGTCTTTGTTCTTAGTTGTTCTTGTGATTCTTCCTAGAGATCTCGTTTCCCTTAAAAACCCTTGACAAATTCAATTGATTTGGTTTCGATCTCCACAATTTGGTACCGTCTAAGGGGAAATTGAGACTCTCTTACACAAAAGAATTATGCCACCACAAGATCTAGAAAAAATGACCGCTGACGACGTATCTGAGACTCCCAGAGAAGATCATCCCGGAGACAAGAACCCGGCAGCGGAGAGTAGTGGCGCCAACAAGAGCGATGCTGACGACTCCGGAGCCAACAAGGACGGTGCCGACAAGACCGGCGCAGACCAGATGGGTGCCGAGAAGGATGGTGCCAACAACCCTAGAGCGAACTAAGCCGCTGGGACAACGCCGGAGTTCATCATTCGGATACAAATCATGCTGGAGACGCTGATGAAGAAGTTGGCAAAGCAGGACGCGCAAAACGCAGCCACAGACAACGAGCGGAGGGCCCTAAATACGGCGAGCCGAGCACGACGAAGAGGATCAGTCCTGACCCGAAGGTCTACTGGGCGTCGTGACCCAACAGCGTTGAACTTCTCAACACCAACCGGCGAACAGAGGATCCATGGACTGCCACCAATCCATCCCTCACTTCCTACTGCCGAACATAGCCCGACCGCAGACACACCCGCCACCGACAAGTCGCCCCCGGTGTTCAATTTAAACGACAACCAAAGCGACGAGAACATGATCGCAAACCTAAAATGCGAGCCCCAGCCCGACGAAGCAATTCCCGACTCGAACGCGACCGAGACTTAGCAGACAAAGAAAAGGAGAAAGTTTTCTGGGTAGAGCAGTCGCAATAAGACGATGAGTGCATAATGCTAATCAAGGCCCAATAGGAGGCGTTGGCCAGGATGCAAGCAGCAATAGATCGAAACGCATCCGAGATGAAAGACATGTGATCACAGATACATCGAGTATCCAGCAGGGTCCCTGAGATCGACAGAGTTCTTGAGGAAGCCCAGACTACTCTTTTTACGGCACGGATCGCTCAAGCAAACATATCCGACTACGAAAAGGTAAAAGTCCCCACTTTTGAAAGAAACGCCGACCCGAAGGAACATCTACTGGCATTTTCGATTGCCATGGGACGGGTCAACTTCAGAGCAAACGAGAAAAACATCTGCCAGTGTCTCTTGTTCGTTGAAAGTCTCAAGGGACCAGCTCTCCAATGGTTCTCAAGACTTGAAAGAAATTTGATTGACAGTTTTGAAAAACTCTCTGCCGCTTTCCTAAAACACTATGGCATATTCATGGGGCGAGTGACCTCCGATGCCGACCTCTGGACAATGTCTCAGGGACAGCAGGAGACCCTTCGAGCTTCATCAAAAGATTTAAAACAGTTCTGTCCAAGATAGAAGGAGTAACTGACAAATTTGCATTGGATGCCTTGAGAAACGCGTTATGGTATGAGTCAAATTTCCGAAAACAAATGTACATCAATGCACTATCAACAATCCACGATGCTCTCCATCGCACAACGGGATTCACAACGAATGAGGAGGAGTTCCGTAGATTGGCCTAGAAACATGGCAAGTCAAAGCAAGCTAACAATCCCACCCCGGCCGCAAACCCACCATCGACAAAGAAAACCAACCAAAGTTCGGGTTTTGTCTAGCATGAAGGCGGATTCAAAGGCGCTCACAACTTTTAAGTCGACTCGACAAGCACTGGTCAAGGTCGAGGACGAAGCCGAGGCCGGGGACGAGGTCATTGGAACAAGACGTGGGTAAGAGGTCAAAGTAACTTCGATGAAACTGCATACTGCGATCTCCACCGTATATTTGGGCATTCGACTGCAAACTGCCGTGTCCTAGGCTAAAAACTAGCTGCAAAGCTCGCAATCGGCACACTAAAAGGAGATATCTGCCTCAAGGACTTTGAACTCAAAGAAGACGCAGAATGTCCTGACCAGAATGATAATGAGGCCCCGAAAAGAGCGAGAAGGAACGACGATCAAGATCACGGCGGTGCCCGCCAACGAATCAACTTCATCATAGGATGATCTCACCACTGTGCCGACAAAGTGTCCGCGGTTAAAGCATACCAGCGACGTGCCAATGTCAGCGCAAATTGGTCCACACTGTCAACATTCGCCAATGACATAGTCACATTCGAAGAGCGCGAAACGGAAGGCATTGTTCGACCACATAGTGACCCCTTAATCATACAACTAATCATCTATGATTGCGATGTGGCACGCATACTGATCGATACGGGCAGTTCTGTTGACATAATCTTCTAAGATACCCTTCAATGGATGAGTATCGACTTCTCCAGAATCCGTTCCTCACCAAAACCAATCATAGGATTCTCTGGCGAAACCAAAATGACTATGGGGACCATCAACCTGCCCGTTCGAGCTGGTAACCTGACGAAAATTGTTGAGTTCTCCGTATCTGATAACCCGACCATTTACAATATGATCCTGGGAACTCCCTGGATCAATTCGATGCGAGCAGTGCCGTCAACCTACCATCTGTACATCAAATTCCTAACTTCTGAAGGCATCAAAACAATCAGGGGCAACCAGAAAAATCCCGTATCTGCTTCCTCGCTGAGCACAAACTCATGAATCCAGCTAATAACCCCACAAAGGAAGGAAAACGAAAGAAGCTGAAGATAGACCATGAGCAACTCAAGGAACAAGCCCGCCTCTTATAGCAACTACAGATCGATGAGGATTGCAGGAAGGAGGGTCATGTGTCAACTTGCGATCCCATCATCTCAGTCTGCATGGAAATAGACACCAAACTCGACAAATAAATCAAAACTGGGTTTATCTCCTTCCTCAAAAAGAACATCAATACCTTTGCTTGGGCCGCGGAAGATATGTCCGGCATCGATATCGGCATCGCTAACCATGAGTTGCATGTCGATCCGACCTTCAAGCCCGTCAAGCAAAAACGACGGAAGCTAGGACCTGAGAGGGCAAAGGCAGTAAATGACGAGGTGGAAAGACTTCTGCGCGTCAGATCGATAATGAAGGCCAAGTACCCCGACTGGCTCGCAAATCCAGTCATCGTAAAAAAGAAAAATGGCAAGTGGCGCGTTTGCGTGGATTTCATAGACCTGAACAAAGCTTGTTTCTTTCTCTTACCACACATTGATCGTCTAGTCGAAGCAATCGCTGGCAATTAACTCATGTCCTTCATGAATGCATTCTTAGGGTACAATCAGATCTTTATGAATCCTGAGGATCGCGAGAAAATGGCATTTATCACGGACCACGGCATATATTGCTACAAGGTGATGCCATTCGGCCTCAAAAACGCTAGAGCTACTTATCAGCGTCTGGTGAACAAAATATTGCTCATCAACTCGGCAAAACTATGGAGGTATGCATCGACGATATGCTCGTCAAGTCATTTAAAGAGGAGGATCACATAGCTCGCCTGGAGGAATGTTTTCAGCAGCTCAAATAACATAACATGCAGCTTAACCCGGCCAAATGTTGATTCGCAGTAACTTCCGGGGAGTTTCTCGGTTATATGGTGACCCACCACGGCATCAAGGCGAATCCCAAGCAGATCGATGCCCTCTTCAAAATGGCCTCACCAAAAAACACCCGTGAAGTGCAGAGATTGACTGGAAGGGTGGCTGTTCTTAACAGATTTATTTTTCGTTCCACTGACAAATGTCTGCCTTTCTACGATACTCTGCGTGGTAACAAGAGATTCGAATGGACGGACAAATGTGAAGACGCGTTCCAGCAGCTGAAACAGTACATGGTCAGTCCTCTAGTACTCACCAAACCAGTCAAAGACGATACTCTATTCTTATACACAGCCGTGTCTGACACAGCAGTTAGCGGGGTGCTTATTCGAGACAAACGCGGCGAGCAGAAGCCTGTCTTCTATGCTAGCAAAACTTTAACAGACGCCGAGACAAGATACCCTCAGATGGAGAAGTTGGCACTATCTGTCCTCATGTCCGCTCGAAAGTTGAGACCGTATTTTCAGTCTCATACAATCGTCATTCTGAGCACTTTCCCACTTCTCTCTATCTTGCATAGTCCAAGTCAGTCCGAAAGACTTCCGAAATGGGCTATTGAACTCAGCGAGTATGACATTGAGTATCACGCCATGACCACTGCCAAATCTCAAGTGTTGGCCAATTTCCTGATCGAACTCCCGGACGAAGATTGCATCATCGAACATCCAAACCTAACCTGGCAGTTACACGTTGATGGATCCTCTTCCAAGAGTGGTTTCGGAGTTGGCATCCGCTTAACCTCCCCGACAGGCAAAATTCTCGAACAGTCATTCCGCCTGGGCTTTAGAGCATCTAGCAACGAGTCTGAGTATGAAGCCCTGATCGCTGGCATGAAGCTCGCCCAGGGCCTTAAAATTGACCGGGTTGATACGTTTTCTGATTCACAGTTGGTTGTCAAACAGTTCAACGGAGAGTATACCACCAAAAACGATCGCATGGAAGCATATCTCAAAATAGCAAAGGAGTTGACAGCGTAATTTAAGAAGTTCAAATTGATGAGGATTCCTCGAGGCGAGAACAGCAACACCGACGCATTGGCCGCCCTTGCCTCTACTCCCAACCCGGACTTAAGACGAGTAATCCCGGTAGAATTCATCGAATTCCCCAGCATTGCTCCGCCTGTGGAGATAAATGTCCTTACTCGAGTCCAAGCTGCGAAGAAGAAAAAAATGCAAGAAGAGGCAGCGGTTGCGGGAACAGGGAGCACGGAAGCAGAGGTCACTTCCACCTTACCTCTGACCAGTCCAGAAGAGACACCTTCGTTGAAGATCACACATCCAAGAACTCCCGCGACCATAATCCCCGCTAAGCAGCTCGTAGACACAGAGCCACCTGTAGCCCAAACGACACCTCCCGGTTCCACCGATGACATAACCACTTCTGCCCCTCCACTCAACGACGATGTCATCGTCTCGGACGAGGACTCCCATGCCAGTGAATATGGTTGCGATATCAAGTGGCTGGACAGAATTAGAGAATACATCTCTGATGGCACCTTGCCACCAAACAAATGGAAGGCTCGAAAACTTTGGGCACAAGCCGCTTGTTTCATTCTACTCGACAGCAATGTCTTCAAATAGAGATTCTCAGGACCCTTGCTTTCCTGCGTCGAAGGACAGAAGGCGCGCGAAATAATGAAGGAGGTCCACAGCGGCTCTTGTGGTAACCACTTTGGTGGCAAAGCTCTCGATATCAAAATCAAGCGTCACAGACATTATTGGCCTACTATGGTTAAAGACTGTGAAACCTTTTCAATGAAGTGCGAGAAGTGTCAGCATCACGCCCCTAAAATCCACCAGCCCGCCAAACTCCTTTCTTCGGTTATGTCGCCCTACCCATTAATGCGATGGGCTATGGACATCGTTGGCCCGTTGCACCCATCTCGCCAGAAACAATACCTATTGGTCTTGACGGACTATTTTTTTAAATGGCTGAAAGTTGAAGGATTCGTTCGCATTCGTGACGCTCAAGTCAAAAGTTTCGCGTGGTGCAACATTATATGCCGGCACAGAGTCCCTTACAAAATCGTCATGGTTAATGGTTCTCAATTTATCTCGGCCAGGTTCGAAGCTTTCTGCAAAAAGTGGAAGGTCCGTTTGACCAAGTCTACCCCGCGCTACCCTCAAGGGAATGGACTTGCTGAGGCCATCAACAAACTGATAATCGGCGGCCTTAAGAAACGCCTGGACCAAAAGAAAGGACTATGAGCCGACGAGCTCGATGGTGTGCTTTGGTCCCATCAAACGACTCCACGGCATGCTACTGGAGAGACTCCATTCTCTCTTGTTTATGGCACCGAATGCGTCATCCCTTCCGAAGTACGTTTTTGGGCGTCCGCCGGAGACTTTTATTGGGTCAGGAAGTACTCAACCACCTTTTGATGCTCGACAAACTCGACTTTGTCAATGAACGACGCGACCAAGCGCTGGTTCGCATCGTAAATTGCCAGCACGCCGCCGTAAAATACTACAACTCCAATGTCCGACCTCGCAAGTTTCCGAAGGGGACTTAGTGCTACACGAAGTCTTCCAAAACACAGCAGAACGTAACGCCGGAAAACTCGGAACTTATTGGGAAGGACCCTACATCATCACCGAAGTAGTAAAACCAGGTGTCTACAAACTCGCCCACATTGCCGGTGAACCAGTCCCGCACTCATGGAATGCGCGGCATCTGAAAAAGTATTTTCACTAGGATACTTTACATTAACAACATGAACTACGAGACGGCTTGATCCCTAAACAGGGTACGTAGGCAGCTTATCTTTGGATAGGTTCAGCTGTCCCCCTCCTAAAAAGGGGGGGAGTGGGTACGTATACTCGTATACTCCCAATTCTTGTAACCACTTTTCACGATTAATCAAAGCATGATTTCGAGTAAACTCGTCTACATCCTTCACGGATTATTTAAGTCTCACAAAACAAACATATATTTATCACATCCCATACAGATCATTTATCGTCTTAACTACAATCAGACATTTTACACTTACTCTCGTTGCTGCTGGCCACAGTGACGAATCTATATGAATACTACAGATCTGACAAACACATCCTTCGCAGGATTAAAAGCGCGCTATACAAATAAAAATGTTCATTATCGAGCAGATATATTCAAAAAGGAACATATGCGTAACCCAGGATAATCATTCTAAAAACCCAACTTACAAATCGTTGGTTCTATCGCTTATATGTTCATTGTCGAGTGGATATGTTTAAAGAGAAAAATGTGCGTAATCCGAAATGTTCACCTTAAACCCAACAAAAGAGACGTTGGTCGCTACACGATACATGTTCGGCTTGGAGCAGACTTGTCAAAGAGAACTCGTCTGTAAAGCAAAATGATCATCCGAAAACCCAATAATCTGATTATTGGTCTTACCTGCAAAACGTGCTCATTTCCTAGAACAGGTTCGTCGATTGGAACTTTCTTGTAAACCGAACTCGGAGTCATGGAATAAAACCCAACACACAAAACGTTGGTCATATTACAAGTCAGACATCTAAGTTATTTATGGAGCGGATGAGTTAAAAGGAACTCATCCGTAAACTAGAATACTTAGCTCGAAACCCAATACTCGAGCTATTGGTCGCCTCAAACATATAAGTTATCTTTGGAGCGGACTTGTTAATAAAACTCGTCCGTAAACAAGGATACTTAGCCCAAAACACAATACACAAACTATTGGTCGCCTCAAAAGTCTTAAGTTATTTTTGAGCGGGCTTGTTAACAAAAACCTGCCCATAAACCGTACAGCTTAAACATCAAAACAACAATCTCAAATGCCGCATCCATAAATCATCCCATATCATGTCTGGATACAGGGTAAACACACAAGGTCCAGAGTAATGACCTAAGTGGATAAAGCCATCCAGACACAAAACCAAAAGCAAGGTTCTAAATCAAGACTTACAATGCCATCTAAGCGCCAAAATAAATCATGTCTAAAGAAAAAGCAGAAAATGCATAATCAAGCCAACATCGCTAGGAAATAGTCCTCGTAGCTCCATCCTCAGCAGCTGGAGCGACGATGGTAGCCACAGCCTCCGCTGTCTTGCCAGTCCTGATCTCGTTCCCATTGTGGAAGAACTTCCCATCCTCGCTGACCGTGATGCCGTCCGAGCTGTCCTCCATAAGCCTTGGCACCCGGCAGCATCGCGATGCGAGCGTCCAAGCCTATCTCCTCCTCATCGAGATCAGGCGGTGTCTCTCCCTTGAAAAGCATCACGAGCTCAAGGGTGCTCTTTATCTGACCCAAGTCAATCATGTCAGTATAAGCCTCACCCTTAAGCTCGGCAAATTGAGCTTTCACACGAACGAGCTTGTCTTGAAAGTGCGTTGACAACTGACTCTTCGTATCATTCACGGCGCGCTGAACCTGCTGTGTCAGTGTGTCCAGGGGAGTCATCGTCATCCGAGAGCGGGTCATGCTAGAAAGAAGGAGAGCCGCAAAAGAACGACTCTCGCAAACGCCATCCTCGGCTGAAGAGATTGGGTTGCTCTCAGGACCACTAACCTCGGCATGTTTCCTCTTCTTTTTAAGTGACTCTCCGGCTTCGGCCTTCCCTTCGGCAGACCCATTGGCTTGTTAGCCCAGATTTTTTCCTCTCTTCTGGCCTACGCTAGTTCTAGTAGTCTCCGCAGAACGGCCAAGAGCGAGTACATGCCCCGAAGACGGTGCCACGTTAGATCTCGGCACTGGTTTTGGAACCGCGAAGCCCTTCGAAGATGGCTTTATAACAGAGCTCGGCACCGAGGAAGGGCCAGCACCCTCCGTACTCGGCTCTTTCCCACCAACAGCATCGCTAGGAGATCTCTCCAGAGGAGCCTCGGCGGCCTCCTTGGCCTCTGCAGCTTCGGTGGCCTCTTTGGCCTGTGCAGCCTCTCTCTCTCTTGTCCTCCAAGTTACCATCTCATGCTCTGAAGAACTCGTTGATGAACCCAAAACTAGTAGTCCTGCGTAGCGAGCTCGCACCTTCTCCATATGCCTCAGGGAAAAATATCTCTCCCAATTTCACTTTCGGGATGCGAGGGCATTGCAAAGTGTCTTCGAATCTTCGGGAAGTTTTGGGAAAGGATAGATCACTGCAAAAAAAAAGAGGAAACTAACCGAAGTCAAAATTCTGAAATAATCAGTCAAATAGAGCACTGAAAATCTGAGTACGCCGAGCCCTCAAAACTTTCAAAGGAGTCGGCTATCCTTTCTCTGTCACCGAGTCGAGAATTCAACGCCGCCGCCCAAGGTTTCCACACAAATCGGCACATAAAAGAAGGAGTCCATCCACTGGCGATCCTTGCTTGGGAACCTTTTGATGATATGATAATCTTTCCAGTTCATCGCAAAGTAGACTAACTTGTCTTTGAAAGAGGATTTACGAAGATCCAGCCAGTTCAGTAAGTGGAGGGGTGTGACCTCCTCGTCAATCTCATAACTCCGAACCAAAATCCCAATCAAATGACGGAGTCCCCGAGGAGTGAGTTGCGAGATAGAGATGTTGTAATGTCGCAAATACGATAGAATCACGAACGGGATCAGAAACCATAAGAAATACCCGTGAAAGAATCTCTCGTATAGGGTGAAGTATCCGTCTGGAGGGTTTTCGGCACGATCTAAAGACGAAGGAACACGAAACTCAATCTCTTCGGAAGTGCAAATTTTTTGTCTCAACACACCCAAGGACTCTTCGTCCAAAAGTGATGAACCTGGGGGACCAGGAACTTGTTTCTTCTTCTTGGCTCCGTATTTCCTCAAAGTCGGCATGACATCTATCGAAGAGCGAGCACCCCAACGAGCAATCACTCCCAAGTAAGCGAGTTCGGCCTCAGAGTCCGGCTCAGCTTTAATTTCAATCAGACTCAACGTCTCGTCTACTAGCTCGTCTTCACGGGGAAACTCTTCCAAAGAACTCGAACCCATAGCATTAGGATTAATCACGGAATTTGACTCAGCATCAGAAATATATAACTTGACGCTAAAACCAGGATTCTCCATCTCTACAATCACAAAAAATTCCTCTAAGTAACGCTAAATCACCAAAGATATATTCGACAAGGAAACGAGGCAGGAGGATCTCGGCTTACCTTGGTTTGGGGTGAAGACCTCGGCAAGTAAGGAAACAGTCCACAACAAGACCCTTAGGCGAGTATTCGGCCAGCGACACCTCGGCGCCAAATCAGAAGACGCGAGGAGTACTCAGCACAAATTCAAATTCAAATCGACGTGTGGTCGGCTTCGGGTTAAACGAATGTGTGGTCGGCTTTGGTTTAAATCGATGCGTGTCGGCACAAATTCAAATTCGATACAGCTCAATGCCGACAAAAAGGAGAGACCTCGGCTCCAATCAATGGATCTCGGCGAAGATGGTGAAACCTCGAATGAGAGACCTCGACACTAAGAAATTCTCGGCGGAAAAGTTGGCAAATCTCTATGCCAAAATCTCGGCAAAGCCGACTACTAACCTCGGCAAAGCCGACTACTAACCTCGGCAAAGCCGACTACTAACCTCGGCAGAAATCTCGGCAAATCACGGCAAGCCGATTACTAACCTCGAAATCATCAACAATGGAGCTCGGAAAAGATGACGTTGACTACTACGTAAGGGATTTAAAAGGCGCTGAGGTGATAAGGAGATGGAATGGACAGGTGCCGACTATGGCACGCCAAATCGGAAAACGGGAAGTTGGCAAATTGAAGGTGAATTGTGACCACGCAATTCTGGAATTATGGCAATGCAAGAGGAAGAAAGACTCGGTGACGGCAGCGGCGACGACGAGGATCGGCGGCGGCGGGCGTCTTTATTTAAAAAAAAAAAGCAAAACCCTAAAAATAAAAGGAGATAATTCTACCTTTTTTCTTTTAGAAGAAGTGGAGTTATGAGGAGAAAAAGGAGAGATGGAGGCTTATATAGTCTTTAAACAAAAAATCATTATCACATCTCGGGAAAAGGTAATCCGCCACTTTGATTCCTCGGTGAAACAGAAAATTTAAAATTTTAATTCCTCGAAGGAGTAGAAATTTTTACTATGTAGGGAGAGTTGTCAAATTAAGCATTCCATAACATGTAAACTTGGCAATGACGAAATACGACACGAGTCGCAGATCACAATAGCTTTTACAAAACGAGCTCGAAATGATTTCGAAAGCATTGTCGGGTTAAACATTTTCTGAAACATGTAAGCTTGACGATGTTATCGGGACGACAAATCTCAATAGACGTAAGTCTAGTCGAATCGGGAAAACAAAACTGCAAGTACGAAAGCATGTTTGCTTGGTAGAGTGAGCAAGTATCACGACCTGATGTCATTTTAACATAGCCAAGTCTAGTAACGTTGATCTCGTCCTCGGCTTCTTCAAGCTTGGCACTCCCCTAGCAAGGACTACCAAGTTGGGGGCTATATGTTGGGGTCAAAACAACCTCCGACAGTTATTTTTGATAAAATGACTAAGTATGGAAATAGGCATTTATGGGACAGTGCCGAGTATGTTCCGGAGACCTGGGCAGCTCGCCAGAAATGATCATTTCCGCCAATTTCTGCCATCTACTGCCAAGCGCAGCCTCGCCGCCGTATGCTCCTTGCCGAGCACTGCTTTAACGACTACTGCCGCCGACGGCGCCGTCTAGAGTGCTTGGCAACTCGCCGACGTCGCCGTTTGAAGTGCTTGACAACTTGCCGACGTAGTCATCCTAAAGAGCTAGGAAGTGGGCCGATTGCAAGAAGTTGGGCCCAGAACGCAAGTCTAGGATGGCAAGATGTCGAGATGGCAAAGTCTGGCCCACGACGACGAAGCCTGTAGCTAGCGCCGCTTATGATAAAAGGAAAATCCCGAGGAATACGGAAAACTTCCTTATCTCTTATTTTTCAGACCTAGCGGACTTAGACTTGTATAAATATGTTTGAAATTCCTTTGTAAAGGGGATCCACAACTTTTGGCACAAACACTTAGCAACAAATCAATAAAGCTTTTTAACGCAGTTTTCGTGTTTTTTGTCTTTGTTCTTAGTTGTTCTTGTGATTCTTCCTAGAGATCTCGTTTCCCTTAAAAACCCTTGACAAATTCAATTGAGTTGGTTTCGACCTCCACACTCATCCTCTGTCAGATTTTGTAATCCACGTGAATATAACTGGATAATGTGAGGAACCTGAACCAAAATAAAAATTCATTACTTAACAATTAAAAAAATACAAAAACATGGATAATGCGAAGAAGCTGAACAAAAATATAAATTTGTTATTTCATATTACAAAACAAGAGAATAAATTCCATTATTATTGTTGCTTCCAAATGTACGATTAAAGTCTGAAAGATTGAAACGTTCGAGTAACTCAGCAGCAGATGATGTCCTAAATTGTGGGTTGGAGTTTGAAACTTGAAATCCTTCTCGTCTTCTAAATTGGTTTGGAGAGCCTGAACTAACAAATTGTGAATACCCTCCTACGTTCGAAGTACCATCAACACCACAATTCGAAGTGCCTCCAATGTTTGAGAATCCACCATTATTGAACTGTACAAACCCTCCTACGCTTGAAGAACCAGATCCACTACCAAATGATCCTCTACTACTTGGTCCACTAGAGCCACTGAGTTGGCGTTTCCATGGACTACCACGAAAAGTATCACTGCGATCATAACATGTTACCCCTTCTAGAAATCGAAGTCTATCTTCGTTACTTTTTAGTAACACAAACCTCTTTTGCTCAAATGGATCTCTTAAAATCTCTGATGACGCCCACCAAAAGTATGTAAATTTCTCTATACCTTGTAACTCACTCAGTTGTAACCATGATTCATGCTCATAATCCTCATTCGCTTTGCTACGTGCATTGAGCATCTGGATTGGGGTTTGCATAGTTGCAAGATATGACTCAATATTAGATAGACGTGTGTCCATAGCAGCTCTTCTTCATTGTGTTTGTCCTCATCCTCTATTAGTAGTTGTACCACCTCTAATACCACCTTGCCTAGATCGTCATTGATGTGTTGGGATCTCAATCGGCAATGATGGTGCAATAAGATGATTTCCCTCTGGTTGTTATGAGTGAACATAAGTTTCAAAATTAAATTGCTCTTTAGTATCTTGTACAGTATTAACCAAGTTTTCTTCATCATCATCATCATCATCAGCAGCATCATCTTCTTGTTCTTCATCGTCATCGTCGGCTTCACCTATCTCATCTAATTGACTAGCTGAAATCATATTGTCGTTCACAGGACAGTGAGGACCAAACACTTTGTGCATCAAATCTATGCATGGTAGAGTCTTGTTTTGTAACGTTCAAGCTCCTTCCGTATCCTACAACGTATGATCATTTATATTAAAATAACGTTATGTCTATTAATATTTATATATATACAATTATCAATTTGTACTTTTTTGCGATCTTCCCACTATTTTTTATTCATGATTATTTTTCCTGTGTGAGGATCGATCGATACACCAGTCCTTTTAGTAAGCCTCTTATACACCGTATACAATACCTTCAAGTCATCGTGTTTACTCTTACATTTCCTCCAGATTATTATTTTCCAGCCTGTTGGCGGAATTTTCTTACTATATTGTTCTTACCCTCTTTGTAAGGTAAAATCGATACATAGTTTCTTTTTTGCAGTTCTTCATCTAATAATTCAATGAACAAGGAGTTGTACCTTGGCAACCATCTAGAAAAATTCTACAATTTCATATTTCACAGTTCAAAAAATATTAATTACATTTAAGTTATATAGTGGTTTACTTAAAAAAAAACTTTCAAACAATAGTTTACCGTATTGTTTTCGTTTAATGGTTCAGCACCTGCATCTCCCGAGCTACTCATCTCCTAAATATGATAAATAAAGGATTTTTTTTTTAAAAAGTGTTAGTTTCCATGTTTGTTAAAACAAACGATAAAATATACATGGCTAAGCATATAAATTTAAAAGTTGATGTTTAAGAATTATAAATATATATCATTAAAAATAATATAATTTGAAACATTTATCTACGAAAATCAATAATTAACTAAATTTTTATTATAAATGAATCTAATCTATCTTAATTATAATATAAGAAAAATTAGTTTTATAAAAACAAAACGCAAGCAATTTATGTCAATTATAACATAATTTAATGAAAAACTGTATATACTTACTTGATATTTTTATGATTGTTTTAAAGATTTTGCAACTCTAACCTTTTTTTTTAAGAACACTTTCTGTTTGAAAGAAATGGATGAATGAAGACTTGCACACGAAATTAAGTTATAGAGACAACTTTATATTGATCCGTGAATTTGATTTGTAATTTTATGTTTTGTATCTTTATCAAAAAGATATGCACACGTTATATATACAACTTTTTATTGATCCGTGAATATGATTTGTAATTTTTTGTTTTCTATTTTTGTTCTAATTATTTTTGTTCTATTATCCACCTCAAAATTCATTCACTTAAAAAGAAAAGTAAAAAAATGTATTCTGCATTTTTTGTCTTTTTGTGCAATTGTCTTATTTTTATTCTCATTAGACTATCAGATTGTTACAACTGGTGTACTATTAAACAAAATTAGCTGAATTCTTCATAATTAGACCATTAGGCTGGTACCAGTTATACTCTTAATTTTCAAATTACATAAACTTTTTGATTACTAAACCAAACCTCCCATATATTTCTACAATAATTTTTTTTATAGTAAATATTCAATTAGAAATTAAAATTAGATTAGATTAGTAAAAACAAGAATAAAAGTAGTAAATAAAATGAAAAAACGGGAGAGTCCCTAAAAGCATTGATCGAGGGAAGAGGCAAAACTGAGGAAAAAGAAAAAAAAGTATGGAGAAGAGAACGATTGAGGTCGAAGATCTCGAGGAAGGAGATGATTTTCTACTTGAACTCGCCGCAATTGAAGCAGAAGCGGTGTTGGCAAAACGATCTAGGGTTGCCATGGAGGAGGGACCTTATACGGCGGCTCTAAAGGGTAGCAAAAGCGAGCAGTGGCAGCTAAATCACGCCTCCAAATCTCGCGGCGGCGGAGGAGGAGGAGTCGTGTCCGTGAATTCGAACCCAGCCGGAAACTATGGATCAGAGCAGGAATTCCCGGAGAAGATTTGTTCTTGCGGATTGGGTCTCTGTTTGATTCTCACATCAAACACACAGAAGAATCCAGGTCGCAAATTCTACAAATGCCCCACTAAAGAGGTTCTTAACGTCTATTGCTTTACTTGTTATGAAAATTGGATTTAACTTCATGTTAGTCATAATGCTCCTTAGGTGTTCGATAAAATGCCTGTGAGAGTAGTTTCATTTGTGATAAGATCGGACAATGGACTCCTTGTTGCTTTGTTTATTTCTAGATGATTATGTTGGAATCATTTTCACCAGGAAAACGGAGGTTGTGGGTTTTTCCAGTGGTGTGATGCGGTTCAGTCTTCTGGAACTCATAGTTATGGAAACACTAACGATTCCAAGTTCCCGGATATTCAGTGTCCGTGTGGTGCTGGATTCTCTCGTGTTCTCACTGCAAAAACAGGGGAAAACATTGGCCGACAGTTTTATCGCTGTCCTGTTTTTGAGGTATTATCGACTTAACCACGACCTTGCAATCTCTTGTACATTTTGTGGTTTGATGAGTGTTTCTTGCTGTAATGTAGTACTTGCTTAGATCAATTATCTGTGTAATAACATGGCTTCCTCTTTATGGCAGGGATCTTGTGGTTTCTTCAAGTGGTGCAATGATGATGCAGTCAACTCTCCTACAATGCAAAGTTTTACCAAAACCAGCAACATAGGTGGCTCAGATACCAGAGGATATCAGATTGCGAAAACAACGGGCACACCTTGTTATAAATGTGGAAAGGAAGGGCACTGGGCAAGAGACTGCACCGTTCAATCTGGTAATCCATTGTCTGAAACGGGATTTGTAAAGTCTTCATCTGCAGCTGGAGAGTGTTATAAATGTGGAAAGCAAGGACACTGGGCGAGCGACTGCACTGCTCAATCTGGTAAGCCGATCTCTGAAACAGGTCAAGTGAAGTCTTCGTCTTCGTCTTCGGTTGGAGAGTGTTATAAATGCGGGAAGCAAGGGCACTGGGCGAGAGACTGCACTGCTCAATCTGGTAATCTGATCTCTGAAACAGGTCAAGTGAAGTCTTCGTCTTCGGTTGGAGAGTGTTATAAATGCGGGAAACATGGACATTGGGCGAGAGACTGCACTGCGCAATCAGGTAATCAACAGTTTCAATCAGGGCAAGGAAAGCCTGCCTCCTCAGGTGGAGATTGTTACAAGTGCGGAAAACCCGGACATTGGGCAAGAGATTGCACTTCAGCTGGTCAATCCATAAGCACTCAAGGCAAAAGACAGAGGCAGTATTAGACTACTAGGCCAGGCTTTCTAGTTATGAATAATTACTAGGAAAACTCCAAAATATAACAAAGTAACAACGTATGTTAGTCTAAACACTGTTGGTTTTCTCTCTTGCCAACAGTGTTTGTTGGACATGGCACTCTGTTATGGAGTCTGCATCTGCAACTAATGCATAGGATTGAGTCCCTAATGACCCATGTTACATATTCCCATGTTATATCCCTCAATATGCCAGTACCAATTAAGTCATCAAACCGTAGACAAGTGTTCTTCCCGTCTCTTATATCAGATCGGATCATCGGAAAGTTTGGTTTCTTAGATGGAATAATGTTTTCCAAACATGAGCCCATAGTTCCATCTCTACCATCCTAAAACAAAGCAACAATCAAAGACACTGAAAAACAGAGGTCAAATGCCGTCAAATGATTATTTAAGCCGTCAAAGGCCTAACCCTCCATATGCCTTTGAAAAACAGAGGTCATTGTCCCAAGCGATTCACAACCCGATTCCAGAGTAAACAATGCTACTCAAAAGTTGATACATACTCAACGATCAACATTCTAAATATATAATACTAATTAGTACTAATTACTAACAGAACACAAAAGATAAGAAAGAGTTGAATAAGGTCAGATCATCAACACCATGAGCTACTTAGTCATTCAGATCGCTTCTTTGATCCATTCCTCATATGAAAGGCCCCTCAGTTTCTTCGTGCGGTTCACAACACGTTTCCACAGAATATCGTCGATCGGCTTTTTCAATTTCCAACTCGGCCAATCGAGCCATATATTTCTGAAAGATGACAACATTACAGATCAAGCATAACTATATATCTATGTCCTTTCAAAATCAACAAACTTTAGATACATTAACACCAGTTGGTCCAGTTCTTGCTTATTACCTGCAATAGATTGTCCAACAGCTTTTTCATTGCATCAACCTGAGCCAGGTTAGCTCTAGTCGTCTGATAAATTAGAAAGCATTACAGATCAACCATAACTATATCTTCTCAAAACCAAACAACTTTTGAGATGCTTCTTGCTTACCTCTTTTAAGGACTTGGCTTCGGCCAACAAGGACTTGGTTTCGGCCAACGCCTGAAAAAATCAGGTGGAGAGACATTAAAAATCAAGTTTAACTGTATCCTTTCAGTACACACCATTTCTTGCTTACCTGTTCGGCTTCTTTAACTAAGCTTTTGAAATTAGGAGTTATAACATCATCTGAAAGAAAGATCATAATTAACACATTGATTAAGCTTCTTTACCCCCCAAAATGCAAATCAAGAATCATAAACTAATCGATGACCCGAAGATCGATCCTTTACAGCCACATATGTGTGTAGAATCCAAGAGCAAATATTGCTGATACCTTGAAACCTCTCCAGGATACTCCATTCTGCAAAATTTTCCCACTAAATTTCAGTAAGATGAAGCTAAAAAAAGATGAATACAAAAGAAAAAGTGTTACCTTTAAGATAGAGGAGCCCAGGATTCCCATGATGTTCTTGCTTTTCTGAAAAAACAGAAACTTTTAAGGATTTTTCTTACTCTTCAATAATATACATGGAAATGGAGTAGACAAAAACAAACAACACAACAAATTTCTCCATAGATCTCATGTACAGGAAAGAACAAGCATCAATTTCGCATGGATTTAGAAGAAAATCAGGAACCTTTAAGCATTAGCGATCTTATGGGTCTTAAGTACTGGAAAAAAAAAAACGACCCCAACAACAAAATCGAACAGCAGAAACCCTAACAACAAAATCGGACGGAAAGAACAGAACCAGACAGAGAAACGGCATTGAGTATAGAAAGAAAACAGAGCAGACCTAGAAACCCTGTTCGGGATTTCGCGATGGTTTGGATTTTGAGAAGACAGTGAGTGAACGCGGAGCAAATGTCTTTCTTCACTCGTACAGTACCGTTAATGGCGAAAAAGCTGGAAACAAAAGGGGAAAAAGTGAAAAAGACAATCTTTCAAGTTTCAAACCAAAATGCAACCCGGGGTTGGTCCGGTTTATTTCGCTTCGATTTTAATTCAGTTTGGTTTATTTTTCTTAAACAACGTCCAAATACTGTAACATGATAATCCAATTTCATATTCTAAATCTCATATTCTTATTTATCTTGATATAAAGTTTTGTTTTTTGGTGGTTGTAACCTAAGCCGCATGGAAACGGACACGGAAACGTGGAAACGAAACGTTAAGAAACGCGGAAACGATTTTTCTTTAAAAAACAGGAAACGGAAACGTTTTGGAAACGTATATATATATATATAATGTAACAAAATATATATCACAAAACAAAAATTATCAGTGGTCTTAAAATATTTCAAACAACACAAATCCAATACAAAAAATATTATAAATAGTTTAATTAAAGATAAAAAAACAACATTTAAAGTTAAATATTTTAACTATCATCTTTATTCTCATTTTCATTCGCTCCATCAAATAAATATTTTCAATCTATTATCCAATTTGTTTCCAAAACAAAAAATTACGTTTCCAACCACGTTTCCAGTGCTGGAAACGCGTTTCCAAAACGGAATATTTACGAAACGCGTTTCCCCACGTTTTCATCGCGTTTCCGTTTCCGAAGCGTTTCCGAAACGCGAAACGCACTTTGCTTGGAGTTTCCATGCAACATAGGTTGTAACTCAATTCTTGTTTCTTCTCATGTACCAAAACTCTTGCATATTGATGCAATTAGAGATCAAGTCTAAACATATACATGTTGATCTAAAAAATATTAACACAAGGACAAAAATATAGTCATGTCTCTTGTGTATTTGTTGCCCACGTGCCGAAATATTTTGTCATTTTTTGGTAACTAAATAGTGTTACTCAAAAGCTGTATACGCATTCAAGGAGTAACATGTAAGATATAATCACTAGCAAAACTCAAAAGTTAAAGAAGGCCAGATCCATCAAAACCCTGAGCTACTTGTTTATTAAAGAGTTCATATTCTGCCGTCAATTTCAGCACCTAATCAGAATTGTTTCTTCTGATCCATTTCCTCATAGTAACTCCCCACAGTTTCTTCCATCGACTCATAACCCGATTCCATCGTATCTCGTCCCTCGGCATTTTTAGTCTCTTCCAACTTAGCCAATCGAGCCTTATATAACTGAAACATGAGAAGACATTACAAGCCAATCATGTCTTTTCAAAATCAAACAAATTCAGATGCGTAAAAACCATTTCTAAGAAACTGGCTTTGGCCACCAACTGAAACAGGAGAAAAATCAGATGTAGACATTAGAAAGCAACTGTAACTACATCCTTTCAAGAAAACACCATTATAGGCATACCTGTTTTCCATCTTTAACCATGCTTTTGCAATCAGCCAAATCCTGAAACCAGAGAAGAAAAATGAGATGGTTACATTAGAAATCAACTGTAAATGTATGCTTTCAAAAACCACCATCTCATGCGTACCTGTTTGGCTTCTTTAACCATGCTTGTTAATTCAGGAGTTAAAGCAGCATCTGAAAGAAAGACAATAAAACACATTGATCAAGCTTCTTTCCCATGAAAAAGCAAAACAATCTAAATTAATCGATAACCGAAGATCATTTAAAGCGACTTACGTGTGTAGAATCCAAGACCAAAGATTGCTGATCCCTTGAAACCTCTCCACAATACTCCATTCTGCAAATTTTTCCTTTATATCAACGACCAAGCGAAAAAGGATAAATACAAGAACAAAAGAAAGCAGAAAAAGTGTTACTTTAAGAGAAAATTTCCCAGGGTTCCCATGATGTTGTTCTTGACCCTCTGAAATTATAAATTTTGTTAGGGATTTTCTTATTCTTTCACACTATACATGGTAATGGAGTATCAAAAACAAACAACAGAACAACATATTTCTCCATGGATTTCATATACAGTAGGTAAACTAAAAGATTACAAATTCGCTCTCAAGATATAAAACCATGAGAAAAGGAGGACCCTTTAATGCGGAGAGGATAAGATCATATATTCGATAAGTTTGTAATTCCCTAAAATATCGGTTGTGATAAGTTTCAGAAGATTGGTGTTGATCGTAAAGTCATATCTCTAAATATAAATACACATGTTTGTCAATCAATAAAGCCAAGCGAGTTCGATATCTAGTTCTACATGGTATTAGAGCTAAAACATACTAAAACAATCGAAAGTTTCGATCTCCCTTCCTTGATAGTTTCGAGTTTTCCTTTGTGTTCCCAGTTGCTGCTTCTTGCGTGACAAGTGAGCCATGGCAATTGAAGATGAAAATCCAACTAGTGCTGTTGCTGGTTCCGCCGGCGCTATCATTCAACATCTTCCACGGCGGCAGTGTCGCCTTACACTCTTTCAAATTCTGATAATCCCGGATCAATGATTTCTTCTGTTACATTGACCGAAGAAAATTACATCGAGTGGGCCGAAGAGATGCTCAACGCTCTGCAAGCTAAACGCAAAACTAGGTTCATAGATGGCTCAATTCCAAAGCCATCAAGCGACGATCCAGACTTTGCAAACTGGAAGACGGTGAACTCAATGATTGTAGGGTGGATTCGAACCTCCATTGAACCAAAAGTTAAGTCAATTGTAACTTTTATTTCAGATGCACGTTTGTTGTGGAACGAGTTGGTGCATCGCTTCTCCGTCAGCAACACAGTTCGTGTCCATCAGATCAAATCTCAGCTCGTCTCGTGCAAACAAGATGGTCAACCTGTCATCGATTACTACGGCAGATTGAGCAATCTTTGGGATGAATTGAAGAATTACTACGCAAGTGCAGTGTGTCCATGTGGGACTTTGATGACAAAAGTCGTGAGAGAAAGAGATGAAGAGAAGCTCCACCAGTTTGTAATGGGTCTCGATGAAGCACGGTTTGGAAGTATAAGCACTGCCATTCTCAACATGGATCCATTGCCATCACTTGGTGTTGCCTATTCTAAAGTAATTCGAGAAGAACAACGCCTTGCTTTAGCCCGAAGTCATGAACAACGCCATGAGGTGGTTGGTTTCGTAGCTCGTCAGATGAATTCACCGCTTCCTGGGGAGTTGTCTCCAGTACGCTCCGACAATCAATCTGGAGGGCGTGTGGAATCCTCCATCATCAAGTCTCATTCTGTTACATGTTCTCATTGTGGCCGAATAGGTCATGAGAAGAAAGACTGTTGGTCTATTGTGGGGTTTTCGGATTGGTGGAATGAACGTAACAGTGGTGGTCATGGCTCCGGTGGTCGAGGATGGGGTGGACGTGGCTCTGGCTTCAACGGAGGAGGCCGCGGACGAGGACAAGTACTTGCTGCTCATGCCACTACTTCCAATTCCTCCGTTTTTCCTGAGTTTACGCAAGAACATTTGCGAGTTTTAACTCAGATGATTCAATCCAAATCAGGCAATGACCCCTCCAATAAACTGTCTGGTAAGACGCAATTTGGAAATGTTATATTAGACACTGGAGCGTCTCACCATATGACCGGGACACTTTCTTTGTTGACTAATGTTGTTCCCATATCACCATGTCCAGTGGGATTTGCAGACGGAAGTAACGCTTTTGCAATAAGCACTGGTGTTTTTCCCATATCACAAAAGTCTCCTTGACTAATTGTCTTTATTTGCCATCATTCAATTGCACATTGATATCTATTTCAAAAATTTTGAAATAAACAAAGTGTTTGGCAACGTTTACTGATACAATTTGCTTCTTACAGGACCGTTTTTCGAGGACTTTGATTGGAACCGGTGAAGAGCGTGATGGTGTGTACTACCTGACGGATGTTGCTCCAGTGACCCTGTATACGGCTAATGTCTCCTCTGACCAGGCTTTGTGGCATCGTCGTTTGGGACATCCGAGTTTTTCTGTTCTTTTTGCTTTACCAATGTTTTCTAGTTCTTCGGTTAGCTCTAGTCTTTGTGATGTGTGTTTTCAAGCTAAACAAACCCGAGAGGTGTTTCTAGAAAGTTTCAATACATCAGACGACTGTTTTTCTTTGATTCATTGTGATGTTTGGGGACCTTACCGAATCCCTTCCTCTTGTGGTGCTGTTTATTTTTTGATAATCGTTGACGATTTCTCCAGAGCAGTTTGAACACATCTTCTACAAGAGAAATCTGAAGTGCGTGGAGTTCTTGTCAATTTCTTGAGCTATGTTGAAAAACAATTTGGTAAAACGGTCAAAATAGTTAGGAGTGATAATGGGATTGAATTCACTTGTCTATCTTCTTATTTTTGTGAGCATGGAGTCTTCCATCAAACGTCTTGTGTGGGTACTCCGCAGCAGAACGAGCGAGTTGAACGCAAGCACCGGCATATCCTAAATGTGGCTCGCGCGTTGTTGTTTCAGGCTAGTATGCCTATGAAATTCTGGGGCAAAGCATTCTTATGGCTGCTTACCTTATCAATCGTACCCCCTCATCTATTCTCTCTGGTCTCACACCCCGTATGAGATTCTTCATGGTTGTAAACCAAACTACAATCAACTTCGTGTTTTTGGATCCACTTGCTACGTTCACAGGATAACCTGTGACAAAGACAAGTTTAGTCAGTGTAGTCGCTTGTGTGTCTTTGTCAGTTACCCATTTGCCAAGAAGGGATGGAAAGTGTTTGATATTGAGCGAAACGAATTTCTCGTGTCTCGCGATGTTGTTTTTCAAGAAGATCAATTCTAGTTTGCGACACTGT
This sequence comes from Arabis hirsuta, assembly GCA_964056655.1. Classification (NCBI taxonomy): domain Eukaryota; kingdom Viridiplantae; phylum Streptophyta; class Magnoliopsida; order Brassicales; family Brassicaceae; genus Arabis; species Arabis hirsuta. Next base: position 8,983,993 of record OZ053301.1, on the reverse strand, counting down.
TGTCTCCTCCTCCGGTGGCTTCTTCTTCTCCGGTTGTAACAGATCATGATGACTGGTCTCCTCCTATTCAGCCGGTCATTACTCCTAACAGTGAGCCTATTGCTATCGTTGTCCCAAGAGATGGTGTTCTTTCTCTGCATGTTGCTCGTGCTAAGCCTGTTGATCCTCCACCGGTTGTCTCTGTGACTTCTGATTCGGCCGATAATGTCCCTGCCATCTCTAATTCTGCACCAGTTGACACCGTGGTTTCTGAGTCTGCAACTGTTGTTCCGGCGGTCCCTGTTTCTGCTCCGGTTCCAGTCTCGGTTTCTGGTCCGATTCCGCTGCCATCAACTCAGCCGAGACAGAGCTCGCGTACTCGTACTCCGTCAGTTCGGTTAAAGGAATATGCCACATATAACGTCATGTACACACCACGCCATCTTACGATCTTCCCGCCTCCAATTCGAAGTCCTCCTCTTCGGTTCCAGGTACATCTCTGTTTCCACTAACGGATTTTGTTTCTGATGAAAAATTTTCCCCAGAACATCGTGTATTCTTGGTCGCGGTTACTGCCAATACCGAGCCCAAGCACTTTAAGTAGGTGGTTAAGATCAAAGTTTGTAACAATGACATGACAAAGGAAGTTGATGCTCTTGAGATCAATAAAACTTGGGATTTGGTTGATTTACCTCCTGGTAAAATAGCTCTTGGCAGTCAATGGGTTTACAAGACGAAGTTTCATGCGGATGGTACTATCGAACGTTATAAAGCTCGTCTTTTTGTCCTTGGCAATAATCATATTAAAGGTGAAGATTATACAGAGACTTTTGCCCCAGTTGTTAAAATGACGACAGTTCGTACCCTTCTTCGTCTTGTTGTTGCGCATCAGTGGGAGGTTTATCAGATGGATGTGCATAACGCCTTCCTTCATGGGGATCTCGAGGAGGAGGTCTATATGAAACTACCTCTTGTTTTTTGTCATTCTCATCCCGACAAAGTTTATCGTTTGCGCAAGTCTCTTTATGGATTGAAACAAGCCCCTCGTTGCTGGTTTAAGAAATTGTCAGATTCTTTGTTGCGTTTCGACTTTATTCAGTCTTATGATGATTATTCTTTATTTTCATACACCCGTCAAGGTGTTGAGATACGAGTGTTGGTGTATGTTGACGACCTTATCATTTGTGGTAACAACGGTTATATGTTACAAAAGTTTAAAGATTATTTGGGTTGGTGTTTCTTTATGAAAGTTTTGGGCAAGTTGAAGTATTTTCTCGGCATTGAAGTTAGTCGTGGTCCAGAAGGTTTCTTCTTATCTCAGCGCAAGTATGCGCTTGATATCGTTGCAGATTCCGGTTCCCTGGGTGCTCGTCCCGCCGTAACTCCATTGGAGCAGAATCATCATCTCGCCTCGGATGATGGCCATTTTCTCTGTTATCCGAAGCCTTATCGTCGCCTGGTTGGTCGCCTCTTGTATCTCCTTCATACTCGACCGGAGTTAAGTTACTCGGTCCATGTGTTGTCCCAGTTCATGCACTCACCGCGTGAAGCTCATTTCGATGCTGCTTTACGGCTTGTCCGGTTCCTTAAGGGTTCTCCTGGTCAGGGAATTATCTTGAAATCTATGACTGATTTGACTCTTAAGGTCTATTGTGATTCCGATTGGTCCTCCTGTCCATTGACTCGACGATCACTCAGTGCGTTTGTTGTGTTGCTTGGTGGTTCTCCCATTGCCTGGAAGACTAAGAAGTAAGACACGGTTTCTCACTCCTCAGCGGAAGCCGAGTATCGTGCCATGGCAGCTGCTCTTTGTGAGATTAAATGGCTGCGTAAGTTGTTAACAGGATTAGGCATCGAATAGTCTGCTCCAACTCGTTTATTCTGTGATAGCAAAGCCACGATACACATAGCTGCTAACCCTGTTTTCCATGAGCGCACCAAGCATATCGAGAATGATTGTCATTCAGTTCGTGATGCGGTTCGTGACGGCATTATTACAACTCAACATGTTCGTACTTCTGAACAGCTCGCCGACATTCTCACTAAAGCTCTTGGTCGGCCTCAGTTTCTTTATTTGATGTCTAAGTTGGGAGTTCAGAATCTACACTCTCCAACGTGAGAGGAGGCAATGCGGAGAGGATAAGATCATATATTCGATAAGTTTGTAATTCCCTAAAATATCGGTTGTGATAAGTTTAGGAAGATTGGTGTTGATCGTAAAGTCATATCTCTATGTATAAATACACATGTTTGTCAATCAATAAAACCAAGCGAGTTCGATATCTAGTTCTACAACCTTTAAAGCATTAGCGATCTTATGGGTTAAAAGGACTCTGCAAACAAAACAACAAAATCGAACAGCAGAAACCTCAAGAAATAAGAAAGCAAAACACAAAGAGTCTCACTTTGACATGATGGGTTTGTCTCTTAGGGGAAAAAGCACGAGTCTTTAAGCATTACCAATCTTATGGGTCTCAAGGGCTCTGCAGCAAACACAAACCCTAACAACAGAAATCGTTCAACATAAACCCTAACAACAAAATCGAGCAAAGAGAGAAAATAAACAAACAGAGAATCGGTATTGACTGTTGTAGAAAGAAAACAGAGCAGAGCACAAAAATCGAACTGCAAGAAGAGAAGAAAACTGAGAAAGGGCAATGAGTATAGAAAGAAAACCAAGAAATCCTGAGCGAGATTTGACGATTTCGGTACTAAGTAGACAGTGAGTGCAAGCAAATGTCCTTTCTTTCTTCGTACCGTTAGAGCATGTACATCAATAGTCTCTAGATGAATCTCTCAAAAAAAAATATAAAATATAAATATTGATATAATATTATGAGAGTTTCTAAAAAATTGAGAGACTCACCTCAAAGTTTCTCCAATGAGAGATTTTAGAGTTGGTTTTTCAATTTTTGAGAGACTTTTGTAATATTATATTAGTAATTTTATGTTAGATAAGATATTATATTAATATTTATATTTTAATATTTTTTTAGAAACTCATCTAAAACCTTTGATGGACATGCTCTCATATGGTGAAGCTGGAAACAAATGAGAAAAAAAGTGAAAGAAACCCGGTTTAATTCGACATTTCGGTTTGGTCAAGCCGTTAGAGCTGTTGGACCGGTTTTTGGTGGAAAGGCCCAGGAAGTTTGAGAAGCCCAGAATAATATATCTATTTTTAGGGAAAATGGTTATTAAAAAAAAACATGTGTTCCTTATGCAACACTCTTTTCAAAATCGTTTTACTCCTAAAAAACATAGAATACTTCAAAAAAACAAAAATACCTAATTTATTTACGGTAAAAATACCTTTTTATTTTAAAGTATTGGTTTAAAATCTTAGATATCAATTTTGTCAAAACTTTAATCCGTTAAAAGAAGATGGCCTATACCATTAACAGTCCCATGACATATATTTAATAAAAATTTCATTGTCAATGTGATATACAATTGTATATAATTTCCTTGATATCAACAAGTGGCATTTTCAAACGTGCGAATATAATCTCTTGCAACACATGGAAATACAATGACTTTACTAATGATTCCATAACATATAGTTCTACCCTTATGTTCTACCCACACTACAAAGATCTATACGTTTTCTTTGTATCAAATTAATTAGGACAATATACAACTTTACCGTCAATCCACGGGAACAAACGTTTGACTGTCATCCATGTCCATGCAGTAAACTAGTGATGAAGTAAACTAGTAATGAACTGATTATCATTTGTGTTCCAACTTCCATTTGTTCTCTATGTTTTTTAATGTTTGATTTAGTACTAATGAACTTCTATGCCTCAACTACATCCTTATTTTATCACACTAGTTTAACTCCCTTAAACAAATTTGACTCCCTTAGTTACATCAAAAATAAGAAAGAATTTTTCTTTTTCTAGTTTGGTTTATTTGATTGGGAAATCAAGTTGAAATATAAATCTTGCAAAGACGCGTGTTTGAAAATAGATGTAAAGGTCGTGACTCTCATGAAGAGACTCACCAAAGAGAAGAAACTTGGAGCATTTTGATGCGATTGCCAAGTCGCCGTTGTGGTTGTAATGGATTTGTGTGGTGAAGCAACTTAACCTCTTTTTTGTATTAGGTCGCTGCCAAAATGATATTGTCTTAGGCCGCAGCCAAAATTATGTAAACATGTTCCCTAATGTCGACAATGTTGAGCCTGGACATGCGGCCCAAACGGTCTAGCGGTCCAGAAAGCTGCCAAAGCCCAACTTAAAACTTAACCACGGTCCGGTCAACTAAGGGTCAAATTTGGCGACGGTAGTTAACGTAAACCTAGGATGTACCTTCGATTTTTTATGATTTTTTACTATAAATAGAGGTACAAGGTGATGTGATAAAAAAAAATTCCTTCGAAAAGAGTACAAGGGATCAGAACTTTCCATTCAGGTCTTTAACTCCGCCAAAAAAACTCTCCAAAAGGCCACCGCCGACCGAAAAATACACTGAAAAATTCTCTCATATGTACTAGTTTGCAGCGACCTAGTAGTCCAGGATCTGTCCGGTCTACTACGCACTTTCTAGTTCATAGCGATCTAATAGCTTAGGATCTGTCTAGTCTATCACGTAGCGATATACTCTGTAATCTTTGTCCCGAGTTCATTTTTCAATACACGAAGTTCTCTAACCTCCTGTCTATTATAAATTCATTGTTCGATTTATTGGTTAAACAGACAATTCATGGAAAGTATGTTTCTACTTATCCATTATGAAAATTGAAAATAAATGTAGTTTTATCTCCCATTTGGTGTTGAGTTTTGGAATTTGGGTTGATGTTAGTGTCAATTTCCAGGCGAAAGGTTTTGTTGGATGATTATGTTTTCAAACAAGACAACGATAGATTTAGAAAATTAAATCATCTATGCAATCCATATACAAAACTCATGTCAAAGGATTAATAATTATCCAAAGAAACCAAATTCAGAATACGCGTTATATATCGCAATTTGAAAAGGATTACATATATCGACTGCAAGCAGTCTTTACATGAATAAAAGAAAAAACATTAAACCATATAAAGATATTGATCCAGGTTCCAAGAAAATTAAAATTGGTTGGATACGATTGGTATCTAGAGGAAAAGATAACACGAAATCAAATAAATCTCGATAGCTTACTTAAGAATCACATTTACTGTTTTTCAATAATATGAAGGTGGGGGTGAGGTTTTGTACTCAGTTTTTGGAATGGTGAATACGATGGTGGAGGTGGGGATGCGTAGACATATGGTGGTGGTGAAGATTTGTATTCAACCTTTGTAAAAGGAGAATAGTAAGGTAGTGGTGGGGAACTGTAGACATATGGTGGTGGAGGAGAATTGTAGTCTATGGTGAATAGTGTGTTGGTGGTGGTGGAGAACTATAGACGTAAGGTGGTGGAGGAGATTTGTAGTAAACTTTAGGAGAAGGTGAGTAGTTTGGTGGTGGTGGAGAGCTGTAGACATACGGTGAAGGAGGAGACTTGTAGTAAACCTTAGGGGAAGGTGAGTAGTATGGTGGGGGAGGAGAGCTGTAGACGTACGGTGGGGGAGAAGACCTGTAGTTTACCTTAGGGGAAGGTGAGTAATACGGTGGTGGTGGAGAGCTGTAGACGTACGGTGGTGGGGGAGATTTGTAGTATACCTTAGTGGAAGGTGAGTAGTATGGTGGTGGTGGAGAATTGTAGACGTACGGTGGTGGAGGAGATTTGTAGTATATCTTAGGGGAAGGTGAGTAGTATGGTGGTGGTGGAGAACTGTAGACGTATGGTGGTGGAGAAGATTTGTATACAACCTTAGGTGATGGGGAGTAACATGGAGGAGGAGGAGGACAGACGCATACATATGGGTTTGGTGGAGATTTGTAGTATACTTTCGGGGAAGGTGAATGGTATGGTGGTGGTGGAGAGCTGTAGACATATGGTGGTGGGAGAGATTTGTAGTACACTTTAGGAGAAGGTGAGTAGTACGGTGGTGGTGGAGAGCTCTAGACGTACGGTGGTGGAGGAGATTTGTAGTACACCTTAGGGGAAGGTGAGTAGTAAGGTGGTGGTGGAGAGTTGTAGACGTACGGTGGTGGGGGAGATTTGTAGTACACTTTAGGAGAAGGTGAGTAGTACGGTGGTGGTGGAGAGCTGTAGACGTACGGTGGTGGAGGAGATTTGTAGTATACCTTAGGGGAAGGTGAGTAGTACGGTGGTGGTGGAGAGCTATAGACGTACGGTGGTGGTGGAGGAGATTTGTAGTACACCTTAGGGGAAGGTGAGTAGTACGGTGGTGATGGAGAACTGTAGACGTACGGTGGTGGTGGAGAGCTGTAGGCATATGGTGGTGGGGGAGATTTGTAGTACACCTTAGGGGAATGTGAGTAGTACGGTGGAGGTAGAGAACTGTAGACGTACGGTGATGGTGGAGATTTGTAGTACACCTTAGGGGAAGGTGAGTAGTACGGTGGAGGTGGAGAACTGTAGACGTACGGTGGTGGAGGAGATTTGTAGTACACCTTAGGAGAAGGTGAGTAGTACGGTGGTGGTGGAGAATTGTACACGTACGGTGGTGGAGGAGACTTGTAGTCTACCTTAGGGGAAGATGAGTAGTAAGGTGGGGGTGGTGGAGAACTGTAGACGTACGATGGTGGGGGGGATTTGTAGTACACCTTAGGGGATGGTGAGTAGTACGGTGGTGGTGGAGAACTGTAGACATACGGTGGTAGAGGAGATTTATAGTCTACCTTAGGAGATGGTGAGTAGTACGGTGGTGGTGGAGAACTGTAGACATATGGTGGTGGAGGAGACTTGTAGTCTACCTTAGGAGATGGTGAGTAGTATGGTGGTGGTGGTGGGGAACTGTAGACATATGGTAGTGGAGGAGATTTGTAGTCAACCTTAGGAGATGGAGAGTAATATGGTGGTGGTGGAGAAATGTAGAAAGATGGTAGTGGAGGAGTCGTGTATTCTACCTTAGGAAGCGAATAAGATGGTGTTGGAGGAGAGCTATACGTGTATGGCTCATACGCAGCAACCATTATTGCCATGATGATAACTCCAAGAGCATAAGTGAGATGGGCTGAAGACCCCATCCTAGGAAAAGATCTCATTGTGATTTTGCTTTTTTTCTACCAACGTCTAGATGCGTTGGTTATTGTTTCTTGTTTTGGTTTATGTTATAAGGAAGGTGTCTAGGGTTTATATAGCTAAGTTTTTCTCTAACTCCAGCGTTACTATTCTTTTTTTTTTCTCCATGTTGTTTTGGTCCTTTCGGAGTACATCCAACTAAATTGTGGAACCATGTCTACACGATACCAGACGTGCAAGAACGTTTAGCAAACGTCAACGAGCCACTGTCTCGTTTTATTCAATTTCAAGAAGAGGTTTGTATTTCATGGATGCATCATTTTCGTAATTGATCTAGTTTTGTTTTATAATATATTTTTATCAACATACATTATGTACTTGAAGTTTTGTGATTTCAAGTGACACCCTTAAAATTTTATATAAATAATATTTTGGTTGAAGCTTGATTGCATTTTAGAATGAATTGGTAAAAAAAACATCCATAACCCCGTCCAATTATAAATAATATTTTGGTTGAAGCTTGATTGTATTTTAATTTGAAACTTATAACAGTACGAATCGTTAAATTTAAATCATTTATTAAATTTAAAAGATAAATTTATACAAACATTTATATATATACAAACTTGTTTTACCAAGCAATATACAACATTAATCTTTGGTCAACAATTAAAATATTTTTTGAAAAGTAACGAATAGGTAAATAGCACGTGGTGATAAAAGTCAGGTGAGTTAAGAACCTTTGCGACCATCTCACGATCTTTTATCCTAATGATAGTTCTTTCCATATTAAAATCCCATGAGAACATCTTTCTAGAAGCGTTGATGTTGACCATTTAACTCATCGTAAAAATCATTAAATGTTTATGCAACACATGAAATGCGAATGTGCTAAGTCAGTTAAATTTAATTTTTTTCTCTCTAAGAGCTTCAGTTACTACTAAGTTTAAAATATGGTATAAATATTATATATATATATATATATATATATATATATATATTCATGAGTATATGATCAATAATTTTACAACTTTGCATTTGTTTTACAATTATATTATTTCTATCTTTTTCTTGAATAACAAAATAATTTAATTAAAATTCCTACAAAATTAATGTTGTTTCATTTTAATATTTTTTATACTATTTTCATGACCAATACTTTAATACACATTTCTAGTCATATAACCTTTTAATTTATGTAGAAATCTTGTTTCCTAAGACTTCTTAAGATTCTTTTAGTTATGTTTTCTTTTTTTTCCTTTTTTTAATAAGTTGTTTATTTGATAATATTTTGAAATTTGAATGTCATGTTTATTGAACAATACAAAAAAACACAGATTTAGCGTCGGCATATTTCGATGTTAATTCGATGCTAAAAGCACTTAGCGTCGGTTTAGCGTCGCACTGAATGTCGACGCTAATCCGACGCTAATTCGATTCAATAATTCGACGCTAAATTAGCTTCGAATTAGCGTCGAGACAATTCGATGCAACAATTCGACGCTAATTTAGCGTCGAATTAGCGTCAAAACGCATCGGATGTCGAGGCTAATTCGACGCTATATTAGCATCAGAATTGCATCAATTTAACGTCGGCTTGATAACATTTAAAAAAATATATATATTATAAAAAAAATATTATAAAATATACTAAAAACTAAAAATATTATAAAATAAAATAATCCGATACAAATGAAATTAAAACGCTAATCTACTGATGTTGTTGGGTCCTTTGGTTGATGACATCTTCTCGAATCATCTTTTTGGATTCTTGCTCGAATTGCGATGGACCGGGAGGTGTACGAGGCGGTGGAGGACGCGGTATGCCTTGCAAGACAGTGGCTAATATCGGGTGATCCACTGCAATGATGTCAAAGAGACCGGTGATTGCCGAGAGACTACTCCTCAGACCCGCTTGTTCTGTCTCTAGCTGCGCAATCCTAGTATTAGCAGCATCCAACTGTCTGGTCAAACGCGGCTCAGACGAACCTGGAGTGTAAGAATATCGAGTAGACGAAGAAACTACTGGGACATCCCTGATGGATCCAACACCCATCGTTCGTCCTTTCTTCTTCGGTGCAACCTATAAAATAAAAGTGTTATACAATAAAATTATAATAAGAAAATAAGTTATAATATAATATAAGAACCTAATAAATTACCTCCTCGTAAAGTCTATCGAAATCTTCGAGACCCATCGTAGACTGGACAGACTCATCTAGCTCTGTCAGTCGTGCGTTGTACGCGTTGAACGTTTGTTCCGCTTGAGCGGTAACAAACGTCTCATCATTCTTTCGATGAGTTTTCTCCATCACTTTAACCATCGGAGAAAGATCACCGCCATCAGCTTGTTAAACAAAAATAAACATACATAAAAATGAAATATATAATAAATAAATATTTAAAATACAAATAATCAAATAAATTAATTTAATTAAAATATTACCATATTCAGTTGTACTGTGGCGTATGATGATTGACCCGCACAATGCTTTGAAGGTCTATCTCCTTCGGCTACCAGCGTGAGAAGGGATGCAGAACACTTCCCCGATTTAACCACCGATTGGGGATCCTCCCAAAACTTCGCTAGCCCCGACCAAACATCGGGATCCATCCCTATCGGCTTCGCCTCATCGCTTTTCGCGTGCCACGCTTTCTTCAAATTACCGACGTAACTGTTGAGACGCTTTAGCTCATTTACTTCGACAGTACGAAATTCCTCCCAGTGCCACCCTTGCTACAAAAATACGAATAATGTTATGAATATATTTAAAATCAAATACTTTCATAAATAAAAATAAATAATATAAAATGACGTAGCGCCCATGACTCGAACTAAATATCCCGAACATGCCGGCGGCGTCTGGCTCCAATTAGCATGCGACATAGTGAAATGGGCCATGATAGCCTTGGTGACCGAACGCGCAATCTTGTTATCGCTAAACCTGTTAAACAAAATATTAAAATATTAAAAATTTAATTATAACTTGTAATTAAAAATTAATTACCCAAAACAAATTTAATTAGAAATATTGCAAAAAAATTAATCATACCATAATGTACCAGGAGGCCTCATCGGATGGAGAACCCTAACCCGTGTCTCACGTCCAGGTTGGCGGAGAAACTCACAAATCCGCATCATAAGAGACACATTTGCCGGTGGAGGGGTCTCAGTGTGGTCATCGGGATGATCTGCTTTGTCTTCTTCTGGCTCTGGCTCTGGCTCTGTCTCTAGCTTTGGTTGAGGCGGTGGCGGTGGTGGAGCTCGTGGCGGAGCTCGTGGCGGAGCCCGTGAACGATAGTTCGCAGCCTACGAACCCGACCCTGATCCTGATCCGCGACGACCATCGGATCCGGAAATCGTAGCATCTTCGCCAAATAAATGTACGTATGAAGAAGGTGGTCGATCCGCCTATAAAATAAAACAAATTTATTAAATTAAAATATGTAAAATATAAATTCATAAATAAATTAAAAACTTGTAAAATAATTTGGTAGAATAATTCATAAATTCTTAAATTTTATATATGATATATGAATACAAACACATAAATCCATAAATTTAACATTTAGAAAATAATTTTATATTTTCCAAAACTAACTTGTAAATTCGTTTTTTATTTTAAATAATTATTTTAAATTAAAAAAATTCATAAATTCGTTTTATTTTACTTTACATAAATAAATATAAATTCATAAATTTGTTTTTATTTTTGACAACTTTATCAATTAATAAATTTTATATATCAATACAAAGACATAAATCCATATCAAATCTAAATTCAATTCCATTTCCTAAAATCTATTTCCTACATATTTCCTAAAATCTATTTCCTACATATTTCCTAAATCTATTTCATATCAAATTTGTTTCCTAAAATCTAAATTTATAAACTTTTACTCACGAGATTTATCAAATCTCAATTGAACAATTCTTAGGTTTACCCCTAGGGGTGAACTCCTGTATTCACCCCCTCTAGATTTAGCCAATCATTGTGCTATGTCATTTAACAATTAAAAAAAAAAATTAAACAAATTAAGAAGATAAAATAATTTGGGGTTTAGAATTTAGTATTTGGGGTTAGGGTTAGGGTTTATTATTTGGGGTTTAGGGTTTAGGATTTGTGGTTTAGAGTTTATTGTTTAGGGTTTAAGGTCTGATATTTGGGGTTTAGGGTTTAAAACCCTAAACCCTAACTACTAAACCTTGAACCCCAATTATGAAACGTTAAACCCAAATAATAAACTCTAAACCTCAAATACTAAACCCTAAACCCTAAATAATAAACCCTAAACCCCAAATCATAAATCCTAAACCCCAAATAATAAACCCTAACCCCAAATACTAAACCCTAAATAATAATTCCTAAACCCTAAATAATAAACCCTAAACCCCAAATCTTAAACTCTAAACCCCAAATAATAAACCCTAATCCCAAACATTAAATCCTAAACCCCAAAATACTAAACCCTAAACCCTAAATCTTAAATCCTAACCCTTAAACCCCAAATCCTAAATCATAAACCACATGAAAGAGAGAGAGATAATTAGTGGTCCCCATATTTATTTTAGTGATTTAATTTAATATATTATTTAACTAAGTTGTGATTGGCTAAAACTAGAGGGGGTGAATACAAGAGTTCACCCCTAGGGGTAAACCCAAGAATTTTTCATCTAAATTTGTTTCCAATTGTATCAACTCCTAACCAAATCTAACAAAAACTCTATCAAAATCTAACAAAATCTAACAAAAACTCTAACAAAAAAAAATAAACAAAACAATAAATATACCATTTGTGGGAGAGAGATTTTGCGGCTGAGGAGGGAGAGAGATGCCGCGGCGGAGAGGAGGGAGAGAGATGTCGCGGCGGAGAGGAGGGAGAGAGAGGAGCGGCGGAGAGAGAGAGTCACGGCGAGAGAGGGTGAGAGAGATGAGGAGAATTTTGCAGAAAATGGAAATGAGGAAGAAGGGTTGTGTTGGGCTAATAAATCCGCGATCCAATGCTAATTCGACGCAACATACCGTCAAATTAGCATCGGACATATTAAAAATTTTCAATAAATGTTCTTTTCGGTTTCCCATGCAAAATAAATGTTTACCGCGGGTTGATCAGAAATTTTTTGATTTAGCGTCGAATTAGCGTCGAACTGTTTTGAAATTCGACGGTAATTCGATGCTAAACAAATATGAAATTTTTTAGTTTACCGCCATTGGTTTAATCAAATTAATTCAATATAGCGTCGATTTTGCATCGGATCTAAAAAAATCCAATGCGCTTTCCATTCTTTACCCTAAACCCTAAACATAAAATTTGTTTCATTTAGCGTTGAATTAGCATCGAAATTACATGAATTCGACTCTAATTCGACGCTAGTAGCAACAAATTAACGTCAAATTCATGTGTTTTCGATGCTAATTCGACGCTAACTGAAATAAATTTTACGTTTGGAGTTTAGGGTAATGAAACCGCCACCGATACGAAAACTATCTTAGCCATTTCAATCTTTGTTATAACCGAATAATTTTAAATTTTGAAATTTTAAAATACATATTTGGTTCATATGTAAACCTATATAGTTTTTTGAAATAAAAGTCCTTACATGCATTTGTTTTAAATTATAAATACATACTTATTTGTTCGCAATTAAATATTTCAATATAGATAACATTTATGCTTCACTCTGAATCGTCGATGCTAAATATTTTATTCTTTATACCCTATACCCTAAACATAAAATTTTGATTCATTTAGCCTCGAATTAGCATCGAAATCATATGAATTCGACGCTAATTTGACGCTACTAGCAACAACGAATTAGCGTCGAATACATGTATTTTCGACGCTAATTCGACGCTAAATAATTTCGATGTTAATTCGACGCTAACTGAAACAAATTTTATGTTTGGAGTATAGGGTAAAGAAACCGCAACATATACAATAACAATCTTAACCATTTTAAGATTTTATGTTCACAACATATAATGATAACAATCACATGAATTTGACGCTAATATAGCATCGAAATAGCGTCGACCGGAATATTTTTTTTTTAAATTTAAAATTATTCATAAATAAAATATTCTAAAAATTAAAAATATTAGAAAATAAATACAAAAGCAAATTTAAATTACAAATGAAATAAAAACACTAATATATGCTTCACTCTGAATCGTCATTTGAGTTCTCGTCATCCTCATCGGTACTTTCTCCACTCTCGTTTGCGAACTCGTCTTCGGGGTTTTCTGCATCGGTAGCATCCTGAAGTATTTCAGCTTCTCGATTTTGCGGATCTATAAGAATGATGTTGTCTATATCTTGTTCTGGAGTTGTTAGATCCACGACAGTTTCATATTGCATAGGAGCGTCGTCGGATTCAACTATCATTCCTCTGGAAGCTATTTTAAGCACAGATAACCATGAAATCCTTGTTTTTCTGACACGTGGATATGGAATGAAACAAACTTGATCCGCTTGTGATGCAAGGACAAATGGATCGTACTTTGCATAAAACGCGATCCATTAACATCGATGACACCAAACTTTTCTACTCGAACCCCTCGCCCGACAAAAATCCGTGTCCCCGGCTCGAACTACCACACCATAGTTCGCAGTTGCTCTATTTTTGCCACGTTCGAACGTATGAAACACATAACCTCTTGTAAAATACATTGGAGATGACGTAACTTTCCCCAACGGACCTTGGATCAACTCTCTAAATCATACAGGGTATGACGTGTCTCCATAATCAACCCGGTAAATACAGTATACATATTGTAAATATAGTATACACAAATTGTATATATAGGTTTTTATGGAAACTAGATATATATAATTTTGTTTTTAACTTACCTGAGTCTTCAACCATTTAGCAAAGTGTAGATCTTTACGTTTTTCAATCTCACCTGCGGATGCATTTGGGAAAGCCTCATTAACTTGGCGAATAAATTCACTAATAGAAAATATAGTTATAACAAATGTTTTCAAAGCATATATAAGTACGAAAATAACCCTTTTGACCTCAATCCATAGTTGGTAATTATAATATGTACCTCAGAGATGGGCTAATTTCGTCGCATTGTAAGAGAATATATGTGTGTGCACAATTATAGTCTTCGTACGAGAACCAGTCTTCTTTTCTTATGATTCCGGCATGCCTACCAACTGCACATAATATATCTGGGACATCAGAAACTAGATACGTTTGTGCGATGCCACCATCGTCGTACCTACGTGGAGCTCTTTTTCGTGTCCGGACAGTTGGAGGGAAGTAATATGAGCTGAAATGAGAGGTTTCTTCGGTTAAACTTCCCGCAACAATTGATCCCTCAACCCTAACTAGGTTTTTTGCCTTTTCTTTTAAGTGTTTCATGAATCTCTCGAAAGGATACATCTAACGAAATTGAACGGGCCCACCTAAATCGGCTTCGTGAGGAAGATGGACAGGAAGATGCTCCATCACATCAAAGAAAGATGGAGGGAATATCTTCTCTAAGTTGCACAGCAATATTGCGATGTTATTGTTTAGTTGTTGAATTCCATCCTGAGTCAGAGTTCGCACACACAGATCTCGAAAAAATGTTCCAACACCTAAACCCAAAGTCCAATATCAACCAAAAAAGAAATGTAATTTTCCACACATCATTTGTTTAGATATTTAAATATCGTCATAGAAAATATACCTGCAAGTGATTCATGCGCGTTCATTGGCAAAAGCTCTGCAAAGGCGAAAAGCAATAATTTCTGCATAAACACATGACAATCATGACTCTTCATACTAGAAAAAATTTTCCCTTGCTCCACAGACTTAAATAGTTTTGACACGTACCCATCTGGGAACTTAACTTCGGTGGAAACCCAGTTGAAGAATGTTGATTTGCCTTCGTTTGAAAATCTAAAGATAGGCACTGGAGCTCTCCCATCTCCCGTGAGATGTAACTTAACTCTAGAGCATATAAGAGGCAAATCCAGTCTAGACTTCAAGTTGTCTTTAGACCTGGTTGGAACGTTTAAGATGGTGTGGATGATGTTATCGAATTTTTTTTTCTCAATGTGCATGACATCAAGATTGTGGCGCAATAGATGATCCTTCCAGTATAGTAGATCCCAAAAAATGCTCTTATTATGCCAATTATGTTCTTCAAGGTATCCATCTGGGAGATTGGTCAGAATATTAAGCTAGTTACCACCACGTTTTGTTGTGTCCTAAGCTCCCCAATAATCAAGTTGACATTCAATTTGCTCTCCTGAAAGATATGGAGGTGGGGGGATACGTACACGTTTGCCCTTTGTGAACAACCTCCTGTTCCCCCGGTACAGATGGTTCAAACCATCAAGATTTTCTACCATTTTTTAGTTGGAAGGCATATGTTTCATTTTGGCAATATAGACATGATAACCTACCATGTGTTGTCCAACCAGATAACATTTCGTACATTGGAAAATCGCTTATCGTCCACATAACCACAGCTCGCATGGTAAAATTCTTTTTCCTAGAGTAATCAAAAGTACGAACCCCATGAGATCACAACATGTTCAACTCGTGAATCAGCGGCTGTAAAAACACATCAATAGATCTTCTTGGATGCTTCGGACCAGTGACTAAAATACTCAAAAACAGAAATTCCCTCTGCATGCACATATCAGGCAAAAAGTTATAAGATGTCAATATAACCGGCCACAAAGAATATTGCCTGCCAGACATACTAGAACGGACTAAAACCATCTGTACATAGGCCAATATAAACATTGCGCTTCTCTTTAGCAAAATTAGAGTGTACCGATTTGAAGTGTTTCCAAGCTTTTGCATCAGAAGGATGATGAACTTCTCCTTCAATAGTTGAATGTTCCGCATGCCACCTCATTGATGCAGCTGTTCGTTCCGAATGGTATAACTTTTGTAGTCTATCTGTTATGGGCAGGTACCACATTCTCTGGTACGACACTTTACTTCTACCAGCTCCTTGGGGCTTAAATCTTGGTTTGTGGCAAAATTGACATTCCTGTAGATCTTCATCATCTTTCCAAAATATCATGCAATTGTCAATGCAAACATCTATCATCTACGAGGGCAATCCTAAACTAGAGACTAGTTTATGTATGTCGTAATATGACTTAGCAGCTTCATTATCCTCTGGCAAATATTCTTTTAGAAGAGCTGCCCAATCATCCATGCAACTCTCAGATTGATTATGATCAGACTTTATTGTCATCATCCTAGATGCCAATGATAATTTAGACAGACTTTCCCTACAACCTTCATAGATTGGTTGTTTTGCAGAATCAAGCATATCATAAAAACTTTTAGCATCTACATTGGGTTTTTCAGCAACATCAGCAGTAGACATAACTCCAGGAAATGCATCGGTTACCATTTCTTCGAACCTATTATGCTCTAACCCGACATCATGATCATCATTTTCTATAACAAATTGATGCTGATCATACTGCTCATTCGAATAACCCTGATCCATAGGTTGGTAACTAGTACTCCCCGAAGTTTCTTCTTCATATCCTTCTCCATGATAAAACCAAACATAATACTCAGGTGTGAACCCTCTATTAAATAAATGCGTACCAACTGTATCAATTGTCTACGGTCTCGAATTTTTGCACTTCCGACACGGGCACACCATCACTTCGGTTCGTTGAATTGTAGGCACACTACTCGCTTGAGCCATGAAAATTTCAAGGCCGTTGAGGAACTCTTCTGAAAGCCCTCCATTTTCATCTTTACTTCGATACATCCAACGTCTTAATTCGTATATATCGCCCATTTTAAAAAAAAAAAGATTTAGTAGAAAAAAATAATTTAAAATTTTTTTTTTTCGGAACTTAATTTTTTTTTTGTTTATGTCGAATGATTTCTTACTCTGGGGTTGGGTGCGTATATATAGGAGATTTTAGCATCGAATTTGCATCGAATGTTTGAATCGAATTAGCATCACATTAGCATCGATTACCTTTGCGTCGATTTTGCATCGAATTAGCGTCGTTTTTGCGTCGTTTGTAAGTGTCGCTAAATAAGTAGGTGAACCCGTTTTTAATGTGTCACCTACCTTCCAAATTCGACGCAGTATTCGACGCTATATTCGACGATATATGTTCGACGTTAAATCGATGCAATTTTAGCATTGATTTAGCGTCGAATTTAGACTCCCGACGGAACTTCGACCTAAATCGACGCTCTATAGCGTCAACTTGTTTCGTCCCTAATTAGCGTCGGATTTTGTTATCGACGCCATTATGACACAAAATCGACGCTATATTAGCGTCGAAATAAATTCGACGCTAAATTTCGACGCTAAAATTTTGTTTTCTTGTAGTGGAAGTACAAATATAAATTCTGAAGTTAAATTTACATAATTCTTGGTTATGTATACATTGCAAAGACAATCAAACAATATCAAAATAAATATCAAATTATTTTGAAATTATTAATTATACTTAATTCTATTTTTTATTTAATTTAAATATTTAATAAGAACAATAAAAATGAAATAAATGGACATTTATAATAGATTTAAATGGAAATTTGTTTTCGCTTAGGTGGACACTTTAGGAAGAGAGTAAACTTTGCTATTATATATATATAGATTTTCTCGTATTTTGAACTCTGGACTCGATATTTTTCATTTACAAATATTTTTTTGTATATTTCGGGTAAAAAAAAAGTTTCAGGTACAAAAGACCTGAAAAACCCGAAACCGAATGATACCCAAACATTTTTGAGTATTTACATGTATAATAAGTTTGATCTGAAAAGAACCGACTCGAATCCGAACCAAAAAAATTCAGGTATCTATATGGATCAAAAATTCTTCTACCCGAATTACTCGAATCCAATAGGAACCGACCCGAATCCGATCTGAAAACCTGAATGCCCAAAGCTACATTTGTTAAAGAGGTTGCTTGATGATGGATCAAATAATAATATAGTAGTCTAATTAGATTTTTTCGTTCGTCATTTCTAATTTTCTAGTGTCGTTAATCTTTGTTTATGGTAAACAATAATGTTCAATGAAAATTTATTTGGTTAAGTATACTCATGTATGTGATGGAAGAAAAATCCTTTTAGTTACATTGCGTACAAAATTTTTAAGCTAATTAGCCAACAATTTAAGTAAGTTTTGATGTGTAGAAATTGTGTACCCTTAGGGTATCAAGTGATTAAAAAAAAATGAAAAAAAAAACAAAAAAAAGAAAAATCTGCTGAAACGTCTCACGCAGTTGAGATTATTGATACGTCTCAAAGGCCACGTGGGGCTATGTCATTGGGTCACTTTTTTTTTTCTCAACAAATAAGAAGAAGAAGAAAGTGAATTTTTTCTAACTAATTATAGTTTCAGATTCAGGGATTTGAATGCAAGAAGAGGCCACCGATCTATGAAAAAAAATTTTGGGGGTTTACAAAAAAGAAAAATCACGAAGAAGAAGAAGATTGAGATTTGGAGTCTCACCGATAATTGAGAAATTTTATTAAGCCTCAATTATTAAGTTAATATTATTAAATATTAAGTTCAAAATCCATAGACGACTCACGAGGATCAAACTAAAAAGTTGGTAAAATGTTAAAAGTGTTATATATATGGAAATTGATTTTGTTGGTAGAGACTACTGTATTTCGCCACGACCTCCGACGTGTAACCGCCTTTGGTCAGAACCACAATCGCCTTGGCACCTAAACTCCTAGCCGTAGAAACGGCGGAAGCGGCTAAGCTCTCGATCGGTGATAACGGTAAAGAAACGATATCTAGGGTTTTCTTCTGCATAGCTTCGTAATCGATGTAATCCTCTGCCTCTTTACAGATTCTTGACATAGTTAACACAGCGGTCTCAGGGTGAGCTCCGGCGGCTGTTTCTCCGCTTAGCATGACGCAATCTGTACCGTCGAGGACAGCGTTAGCTACGTCTGTGGCCTCGGCTCTAGTGGGACGAGGAGATATAGTCATCGACTCAAGCATCTGTGTCGCTGTCACGACAGGTTTCCCGAGAGCATTCGCCTTCTCGATCATCATCTTCTGAGCTAGAAACATCTTCTCAATCGGAATCTCCATTCCTAAATCACCTCTAGCCACCATGAATGCATCAGTGTTCTTCAGAATGTTGTCGAAATTCATCACTCCTTCTTGATTTTCCACCTGTTAATCATCACAACGTTAGTATATAACTAAGAAGAAATCAAATTTTACTTAACGAAAAGAAAGTGTTCTGTTTTTTACCTTTGACATAAGCATGATGCTCTTTGAATGTTCTCCAAGTAATTTCCTAACCTCGATTAGGTCAGATCCTTTACGAACAAAGGAAAGAGCGATGATATCGATCTTATTCGGAACTGCCCATTGGAGAATATCGACTTGATCTTTCTCTGTAAGTGTTGGGAGATCAACTACAATTCCAGGGAGATTGACGTTTTTTCTTTCTCCAAGACTCGCAGAGTTTTGGCAACGGCAACGAACAAGGCCAAGATTCTTGTCACAGGACAAGACGGTAAGTGAGATTGTTCCGTCGGAACAGAGAATCACGTCGCCGGACTTGAGATCCTCTGCAAGTTTCTTGTAGCTCATGGAGATTGTGTTTGAATCTCCTTCAATGGTGTAATCGGTTGAGATTGTGACCTCTTGACCTTGAATTAGCTGAACCGGTTTACCTTCTTTGAGAAATCCGGTTCGGATCTCAGGACCCTACAATTACCAAATTAAAATCAAGTTAATTCAAAACCCTAATCGAATCGTTTGATATCAAAAGTAAAAACAATGATGAATTAGGTTTTTACCTTTGTGTCGAGCATGACGGCACAGAGAATACCAGTGTTTTTCATGGCGATTCTAAGATTATCGAGAGTTTCTTGATGGTAATCGTGAGAACCATGAGAGAAATTGAACCGGGCTACGTTCATACCGGCTTTGAGAAGCTTTTCGATCATCTCGACAGATCTAGACGCCGGTCCAAGAGTACACACGATCTTAGTCTTTGACTTAAGGGCTCCATTGTTTGTTTGTCCACCAAGTAATTTCTCCATTGTGAAAAAAACCTAAAAAGCGTAGAATTAAGAACAAAAAAAAGTTTGTGTGATGTGTTGTGTTTGTGAAAGGTTATGATTTATGATAAGAGTCACGTATCTATAGGTATATTATATAGGGAATGGATATAGAACTTCAAGAGAAATAATTTCCTTTTGTCCCATTAACAGAAAAGGCAAAAAGACAATTTCCTTTTAAGTATAGTCTTAGATTTGGTAACAACGGGTTTAAATTATTATGTTCTTGCTTGTCAAGAAATAGCAAATCAATTCTAAATCAATAGAATGTCCACAACCGCCATCAAAAACACTAATTAATATCGACCGCCTCGCGCGCGATGGTAAAATGTTTTTTTTTTCCTACTATTAGATGCATGATTACTGTTGGACCCGAACCTTTGGCCAAAGAAGATCTGGCGGCCCAAGAAATAGCTAAGGCCCAACTCAGTTCTTAACCGCGGTCTGGTTAAACTGAGGTCAAATTTGGCAACTACAAATTAAGATAAAACCCAAGAACACTGGAGCGACCTATCAACGACGGGTGAGCAAAATATTCGCTGACCAACTCGGCGATACGATGGAGGCCTACATCGATGATATGCTCGTGAAATCCCAAAAGACCGGCGATCACATCGCCCATCTGCGCGACTGTTTTACAATCTTGAACAAATTTTGAATGAAGCTCAACCCGACCAAATGTACTTTTGGGGTCACCTCGGGCGAGTCCGTGGGCTATATCTTCACACAACACAGAATTGAAGCAAACCCAAGGCAAATCACCGCCATCATCGACCTGCCCTTGCCGAGAAATAAGAGAGAAGTCCAAAGACTCACAGGCCGCATCGCCGCCCTAAACCGTTTTATTTCTCGATCCATACTATTCTACCAGTTGCTACGTACTCCCAAAGACAAAGATTTCCTCTGGGACGACCGATGCGAAGCCGCGTTCAAAGATCTCAAGGCGTATTTGCCCACTCCACCCGTACTAGCCAAGCCCAAGCCAGGCGAGACTTTGTATCTCTACATATCCGTAACAAACACAACGGTCAGCGGAGTATTGGTGTGCGAAGATCTGGGCGACTAGAAGCCCATCTTTTATGTCAGCAAGTCATTAGACGAGGTAGAATCGTGTTATCCCCTCCTTGAAAAACTTGCGTTGGCAATTATCGTCGCAGCACGCAAACTACGGCCTTACTTCCATCCCACTCCATCGCTGTCATCTCAACATTGCCACTGAGAACGATCCTCCACAGCCCGAGCGTGTCCGGTAGGATGGCCAAATGGGCGATCGAGCTCAGCGAGTACGACATTGAGTTTCGAAATTGCACGAGTGCTATATCACAAGTCCTAGCAGGTTTTCTCGTCAAGCTACCCCTGGTCCCACCAGAAGCCAGTCTAGTTACACAAGAGTGGATCCTTCACGTCGATGTATCCTCATCGCGACATGGAGCCAAAATCGTCATCCGCCTTGAATCCCCAACTGGAGAAGTATTGGAGCAATCGTTCCGACTAGAATTCAAGGCATCGAATAATGAGGCCGAGTACGAGGCTCTACTCGCCGGTCTACAGTTGGTAAAATAAGTCGGAGCTTCGCAGATCTATGCGTACTGTGACCAAAGACAAAAGGATGAAAGCTTACTTAAAGCTTGCCCGAGAGTTGACTACGGACTTTGACACTTTTAAAATCACAAAGATTCCACGGACAGACAACACTCAGGCCAATGTGCTCGTTTCCCTAGGTTCCAGCTCGGATTTCGACTTACGACGCATGATCCCCATCGAATCCATAGCCGAGCCAAGCATCGCCTTGCCTAAAGGTATCTGCAACATCGCCAATACACTCGATGACCAGGTCGACAACTCGGAGATGATTCCACAAAAAAATCATCACGCTTCCATGACGGACTGGCGTTAGGAATTAGTCGCGTATATCGTGTCTGGAGAAATTCCAAGGGACAAATGGGCCGCCAGAAGGCTGAAGACCCATAGCGCGCATTACATCATTATCAAGGGCGAGCTCTACTACTGGAACGTTGTTGGCGCCTTGCTACAATGCCTAGCCGGCAACGAAACGTATCAAGTAATTGCCGAAACGCACGAGAGAGCTGGCGGAAACCATTCTAGAAGACGAGTCCTGGCGGTCAAGATCAAGAGCCTCAGTTTCTTTTGGCCAACTATGCTGAAGGATTGTGCTGAGCACGCCTGTTGTTGCGAGCAATGCCAGCGCCACAGACTGATGATCAACTTGCCAGCTGAACCGCTTACAACAGCGACCACGCTATATCCCTTCATGCGATGGGCAATGGACATTATGAGCCCCTTCCCCAGGTCAAGGTAGAAGCGATACATCATCGTAGTTACAGACTACTTTACCAAATGGGTAGAGGCCGAAGCTTATGCTATGATTCGGGCTCCCGACATGCAAAATTTTATATGGAAGTATGTCATCAATCGTCACGGGCTACCTTACGAAATTGTTTGCAGTTCATTTCTGTGATCATCAAAGACTTTTGCACAAAGTGGAAGATACAGTTGAGCAATCAACACCAATGCCCTATCTCCCAAACTTATGTGCGTTCCATACTGATCAAAAGCGATCTCAACATCAGCACGAGGAGGTTTTGCAGGCCGCAAATAAGGAGGATACACCATGAAGTCCGCCTCGGTGACATCTTCCACGTCCAAAGCGTCTAACTCCAGCTCAAACTTTTGAAAGTTCTCCTCAGGATCCTTTGGTTTGTCGACTGGGACGGCGATCCCTTCTCTTTTTAGAGCAGTTAGGTAATCCTTGATTGCTATCGCTTGATTCATCAAGGCGGAAAGCACAGAAAACCTATTCACTTCCACGGAGTGTGAGATCGATTTCTTTATCCTAAGCAACTTGTAGTTGCATTTTACGATGATCTGGTTAACCTCATACTCATGAGAAGCACGCAGACGAGTCATCTCTTTCTCATGAAAGACCTCAAGGGATTCTTTTTCCACCTTCACCCTCTCGAGCTCTTCCTCGGCATACTTCGCCCTCTGTCTCGCGTCCTCGGCCTTCACAGAGAGGTCGTTCATTGCAGCCTTCTGCTTAGCAATTGATTCCTTTAAACTGGGAATCTTTGTGACCTTAGCCCTTATCGCAGGATAGCTTTTAAGCTTTTCAGCAAGCTTGTGGACGCGGTGATATATCATGGTTTTTACCCGTTTTTTACCATGATATAAGTCCTTTTCATAGAGTTTTTTTGGTATTTTTCGAGTCTTTTTGAGTCTTTGAAGATTATTGGACGATTGGAGCTTTATTGGAAGCTTTTCGAGCATTTTGGAGCATCGAGGAAAGAAGGGCCGAAGTGATCAAGTCGGAGTCGAGTTTTCAAGGCTGTATCGATCGACATGCCCGTCTGACACGTGAAGACTTCAAGTTTTGAAGAAATTCCAGTTTTGCCCAAAAAGCTCATAAGTTGTACAAGAAGCCCAATCTGAATTTTAGACCTTATATATAGTTTTTCCTTAGGCTTTTATGATGGGCTTGTTTTTAATTAAGACTTGAAGATTCAAAGATTGACAGAGCTTTTAGGAGATTTCAGACTTTCAGACTTCATCGATCTAAACTCTCTGTATCACTTACTCTATCTCTTTTATGCAATTTATTTCATTCATTATGATTTCATCATCAATGTCTTAATAGTTTACTTGTTAGGTTTAGGGTAATTCAATGGTTTGATGAGAAATTGGTAGGATTGAAACCCTGTTAGGATTTATCTTTATGTTCTTCATCTAGATTGATTTAACTCTGATTTTAGGATTGATCAACTGAAATTGGATATCCTAGGTTGCTTTAATAGATGTGAAAGTATTATTAACAACCAGACAATCTTAGATGAGCAAAATTATATATTCGCAAAGAAATTTGGCTTAGTAATTTTGTGAACAATTGAACCTGAACTTAATGCTTGTCTTTCTTCACTGAATTTGCAAAGAAATTTAGAATTTAGGGATTTAGTCATAGATAATCTCTGCAACGAAAGCTGATTGGTTTTATATTCGTGTTTGAGTTCTAGAACCGTTCTTAACAAATCCTAACTGTTTTTATCCTCGTGTCGATCGACACGGACATCCATGTCGATCGACACAGCCGTATTTCAAGTCATTCCTGTGAATTACCCAATGCCTAATCTTTTGTCTAATTAATTTCAACAACTTTATCATCATTCACTGTTTATTTTGCTATTTTTCATTACACTAATACATTCTTACTTAGCATAATTTGAATTCACTAATCGATTGTGTGTTTAGGTTCCCTGTGGATTCGATCCCTAAGTACTACTACGATCTTTTAATTTGAGAGAGTAGCTCAGGGTAAATTTGAGCATATCACCTGGCATTCACAGAGTAAGCAAATTCGCATGGGTGATCATCTATCAGAAGAAAAACCAAAAACCCGGTGAGTAAAAGAAAGCAAAGTTACGAAGAGGATCTGAAAAATGAGGCAATAGGCATGAACAAGCTCACCTCCATCGCACTCCCCGCAAACGTATGGTACACGTCCTTCTCCACCAAGTCATCCGGGAAATCGTACTCCATGCTATAGGGAATCTTGGAGAACAGATCAGCGCACGCCCACGGATTATTTGTGATGTGCTCGCTCACTGTAAAGTTAAAGGTAAGGTTGTAGGCCACTGAGTCTTCTCCCGAAGAAGTAGCTTCCTTGGCGACACCCTCCCCGGTCGGTTCCGAAGTACGGGCTTTCTTGCTTTGTCCATGAGGATCATCCTTCACCGGCCTCTTCTTCCCGTCCTTTTTCTCAGAAACCCCTTTTGTGGTCTCGTTAGCCTCGACAGCAGGCCTTTTCCAGCAGGCCTTTTCCAGCTTTCTTTCCAACAAAGGAGGTTCCGGTCTGCTTTGCGGTAAGGATCCTGGTCTGCTTTGTGGCAGAGGGTCTAGTCTGCTTTGCTGCAGCTGCATTCCATGTTTTGGCTACATGAGCCCCTTTTGGATCAACCCTCTTGCCGGAGCCAGAGCCCCGACCTTTTCCTTCTACATCTCTTCGGTGTAGTTGACTCTTTGGAACTTGGTTTTACCCATCTTCTTTTCTTTTTCTTTTTTGACGGGGTTTTTTTAGGTTTGATTGGTGAGAAAGTGTACAGATATAATGGAGCGAGCTCTAAGTCAAAACAACTTCAAGAGAAAGAGAGACGGTATTAACAAACAACTCGATCGAGCCCAAAACTTGAAATGCACAAATCGAACACCAACCAGTAGTAATCCGCCCTATGCACCTCTGGATCCGCTGCTCGAGAAACTCTGGCCAAAGTTGAGGTTTCAGCGTTTTCAAAGTATCAATTCAACGATTTCTCTCTGGGCTTTAGAGCAGTCAATATCACAAGGACTGGATTGCTTGAAAAAAAATAGCAAGCTCTATAGCAATTGGAGGATTAAGATTCAGGGATATCAGGGATTTTAACATTGCTTTGTTAGCAAAGCAGAGTTGGCGAATCCTGAAGAATCCAGAGTCACTTCTTGCCAAAATATACAAGGCAAAATATTTCAACAAGACAAGTTTGTTTGCAGCAAAGCATGGCAAGCAGTCTAGTTATGCGTGGAAAAGTATATTTCAAGGTAATCAACTTCTTTTTCAAGGCTTGCAATGGATTATAGGAAACTGAAAGAATGTTATAGCATGGAAAGATAATTGATTGTTTGATATAAAACCAAGACCAATTAGGTGTAAGTTTCTCTTGACTTTAAAGTTGCAGATCTTTTGATCATAGGTACTGCAACATGGGACACAACCAAGCTGAATGGGTTAGTGAATGCAAAGGATATTCATAAGATTCAATTACTGAAGCCAAGTATTAGTGGAGTGGAGGATCAAATTATATGGAGAGGTACAAAGGATGGAATATACAGTGTCAAATCAAGTTATCACTTCATTCACTCTCCTAATAACTTGATTTGATGATTTTGATGGTTAGTGAGATTTGACAATGTATATTCCATCCTTTTATCACTAACCAAGATGATAAAAAAAATCATCAAAATTTTATGGTCCGTCAAAGTACCACCTAAAATTAAGCATTTCTGGTCGAGAGTTTTTCACAAAACAATTCCTGTTGCAGAAAGATTAAAAAGTAGGGGAATAAGAGTGGAGACTACTTGCCAGTTATGTGGAGATTATGAAGAGTCGATCAATCATATGCTCTTCCATTGTAGAGTTGCTAAGGAGATTTGGGAGCACTCTCCATCTCGCCACTTATCAGGTAACCATTTGAGCAGTAATGATCTGAGTAGTAATGTGGCTATGCTGATGGATTTAAACAAATAACCAGCTAGTAATTATCCTCTATATCCTTTTCTTGGTTGGAGAATATGGAAAATGAGAAACAATCTTATCTTTAATGGAAAGAGAGAACTCATTCCAGATATAATCAATAAAGCTATTATGGATTATCAGCAGTAGATTGAGGCAATAAACCAAGATAAGGATCAACAGGAGCAAAATATCAAGCAAACAAGGGATGATAACAAACCAACAATAGCATAGATGATAAAAAAAACTAATGGTTGGTGTTGTTTTGTAGATAGCTCCTGGTTTTCGGATAAGCATATAGCTAGAATAGGTTGGGTGCTTCTTAATCAAAGAGGAACAACAATTATGAAAGGCTCCACTTCGATAGAACCAGTTGCAAGCTCTTAGAGATGCAGTACAACAAATTAAAAGGCATGGTTACAAGAAGGTTGCTTTCTTTGGAGATTCAAAAGTAATGATTGACACACTGAATAAATGCTGGAAAAATGATCAAAGAGGAAGAAATCAAAAGGTTGATACATACATATTGTGAAGATATTAAAAGAATAGCAACCGAAGATGTGGAGTTTAAGTTTGAAGCTGTTCCAAGAGAGGTAACACAAGAAACTGACACTTAAGCTAAATCTGCAAGAATGTTGAAATCAAGCTATGTAATATCTTGGTTTTCTAGTGTATAATTATGAACTATGTAAAATATTTCCTATCTAATAAATATTTGGCCGATAAAAAAAAAAAAAAGACTTGTAAAGAAGTTAAAATTTCTCAGACTCCAAGTTACAATTATTCAAAAATGTCAAAAACTTTGAAAAATGCGATAAAAAAAAAAGAAGAAGTCAATATTGATGAGGATTACAATGGTTAAAAGAAATTTTGTTATCTTCATAATTGTTATAATCAACCAAGATGTCAAAACTGATGAGGATCACGAAACATCATTTTGTTATTAGAGAATTTTATTGGAACAAATTATCCAAAAAGGACGATTTGGGAAAATCATTGTTTCATCTGAAAAGGAATTTGGTGATTACGGACTTCCGAGGGACCGAGGGGGCATGTGTTTTGCTCCCCATGGCCGACTCCATTACTAATGCGTAGCTGTCTAATCAATAATTCTTTATACTTGTAAAATATATTAAATCTTATATTTAATCTTATATTTAAAGAAAGTCTTTTATTTCAAATTACATCGTTTTCAATTTGAATGTAAAAATTAATAATTGTTTATTGATTTTGACTGTTTATATTCTACAAATTTTTTTATCATTGGTTGAATTGTATTTAAATAAATAATACATGATGTTTTCATTTAAAAAAAAAACTAAATAATTTATTTATTTATATGCAAAATCTTTGAACATCATTTATTGTGAAACTGAAAGAGTAGGTTATTGTATTATTTAGAGAGATTTTTTATTTAATAATCTTATTAATAAAATGCTTAATTAGTAAACTAACAAAACTGAGATTATTAATTCATAAAATAAATAACCAATTGATTCAAAATAAATGATGATTTTGTCCCTCTCCATTAAGCAGAAACTGATTTTTTGAGGAGCTGTTTAATGGGGAGGGGTAAGTCTCGTCTAACTTACACGTCTCACTTACACATTACACATTACACATTACACATTACACATTGGATTGTCTTGGTTAGATGATGAATTATCTTTTTTTGGTCAAATTTTCCAATTGCCCTTAGTAAAAGGTTGTAGTACATAAATAAGGAATAAACAAAAACTCTCTGCCTTTTACTTTAAAAAATGAATTAAGTACTATAGAAGATAGTATAATTAACAAACTAACAGTTAGAAAATAAAAACTCAAAGAAATAAAAATGAAAAACTAGCATGGATTGAGGTTTATTACAAGTTAATCTTTTAGAAATCGTGTGTGTAAAGTCACCTCCAATGGTTAAAAACCAAGTGGCGTTCTTAAACATAAAATATTATTATTTTATTATAATTTTAATATATTATTAAATTTTAATTTAAAAAGTAAAAACTAGATCAACTGGAGATTGACACATGACATATTAGTATCTAGAAGGTATTTTTAATAAGAACCGATTTTTCTCTTTTATCTTATTTTTTTATTTTTTATTTTTTAGTAGAAACCATCATTGGAGATGGCCTAATGTTTTTGGGAACCGACTTGAAATCTAGTAGGTTGTTCGTATTTATAACTAGTATCCGACTAACAATTAAAATCACTCTTTATATATAATATACTATCAAGATACTGACTTTATTAACCGTATAATAATAATAATATTATCCAACTTTCTAATTAAGTTTATTTGTTGTACTTATATTTTATATGGCTATTGACATTTTTTCTATAAGTTGTTAAAATAATATAACCAAGTTACTATAGATTGTCCGGTTATTTAAAATTTGTATCCGACTAATAATTAAAATTACTTTTTGAATATGTTCTACTATGTGGATACTGATTCTATTATCCAAATCTGTCGTCGCTACTTCCTTTATAGAGAGCCGAGAGACCCATTTAGGAATAGAAATGTCCTAAAAAAACTACCCAAATAGTGTCATACTTTCTGCTAGTTTTGCAAATACCCAATAATGTGTTGCAATCCACTGCAAATACTCTTTCTTTAAAAACACAAAAAAATTCTTCGCCATTTGTTTCCATAGCTTCGGCTGCTCCGTTAACGCCGGAATTGTGGCTTTGTCTTTAAATTTTCCGCTTTTTTTCTTATGCTTATCAGTTCGTCTTTTTAGATGAAGATTTCATATCTGGTTTTTCTATATCTAAAATTTTAGATTGGATTTGGCTTCTCCTCCTTAGTTGGATGCGTTTTCCTTTTGTTTTGTGGTTTCGAGCATGTTTCGAGGGTGCATCGACGTCGTCTTTATTAGGATTTTGGTCTTCGTGGTTTGTGTAGCCATTTAGGCTTGTTTACAGTGGTTTGAGGCTTATTCTTGGTTCGCAATTTTCGCTTCAAATCCTAGAGTTAATATGTTTTAGTTGGATCCGGTTCTATTTCCATGGGGTTTTGAATCTAGGTCACAGAATTGTGGTCCGTCGAATCAGGAGCGCTAGATGAATTGATCTTTAAAGTCTCTTGGCAGTGCGACATAGCTTCTTTCGCTACGAATCTGCTTACCTTTCTTCACCTCTAGGCCTAGATTTTGTTATCCTCTGGTTCGGTGGTGTTTGGTTGGTTCGTGGATTCTCGATATGGGTCGTTGTTGTGGTTTCGGTGAAATGTCTCGAGTCTTATTACCGGCTTGGCTTTGCTTCCTTCATCTTTTGACGCGTCTATTAAGCTTCCTCATTGCCTTCCTCCTCCAAATTTGCAAGAAAAGGAATATGATTTTTAAGCTAAGCGTTTGTCCTCTCTACGGTATTCTTTTACATGGATAGCCGAGCTATGACTTGATTTTTTTCTAAAGCTGGAGTCTCTCTTCCTTCAGTCTTCTTCAAGTGGTCAAGTCGTTTGCGTCCACTCGACTTTTCTTTGCAAAGATGTATGGGAGTCCGGTGATTGTTCACGATTCCTCTATAGTGATTGCTCGGCTACTCGTTAGTTGTTAGTTTTTTGTGTTGTAGTTTGGGGTATATCTTTGTACTTTTTCTTGTTTGGCTCTCTCCCTGAAAGAGACTTGTTCTTTACCGGGCTCAGTTGTAACTCGGAAAGCATGAACATGATGAATGAACCGAAAACTTAGATGAAAAAAAAAGAACGTAGTACAAAATTTAATAGTTTTTCAATTTTGTGAAAATTGTAAAACGACATTTTTTTTTACTTTTCAAATGTTCAATATACTCTTCTTGTAAATTAGATTTTTGGAGTTAAGAATTACACATCTCGGATTTAGAACTCCATCTAATTTGATTAATCACAGTGGATTACAAAAAAAAATGACCCCCAAAAAAAACCTCAAGATCTATAATTCCTAATTAAGACTCACTTTACATACTTTTCGAATTCATTATTCCGTAAAAACAAAAATTAGTGTTTTAAGGAAGAAACGTAGGAACAGAAGAAGTGAGATGCGAAGAGTGTTGTTGGTGATGATGTTGATGATCTTTCATTTGATTCTCCGCCGTGGAAGCATGACCGCACCGGTCACATCTCACCGGAGTAAGAATCCGGCGACAAGAAGGACAAGAAGACCTAGAAACCAACCATTTGTCAATACACGCCACGTGGAACAAATGGCCACATAGAGGAAGGACTCTGATTTCTTCGCCGTCGGCGAAATCAGTGAGACAAATCGCACACTCCGTCGAATCTCCGCCGTCTTCCGCGGCGGCTCCGGAGGTTGACTCACCGGCGGTGAAAGTTGATCTCGGAAGAGACTGAAGAGCTTTCTTTTTCAACCCTTTGTTTGCCGACGGTGACGGCGAATCTCCTCCGGCGGTAAATCGCCGGAGACAAGCGCAACGTACGACGGCGGCGAGACCGGCTACGCATATGAGTGCACAAAGAAGAGCCGACAAGATCACAACCATGTCGGATTCCGCCGCAAGCATCTGCTCCGACGGTTGCGGTGGCGTCGCCGTCGCCGTTCCGAGGAATCTTGACGGTCGAGTCATTTTTTTGAGGATTGGGATTTTTGTTTTCTTTGTGTGAGTTTGAAGACAAGAGAATGTGAGAGTGATGAAGAAGATAAGAAAGAATCTTGATCCACGTTATAATAGAGACACACAAAGATACATACATATATATACACCTATACATATATTAATATTGAACATTTGCATCCGAAATAAAATACCTTTTTAATATGGAAAATAATTAACAAATCCATATAGTAATACACGCAGAAAAGTTTGGATGAAGAGAAACAAAATAAGATATTATCAAATTTTAATGGCTGAAAATAGTGATATGTGTTTACATGCAATTTACATCTCCTATTTACATGCAATTTACATCTCCTAATTAGAGTATATTGTTTTTTTTTTTTTCTAATCAGTCCGAATTTTTATCATCCAACTAATTTTCAGGATAAGTGTAGTCGTCAAGTAGTCCAATCTCCAGGTTTTCTAATGGACCGAAAGCATGACACTAATTCGACTGATCAAATAGTTTCAAAAAAAATCAAACTTAGATTGAAAGGGTTTACTTCATTTCTCCAAATTCTTTTATCACTAGATCATCATCAATTAGAATATATTGTTGTTTCGTGTGGACAAATATTCTGTTAACAAACATTTTGTTCTTAAAGGAGATGCATTTCTCTATATATCTCCAACTTCTTTGATGGATTATCTTTTGGTTTTTTGAAAATGATTTTTTTTAATGTGAAAATAATGTTTTTCTTTCTTTTTTTTATTATGAAAATATCTTATGACTAGTCAATTGATGTTGAGATGATCACTGCTTGTTTCAATTCATAAATACTACTTGAAAAATAGCTTTTTTATTTTTTTATTATAGTGTGTATAGTAAACAACACACTTCATGATGAAATTCAGACAAAGAGAGATAATTTATATTTATTCAAATTCGGAGGGAACTCGGAGTAAATATTAGGATCAGAAGAAATAAAATAGAAAAAAAAGATGGGTAGGTGGTTGGGCTTTATAGGTTGAGTTTTGACGAACACATTACCAAAAGCTATAAGTAAGCTTCTTTCTTACCTAAACGCCTAAACCCACCTTCGATTAGACCTTCTTTTTTATTCTTACATTAAAATATTTTTGATTCAATAATTTTCTGTAAAATAAGATAGAAGGAAAAAGACAAATGAGAGATCATTTTGTAGAAAATGGTATTTGTAAATAGCACCGGCCACACTATAGGTTATTGGCTTATTGCACTACTTTAATATAAGTTTTCAACATTCTTAATCTCATTTTGTATTTCCTGCCATTCCAAATATATCAATTCAACCGACCATTTAATTAATAAATGAATTAGTTTAGGGTTATTTAGATGCTTGAACCTCGAAATCCGCATTTTGATTCTAATACATTTTCTTTTTTTCGGTTTAAATTGTCTTCTAATATATTTTGGATCTTGCAATTTTTGTATAGCCTAGGTGGGATCTGATATATAGTATTATAATTTGGGCAAATTTTCTGGTGGGATCTGAATTCTAAATCTATTACCATAATCAAAATCTTTAAAGTGGATCCACGTGTCCATAAATTTGGCAGGGATATGTTTATTTATATCGCAATAGAATGCAGTTTGACACGTAATGTATTAATGATTTTTGTAAGAACTAATAATCGGCAGGTTTTGACGTTCGTCAATTTACATATGAAGTTCACACATGTAGAGTATTTACCTGCGGAATAAGTAACCTAATCAATCACTTGTATTCTTGTGTACGTAAATAACACCAGCACTTAACGAGTTCCCAGCCATCGACTAGTACATTTCGTGGGAGCCTCTCCTCCCAAACTCCACTATATCAAAGATCAAAGATACACACGCCTTATCAATGGCGGTTGGCTATTTCTAGGGTTTCTACAAAGAGATATTTTAGAGAGAGATACAAAGAAGCATAACAGAGAGAAGAAGAAGAATGAAGAAGATGATTGATTTCTGTTGTAAAACTAATTTCGATCTCACTCTTTGATATGTCTGTTTCCATCTTGTTGTAACAGATTTTGTTACCCATATGGGCTTTTGATTCGGCCTGGCCCATTTCTCTCTCTCTAATCTCTTTGTCTTATGGGCTTTACATTACGAAGCCCAACATAAGTGAGATGTCAGATCATTTTCACAAACTCCACCTTGAGCCGACACAACACAACTCACACTTCTGCGAAACCCTAGTATGTTTTCGATCTCTGATACAGCGGCGAAGCTTGACGGATCGCTTTCCAGTCCGGTCGCGACTTCGACGGTTCTCCTCTTCCCTTGAACCGCAGTCTCCCTTCACCTCCGATAAGCCCAGGTACAGATCTCTCCTCTCTCCTTTGTCGAATCTGATTACTGAGGAGATTCGATCTGTTAGAGATTTATCTGGTCTTTTGAGATGATTCTGAAGTCCCCTTGCTTTCTGATTCTGACGATTATTTTCTTTTGTTGCATGTCCCTTCTAATCTGAGTTCTCGACGGTTCCCGACTGAACCGGCGACTAAAGCTGACCCTTCAGCTTTCCTGAACCTTTTGGATCTGTCGACGACTGGTGTCCTTAGATCTGAGTCTCCGACGGCTTCCTCTGTTGATCCGTCTGACCAACCACGCAACTAGAACCTCATACACCTTTTCGATACTTCAGAAGCAGGTAACTTCGAACCCCTTTTCAATCTGATCTGATTCTTTCTGATCTAACTGAAACCTTGATGAAGACTAATCGGTTAAAGTCTTCTCTTGTGCAGGTACTCCACCTGAAACTGAAGTCCAAATCCTTCAGCTTCTAGCATCACAGGTAACTCCTAATAACCTTACTGATTTGTCTGTACCTCCAACAATCAGTATTTCCAGTTACGGCAACTTACTAACTTGCGTGTTTCCTATTGTGCAAGGAGTCACTGGACCTGGAGTTACTTGGAGCTGCATAGCCACTTAGGCGATGTTGAGGAGATCGCAGCAGAGTTCAAACTTCTGCCTAGGTAAGGCTTTAGTTAGAAAATCTGCTGGATTCTTACTTGTATGAATTTTCTCTAAAATAACATCACCCTCTGCCACAACATCCCTAATATGATTATATTTAGTAGCTATGTGTTTAGTTCTCTCATGGTGCACTGCATTCTTTGAAATGGCCAGTGCACTTTGAGAGTCACAGTGTATCCTTACACTGTTAGTCTTAAATCCCATCTCTTCACAAATCCTTTTCAGCTACAAAGCCTCCTTATTAGCCGTTGACAGAGCCATGTACTCTTGCTTCAGTAGTAGATAGTGCAACAACATCTTGTAGATTAGACTTCCAACACACTGTATTACCCCAAACCTGAAACACAAATCCGGTAATAGACCTTCTCCTGTCTAAATCAGCTGCATAATCTGAATCACTGAACCCTTCAATACTAAACTCATCTGATTTTCTAAACACTAGGTTAGAATCCAATGCACCTCTAAGATATCTCATAATCCACTTAACCAAATCCCAGTGGTCTCTTCCTGGTGATGACATAAACCGGCTAACCAAACCAACTGCATGAGCTAGGTCAGGTCTAGAACCTATCATACCATACATAAGACTTCCAACCGCACTGGAATAAGGTTTATCCTTCATGTGCATAGTCTCCTCTTCCAACTGTTCTTCTGGTACAGTCCTTAACTTGAAATGTGGAGCAACCGAAGTGCTAACTGGTTTAGCATCAAATATACCAAACGTCCTTAAGACCTTTTCCAAGTAGCTTCTTTGAGAAAGGATTAGAGTTCCCTTTTGTCTGTCTCTTATGATGTCTATCCCTAGAATCCTTGAAGCCTTTCCCAAATCCTTCATTTCAAACTTCCTGTTTAGGCTTGCCTTTATATCCTTAATAACTGACTAATTCCCTGATGCTATAAGCATATCATCAACATATAACAGTAGATATATAGCTTTGTCAATCTGAACATACACGAATCAAAACTGCTCCTTATAAACTTCTGAGATTTCATAAATGTGTCAAACCTTAGGTTCCACTGTCTAGGTAACTGCTTAAGTCCATATAAGGATTTCTTTAGAAGACACACCTTGTTTTCATCCCCCGTTTTTTATAAACCCTTCTGGTTGTTCCATTAGAATCCTCTCATCTAGACTTCCATGTAGAAATGCGGTTTTAACATCTAGCTGCTCTAGCTTATAATCTAAGTTAACCACCAAAGAAAGCATGATTCTGATAGAAACATGTTTGACCACTGGTGAGAATATCTCATTATAGCCAGTCCCCTCTCTTTGTGAAAAACCTTGTGCAACTAGCCTTGCCTTATATCTCTGATCTTCAACTCCTGGAATCCCTGATTTCAACTTGAAGATCCACTTACAACCAACACACTTAGAACCAATACGCCTCTCAATTAGTATCCAAGTTCCATTCTTCCAAAGAAAATCCATCTCTTCCCATGTATCACCTTTCCAAAACTTGTGTTCTCGGCTGACCATAGCTTCCTTGTATGACTTAGGTTCCATAACCTCAATATCAGCTGCTGCTAGTGCATAAGCCACAAAATTATCATCTGAATACCTTGCTGGTTTCTTCCTTTCAGTCCGAACAACTCTGTCTCTGGCTAGAATGTAGTTGCTGATATATCATGGTTTTTACCCGTTTTTTACCATGATATAAGTCATTTTCCTGGTATTTTTCGAGTCTTTTTGAGTCTTTATAGGTGGACGAACGATTAGAGCTTAATGGGAGCTTTTGGAGCATTTTGGAGCATCGAGGAAAGAAGAGCCGAAGTGATCAAGTCGGAGTCGAGTTTTCAAGGCTGTGTCGATCGACACGGTCCTGTGTGTCGATCGACACGAGCAAATCTGACGTGAAGATTGAAGAATTTCCTCTTTGGCCCATGAAGCCCATAAGTTTACAGAAAAGCCCAGTCCAAATTTTAGATCTTATATATAGTTTTCCTTAGGCTTTTAGGTTTTTTATCAAGTTTTGAATTGAGATATGGAGGGAGGAGAGATTAGCAGAGCTTTTAGGAGATTTCAGACTTCCAGACTTCATCGTTTTCGAATCTCTGTATCACTTACTCTATCTCTTTTATGAAATTTTATTCATTCATAATGTTTACTACATCTATGTCTGAGTAGTTTGCTTGTTAGGTTTAGGGTAATTCTATGGTTTGATGAGAAATCGTTAGGATTGAAACCCTGTTAGGATTTATCTTTATGTTCTTCATCTAGATTGATTTAACTCTGATTTTCGGACTGATCAACTGAAATTGAATATCCTAGGTTGCTTTAATAGATGCGAAAGTATTATTAACAACCGGAGATAATCTTAGATGAGCATAATTATCTATTCGCAAAGAAATTTGGCTTAGTAATTTTGTGAACAATTGAACCTGAATTTAATGCTTGATTTTATTCACTAGGTTTGCAAAGAAATTTGAAATTTAGGGATTTAGTCATAGATTATCTCTGTAACGAAAGTTTATTGGTTTTATATTCGTGTTTGAGTTCTAGAACTGCTCTTAACAAATCCTGCCCGTTTTTGTCCTGTGTCGATCGACACGATCGATTTTCAAGTCAAACCTGCGAATTACCCATAGCCTAACCTTTTGTCCAATAATCATTCACTGTTTACTTTGCTATTTTTATTACATTCATACATTCTTACTTAGCATAATTTGAATTCACTAATCGATTGTGTGTTAGATTCCCTGTAGATTCGATCCCTAAGTACTACTATGATCTCTTAATTTGAGATAGTAGCTTAGGGCAAATTTGAGCATATCAGCTGCCCAAACTAGGTTCATCATTACCCTCTGAATCTGAAGTAGCCTGACTTTCATTCTCTGACTCACTTTCTGAATCTGAATCTTGAGAACTGCCCATACCTTCTGAATCAAAACCCTGACCTGATGAACCCTCACTGTCTGATGTAGCCGTATTAGGTGAAGTAGGTCCTTGAATTAGCTGGTCACTGAAAGTAACTTTCCTTTTAGGCTTGACCTTAGGAACCTTATCAGAGTTTGCAACCTCTGGTTCTGGTTCATTAGATCCTGCAAGTGTATGTTTATAGAGTTCCTTCTCATTAAACACAACACTCCTACTGATAGTACAATTTTCCTCATCTGGCAGCCAAACTCTGTAACCTTTAGTACCAACAGGATATCCCATAAACACTCCTTTCAAAGCCCTTGGACTTGTCTTATCTTGTACAGTGTGTACAAAAGTATAACACCCAAATCTCTTTAGGTGTGACAAGTCTGTTTTGTTTCCAGACCAAACATCTTCAGGTAATTTGAAATCAATAGACGAATTTGGTGATCTATTAATCAATTAGACAGTTGTAGATGTAGCCTCAGCCTAAAACTTTTTTCCCAAACCTGTTTCAGCCAACATACTTCTAACCTTATCCATGATAGTTCTGTTTAGCCTCTCAGCAACTCCATTTTGCTGTGGAGTATAAGTGCAAGTTCGGTGTCTTTTAATCCCTGAATCTTTGCATAACCCATCAAACTGATTGTTGCAAAATTCTAGACCATTGTCAGTCCTTAGACATTTGATTTTCTTTCCTATTTGATTTTCAACAGTATGTTTCCATTCTTTAAACTTACTGAATGCTTCATCTTTTGTTTTCAGGAAATAAGCCCATGCTTTCTTGGAGAAATCATCTATGAAACTGATGAAGCACTTGCACCCACCGAGACTCTCTGGATTTACAGGAGATCCCCAGAGATCAGAATGTATATACTCCAGTACATCCTTTGTAGTATGCTTGGTGTGGGAGTCGAAACTCGAACAATATAATTTGTCTAGGGTTTAAGGAACGGAGATTTCTATGTTACGAATCACGGAATGCAAAAAATAAGAAGATAGGTTTTCTTTATTGATGTTTATGCGAATCAATGTTACAAGTGTTTATGTGAAAATTTGCCGATCCCCTTCTATGAGGGTTAACAACTGTATATATAGCCTTTTTTCGCGACTAGGGATTTTGTTGAAGAGATAGAGACGCCATCCTGATTCTGCGAGATTCTCTCTCCGCAGAGTCGGTTACGTGCCGCGGGCTTCTCTTCGCGGCTCGGCCCACTTTTGGATGCTGCGGCCCATTCCCACGGCCCGGTCCAATACCTGTTATAACCATCTCGCGGGCTATACTTATGGTTTAGCCGCGGGTCAGGTTAAACCAAAGGGTTGGAGATTTCTGCAGTTTACCTGTTAAGAATTTCTACGAAAAGCCGGTTATGAATTTCCCGCGGGAGTCCGGTTAACAATTCTTTCCATATTTAGCCAATTTTGGCATGATTTGTAAGGGATGGATTTTGACCCCTACAGTTAGCCCCCCAACTTGGCAGTATTAATAATAGTGCAGGCAAGATTCAAGCGATCAATGTCAAAATTGGCGATCAGATGCTTTGGAAAATCGGTTGATCACAATAGTGAACCCCGCACTATTAAGAAATTGCCGTTAACAGTGTCCGGAATGTTCCGAATTGCTGCGGACATGCCCCGTTTCCACCGTTCTGTTTGGATAAGAACGGTTCCGGCATGTTTGCGTCGAGCCCTCAAGAACATGGTTTGGGCTCTGCAAAATTTTTTATTTTTTTTACATGGAAAACGAGACAGAAATTAGGTCCTATATAAAGGGAATAAGGGTGATTTTGCTCACAACTTGCCTTCCCAATCTCTCTCTAAGAAAAAAAGGTAGTTTCTCTCTCTACCCTATTTTTTGTCTTTTTTTGTTTGTTTCGTGTGCTGCTTTTTTTTTCTTTTGTCGGTTGTTCTCCCAACGACCCGATGGTCATCTTCTCCGATGACGACCTCGCATTTTCTGGCGGCCCCTTCTGTTCGTCTTCCGGCCATCTTCTTCTATCCTCAACCGCAGTTCCGTCTTCGCCATCTTAAACCTGTAGAGGATTTGCTTTTTTTTTTCTTTTGTCTGTCGGCCATCTTCTCCAACAAGACCGCCGGCTTCTCTCCTCTGTTTTCCGGCAAAAAACCCCACCGCCGTTAATCCGTCGCTCGCGTGCAGAAGTGAAGCCGCGGCGCATATCTGTGGAGGGGAAGCCGATGGCGCGCAGATTCGTTAACCGAGCCAAACCGAGCCATTGACCGAGCTGTTGACCGAGCCATTGACTGAGCCATTGACCCGACCTATGGTTCTGCCTTATGCCCGTGTTGCTGTTGTTGACAGGAAAACCAACTAGTGTGAAGCGCGGACCGTAGAGTGCTCAATCCGTTTCGGGAGGAAACTTGAGTTACTTCTTGGTTTGTGTGAAACTCGGGTTGGATTAAAAATAAGACCAACCGCATGGAAACCATTCTGTTGGGCACTCGATCCGTTTCAGGAGGAAACATGAGTTGTCAGTGGTTTGCGTGAAACCCGTGTAGTTTTGAGAAACCGACCGTGTGTGACCCTATCCGTTGGGCGCTCTTTCCGTTTTAGGAGAAAACACGAGTTATCCTTGGTTTGCGTGACACTCGTGTTGTGTTGGTGGACTCTAAGCTACGGGTGGTGTAACCCATTCTGCTTCGTGAGTTACTGTGACGTGGGTCCGGTGAAACCTTGAACCACGTCATGATGTCTGGAGGGAGCCGGAACCTAACGTCTTCTCCCGAACCACAGTCTCCTGGAGACTTGTCGGTTACTGGAACTCCATCCCGCAGTTATTCCCAGAACATATCCTTTTCGGAGAGCCACGAACCTAGCCGCAAAGAATTTTTGGTACCTTCGCTCCAAGACTCTCCTTGAGAGATGAATGTTGTTGCCTTGAGATCTGATTCGGTAGACTCTCAACTTAATGAGCAGCGCGGGCATACGCGTTTTATCGCCTATTCGGTGGGAGCTTCGTTAAACCAGAAGAAAAACGCGGAACCGACAGGACCCAAGTCGGCATGCTCAATTCTATCTTCGCCAAAGTCACTGAAGTATCTTAGAAAACGCTTTTGCGTTCCCGATGACGTTGAGCTGATAGTTCCCTCTCTTACGGTCATACAACCAAATTTCCCCATATAAAAAGACGTCTTTGTTTTTAAATAATTATTTTCACCATTATATGCTTTGAAAAAACACATCAAGTTTGGTAGATTTTTTTAGGAATAACACTATTAAACTTTTTTTTGTTGTTGTTTGAATTATTAAGAAATTTTTAGCCAAAACTCATAATCCTTCTAAATCCAAAACTCGAACCAACAACTTCTAAGCCTAAAATCTTTACCAATTAAATTATTGACTTTTGGTTAAATTGGTTTTGTTTTTCATTTTTTTTTTTTTAAATTAGTCTAGATTTGGTTTATATTATTCTTAAAAATTGATATGTCTGGTTTTCTATTTAGCTGCGCCGAATTCATAACTTTGTCGGTTAAACACCTATTCATTAAAAAGGTAAAGAATCATTAAAAACGAACAGTTTTGATTTATAATTTAATGAAAACAAAAAACAACCTTTAAAAATGCTTCCAATGACAATTTTTTTTATTTTTAAAAAGCAACTATAGATCAATGAGTAAATATTTTAGAGCGCATAGTTACGAAATAACTGAGCCAAAAAACCAGTGATACACAATATGAAAACTCCGATAGTCAGACAATATTTATCTGATGTTTATAATTCCAAAACGAAGTAATTCAAAACCTACTTATGAAAAGATGGTGCACATGTGCTTGTCTGTCTCCTCGACCTTTTTTTTTCCTTTTCCAAATCCTTTATGTTCTGTTTAAAGCGACTAATATGCCTTTTAGTTTTAAGCTATCTGGGAAGTACCAATGATTTTGTAAGAAAACTTTTTTAAGAAATTTGCTAAATTACCATCATTTGAATTTTTATTTTGTTCTAATACACTTTTTATCATATGAATTTTTTTTATTAGGTTTTAATTTTGGGAAAACTCGATTTTATCCTTTAATTTTGTTAAAAAATTTCAAAATAATTTTAAAAAATCAAAATAAATCCCAAACAATTCCTAAAAAACTATTTTTTTCTTTAAAACAAAAATAATTAAATTTTGTTAACAAATAAATTATAGATTCAATTTTCAATTTTAAAAGCCAAATTAGTAAAAATTCTAAAATTTCTTAAAAAGTCTTACATTTACAAAACATAATATGAATTTGAAGGTAAAAATTAAATTATATTCCAAATTTTTGTTTTCAAAAACCAAATAATTTTTCTTAAAGAAATCTTCAAATTTTCTTTATAAAATAGTGTGATATATGCCATTCATGTATTTTCTACTAAATTATTTAAGATATATTTCTCCTTTAACCTATATTTGTGGAC
The DNA here is from genome assembly GCA_964056655.1 of Arabis hirsuta. Taxonomy (NCBI): domain Eukaryota; kingdom Viridiplantae; phylum Streptophyta; class Magnoliopsida; order Brassicales; family Brassicaceae; genus Arabis; species Arabis hirsuta. The sequence goes on along the minus strand of OZ053301.1, from coordinate 8,942,815 downwards.
CAACATTTTAAAAAAAAAAATATTTCTAACAAAAAACTATTTCTAACAAAATTAATTTGTATGAGATATATTATTTTTGAAATTTTGTAACCATATAAAATTTTTTGAAGCTTTTAATTTTTTTTAATGATTTTAGAAGTTTTTGAAATTTAAATTGGTTTTTAAAATTCCAAATTCAAAACATAATATTTAAAAATATTTTGTAAATTATCGATTAAAGAAACTGAATATTTAGATACTAAATTTAGGAAATTTAATAACTAAATTCGCAGAAAACATGTTCTACACTATTCGGTATATGATAGAAAATGTGGTGGAATTTATATTCTACCATGGTAGAATATATTGAGAACGGTAGAATACTTCTTTTGGTAGCTGTTAGAGCAAATTGTGGAATAAACACTCTACGAAGATTTAGAACATAGAGCAAGTAGTAGAACAAAAATTCTAAGCTTGGTAGATATAAGTCTATAAGGCAGAACCAACAATCTACCGACCCGTAGAAGTAGAACGTGGATTCTAGAAATCGTAGAAGCAAACTATACAATTATTTTTAAACATTGGTTTTAACTAATAAAAATATTTTGATATATACAAATGACTATTCTTTAGGTGTTTGTAATTATAAGATTTTTAAAAAAATTAAAACTCTTTAATTTAATTATTTTTATTTTGGTTAAAAAGAGTTTAAGCAAAAAATAGTCAAAAATGAAAAAAAAGACATTGGGACAAAATATGGAATAATTTTACAAATCTCCCTTTTTATCACCTTTAAGATATCAAATGATATGATATTTTATATCCCGTGTGCTTCCCCGCTTTGCATAACTTATCATCACCTATCTCAATTATTTAGCATCATTCTCATTATATAATGACCAGTTCCGAAAATTAAACTTAGCATACATTTCCCTTGTTTTTCTTTCTTATTTTCATAACTTAACATACAAATACGGAAAATTTGTTAAAAATAAATCATATATAGCCCTTATTTTACTCTTTGAAACATAAACTAAATTTTTTGAGGTGTGTTTTTAATTAATATATAATTTATCCCATGATTTTTCAAGTGTGTTCTTAGAGCATTTCCATCTAAGGATTTAAGAGCAGTTCTCAAAAAAATTACATAAAATAAAATATAAATAAAATATGAGGAAGGATTTAAAAAAAAAAAAGAGAAGGATTTTCAAATAAGATATTTTAGACACCTTTTCTTTTCTTTTGAAAACTCTTCTAATATTTAACTTTTATTTTTTAGAATCTCTTTAATACTTTAAAACCCCTTAATGAAAGTGGTCTAAATTAATTAAAAGATAAAGCAACGCTATCTTGGTCTTAAAAAATTCGTAGTATGGAACACAGAAGTCTTCGTTTCGTTTCGTTGTTGTTTTCTAACCGTGACTCCTTATGGATACCAAGGCAAATGATGCCCCATTTAAGAAACAAAAGCTTATGGAAAGTGGAATAAACAAATCTTGACTCTTGGACCTCAAAGAATTATTGAAGCTTGGACCGGATGTTTTAAGGTTTGTCAAGACAGTGCTAGGTGATTGAAAGGAAATAAGGTTTTGGTTTGATGTATGGACTCCTCTTGAGCAGCTTATTAATTACTTGGGAGGGGTTCAAGAAGCCTAAGAATTCCAATTCATGCCAAAGTTGTTGAAGCTTGTAACTCTAATGGCTGGAAACTAGCAGTCCTTAGATCTGAAGAAGCTCTGAATCTTCATGCCCATCTTACTAAGGTAATGCTTCCACACACAAGCTCACCTAAAGATGAATATGAGTGGTGTATTGTGTATGCCGTAAGCTGATCTCATCCTCAAAAACGTGAGAAGCTATGAGGCCGAGCGCAGTGGTGAGGAACTAAGCTAGTCTGATATGGTTCAAAGGTTCTATACCCAAGCATTCATTTAGAGTATGGATTGCTAACTTAAATAGATTACCAACAAGGGCACATTTGGTTTTTTAGGGACTTCAAATTTCAACAACATGTTGCCTTTGTTCTAGGTTGGAGGAAACGATCGGGACCATCTTCTCCTAACGTGTGAATACAGCTTAGAGGTTGGGGGACTAGCTCACATGGCTAAGTCTCCATCTTCAAATATTCATAATATGGCCTAAGTTTCTCTATTGGATAAAGGAGAGTTCTAATTTGGACCCATCTCTTCTCAGGAAGCTTGTGGTCCAAACAACAATATTTAACCTCTGAAAACAAAGAAATAAGGTGGTACACAACCAATTCTCGCTCCCAACTTTTCCATCTTTAAGAGTATTGATCAAGAGGTTAGAAACACATATTCTGCAAGAAGATATAGAAGACAATTTCAAATGGCTATTGAGGTTTCCCAAATCAAAAGTCTTACCTCGTTGTTTTTCAATTTTTTTTGTCAAGATAGTACATATCATATCATATATATATATGGTATTTACATTTTACTATTTTAGCAACAAAAATGTTAATTACGAAATTAAGCTTGCATAATTGGTTTATATTAAGCTTAATTTCATGACAAACATTTGGCATTCTCGTTTTCAGAAATTGTTGGGAATCTATGGTTGAAGAGTAAATAAATCTGAAATATAACGTTGTGATTGCCATCGTACGGAAGTGTCCACTTCAGCTTCCGGTCCGTAGGTCTTATATTCAGAAAAAATTGAAAGACTGGTCGACTAGCCAAATCACCATAAGGTCTTTATTTATGTTTCTTCCTCTTTCACACGGGACATGAAACTATTTTGTAGTAGATCATCCATCTTATAATTTTTTTACAGTTTAAACACACTAATTGAGGAGATCTCTTAGGATCAATACAAAAAAATCTATAAATTAAAGTTTTATAGACAGCATGTATTAAACCATAGAAAGAAAAAATCCATAGAAAAGACGATTGTGTCACTTGAGACATTGGTATTGATGTTTTTCGATGACTTTTCTCGTTCAAGAATGTTGTATGGAGAATGAATGCTGAAATCTATAATTTATGGGTCATTATAAGCGGATCGAGAGATTTTGTATATAAAATGCTTTACTTTTTTATCTAAAGATAATTACTAGAATAACCATAACAAATGCTCTAATTATTAGAATAATTTTTACAAGTCTCAAAATACTAAGAAAATGGTTTATAAGACATAAAAACCAGGGTTATGTTTTGTTATTACAAAAATGCCATTACCATTTTTGACTTAAAAAAAACACACACACAAAAACACAAAAGCAACTGCGGAGGCTGTGAAAGCACCGGAGACGCGCTCGGCGGAGGTGTGCCGCCGGATTTAGATAAAATTGGATTAAAAATCACAAGTTAAGAAAAAAAAACTTGAAATCTTTTGATTTTTGGTTAGATTAGAGATATATGATGTTAGATCTACTAGTTTTAGGCTAAATCCAATTGAAAACAAGTTAAAATATAGTAAAAACGAGCTAAATACAGGTTAGCCGCCATTGTTAGGGTTTGACAACTTCTGGGTTAGTGAAGAAGATGAAGGGTAAATTACGATTTATCTTTTTTGAATAAGCCTACCACTACTATAAATAAGTCTACCACATATTATAAATATACCACTACTATAAATAAGTGTACCACTACTATAAATAAGTCTACCACATATTATAAATCTACCACTACTATAAATAAGTCTACCACTACTATAAATAAGTCTACCACATATTATAAATCTACCACTACTACAAATAAGTCTACCACATATCGTAAATCTACCATTACCACGACTATAAATAAGTCTACCACATATTATAAATCTACCGCCACTATAAACAAGTCTACCATCACGACGATCAACAAATATAAATCTACCTAGTAGAGTAATAAGTCTACTACATCATATAAATCTACCGCCACTATAAACAAGTCTACCATCTCGACGATCAATAAGTCAATCGTTCACAAAATTAAATCTACCACTACTATAAATAAGTCTACCGATCACAAAATTAACTCGACCACTACCATAAATAAGTCTACCACATATTATAAATCTACCACTACTATAAATACGTCTACGATCGCGCGAACCATAATAAGTCTACCGATCAAAAAATTAACTCTACCACTACTACTAATAAGTCTATCACTCAACAATAAATCTACCACTACTATAAATAAGTCTACCATTGCGAGAACCATCAATAAGTCTACCGATCACAAAATTAAATTTACTACTACTACTAATAAGTCTATCACTCAAAAATAAATCTACCACTACTATAAATAAGTCTACGACTGCACGAACCATCAATAAATCTACCGATCACAAAATTAAATCTACCACTACTAGAAATAAATCTACCGATCACAAAATTAACTCTACCACTACTAGAAATAAGTGTACCACATTTTATAAATCTACTACCACTATAAATAAGTCTACCATTGCGCGAACATCAATAAGTCTACCAACCACTTAATAAATCTACCATCACATGAACGGTAGACTTATTCGCTTTTGGCGAAAAAAAATTTGCTGCTCGTTAATAGCAGTTTCGTAAATACGTTTTTTGTTATCAAAGGAAATAAAGGCAAAACAGGTTTTAAAAATTTTTCAAATTTATTTGAATAATTATGAAAGATTAGGACTAAAATTGTCAAAAACCCATTTATTAAGGTCATTCTAGTAAATTTCCCTTTTATCTATTAGAAAGACCTCAAAATTTTGGTAACCCGTGGGAATTTATGACGAGTTTTTTTTTTTTTTTGAAAAAGTTAGTATTAATCAGTTTAATTTATGACGAGTTAGATGATCAAATAGGAGACGAAAACACAAATGACCATTCGAAAGGAAAAAATGACTTCTTTTCTTGAAACTCGGATAAGATCTTTATAAACCTAAAATCAGACAACATTTACCATCTGAGTTAAAAGCTTATTATTTGGTTATGAGTACACATCTACAACTGCTTGTTGCCAATAAAGATTCAGTTTGGGTTTCTGCTAAAGCATCTCCTGAACCTGGTCCATAATCCCACTTGATCTACTACGTTAATAGGAACCAGATCTTTGAAATCTGCTTTCGCGCTTAGTTCCTCAAAGGCATTTACAACGTTTTGCAGCCTTGCAACAAACTCGATGAGAAGGGAAGCAAACGTAGCCAAAGACAAAGAACTCGCGCTTTCGTACACTTTACATTCTGTTTCATTCACAACAGAGCCACCAATGAAAGACACACTAGGCCACATCTCGCGGTTCCTTAGCATCATACTTTCTGTTGATATCCATGTCTGAGATTCATTACCACTAGCTGGATTCTGATTGTTGCTACTGTTTGTATCCCAGATCTGACTTAGCGATTTTATCACTTTGGTCTCATCGTCTTCTCGAGCTTCTTCTGCTTCAGCTTGCTCTTTAATAGCTGCCCAACTTTCTGAGTTGACAAGAAGGTAAGATTTACTGTCTATTTTCATTTGTAGTTCCTCTGCTGCACGTTGAATGTCCTTTAGAATCTCTCTAGAGTTTAGCTTCTCCATTTTTCCAACTTTTTCTCCGATCGAACGCAAAATCTTTGCTCCTTCATTTCCTACTCTTTCAAGCTCGTGACGGAAAGCCTGTCTTTTCTCTGGAGCTGCCTACCAAATCACAGATCCTATTAGCTCAACATGTAAGAGGAATACAGATGAGTTCTCATATCATTCGGCCAAATTTACACCAAACATTTACATTCCACAATTTTGGGGTGGGCAAACAAACAACAACCGAAAAACGACACGACACTACTGGACTCCAGTAAGTTTGATTCACGTCACAGGAGATCCTGCATATAGCAATGCAATGATATTGTGGTTTGCATCTCAACCATAAAGAAACACAACACAACTGGAGTCCTCCGAATCGTTTCTCTGATTTTTCTTAATCCTTTCAACTTATTGTTCAAACTAAAGGACACATTCATTGTACAAAGGTTTTTTTGTTAAATAATAATTTTACATTCATTAAAAAAAAACAACCGAAAAAACCGAATTAAACCAAAGTAATTAAAACGAAAACCCGAAATGATTTTTTTTTATAAACCATTTGATTTCACTATTTTAAAATGCCAAAGACCGAAACCTTTTTTGTAACCGAACCAAAAACTAAAATTCATTAAAATATGATATTTTAAAAGTAGAAATACATACAAAATAGTTATAAAAAACTAAATAGTTTGCTCACAAAAGAACTGTAACGTTAATTATATCATTATCTACATTAATTTAATTAAAAAAAACAAATTGAGATTAAACCGAAAAAACCGACAATCGATGAAATCGAACCAAAATCGAGCTATAAACCGGATTGCTCATTCATATAATGCACATACATGAAAACATTGAAAAGTACACCAACTTGTAAGCTTTCAAACATCTTATTGGTTTTCAAGAATTAGTATTATAAGGAACCTGTATCTCTGAAAGAATGCAACCATGCATTGCCATGACCATGAAAGCACAATGCCTTACTGCACCACTAAGTTTGACATAGTTTTTCCAGGGATGGTTAAACGTTCTGTATGGTCCATGTGGAGGCTCCCAAACGGCAAATTCTAGCTGCGGAAAAAGGTCTTAATGCTAATGTTATCCAAATTCTTGTTAAGTAGTTGTCTCAACTACAAGCATACCAGAGATTCTTCTTGACTTGTAGATTGAACAGCGGATCTGTACCCGCTGTATAATGGATCATCTGAGGCTTGGTACGTGAGTATCTTCGATGGTACTCTCTCGTATTCGACACATTGCAAGTAACCGTTAACACATCCTAAATAAATATAACACAATCTGAAAAAACCAGTTCAAACACAAAAAGGAAACTTAAATGCCAAGTTATATTCGTTTACCTTCAAGGGAATTTGCCACACTCTTGAAATTATTAGCTACCAGTTTATGGAGATCTTCACCGGCCCATGTTGGAAATATGAATATATTCAAAACCAAACATATGGTTGCACCAAGCACAATAAACAAAAACCTATAATACGCCGTGCTGAAGAAATCTCCGGTGTTGTTCCCCGAAACCAAAACGATACAGTATGTCAACAAGAACACCCTGAATGCATATTCATACGGCTTCATGGCTGGGTGGAGTTTCAAATAACTAGCACTAAAACCTGATAGACCAAGGCAAAAATAGAAAGTGTTACTATATATATCTTCAAAACAATGGATGATGAAACAAGGAAATGCGGCAACCTGCAAGGAAAATGCAGATTATGATAATGATTTTCTCGAAATGCCCTGATAAAACAGAGAGCCTCGCGATGCCAAGAGCAAGAGCTCCTGCAGAGAATGTGCCTATAGCCCTGTTGAATCCTTTGACCAAAGTAGCTCCTGCAAATTAACATGAGTTAAGGAGGTGAATAAGAGTGTCACAAAGGAGAAATAAATACCAACAACCAAACGATTCAAATACAAGTCAATAAGTAGTGTTCAAAAATTCGCTAGGTGTTAAGCGGGAGTCAACCCACCTCGTGCCTAAGAAGCCTAATTAGATTTGAGTTTAAACGATCTAGGCGTTTGAAAAATAAAACTACAACCTTCTAAACTTGAACTACATTTAGACATTTCCAAAAAATTAGAAATATTTGAACTAAAACACTAATAGAATATATCATAATTGAAGCTAAATTTCAGAAGAAGAAACAAAATTCCAAATTAATTTAACCAAACAAAATTAACTTAAATTAATTTATCCAAAAAATAAGTTCACATTTTGCATTAGAAGAATGTATAAATGACACAACTGCTTAAAATTACTAGGATTTGTGCAGTTGTCACCATAAACAGAAAACTCAAAACCTCGAAAAAGATCCAATATTCTCCCACCAAAATCAAATCAATCGAGAACGAACAAAATACCTACGGAATACTCGAAAACGACGACGACAGTAAGGATGGCCCATACAGAGTATTTACTGACATCATGCAGCGGCCCTTTGAGGAAGATGATTACAGAGCATAGGGCAAGAGCCATTCCCATCTTGACGGCGAAAAAGAGCTTCCGATGATCAGAACGTCCCATCTCGTACAATTTGGTGATCCCACAATCCCCGAAACACCGATGATTGGAGTCATCCAAACCGAAATCTGAGTATCCTTTCTGCGAGACAAGCCTCTCTCTGCTTTGCTCTTGAAATGATCCCAATTTGCCTACCATTTTATCCTAAATTACTCCGAAGAGAATCTTGTTGTCTTTTAAATAGATAGAAATTTTCTTTTTCTGTTCAGTGGTTCATTAATTTATACGTACGTCGCAATAAATGTTTTCCCATTAATGCATTACTTTCATTTCTTATAAAAATTTCCAATTTTCTGAATTTACCTTAATTGTTGTTCCTTTTGTTTGGCGTATTAAAGAATGCGAGAAAAGAGACTTTGTGGACCAATAATAAGCGGTGACTAACTTACCCGCGTATCTTATATACGTAAGAAACAGTTTAGGAAAATGTCAAAAGAAAAAGTTTTATGGTTTGTGAGTCTTGTGAGTGTGAGTGTGACATTTTGAAAACGTTACAATTTATCACATCTACCGCTCGCTCACCATTCTTCTAAGGTTAAGCCTACCCAACCTTCACTTGGTTTTTTTCCTAGCAATATTTTTGGCAGAAACCATTGTTTCTTTAATTATGGTTTGGTGAATATGGAAAACATCATCGTTATATATATTAATTGAAGAAAATTTTGATCAAAAAAATCATGTGTCACTCGATGAAAGTTTTAGAGGACACATCATTTAGTTTCACCAATCAAAACATTTCAATTTAAGGCATATGCCATGGTGGAACTTATCTACATATTCTCATTAATATTTTACCATGAACTCACAAATACATGTTACAAATTTAAATGTAGCTAAATGTAACATTTTAATACTTATAAATGTAATCTAACATAATATTTTTACGATAAATTATTTACTTATGTCAATTAATTTATAAAATTGTATTAATATCCATTTGGATACCATATTTGAAAATATAATTTTATCATACCATTATTTTATTTAGTATCACTTAATTGTATCCATATTAGTTTGATTAAAATTGAGTTTTTGTTATAAACATACAATTTTACATATTAGTTTGATAGTCTCACTGGTCTTGGTCTCTAGCTTATTTTGTTCAACCTTCACAACAAGCTCGATGCTTGGAGACATGGGAGGAGTCAAAGCTTCATTGTCTGTGTCGAGATCCGATGTTTCAGGGTCAAGTCCATTTCTTAAGAGCCTTTGATGTTTGCTCATCGAATACTGATTTCTTCATCTGCAAACCCATCTGGATTAAGAAGATTTCTCGGTTTAAAATCTGCACAGGAGTGGCTAGTTTTGTAGATTATAAGCAACAGAAAGTTACCTGAGTTACAAGTGCGTAAAGAGGAAGTGTGATGTAACTGCAAAGGCACAAGACTCCAACACTGCAAGAGAGAAAACAAAAAAAAAACACAAGATTCGTGTAAGTTCGTATGTTTGTGCACATGTTCAAAATCTTTAGTCTCTGAGATTATATTCTTACGCGGTTGCTACTATTACAAGGGCAACCTTGAAGTCAGGATGGTAGCAGGAACCTTTCCCAAAAGAATACTGCATTAAAAATGTTTTAATCTATATATATTAATTTTAAATGTAATTTTGATGCATAATAAATCAAAATAAATAACAATTGATAAGGTAATGTTATGACATATATATAATATAAGCAAACACACAATATAAATTTAAGCAAACAAAAATACAAAGGCTTAATATTTTGATCATTTCTTTAAATTTAACGAAAAATATAAAGCTTAATTAAGATATAACGAGATATTTACATCTAAAAAATATTAAAATAAATAATATTTGTATATGTTTTTATCATTTTTACACATAAAAAAGATATAAAAACTAATTGCATAATAAGTGATGAATTAATGGTTATGATGTTTGCACCATGACTTATGGTTGTTTGTGTATGTCATCATTTTTATCTATTATTTGATATAGTTAAAATGACATTAATTTAATTGAGATGTGTAGTTAAAATATCATGTAACTGACTATATTTGGTATAGTTACCAATCCTTTTTCCTTCATTATATATGTAGAATGTTGATTAAATTTGCATAAACCGAATCGAAACCAAAGGTTTCCAAATCAAACCGAAATAAAATACAGTTATATTGGTAACCATTTCCTACAACTCCAACAACAAAAAAATAATGATTCTCTTATTCATTGTTTCTGAGGTATGATTGTGTATAGGGTGAATTAGCCCAATTTTCATATTAGGCCCTAAATTTAAGAAATAGCTATGCTATTTGTTCAATTAAAACAATAACAGTTTGACCAAAATCTTTCCTCCTCTACCCCGAAAACGTGGAAGCCAGCAAAGCAACTGTTGCTGATGTGTTTTACTTCCTTTCCCGCCTACGTGTGTGATGTTACTATGACATAACTATATGACAAAAAAAAAATTAATTTAAATTAACTTGAATTTTTCCCTAATACAATCGGGTGATGCGGGCAATAAACAAAGGAGATTAGATTAAATATAATACTTTCTGTTTCTGATATTACATAAGTGATGTCTTGCAACTCATAACTCGTTTGGAAAATGGTAATGGAAACCAAGTTAATATACAAAATAACATAGTCAATAAAATAGGTCATTCGTGAAATAACATAGACACTAAGAAGATAGCATACCACTAACAGGTTCTCCATCACTCGAACCGAATGAACTTAATATTTGAATGCAGCATTGACCTTATTTTAAGGAGACGAGGTTCGATTACAAATGCAAGATACAATGTGGACAACTGGGTTGCTTTTAACGTAATCAGACCCATTGTTTATACTACTAGGAAGAAGGAAGTTGGCCCACACTGGGAGGTGGGAGGTGTAAAATTAAGAATACATACTAAGCAAATAACACCATAACATTGTCATGACTGAACATAAATATGAAATTATAAGTAACCAGAATAGAATGTTTGACCAAATATCGTGACCACGCCTTATAATGGTTATCCATTTAATTTTTAAATGTTTGATGGACATTTCTGCCATTTTCTCTTGTGTATATATAAGAGAAAATTAGTAACAAAAGTAATAAAAAGTAATGATATGTGAGGTATTTTATTATATTTATTTGTTTTATATTTTAACCTTGAATTAGAATGTTGACTTTGCTCATAAGTCCAAAAAAAAACTTTATATATGATTAGTTTTAGGGAGAAGAATAAATAAAGCATATTATTTAGTAACATCCCAAATAAATTGGCGTCCATGCGGTTCAACAGGTCCTCTTACATTACTCTCTAAGTAACTCCATCAGGTTTGGCAATCCATGACCGTATTTGACTACATCAAAAAAAGGCAGCTCCTCTGTATGCTTTCCATATGGTAAAAAAATTCTCCGTTTTCTCACTTTGCCTTAAAGTACAACACCATAATATTCTTTTGCCTAAAACTTCTCCAACGTGTTTGATTTATGAATCATTGAATTTTACATCCTTGGGTTTGGGAAATCAGTCTGCATTGGATGAATAGTTGACTTTGAGAATTATGTGTTTGATTGAGAAACTTTGATTTCCTCTTGGTTGACAATAGAAAGATTTGGAAAATGAAATTTCCATATATTACTATTTTTGTGTATTCGAATATCTTACTAATTTCGGTAACATTTGATTCTCATAATTTAACTAAGGGAAAAGTGCAAAAAAACCCGTAAAGTGGTCCAAATTTGCGTTTATACCCTCCAAGTGATTAAAATGCAAGTCAATCTACCAAGTGCCGGTCAACCCGCTATACAACCCTCGTCTGTATCGATGACGTGGCAAAGTTTAACGGCGTTGGTAACAGTTGACGGAACTTAAAACGTACCCTTTTTGTAAAATGATTGTAGTTTTTTTCCCCCTAAAACAACAAGGCTTTCATTGATCGAATTGAAATATAGCAAAGACTTTTTTATTAAACCGTACCAAACCAAATCAAATTGGTCGGTTTAAAAAATCAGTTGGAACATTGGAAAAAAACTTTATTCCCCAATTCTTCGGTCAATGATAAACAGCTTTTGGTCAAAAAAATTCTTAATGAACAAATCCTCACTGTTTTTTGTTTCTTTGTACACAATACGGTGAAGTTCTCTACTTGAATCGTCTTCTTCCATAATCACCCACTTGTTTCAATCAGGTTTGCCTTCTCTCTACTTCTTCATCTTTGTTCATCTCTGCAATTTCAGTATCACAAAAAAAGCTTTCGATTTTGGTGATCCTGAAGAGCTTCAAAGTAATGGGGTTTTATCGGGTTTGCAAATTGATTTCGGATTCAGATTGATTTCGAAGAAGAGTAGTTTTGGATTTGAGAGTTCTGGGTTCGATTTTGTTCTGGGTTTGCGGTTGTTCTTAGCTCGGGTTTGATAGGACCCATCTCAAATCGTTGACGTCTACGTCCGCGTCACCGGAGGTGAGGTCGGAGCAGCGAGTTAACTCGCCCCTAAGATCGGACATCGCCAAAGAGACGGCGAAAGAATGGAAAGGCCTCAGAGTCACTGTCGTTCCTTCCGCAGCTGCTCTGGTTATCAAAGTGCTCAAGGAGCCGGAGAGAGATCGGAAAAGGTGAAGAACATCAAACACAACGGGAACATCTCGTTTGATGATGTTATTGAGATCGCTAAAATTATGCGTCCGAGATCTATTGCTAAGGAATTGAGTTTGATTTTGAGGATTTGGTTTTTAAGTATACTATGATTTTGGATATTGAGAATTTCTTGGATTTGCAAATTTTGGGATGAAATTAGAATGTTTTCATTTCTATGAACTATGAATTTGGTTTTTGAGTGGATAAAGATTCAGTTTTTGGATGAATTCAATAGCTTGGTCACATACACCCGACCCAACAATACTATTTGACCCGACCCGACCCAGTTTTTATAAAAACAGCAAGGTTTTTAACTTTTAGAATGATTCAAAACGCAGTGTTTTATATTCTGTCATCAATATAACGGCAAGGGTTGTATAGCGGGTTGACCGTCACTTGATAGATTGACTTGCATTTTAATCACTTGGAGGGTATAAACGCAAATTTGGACCACTTTACGAGTTTTTTTGCACTTTTCCCTTTAACTAAATATTGAAGAGACTTTAAGTTTGTTATTTATTTGATTAATTGTTCACTAATGTTAAATAATCGTACTATTTAAAGAGATTAAAAATATTTGATAATTTTTATCTTCAAAATTTTAATCGATTATTTAGATAATATGATTTATTTTGTTCTAAATATATGTAGATAACAAAATTTCAAACAAATATAATATTTTCCAATAAAAGTAACCATCGTTATCAAAGTAATTTAGAATCACTTCATATTCCATGCATTATCTATAAAAGCAACAATTAATTTTATTTTAAATCAAATCAAAATTTCATTGGTTGTTTTGGCAATAATAAATCATCAAAATCAAAATTCCATGCATATGAAGGTCTATAGTCTTTCCCACACTCTAAGAAGCTTGTATTCCCAAAGTAACATCATTTGTATAATTGTGATAGCAATGTCTCCGGATCATTAACTAATTTTCGGTTTCTTGCTTGGCGAACGAAACTTGATTGAAATCCATGATATCACGAAATCTCATACCTCCATTCTCCTTTGATTTGCACATGTCAGTCCACGATACCTAATGTATCTTTCGCTTCTTTTCACACTCATTCCACCAGAAGCTTGACATAGTGCTAGTGATCTTTGGCATTGATGTTTAGACAACCGAAAACATGATATCACATACACCGGTTAAACCATAGCAATAGACTTAAGGAGTTACTCTTTTTTCAAGGGAAAACGTTTTGGCAAACCATCCATTAAGCCTTTTACTTAACTTGTTACCGATAAAAGCTAGTAACTCACGTTTAGATCCGCTAAAACATTCGGAAAACCCAAAATGTTTTCCATCACCACCTTCCTTGTCAATACCTAGTAACTCAACCATCAAACGTCTCATGATGGGATCAATCTCGGTCCCAACGTATATAGAGAAGTTAATATCATGTCCTGACGAATCACAGTATAGTTTCAGACATCTCAAAAACTCCGAGCATTCTGTGAAGGTAGCTCTACATACGAAGAAACTATCGTCTGCGAAAAGCAAGTGTTAGAATTAGAGGACTTTTCTGTGACAGACTCATACCTCCTTCCATCTTTCTCAACTTTGATCATAATATGAACCAAGGCCTCAACACACAAGATGTAGAGAAAAGGAGACAATGGATTACCTTACCGAATCCCGCACGACGGTCTAATTGTTAATTAGTGTCCACTTTGTTAAATTTGTTTTCAAATCATTTCCAAATCGTTTTGTCATTCAAGAATATAGGATAACTTCACTCCCCCTGGATAGCGTCATCATTCCAAATAGACTAATTACGTTCACTTTCAAACCGCATCGGTCTCACACTCAAATCACAATCACTCCTTAATCAGCCTCCCATTCGCATCCCAGTATTGTAAAATGATGTTTGGGATGGAAATGCGCTAGAGGAGATATCAGAACCTCTTCTTCATAAACTTTTATTTATGTTCAGTAATTCAAGTTTGGTTCCTTGATGTCTTTTTTTTTTGTTTTTTGGTGATTAAACTGTGGTTAAGTCGAAATTTCACTCTTAGCTATCTTCTCACCTCAATTTTGGTTCAATTTTCTTTGGTAGAAACCCTAGCCAACGTTATAATTTGATTCGGTTATTTGATCATACATATAGAACAATTTAACAAAGATTGAGAAAGATTTTGAGATTTTAATGTATTTGGTTTTATACTATTTGTCCCTTATGTTCTTAAGCCACATCTCTAATAGCAAAAACCTCAATGGCAAAAGCATAACTTAATTAATATGGTCGTCAATACTTTCTTCACCAGAGCACTTACTTACAAATAAGCTTTAGATATATATATAAAAAAAAAGCTCTAGGTGCAGGCTACATGGCTAGTCTCACCGGTCTTGCGATGGTTCTTTACTTGGCGCAGGCTTGACAAAAGAGAACTCTTTAGAATCAGTTTCACCATCACGGCTAGTCTCACCGGTCTTCGTCTCTAGCTTATCTTGTTCAACTTTCACAACAAGCTCGATGCTTGGAGACATGGGAGGAGTCAAAGCTTCATTGTCTGTGTCGAGATCCGATGTTTCAGGTTCAAGTCCTTCGTATCTCATCGAATGTCCTGTGGTTTTATAACGCTGCAATGACCGTATGGACAAAGATGACCTAACAGTTGATGCAGTAGGGCTCACGCTTCCATCTCCACCTAGTCTCTTTGTGGTGCCAACTTTGCCGCCTTTCTTCTTCTTCACTGCCATTCTCCATTTCTTAAGAGCCTTTGATGTTTGCTCATCGAATACTGATTTCTTCATCCGCGAACCCATCTGGATTAAGCAGATTTCTTGGTTTAGAATCCGCAGAGGAGTGGCCAGTTTTGTAGATTAAGCAACGGAAAGTTACCTGAGTTACAAGTGCGTAAAGAGGAAGTGTGATGTAGCTGCAAAGGCACAAGACTCCAACACTGCAAGAGAGAAAATTAAAAAAAACACAAGATTCGTGTAAGTTCATATGTTTGTGCACATATTCAAAATCTTTAGTCTCTGAGATTAGATTCTTACGCGATTGCTACTTTAACAAGGGCAATCTTGAAGTTAGGATGGTAGCAGGAACCTTTCCCAAAGGAATACTGCATTACATCGATGGAAAAACAGAAGATAAGTCATTATTGTAAGAACGAAAAGAGAAGAACAAGCGAAAAATAAGCCAAGTTGTTACCCATATCCAGAAGAAATATGTGATCTGAAATGCGTTCTGCAAAAAGAAAAGAAAAATGATTTAAGAAATGAATCGAAACAGAAAGGAGAGAGATCTTGTAGTTGTGTTGTGTGATTACTCTGTTTCCAAGTACCTGAAACAAGGCGAAATGCATGAGATGGAGAATCAACTGAGGACGCCGGAACCAGAAATACTCATCGTTTCCTTGTACAAGCGGCATTCCTTGAACTACTGCGTGTTTATCGGTTATCCCGAGAGCCATCCTTGTCAAAATCGCTTGAAGTTTTGTCCCCACAGCTAAAATTATCTGAATAAAAACAGCAAAGTTTGTCAAAAATTGTTAATGAAAAGCTCTTCAAGATATTTCTACTTGGATGATTTCAATGAATTACGAGAAAGATATCTTACAATAACCGGGAGTGCAGTGCCGATGTACAATGCCTTGAAGCCTGAAATACCAAACAAGGTGACTAGAAGTTTAGAACACAGTCCACTCAAGAATATATTATTATACACTCGGACTCTCACCATCAACATTTAGGAGGAGGAATAGCACAAAAGATCCCCAAAGGAGCGGGCTGTAATAAGACGTAGTCATTAGTGTTGTAGGAACAAATTTTTAATGACTTGTCTTTAAGTGGTATATGTTACCTGACTCCGACAACAAGCTGGAAATCGTCCTCCAAGGATCTTTGTATGTATTTTTGGAAGTTAAATTGACTTCCTGGAGCTAGATGAACCTTCATAACTCACAACAGAGAGATTCAGCAACAACAACACAATAGTAAAACAACAAATGGACCATAAGTTGAGAATCTCACAGCGATGAATCCATTTCGCAATGTCAGGTAATCAGTTTTCCCAACAGATCTGAAAAACTGTCTAAAGAAACATCCCTGCATCACATGGTATTTACGGACAATAAGATACATGTCAAAAATACTTCCCAACCGTATTTTTGGTAAACATGCTACTCGACTTGACTAAGAAGAGAGGATAAGGAAGAGGGCGATGATTCTTACAATATAGAAAAAGAATGGAATCCGAGTCCAGAAACTGGTGTGAGCTCTTACGAAAGACGTTTCATGAGTTAACCTGAATCTGGAAGTATCTGTATGCAAGAACCGCAAAAACACAAAGTCAATAAACAGAGCTCAAGGCAAAGCAAATATCAAGATGATAAACTTATGAACACCAGAACTGAGATAGAGGAGCTTCAAGGTAAGGGAAGAGCATAAGTACCAGTTGAAAACTCGTAATTATGGGATGATGTCTCTTTTTCCCAATGCTTCCATCTGCGAATCTGAGACGACCCACAATTTTTAATGAAACCAGGATTTCTGAAACACAACCGAGATTCCAAACTATAATTTGAATACTTTAAGTACCTTCAATCTCCCAAGCATCATGGTTAAGAAGCTGTAAACAACATGGAAAACAGCTAAGAAGAATATGAGGATGTGCAACTGGTGAAGTGCCTTGGCAGAGATAAGCTCTTCATAACCCTGCACATCAATAACATAAGACGATACCTCAGCAACACGCATTTTCTTCATTTCACAATCTTGGGAACAAACAAGACAATATGTGATTCAATAAAAAAACATAACTCTCACCTCGTTGCATTTTGTGGGAGATGCATCATCTTCTGATAGGAATCTGTGCTCAAACCACAAGAGTTTTCTGTGATTTTCCCCTTTGTCATCTTCCTCCTTTTTAAAGTGAGCAGGATCATGGCACGGGAGCATCCTACGAGCAACATTTGCAGGAATACAAATCCTCAAAATGTAGCTTTGTCCAAATGTCAGAAGCAAAGAGATGAAACCAAGAATCATCAGCTCTGCAACAGAAAGTAAACAAATTCATATTGAGAACTTTAAATGGAATGGAGGCAGATAATCTAACCAATACAATATCTAAAAATTCATTCAAAGGGTCAAATCAGAACTTGGGAAGAGACTCAGGTATTCCAAATTCCAAACAGAACATTCCAAAGTAATCAAAAACATTGCAATTTTTCACCTGATTTGATCTTCTCCAAAGCATCAAGAAGAGCTCTCTTGTGCCGGTCCCATAAAACCTAAATCATGAACAAGTTTCACTTCAAGACACATAGCCAAATTCGAATATAAACATAAACCCAAAGACAAAGGTAGTTCCTTTTCTCGAATCAAAGTGAACCCATCTCGATTAAAGCTTCAAACTTAACATAAACAGACTATACGTAAAGAAAAACCCCACCTTTCCAACTTTGTGAAGTACTTTTTCCAGAAGAACAGAAACAACAATGAAGAAAGTGCAGACAGCAGCAACAGCCCAAGTGGGTGTCTCATTAAGCTCTCTATGTCTCACTTTCCTCTCCTCCTCCGCCGTAACAACCACCACCGTGTCTCCTCCGCCGAGCAGCAAAACCCACCATAGACCAAGACAAATCAACCGCCGAAGCAAAGAACAGTTGATTCCCAACATAACTCCGCGTTTTCTTCAGACCAAGTTGTTTGGTCTACCTGCTTTGCTACTAAATACTGTAAGAAGTTGACAGAGTGATGAGCTGTCTTCACAAACACAAGGGTTTTTGGTGTTTCACACGGTTGCAAATAAAGTCTCGATCTTTGGTGCTATTTCGAGAAACCCAAATCAATGGTGGATGCACTAGCGAAATCTGTATCCCGGATTCCCCTAATTTGAGGAAGTTTTTGATTAATTTGTTATTTTTCTTTCCTTTGTCAGAGTAAGAAGAAATGATAGATTTGTTTAGGTGACATTTATGGTTTTTTAGGCAAGAGGAAGAAGAGACGAGAGAGTGAATAGAAGCGCGTGAAAGTGATTTTAAAGTTGAAAATCAGTGAAATATGGCTTTGATTGAGAAACTCTGATTGCCTCGTCTTTTTTTTTTTTAATTGGTTGACAAAATAGAAAGATTTGGAAAATGAAATTTACATAAATATTTACTATTTGTGTATATTCGAATATCTTACTAATTTCGGTAACATTGGATTCTCATAATTTAACTAAGTATTGAAGGGACTTTAAGTTTCTTATTTATTTGATTAATTGTTCACTAATGTTAAGCTTTTTTAAGTTACAAAACAAATGGTTATAGTTTTTTATTCGGCCATAACATTAATTTTTAAAATCTTTTGGATTGTTATTTAGTCTAAAGGCGAATGAATTGTTAACAAACGACATTTTAAAATTTAGTACAAATTTAACGGTCTAAAACAATTTGTTTTCAAATTTAAAAAGTAAGAGATCAAAGAGATGAAAACCAGGAAGCGTAACACGTATCTCACCGAATCTACCAGTTAAATTTGAGAAGAAAAGCTATTTCTATCTGAATGTATGAACCTAACCAGTTATTAGTAATTTGTTTCAAAAGTTTTGCAAACTATATCTTTATCAAAAATGGTCGATATTGTCCACATCAAAACTTCTATTACTGAAAATAAACGATATCATTATTTACTTTTTTAAACAAATTCGTCTCAATTTTAAAACGAATATAACTCTTTCCATGAATCATCTATTTGTTTGCTTAGTTCTTGAGTTACTAAACAAATTTGTTTACAAGTAGTAAAATATTCTATTAATCTATTTATATTCGTTGATTAAAAAAAAAAAGTTTATCATATTCATTTCAATCCCTATTTTTAAAAGTACCTAGAAATTTTTCTAAATAGTACTCCCTCTGTTTCAAAATATAAGTTGTTTTGGCAAAAAGTACGCATATTAAGAAACTACTTTTCTTCTAAAAAGTATCATATTATATATATAATAAATATAATTTAACCAATAAAAAAAGCGACTGCAAAATACTATTGGTCACACAGTAATCAATAAAGTTAAAAAGTATCTAGGATTATCAAAACAACTTATATTTTGAAACATAAAAAAACCTCCAAAACAACTTATATTTTGAAACGAAGGGAGTACTATTTTTTTTGCTAATCAAAATATTAGTATTTGGCTCCTTGGAACATAAAGCAAATATAGACTGAGAAAAGACTAGTGGTGTTACTTATAAAATCTTTTTTGCTTTCTGTGTTTTTTTTTGTTTTTTGGGTGGCTTTCTAATTGATTTCACATTCTATCTAGAACATAAATCTTTAGCATATTTTGGCTTTCTGTTTCTTAATTATTTTTACAAAATCTAAAGTCTTTTTCTCATAGTAGCGGTCTCCTACAGTCCTACTCGGTTCGACCCAATTATTACAATATGATGATTTTATTATTATCGTATATTCAAAGCAGATATGACTATTTTGCAATTAGAATTTTTTATTTTTTTTATTACACCTTTTTGTTGACTACTTCCTGTGTGGATTTGTGGATGTCTTTCATATAATGCAATAGCCAATAGATGAACATTAATATACTTTTATGATATGAAATTAAGAAATGAAGACCGGCAATATTGATTTTCTCTTTCTTCACCAAACCAAATAAAGCATTGCATATTTGCATGATGATAATTACGTCTTCATCCAATAACAGGATATTTTTACCTGCTTACTGACGTATGATAGAAATAAATCTGATTTATTTATTTTTTTGCTAAAATACTTTCTAAATCTGATAATAAATTTGATTTTTTTTGTCAAAGAGACATATGATAAACCTGATTATTGTTTAGATAAACTTATGCTGTATAGATCCATCCAGTGGATGTTCAAAAATCATTCGATGATAATCATATATTTAAAATAGGCTTAACATCAAATCTTAGTTGCATCATGTTTATTTTTCGATTCTCATCATTTTTCTTGTTACTAAAAATATAGTAGCCTAGTGGTAACACAATGGATTTGGTTCTTTGTGTTCCGGGTTCAAATCCCATCTTATATGAAGGGTTATTCTTTAAATCAGAATATCCAAAAACTGCTTCCGAGTACTGAAGAGATTATGAACCAAAGATTTAGAACTCCCACGGTTTATCAACAAAATATATATATGTATATATATATATAGTTCTCTTTGTTTTTCTTCTTATTTATAGCAATTTTTGATAGATTCATCAAGTTGTTATTGATTTAGTATTTCAAATGTGAGGAAAATAATTTTTTTTTTAAAGTGACAATTGCGTGCCAGCAAATGGCAAAATTTATGCATATTCTGGCCGCATTAACTAAGTTTTTAAAAATTTATATGTTTTGTGAAAAAATGAACGGAAAAAAATTCGAAAAATTGTAAGACAAATGTTCAAGAGCATTTTAAGAGATACAAACATTAGAAATCTCATTGAAAATAGATCCCCATTTCATACAAAGAAAGATTGTATTTATAAAGAATAGATGCCTTGAACTTGTATATCGAACAGAAAAATCGTCGGATATGATTAGTGCAAAACACTAGAATGTTAACTACCCAATGCAGAGCCTTCAAAATATTTGTTTACATATAGCTCCCATAGTCTTTCCCTTAGTCTTTCTCGTGCTTATTGTCTTTCCAAATGACTCATATTGAAAGCTTTTCAGTGTCGAATCTTGCTTACTGTAAAAGACATGGTCACATTGCTACATAATAAAAGTCTTGAAAACATATCGTTTTATCCGTTAAAATAATTAAAATATTATAAAATTATACTTAAATACCATTAGTAATGGATTATATAACAAAAGTAGTGTAAATATTGACGTTTGAAAAAATCATATAAACTAAATCTATATATGGCGCTAAAACAATTTTTAAACTAATAAACAATATTTAGTATCAATACGAATATCGCAAAAAAAAAGAACAAAAATCGATTAATGCTAATAAAATGTTGTGATAATTTTTCGCGCATCCTTTTTTTAAATAATGTAATTTGGCATACAATTTTGAAGAAGAAAAACATACACAAGAAAATTTACCCATTTATGTTTAGCAAAAAAGAAAAGAAATCAATAAAGATAATGATCGTAAATCCCTTTTTGAATATTTAAATGTTCTTACTTTTTTCTCTGAAATATGTTCACATTTACTTCTAACTCTATCTATGTAGTATATGATATATCAGTATATGCAATATTATTATTTTTTTAGGTCAAATATGTATTGAAGGAGGGTCATGTGACCCCTACTAATTTCAAAAAGAACCATTATATATTTCAATTTAATGATAATGACCCTGTTCAAATTTAATTTTTGACCCCTATAACCCAATCCCAATATAAAATCAATCTAAATATAGAAAATAAACAAGCACAATATACTAAAAATTGAGTTGGCATTTAAACTTAAACTCAAGTTTAGTCTAATTTTTCATAATTTACATAGGTTTAGTTAAACAAATTCATCTAATTTAAAATTCTACAAATTTATATTGTTTTTTATTATATACATATTTTTGAATCCTAAACAAAACAAAAATCTATGATATTAATTATTTTTTAATTTGATAAGGTAATAAATGAAACATGTGAATAAAAAAAATTTAATCTATGTATATACATTTTTTGAATTTTTTTTACTGTTCATAAGATACATTTTTAATATTATTTTTTTACTCCGGTTAAAAAATATTTTGGCTCCACCACTACCAATATGTGCAATATTAATTTAACTGCATAAATGCGACGCTGATTGATGTGACGAAAACGAGTTTATATGGAAAAGAAAATTGAAATTGCTGTTATGGAAATTGAAAATATCCAATTCACGCGGGTATTTATTTCCCATGATTATAATATTTTTTTGATGACACATACAAGTACAACGTTCAAATTCAAATATAGTAAAATACATAAATCTTCGGCCACTTTTAATTAAATTTTCAGTAACTGTGTATATTATTTATAAAAAAAAATTTTGCTAAATTATTACATTTTAAAACAGAAAATGTCTCAATACACTTTTATCTCTATAAAAAGATTCCATTATGATTTAGCTTCAATTAATCCCAATTTGGACCTTAATTTATATTGACAAGGAGTTTTTTTTTAAACTCCCAAAGTTCGGACGTATGGACCGGTCACAGCTCCACTTCGCTCCATCCGGTCTTCTTGATTATTTTTTTTAAGAAAAAAAGAAAAACGAAAAAAAATAAATACAATAATTAATAAAACATAAAAGAAACAAAGGTTTGAAGAAGAAAACGTATCTTACAAAATATCTCTTAAAAACTCATTCTAGGGAATAAAAATATTCACTCCTAGATTTAAGGAATTTGTAACTAATTTTTCAGAAACTACATTCTACGAATCGGTAGATGGTAGACAAAGTGGTAGACGTTGCAGTATAAACTATATTCAAGACACAGTAAAATATATTGAGAACTGTAGAAAGTACTATCTGGGTTTGGTAGATGTTACTCTAAGTTGTGGAACTAATATTCTACGACAATGTAGAACTTAGAGCATGACGTAGGATCAAAATGCTACGCTCGGTAGATATAAGTGAAATAAGCAGAATCTTAAATCTACCGAATTGTGGCAGCCGTAGAAGGAAAACTAAAATCATTTTTCAACATGGTTTTTAGCTTAAACAAAAAAATATTATATACAAATCACTATTTATGGCATGTTTATAATTATCTGATTTTCTTAAAAAAAATTAAAAACCTTTTTATTTTAAATTATTTATATTTCTATTAAGGTTATTATAGGCAAAAAGTGGTAAAAATTGATAAAAGTGTATTAAGACATTATCTAATTCAATGTGGCCTATTTTATCAAAATTTCGTTAAAAAAATGAACGTTGGATTTCAAGTCAAATTAAGACTCTTAGTCTATATAAAATTTCAATATATGTTATTCCTAGACAAATTTTAGACTCTTACACTAAGAGTCTGGCTCTATTTGCAGTATTAAATGTTGGGATATCAACCCAAGTCCCACATCGAAAGTTTAAACAGGAGTTGTCTTAATATATAAGAGATGTCCAACTCTAATTAGTATTATGCTTTTTGGGAAGAAACCCAAAAATAAATTTGTGCGGGCTTTGCCTCCTCGGCCCAAAACAAACAATATCATACTAATGGGGGAGTTGGACATGGCTTAAAAGTCTCATAATTGGTATTAGAGCCTTGGTTCAGAAGAAGGACCTAGAGATGGGTTGGACTGCAAGTTCGTTGTGGGAGGAGAGCCTCTAAAAAGGTGACCTCGCGAATAAGAGTTGATGGACGTTGTATCGAAGGTATTCCTAACGGTATCCCAAAAGTTAGGTGATGAGTACAGGCGATACAAGATGGGTGCCAGGTTTCGCCGGAGGTAGAAGGCCACAGGTTTATGTGGTACTTAGTTTAAGGGGAAGATTGTTGGATATCAATCTAAGTCCCACATCGGAAGTTTAGACATGAATTGTCTAGTAAATAAGAGATGTCCAACGCTAATTAGTATGAGACCTTTTGGGAAAGAGCTCAAAGATAAATCCGTGCGGACTTTGCCACTTGGACCCAAAACGGACAATATCATACTAATAGGAGAATTGGATATGGGCTTCAAAAGCCCTACAAAATGTTACGTTTAATGGGTTTCCAACTCAAAACCAATTGACAACTAGTGGAAAGGCCCAACCCCCTTATATATTAGTTCAAATTTCATCTCTTCAGATGTGGGACATTTTATCTTCACACGCCCCCTCGAGATGATGACTTTTCTAGCCATCGATCTCGACAATATCGCAATCCGAGATTAATTTTGGGTAAGATCAATCAGACCTCTCTTTGGGCCATCAGTTAGTGGGTCATGATAGCAGTAGAGCAAAAGAGAGAATTTATTCCTCTATATAGTTAGAAAAGAGCATTATCTCGAGGGGGCGTGATGGATTCTATCGAGATTAATGGTTAGAAGAGTCATTATCTCGATGGGACATGTAGAGAAAAGATCCCACATCTGAAATATGGGAAGAGACATGACTAATATATAAAGAACATCGATCTCTGCACTCATTGACAATTGGTTTTGAATTGGGAACGATAAAATTTAACATCAAACTGTGTAATCTATGTTTTTTTGGAAATGGAATTCCATACTAATACTGGAATCTACAGCTATAAAATTTTGTTGTGGCTAAGGATATGACATGTGTCTAGTAAGAATCGAACCCATCTATAGTTTTTCATAACCAAAAAAAAATCAAATTTATCAAACCCTAGACAGATGATCAAAACATGTTGGTTAAGTTTTGTTTTTTCGTCTTCAACGTATGAAATCATGACCGGATTTATCCTTTTATATATTTCTCCTTAACAAGTCGAGATACAAACTAGTTTCAAAAAAAAAAAAGTCGAGATACACTTCAAACAGATATTTTTATTTATGGTAAAATTGTATTTATATGCGGATCATGCTAGAAAAAATCCAAGGTTGTCAAACTATGTTAAAGGATAGAAAGATTTATTCAACATAAATAAAACGAAATTTTATCAATCAAAAGCTTAAGGTATATTTAACAAGTTTTACTTTTACCATTACTAATTGTTCTTCTATTAATTGTTCTAAAGTGGATTCGAAAATGCTAATACCCATACAAGTATTCTACTGTAGGCCCAACTTGAAATGTGCAAATAGATTAACAGTGGAGTATCAGCAGCCATGTATTGCCTATAATATAGAAATGGAATTATGGAAATGCTATTGCCTTTTTGAAGGTTTTAGAACATATTTTACAAAAAATATATTCCATCCGTTTTATGATATGAGATATTTTAAAGCTTTTTTATTTCAAAATAAAATATATTTCCATATTATATAACAATTCGTATTTAGTAATTTATTTTATGATTGACTGAATTATATTTATTTTATATATTAAATGCTATTTTTGAAAGAAATTTTTTTTTACTCTTCGTGTTGTTAACTAAAGCATTTTATATTATGAAACAAAATAAATATATTGTTAGAACAGAAAAGCATGGGTATTGTATGTCAATTGAAAACACTAAATTATATACTTTTCTATGTTTGCCATTTATGTGTTTTTTCTTAGAATTTTTTTGAGAAATGCTACATTTCAAAAATATCACTTTTTAAAAAAATTTGTAAAAATTTTACTTTTAAAAAATGATTTATTCATTATATTATTTATGTTTGAGTTAACTATGTTGTATTAGGGTATAGTTTTAAAGGTTTATGATTTGTTAGGGATCAAAACATTTTTTAGGGTTTAGAATTTTAAGATTTAAATTTTTAAAATCTATAATTTATTGTATTTTTGCAAATGAACAATATAATGTGACATTTTTGCAAAGTGGCGCATCAAAAATGATATTTTTGTAATTGATCCTTTTTTTGTTTTGCTGAAAACATGGGAAACTCTGATAAATCAATAGGTATTTTAACATTATTTCATTACCCACGTGAATTTTCTTTTTTGGCTACACCAATTATTATTATTGGCCTATGTATATGTCTTCTATTGCACCCGAAAAAGGAGAGATAGAAAAAGAACCTTGTTAGGAATTCCGGCAGCAGAAGTAAAAAATAATCTACACAACACATGTATGTATATATGTATAGATGAATTAATATATATGTATTGTTCATTGGTTTTGTATTAGAAACTCATCTCTTCACACTTGATATTAAAATTTAGTAAGTTCAAATATGTATAGTCGATCTAAAAAGAAAGGAAAATTCAATCTAAGATAGATAAACCAAGAATGATATTGAGGATTATGTTTAATGTTCTTACTTGGATATTGATCATACAATTCAGACACAAACGCAAGCTTCGTAAAAGATTAATTTTGATTGAACTTTTTTTGGGGGTAAATTATTTTGATTGAAATTGATTATATGTTTTGTTCTTTATTAAAGTTACGTATAGTTGTTAATAACGTATAAATATGTAATTCTATATTTATCAGAAGACAAACAAATGATATACAAAGGCTGTGGCTGGTACGTTTTTAGAGGGAAAAAAATTCATCTGATTTCTACTATGGGCCCACAATTAATTCTCTGAACCCAAAGTTATAAGAAAGAAACTGAAGTAATTATTTCTACTAGGTTTTATGGGTAGAAATTTTTCTTCCAACAAAAAAAAAACGTTTGATTAGAAAAATATTATAGTGGGCTCATAGTAAAAAACGAGAAGAATTTTTTTTCTTATGATAACATACCAGTCCCAGCCATGATAACATACCAGTCACAGCCAAATTTTCTTATAATGTAGTTATCACAATTGTCGACCGAGTCAGCGACTTGTCATTATAAAGACGGCTTAATTATATCCTTTTTTTTTGTTAAAGTACGGCTTAATTATATCTCTTTTCCCATTGGTCATTTTTACCTTTTTGGTGAATATAGAAAACGCTTAAAATACGGAAAATCAGAATAATTGTTTACCTTTTTGTAGTTTTTTGTTTTCAACATCAAATGTTTTGTTTTCTCTCTCTGCGTAATTTGTCTTCTAATGCATCGAAAAGAGGTAGATCCTTCTGAGTTCTTGCATGGTTCAGGTACTTTTGTTTCTTAATATTAATCCGTGTTCTTACCTTCGGATTCTGTCTTAGTAATAAATTCAAGTTTTTTTTTTTTTGAAAAAGAACTTCAAGTTTTTTTTCAGTTGAGAATATGCATAATAAAAACAAATCATTGATTTTGATCAATAAAACGATAAACACATAACATGTTACCCGTTTATAATCAAATTATTACAATGAATCAATCGGCAATAATCAAGTTACAAAGAATCTTGATTATATGGTTTAGACATGAAGAAGATGATGGGTTGATCATTATATATGAGCTGTAGGAAAAACATCTTACCAATTTAGATCCATTAGATACGAATCTATGCATGTGTCATGTCCAGTTTGATTACATATATCTACCTGTACAAGCTCAATTATTAATAGTTTGAGGAAAATCTAAATTTCGTTGAATATATGCGTGTACCATTTGTATTATTATTGTATAAAGGAAAAATACAAAACAACACCCTTAAATACCAAAAAAATGTAAGATTCAACCTCTATTTAGGAAAACAATAGTAAAGCTTTCCAATATATTTAAAACTCGTCAATATGATCATAAACGGTAACAACATGTTTTTTTTTTTTTGATAAACTGTTAGAGTTCCATAATTTTTTAATTTGATAAACATGTCTTTTTATTTATGATGGGAATCAAAACACTATTAATTTGGCTAGGGTAAAACAAAAAACTAGTTTAAAAGTTGATGTTGTTTGACAATATATAGCAGCCATTAGGTGTGCGATAAATGCATGAAAATGATCAAAAGTTTAGATAAAAGTTGATCTTGCATTTTTCGAACGATAATTATAGTTTTCTGTTAAAAACAACGACGTTTTAATGAAAATTATATTTGTGGAATCCCTTTTACTCTAGTGGTTGATTAAGGGTTCATTAATGATTTTACAGTAAGAGATATGAGATTCGAATCCCAGAAGATACGATTTATTATTATATTTGCAGATTAATGGAGAAAAAATTTGCAAGAGATTTTCAGTGTGGGGCAAGATAGAATCGTTTGGCGTGGATCAAGAAGGTAAATTTGTCCGTTGTGGAATCGTTGAGGTAATAATTCTCATAATTTGTAATAGATTAATAATTAAAATCCAGTATTAAAAAAAATGAAAATTCTATTTTAACGATTTATAAAAATTGATCTTGCACTTTTTTTTAAATGTTTATTTTTTGTTTGCTTGTAAACAATAATGTGTGATATATTATCTTAAGTTTATTTTAATCCACGTTGACCATACAAATTATTATATGGTGAAATACGTGTTGCGATACAAGTAATCGCATCTACGAATCTTCAGATATTTTGGGTCCACCTATTGCATATGCTTTATTTGTTAATTTACGTGAAATTAGATTCCATCTTTTTTTTTTAAACAAAAAATTGTCAATAACTTTCCAACCATACTATGCCAGTTCAAACTGCTTCCAGATGTCCACAAATTAATTTTGTTCAAACGTAAAGTTCATATTGTTTCACATCACAATTTTTGTAGCATCTGTTATTTAACTATGACAGGAAATTTCTAGGTTTAACGATAATTTGTTTTTTGAGGTAACGAAGTTGTAAATATTTGAATCAGTTTTTTAACAGGTGAATCTTTTCTGCTCACCTAATATGCCATCTCTGACTAGAATTTTTGTTTCATAAATTTGTTACTTGAGTTAAATAAAAAAGTCTGGATAATCTTAACCTCTAACTTTGAATAATCTATTTTGGTCAACAACATGATAAACTTGCTTACCACGGCTTAGTTGCCCAAACCGACTGTGATGAATTTACAGAAGAAACATCAACTTTAATTACATGTATATAATTTGCTAGTTTAGAATCTAGAATACGCAGGATAAACAATAAAGAAAGGAATAAAAACTTCTTCTTTATCTTCAACAGTTTTTCAAGTTGTAGTCCACACGCCCGCCACTCCATAAATATAGACACCATCTATTAGGTTATTATATTTCTTTTGACGGCAATCAGGTATTCACTCCAGTTTACCTCCGATCAACAATTTCAACAACAAATTATAAACGTCTAACAGTTTTCATATATCCAAAAAAAAAAAACTTTTATCAGTTGTAGAAAAAGTATCGTTTAAGATAATTTATATATTTCGTTTTTTTAGTTCTTGGTAAAAACAAAATATAATTTGTCGTTATCAAAAAATCCATGGAAAAAATATACGTTAAATAATAGAATATTAAATTTGTTTCTGTGAAAGCTAGTCAAAACAAAATTCACATACAAATGGAAAGAAAAGTAGTATTTCTCAACGTGAAAAAAAATAATAGAATATTTAATTGGTTTCTTCTACTCAGTTCCAATCCAATGATACGGGTCTCAAATGACTCTCAACTCTGGCTTATTGTCTTAATTCTATGAATTTTTAATTTAAGCATCTGTTATTGTCAGAATTTTACAAGGATGTATATATAATAATATACGTGCTCCAATGGAAATTTGTGCTTACCTCGTACCTTGCTTCTCTTCTCAGGCTTTATATTTTCTCTGCAGATAACTGCAGAAGAAGAAGAAGAAGAAGAAGAGATTAAGAGAAACAGAGATCCGAGCTTGAGCACATAAATAATCCATTCATCAGTAGATAAAAACCGCGTAAAAAAGATGGGATTTTGGTCATTGTTGGAGGTGGCTTCTATGCCAGTGATTCAAGTTCTCATCATAAGTCTTGTTGGAGCTTTCTTGGCCACGGATCGATGCAAGCTCTTCCCTGTCGAATCCCGTAATTCCATGAACAAGGTATAACCCGATATTTCTCATCATTTCAATGCTTGAATCTCTTGTAAACATTATCAAAGAATCGAGATTGTAATAATGAGTTCCAAATTGTAGGTTGTCTATGTATTATTTGCACCAGCTCTCATGTTTGCAAATCTAGCTCAGACGGTCACGCTTCAGGACATCATCTCATGGTAAAAAAGTCCCCTTTTTATCTTCTGCATCATGGTAAAATGTTCTTAACTGTTATAATAATACTTTCTTGGTTCTTATTGAATGAAATCAAAGGTGGTTCATGCCGGTGAATATGGGACTTACATTCCTAATCGGAGGAATTCTTGGGTGGATTGTTGTTAAGATTGTGAAACCACCTCCTTATCTTGAAGGTCTTATTGTTGCAACTTGTTCTTCAGGTATGTGATATATTAATTTGGACCCTATAAACATATGAATATATGTTAGATTTCTGTTTGTATTTGTTCTCACAACAATCTCAATTTTTGGTTAAAAAGGGAATATGGGGAACCTACCAATTGTACTTGTCCCAGCAATATGTGACGAGGACAAGAGTCCTTTTGGTAACCGGAGTGTATGCAGAACAATCGGCCTCTCTTACGCGTCTTTCTCCATGGCGGTATGTAATATTAACAGTAAAATAAAAATATATAGGTATGAGATGAGGAATAGTAAAATTGAATCCTTTATACTACTAATTTGCAGCTAGGTGGTTTCTACATATGGACTTACACATTCCGGTTAATAAAAGGATCGGCAATGAAATTTAGAGCCATGGAAGAATCTGAGAGTTTAGTAATTACATCATCCAATAGTGACTTAGAGGCTGATCACAAGACCCAACTCCTCGGTGCACCTGAAGACAAGAAACAAATAGTGGTAAAGGAAGAGACAGGGTTTTGGAGAAAAGGAGTAGACTTCCTCCATGAGATACTGGAGGAGCTTCTTGCACCACCTACAGTTGGTGCAGTAAGTTCAATTTACCAACTAGCATTGAGGAATGTACAAAATAGCAAACTCGATACTTAAATGTGATATGTTGTTGTTTTCAGATTATCGGTTTCACATTCGGTGCAGTTGAATGGCTTAGAAATCTTATAATAGGTGAAGATGCTCCTTTACGAATAATCCAAGGCACTGCAAAACTTCTTGGGTAGTTTTTCATTATTAACCTCCTGACCATTTGCATATATACATCTTAAGTTACTAACTTAACTGATTGTGCAGAGATGGAACCATTCCCTGTATGACGATTATACTAGGGGGCAACCTCATACAAGGTAAATTCCTCAATCAACGGCTCATATATCATATTACTCAGTTAAAAAGAAATTTTAAAGACTTACTGTGGTTCAAATCGACCAGGTTTACGTTCTTCGGTAGTCAAACCCGTGGTTGTACTTGGAATAGTCTGCGTTCGGTACATAATTCTCCCAATTATCGGCATAGGCATTGTCAAAACAGCTGCGAGTTTCGGATTTCTTCCACCGGATCCTTTGTTTCAGTATGTTTTAATGCTTCAGTTCACCCTCCCGCCTGCCATGAATATCGGTCAGTCATATATCCTCAGCCGAGTTCATGCAAATCTAGGAAAATTAAAACAATAACATTAAGAAGAAATGAAAATTTGACAATTACAGGTACCATGACACAGCTGTACAATGTCGGGCAAGACGAGTGCTCAGTGCTCATGCTTTGGACATACTTGGTCGCGATACTGGCCCTTACTGTTTGGTCCACAATCTTCCTTCACTTGTTAGTCTAGAAAACCTGCAATTCTGTGCGAGCACAACTACAGTGACAATGAGGAAAGCAGATTCAGAAGTCCTCTCTTCAAGGGCTCTTACCATTCTTTTGATCATAACTGATCGATTTTTCTGGTTGCATTTCTACCTTTCTGCAAGTCTTCATTTTTTCCCCTTATCCTCATTGTAATATTGTATCAAGTTGATGAAAAAGCATATGGTTATTAAGAAAACCAGGATCACAACTGATGCACGGCCCAAAACTCGCATCCATTGATAGATAAATGAAATGACGATACAATGTCTGAGACTTTAACAATGAACACACCGAAGAAAGTACACAAGGCAGAGAGTAAACAACACAAACGTAAAACCACCTCAACTCTTGATTACAAGTGAAAGAGAGACTTAAAGGTTGAAGAGTTTTACAAGAGAGTTAGTTGGAGTTTCGGTCGGTTAGGCTGAGGCTCCACTACCTCCATGTGAATCTTCACTGTTTGCAAGACACTGTAAGATAAACTTCCATCCATCTTCACAATCTTCTGTTTCTCCTCATCTACGTACCAGTCACCAGCACCTTTCTCACCCTTAGCTGTTAAATAAACAGGGCCTTCGATTCCGTACCAATTGAGATTTCCGTCAAGAGGAAAAGATAATGACAATCGGCAACACTTAAATGCTAATGAAATTATTATGGTAGTAAGATATGCAAAGAATGGAAAACGTACTTGGGGACGAATACTAAAAAACCATTGGATCTTATCCATAGGGGGTAAGCGAAATCTTACTATCAGCAACACTAGTAAGTTGAGGTCTGTCTTGGAACACTGTTGGAAGCTTGTATATTCCTAATGACGCGGCAAGTAACCTACGCGCAAAGACATCTAGAGCAAGGGAAAGAAGCAAGGTTATAGCATCTAACAAGGGAAGACAAAGCAATCTTTACTTACCGGCATATCTTCGGAAAGGGGATGTAAAATGAGTATATATGGGTGCTGCAAGCCCGTAATGATGATATTCTGGAGGAGTGAGATCCCCACTACACAAGTACACAGCCTTCGTAATGATGATTTTAAAATGTTAGATTATGCGAATATCCTGTGACAATCACCAACAATTTTTTTTTTTTGAAAGAATGTAAAATTTATATTCAATCAAATCTGTTTTACAATGAATGTGGGCATTAATTGAAAATTCGAAACTTCCTTAGAAAAATAAAATCACCAACAATTGAACTAGTCAGTCATCAAGGAAGCATTTTACCTGTGTCATGCACCTAGTTGCCAATATCCTGATCAGCTTATTGAAATATGGATCCGCACCCTGAAGAATTACGATTTGTTAAGATCAAGCCAAGTGAAAGAAAGATAGTTGAAACACGGAAGCATGTTAATTATTATAAGAGGTATAGCATTCAAAAACCATTAAAAAGTGACAATTGCATTTAATTATGAGTAGAATGTACAACCTTAGTTGTAGCAACGAAACAGAGATTGAGGCTACAAAACAAATCCCACCCATCTTCAACCTTCCCAGCCTTACACATCCCTTCGATAATAATATTATACGTGAAGATATTAAGTTCCATTTCACTCTTTCGCAGATCCTCGAATATAACCAGTGCTTTCTCTAGCTTCCCGTTATTGCAAAGACCGTCCAACACAATGTTGTATGTCCAAATACTAGGAGGCACACCATAAGAAACCATCTGGTTGAAAACTTTTTGGGCATTCTCACAATCTCTTACTTGAAAAACCCTTGGATAAGAGTGGTGTAAGTGATTGTATTGCTCGCAATTCCACATATCAAGAAAGAGTTTCATGTCATTCTCTACCCTCTTAGACTTACAAAATATATTTATAAGAGTATTGTAAGTCACTACATTCGGGAAACAGCCCTTGGTAACCATCAAATCAAACATATCCTTACCCTCATCAAGGCGATTATGCAAGCAAAACCCATTGATAAGTGAATTGTAAGTGAATGTATTAGGATTAATAGACCATTTGATCATCTCCTCGTACATGTGCCTCTTTTTGATGCCTCATCATCCAAAGGTGTACCAGGGTGAACAAAATTTGTTCAACTTTTATACAAATCCCTTAAAGCCAAAAAAATGATATTGTTTTTTTTTAATACAAGTACCTAAAAACATATCATCGACATTGTTTTTTTTTCATCTAAAATATTATATTAATTTTAGTGGAATAAGAGGTTGGAATACGTTTTTGGAATACAAAGGTGAGATAAGAGTATGAAATACGAGGGAGGATTCATACCGAAATTCTCAAAACCAAAAGACCAAACTCTGCTTAAGAAAACAAGCTAAATCCAAAGAAAATGATCCAAAAACTTGACATCTCCATTTCCGACAATGGTAAGTGCCATCTTCCATTGAACCCTCAAAGTTTGGATCCGATGCTTCGAAATCACGGCAACGATAAAAAGGCAAGGGAGCTGCATACGCACTCGAGACGAATTCACAACCCAATCTAAAACCAAGTAAAGGTGACAAAGACCAAGATGAACCAGGAAGAAGAGATCACCACCAAGCATGATTAGAACCCGAACAACACCTACGTTTCTTTATATTGATACACAATCCAGTACACAAAGGCATGGTGTTCGTATGCATAACGCAAATAGAAGAATTATTCATACCGTGGATAGAGAGGAAAGTAAGCAGCTAGGCGAGGAAAGAGAACCTCGAGAACATCTTCTTCACTTTTTCACCAAGAGAGAGTCACACTTAACAAACAGCACCAATACACTACCTTAAGCAGAACAAGGAGACAACGAAGACATGACACAAAAACCAGCCGGAGAGGAGATAGATCTTGGACCAAAACTCGGGAAATAAGCTGTCCTAGGCAAACACTAGTCAATCATTGAAGCAAACTAAAGAAGTTCTATGTTGAGGAAAAGAGATCTCATAGACTGTCAGCAAGTATAAGACTCCTTCACATACAAAATCACCAGAGACAACAAGCAACAAGACTAAAGACGACCTAGTACCAAACCAATTCGGTACCAAAGGACCCAATCTCAATCGATCCAACCCTGCTAACTACGCACAGAGAGACATATACCTGAGAGGCCCAACGCCTAGAGCAAGAGAGTCAAACCCATAGACGAGCCAGTGTTCCAAATCTCAGCTCGATGAGCCGCACTAATCACCTTCTTCGACACTCATATGAACAAAGCCTCGCCCAAAAAGTCCGGTTCTCTGAGCCACCAGACTATAGAGTCTTAAGTTAAATAAGAGTTTGATTGTTGCCCCAAAACTAATTGCGTGTCTTTTATTCAAGCTTATTACAGATAGTAACGTTTTATCTATCAATATGTTACAGGAGTTACCTGTTGGGGATTCTGTCCGGTCGAGCTCCCCTGCAACAGATTGTTGCAGTTTTCCTACCTGCATGCTTCACATCTTCAACACCGTCAAAGAAGTTAGACCAGAAATATATTGTTAAGATGGATGAGGAAGAAATGGTCATGGTAGTAAAATTGGTAGACAAAAATATGAAATCGAATGTCAAACCCGTGTGTTCACAGCGCTTGTTTCCGACATCCCGTAAAGGGATCAGTGGTCTTTACATGTTTGCACTTGGGTCCAAGTTTCCGAACCTTTTCAAGAATTGAGGTATATCTGCTACTTTTGTGGTTTAAGCATTGACGTTATGATTATATTTTGGTTAGTGTTAAGTGATGACAGATACTAGATACAGTCAGTAGTGTAGGCAGTTGAACATTACCACCTTTCACAGTGGTTGTTTTTTTAGAATACTCTACAAAAAATATGGTGATTTTCTGAATCTAATGCAGAATATGCTTGTTGAGAGTGATGGGTTAGACCAGAATCAGACCAAATTATGAAGCAACCTTAGAGATACGCGCAAAGGACAAACCTTTTGAATTTGCAAAACTCGTAAATTGTTGTTTTTGTTTGTTTGTTGAGATTCAGATTCAGTCTCTCTTGTACTTGTGTTTCGGTTGTTCTTGCAGCTTGAATCGAGAAAAGAGATACTACGACTGAAGTCGAGAAATGGGAGTTCTTAAGCAGATGGTAACCACATATCAGTAAGAACAAAACTCGTGGAGTTTGCAAACTCTCTCTAGCTACTTCTGTTTTTGCTTATGATATGGAAAATTTGGATCAAAAGTTTCTACAAAATGATGTTTTTGCTTTTGTAGAAGCTTGTAATTGACTCTCTTGTTGTGAATCCTTTGACTTGGTGGTATGGTTTCTTTAGTTTCATTATGGATTTGCAAAAACAAAAAAAACAAGTATTTATGAGTATCCATCACGACGAAAAAGCTGGGCGCTTCCATACCATGTGCATTGAATCTCATGAGCGTGGTCCCAAAACCTTTTGAATTTGGGTTCATGTTGTGTCTTCTTACAACTAAAACGTATATAATTTGGCAAACTAGCATTTGAGGTATGCGTGGTTAATAAAACGCAGTAAAAAGTAAAAGGGGAAGGATTGATTATTCAAATTCCAATAGAAGAAAAAGAAAACTTTTATTTGAAAACCAACCCATTGAAATCTACACAAATTGACAAGAAACCTTTTTTGGTCTTGTGATAATGATAAGTAAATAAGCCCATATATCCAAAATGTAATTGGTAATTGGCAAGAAGGCCCATCATTAGATAGTAATGGGCTGGCCCATAACTCAATTAAAATATATTTATTCAAAATTAAAAAAAAAATATTTTCTGCTTTAAAAATTTCCCGTAGTGCCTCAAAACTTCGCGAAACCCTAACAATCCGGAAGCAGAAAGAGATTTGGTATCGAGAACATGGAGATCATTGGCGGCATGGGAGACGTTGAGCCACCGTCGCTGTCGACGCTTCCGGATGATTTGGTACTCAGGTGTGTCAGCTCCTTCACAAAAGCGGATCTACGATCTGTGTGTATCGCACCTCGAGAAGATTCAAGGAGCTCCTGCGGTCTGATAGGGTCTATCGATTGCGAGTTCAGAGAAATAGGCTCGAAAACTTCGTCTATGTCTTCTCATATTCGATATCTGGTCCGAAAATGCTTGCTCTTCGCCGCCGTGGAACAGATCTGCTACGTTTTCAGGCTTCGCTGCGCTTTACTCAAATCCCGAATCTTCCGCTACCGATGGCAGCAATCGAAAGGCGGATTTACTTTGTTGGTGATAGGAGAGGTCCGTCGATTCGTTTTTGCTGTTTTGATCACTTGAGTGACACTTGGCTTCAACTTCAGAACATGGGATTTGCACACCAAAATCCGGCCGTGTGTTCCTTCCGAGGACAGATCTATGTGGTTAGCAACATCAGCGGTGAAGTCTTTGACCCCGTCACCAACTCCTGGACGATAATCTCATGTTCAAGGATTGCAATCAGATGTAATTATCCAATGTTCAATAACATATTGCCAGACTTATAAGTATTGTATCCACCACAAGAGAATATATCCCTTCATAAAATATTCCTTGTCTTTGTGATAGTTTCACTATTGTTTCACACAAAGACTAATTTATCTTCCACTGGTTTTACACTTCACGTGCATAGACTGGTCACTTGTCCAGGAATGGTCAGTGGAAACGAATATAAATTACTCAGGTGGACAGGATTTAGCAAAGAATACATCATTTGTTATGACACACTCACTTATCCAAGTCTAGAAAATTTATTGTCTATATCCAAGATAACACCAGAAACACCAACATATGCATTCTAGTCAAGCGTATTGAAGTTTGATTTATGTTCTTTGGATGGACTTTAATTGATTACCTTTTCCGTGGAAGGTTCTTCAGATGCAGCAGGTGTTGTCTCTTTAGCCTTTGGCATCTCGCCCTTTTCACCTTTACGTAGTACACTTATAATCCGGTCAACAAGTTCATCCTTCATAATAGACCTCTTCAACGCAAATGTTTCCTTAATCTCAGCAGTATGAGCAACATTTACAGAGTTTATCTGATGGATCAGTGCATCGACATCCATTGTAACGACACGATGTCCAGGTTTCTGTTGTGGAATTGGAATTTCACCAACTTTACCTTTTTCTTTATCTAAACCATGACCACCTGACCCTCCAATGTCTTCTGCTTTCTTTTCAGGAAGATTCACTTTCCTATGTGGTTTCTCTCTCTCTTATGTTGTTTAGACGCTAACCGAATTACAGGCCAGTCGGTGACACCACCGCACCAAACCTCTTTCTTGAATTGATATCGTCTACCAATAAGTTCTTCGAGATATAACACACCAGGATCCTCCACATCATCCGCCCAATGATTAAGCGCTTCATATTCAGGATCATGATGTGGAAGTAGGGGCCAAGAAGCTGTCATTATTTACAAAACATTTCTTGTTAAGAAGAGTATATATGATTTTAAATATCCAAAGAAGGACATACATTAGGAATGTTTTCAGTCTCCATAATGTTTGAGGTGTGAAATGTCTTCAATAGTGTTAGAGAAACTATGGACTTGTCTGTGAAAGTCTTTTCATCGTTCAAATCAGGTATGTACTTTTCAAGAGCCGGTATTGCCTTGAAAAATAACAACTGAAAAGCAAGCGTGAACCCGTGGGTTGAGTTGTGAGTCTGATTAAACTTTTGGACAAGTTCATCAACATCATTTATCTTCTTCCCAACCTTCACCATCTACAAAATTACCTCGAACGACTTTCAACCCCATGGATATTCCTCAAAAGATTCCAAATCCTTCACCATTTCCACAATTTTAGTATACGCTTTTACAACGCCTGTTGTGCACAGTAATATCCTCTCAACAATTACTATAATGGCGAGATGAATCTTCCTCCACTCAGGCATTTTTTTCAGATTCGGGCATCCTTTTGTCCCTCTTAAGCCATGCAACAATGTCTTTGATGAGTATCGTCTTCTGACCTTCAGGAAAACGAATGTCCCAATATGGATTTTTGGGATCCAATTTTTGCAAATCTACAACAGTTTCTTTCGGGGGATATTGGCCACAGGGGAGGCCTGTTAAAATTGCAAACTACCGTAGCGAAAACCGGAATGGTTTCCCACCAAAAAACAAACCAAATTTCATGTTTCTTCTCAGTGTGTAATGAGCGACATAGCCTTTGGTGGACGAGTTTCCCAGACAAAGACGACTTACGTACCGGAAGATCGAAGAGGCTTTTAAAACAAGATCAAAGACGAGGTAATTGTAGGCAGTAGTTCCCTCTAGAGGTTCAACCAAATCCAGCAAATACTCCGGCTTCGAATAGGAATTTATACGACCTTCCGGAGGGTATCTGTCAGTCACGTATAATATCTTCGGTAGTAGATCTGGATTTATGTCATAAGGGCCTGAAACATGATCGTCCAGAACCAGTTTTTTTCCTCTTTTTCTCGACCTCGTTGTGGACATTTTTCGTCTGCTTTACACAATATTGTTACTTAGAAGAAGTTACAAATTCACAAATCGATGTAAAACTATGTGGACAAAAAACAATAAATAAACAGAAATCAGAGTCAACAATACTTACAAATGGTTTGCCGCCGAAAGAATTCGACAGTAACGAGGAGGAGCAAGACGACTGTAAATCGGAATGTAAATCGGAACAATTAACTTGAAAGTGAAACACAGAAAAACTGTTAATTTTTTTTTTTGGATCTTGAAACTGCTATTAAGTTGCTTCTACAAAATAATTAAACTTTTCTCAGAACCAATAAAGCAGTAGAAAGAGAAACTGAGACGGTGAAACTTTTTCAAACCGTCAATCAGTTGTCAGTAGCTCGTGTGAAACAACAAATCACGCGTGTGTGCGGGGCAATTTCGTCATCTCGCAATGAGTTGTGGCATTACTTCAAGTGTTTCGAATTAAATAGTATTTGCCGAAGATTTTAACCAGTAAAAATCCCTTAAGATAATCACAATTGTCACAATTGTTTCACTTCTGAGTTCTTGCATGGTGCATGGTGCATGGTGCAAGTACTTTTGTTTCTTAATATCAATTTGTGTAATTGTAATAACTTCAAGTTTTTTCAATTGTGAATAACGCATAATAAAAATTAATGATTGATTTTGTTCAATAAAACGATAAACACATAACATGTTACACGTTTTGAATCACATTATTGCAAAATTTTAAATGTGCCTGCTTAAGATTCAATTGCAATAATTAAATTACAAAGAATCTTGATGTTGATGATATGGTTTAGATATGGAGAAGATGATGCGTTGACATAATATGAGTTGTGGGAAAAACGTCTTACCAATTTAGATCCATTAATTAGATACGCATCTATGCATGTGTCATGTCCAATATTTGATTGCATATATCTACCTGTCCAAGCTCAATTATAGATATTTTGTCGAAAAAAATATTAATCTGTGTACCATGTGTATTATTATTCTATAGTGGAAAAATGCAAAAACGCACCCCTTTAAATACCAAAAATGCAAAATTCAACCTCGATGTAAGAAAACAATAGAAAAGCCCTTTTTCATAAGAGTCTAAGAGTGTACTTTGGTGTAATCTTTATGATTTATCATAAGAAACTTCCTAAAACTATATGATCTCATCATCATATCTTTGTAATAGTTACATTTACATTTAAATTGAAAGCCTTTTTTCAAATAAAATAAAATAGAAAAGCTCTCGATATAATTAAGAATCGTCAATAATATGATCACAAACGGTAACACCATGTCTTTTAATTTATGATGGGAATCAAAACACTTTTTTTTTGAAATTAAAACACTATCATTTTGGCTATGGCAAAACAAAAAATTATTAAAACACTATCATTTCGACAATTTATAGCAGCCATTAGGTGTGCAAAAAATGCATTAAAATGATCTGTTGTTTATAAAAAACAAAACAAATTGATCCAAAGTTTAGATAAAAGTTGATCTTGCATTGTTGGAACAATAATATTATAGTTTTTTGTTCAAAACAATGATGTTTTTGTGAAAATTATAATTTAACGATTTTTATTAGATCAAAAGTTTATATAAAGATTGATCTTGTAATTTTTGTTTTTGAAGGCAGTTTTTTATTTTTATTTTGATGTTTATTTTTTGTTTGCTTGTAAACAATAATGTGTTACATATTATCTGAAATTTATTTGAATACATGTTGACCATAAAAATTATATGATGAAAGACGTGTTGCGAAACAAGTAGATCCAATCATCTAGTCTACACATCCCCTGAATCTTCGGATAATTTGGGTCCACCTATTTGATATGCTACCAAAGGTGTGGTGGACTACTACTAACACAACACAACGATTTGGTTCTTTTGTGTCTGGAATTTAAATTTTTTTTGATACGGAAAATTATTCTTTAAATCAGATATCAAAGAGATTATTAGCCAAGGGTTTAGAACTCCGATGGTTTATAAAAAAAAATACTATTTGATATGCTTTATTTGTTAATTACGTGAAATTAGATTTCATATAATTTTTTAAAAACAATAATTTTTCAACCATACTATGCCAGTTCAAACTGCTTTCATTTTGTTCAGACATTAATTTTGTTCAAACGTAAAGTTCATTTTGTTTCACATCACAAACTATTACAAGAAAATTCTTTTGTTCAACGATAGTTTGTTTTTGAAGTAATGAAGTTCTAAAATATTGGAAACGCATACACAAAAAAATGAATCAGATATCTTTATCAACAATTTCAACAACAAATTAGAATCGTCTTACGGTTTTCATATATCCAAAAAAAATATTTGATCAGCTGTAAAAAGAGTATCGTTTTATTTTTTTTAATCGTCTGGATTTATTATTATTCTATTACAAATTATGAGAATAGTTACATTAATGATTTTACAACGGACAAGTCTTTTGCCTTGATCCAAGCCAAACAATTATATTTTGCCCCACGCTAAAGATCTTTTACAAAATTATCTCCATTAATCTACATCAATATTAATAAATCGCATTTTCTATAGTTCGAATCCAAGATTTCCTGGTGTAAAAGTATTAATAAACCATTAACCAAACCACTGGACCAAGAGACTTCCACAAAGAGTATCGTTTAGGATAATATATTTTGTTTTTTTAGTTCCTGATAAAAACAAAATATAATTTGTCCTTATAAAAAAATCAGAAGATATATTTACGTAAAATAATGGAATATTTAATTTGTTTATGAGAAAGGTAGTCAAAAAAATTCACATAGAAATGGAAAGAAAAGTAATACTTCTCAACGTGAAAAGAGTAATAGAATATATAATTGGTTTCTTCTACTCGGTTCCAATGATACGGGTCTCAAATGACTATCATCAACTCTGGCATATTTATCTTAATTCTATGAACTTTAATTTAAGCTTCTTTTATTGTCAGAATTTTTACAAGGATGTATATATAAAATACATGTGCTCAATGGAACTTTGTGCTTACCTCGTACCTTGCGAGCTTGACCACATAAATAAAACATTCATCAGTCGATAAAAAAAGATGGGATTTTGGTCATTGTTGGAGGTGGCGTCTATGCCAGTGATTCAAGTTCTCATCATAAGTCTTGTTGGAGCTTTCTTGGCTACGGATCGATGCAAGCTCTTCCCTGTCGAATCCCGCAATTCCATGAACAAGGTATAACCCGATTATTTCTCATCATTCCAATGCTTGAATCTCTTGTAAACATATCAAAGAGTAAAGATTGTAATAATGAGTTCCAAATTGCATTATTTGCACCAGCTCTCATGTTTGCAGGACATCATCTCATGGTAAAAAGTCCCCTTTTTTTTTACCCTTTTCTGCATCATGGTAAATTGTTCTCAACTGTTATAATACTTTCTTGGTTCTTATTGAATGAAATCAAAGGTGGTTCATGCCGGTAAATATGGGACTTACATTCCTAATCGGAGGAATTCTTGGGTGGATTGTTGTTAAGATTGTGAAACCACCTCCTTATCTTGAAGGTCTTATCGTTGCAACTTGTTCTTCAGGTATATATGAGAGATTAATAAAGGGAATATGAGTATGTGTATGGATATCTGTTTGTTTTTGTTCTCACAACAATCTCAATTTTGGTTAATAAAGGGAATATGGGGAACCTACCAATCGTACTTGTCCCAGCAATATGCGACGAGGACAAGAGTCCTTTTGGTAACCGGAGTGTATGCAGAACAATCGGCCTCTCTTACACGTCTTTCTCCATGGCGGTATGTAATGTAACATTAAACAAAATATATATAGGTATGAGATGAGGAATAATTAGAGAAGTAAAGTTAAATCCTTATACTACTAATTTGCAGCTAGGTGGTTTCTACATATGGACTTACACATTCCGGTTGATAAAAGGATCGGCAATGAATTTTAGAGCCATGGAAGAATCTGAGAGTTTAGTAACTACATCATCCAATAGTGTGACTTAGAGGCTGATCACAAGACCCAACTCCTCGGTGTACCTGAAGACAAGAAAAAAACAGTGGTAAAGGAAGAGACAGGGTTTTGGAGAAAAGGAGTAGAATTCCTCCATGAGATACTGGAGGAGCTTCTTGCACCACCTACAGTTGGTGCAGTAAGTTCAATTTACCAACTAGCACTGAGCAATGTACAAAATAGCAAACTCGATGCTTAATGTGATATGTTTGTTGTTTTCAGATTATCAATGTACAATATATGACCATTTGCATATATACATCTTAAGTTACTAACTTAACTGATTGTGCAGAGATGGAACCATTCCCTGTATGACGATTATACTAGGGGCAACCTCATACAAGGTAAATCACTCAATCAACGGCTCAGATATCATATCACTCAGTTTAAAAGAAAATTAAAAACTTACTGTGGTTCAAATCGACCAGGTTTACGTTCTTCGGCAGTCAAGCCTGTGGTTGTACTTGGAATAATCTGCGTTCGGTACATAATTCTCCCAATTATCGGTATAGGAATTGTCAAAACAGCTGCGAGTTTCGGATTTCTTCCACCAGATCCTTTGTTTCAGTATGTTTTAATGCTTCAGTTCACCCTCCCGCCTGCCATGAATATCAGTCAGTCATATATCCTAAGCTGAGTTCATACAAATCTAGGAAAATCAAAACTATAACCTTAACAAGGAATGAAATTTGACAATTACAGGTACCATGACACAGCTGTACAATGTAGGGCAAGACGACTGCTCAGTGCTCATGCTTTGGAGATACTTGGTCGCAAGACAACATTCTACCTCTACAACTACAATGACAATGAGGAAAACAGATGCATAAGTCCTCTCGTCAAGGGCTCTTACCATTCTTTTGATCATAACTGATCGATTTTTTCTGGTTGCATTTGTACCTTTCTG
The DNA here is from genome assembly GCA_964056655.1 of Arabis hirsuta. Lineage (NCBI taxonomy): Eukaryota > Viridiplantae > Streptophyta > Magnoliopsida > Brassicales > Brassicaceae > Arabis > Arabis hirsuta. Next base: position 8,898,880 of record OZ053301.1, on the reverse strand, counting down.
CAAGTCTTCATTTTTCCCCTTATCCCCAATGTAAACACCGATATTGAATCAAGTTGATGAAAAAGCATATGGTTATCAAGAAAACCAGGATCAACAAGTGATGCACGGCCCAAAACTCACATCCATTGATAGATAAATGAAATGACATACAATGTCTGAGACTTTAACAATGAAGACGAAGAAGAAAGTACATAAGGCAGAGAGTACATAGGGCAGAAAGTAAACAACACAAACGTAAAACCACCTGAACTCTTGATAATCAATCCCTATTACAAGTGAAAGTGAGACTTAAAGGTTGAAGAGTTTTACAAGAGAGTTAGTTGGAGTTTCGGTCGGTTAGGCTGAGGCTCCACTACCTCCATGTGAATCTTCACTGTTTGCAAGACACTGTAAGATAAACTTCCATCCATCTTAACAATCTTCTGTTTCTCCTCATCTACATACCAGTCACCAGCACCTTTCTCACCCTTAGCTGTTAAATAAACAGGGCCTTCGATTCCATACCTGTATAAATCCATAGCGATTTCCGAGTTAATGTAAATAAATAAACAAGAAAGGAGGCAATCCTTTGAAGGGTACATTTTGCACCAAAAAGGTCAAATGCAAAACGATTTTTTGTGTCTTGAGTTAAATCTTTAGAGGCAAAACACGGTGGCTAGGGAAGAGGAAAATATAATGACAATATGCAACACTTAAATGCTAATGAAGTTATTATGGTAGTAAAATAAGCAAAGAATGGAAAACGTACTTGGGGACGAATACTATAAAACCATTGGATCTTATCTTCACCACTCTCGCCTCTGCATCTGTGGGTCTGCAGCATAAAATACAGAAGTTTCTCTTAGTCTTTACCAGTCCATGCCTTTAGAATCAAGTAAGATTCAGGAAAAATAGACGATCTATACCGATTTCTGAAGTAGATGAGAGTGTGCAGCTCTACTGAAGCTCGACTTGCCATTTGGGCATTCCTATGCCGATAGTTCAAATCTGAAACAAGTCAATGGATTAGAAAACTAAAACTCCGGTGCATTAGTGAAAGTAAGATAAACACCCCCTTAAGTTCCAAACCACATTAGGAAGTGACAAAAGACTCATCCTTTTACAAATTTTGTCTGAACACTCATAATGCTGGAAAATAATAAACCCATGAATAATCCATAGGGGGTACGCGAAATCTTACTATCAGCAACACTAGTAAGTTGAGGTCTGTCTTGGAACACTGTTGGAAGCTTGTATATTCCTAATGACGCGGCAAGTAACCGGTGCACAAAGACATCTAGAACAAGGGAAAGAAGCAAGGTTATAGCATCAAACAGGTGAAAAAAAGAGAAGACAGAGCAATATTCACTTACCGGCATATCTTCGGATAGGGGATGTAAAATGAGTATATAGGGGTGCTGCGAGCCCATAATGATGATATTCTGGAGGAGTGAGATCCCCACTACAGAAGTACACAGCCTGAGTAATAAATTTTTTTAAATGTTAGATATGCCGATATCCTGTGAAAATTGTCAGTAATTTAACTACTTAATCATCACGGAAGCATTACCTGTGTCATGCACCTAGTTGCCAATATCCTGATCAGTTTATTGAAATATGGATCCTCACCCTGAAGAAATACGATTTTGTCAAAGATTAAGCGAAGAGAAGGAAGGATATTTGAAACAAGGAAGCAAGTTACTTATTATAAGAAGTATAGCATTCAAAGACCACTTAAAAGTGACAATTGCATTTAATTATGAGTAGAATGTACAACCTTAGTTGTAGCAAAACAGAGGAGTTACTCAAAATGGCTAAATAGTGGCTGCAAAATAACATAGTGCAGGAGAAAAACACTCACCACAGCTCGGTCAAGTGAATCAGCCAAAGCTTTAGATGAAGAAACATCTAAGGTAAGCCCAATAGCTGCAGCAGTACGCAACAGTGGTTCAAGCATTTCTCTTGTTGGAGTAGGATGACGCCTGCATGAAGAAACAAACCAGAGATATGATAAACTACTATCGATAATAAAAATGAACAGGAAAATGCAACAAATGCAACAATCGCAAACTTCACCTTAGTAGTGAACAAGAAGAGAATTGTTTAAGGATTTGTTCAGCGACTGAAACGTTTGCAGCAAGCATGAATTCCTCAACCATTTGGTTTGCTTCTCGAATCTGATACATGCCTGTGGAAAACACAGTCACAGAGCATATGACAAACAAATGAATAAATTAAATACAGTTTTCGAAAGGATAGAGGTGGTTTTACTTCAAGGGTGTTTGAGAGACACAAAGACTAAGAAAATTTCTTTATATTCATGAAGAAAAAGCAAATTTCGCAGCACACATACCAATATCAAGAGGATCATGAGTCTCTGTATCAATCTGAAATTTGACTTCAGCAGAAGCAAGAGTTAAGGCTCCCCTATCAATACGCCTTTGCCTCATTATCTACATGTTTCAAAAACAAAACACAGGTAAAATTATTGTGTTCTTTCTATGATTCTGGAACATATGACAACATGTGAGAGAAGTGTCTTAAACCTTTGCCAAAGTATTCATGTTCCTCAGATCAGTAGTCACAGTATCCGTCAATCGGCTGCAAAAAATAATCATACTTACCAATCTTGGGCATAATGTAAAAGAGGGAATCTGATATAACTATACAATCCAAAATAATAGAAAGCAAAATTCATGAATAGATTATTAGAAAGGTTAAATTTTCTAAACACAAAAATGCAATAATTATTTAACATATCCTTGCTACCATTTTTTCCACTATCAAATCACTAGAGAGCATGCATGAAATAATTTTATAGTAGCAACAAATGTACGCAAAGAAACTACTGCCCTCAAACTCTATGGTAAAACAGAATGTACCTGTCATCCATCCGAGCCTGAGCTTCAACATAGGACAATGCTGCAGACGACTTGATTATACTCTTTGTAAATCTCGTTGAGATAATCTCAGCTTCAAGGCTCATTTCCTATATATATGAATTATGCTTAAGCTGACCTTTTACCAATTTGCTAATACGTGTAACATAAATTTTTGGGCCTGACAGTGACAATTTAAAATGGAGAAAGCATACCCAAATAACCGAGAATGCAAGCCTCTCCACATCAGCTCTAAGTGAGCAAATCTCTGCAAGCAAAACCCATTTTTCTCGAGTGCATAAGAATTTCAACATATAGGGTATGTATCCTGTAAGAAGATAATACCTTCAGTTAAAGGCTTGGGAAGCATGTCAATACGGCGGTCAACAAGGTAGACAGATGTGCCTCTTTTTGATGCCTCATCATCCAAAGGTGTCCCAGGGTGAACAAAATTGGTGACATCAGCAATGTCTATTAAACAAGGTCAAGGATAAGCATCATAAATTAACTCCCGCGATATGAAGAGAATACAACGGAACTAACCAAAAATTCTGGAAGAGGCTGAATACTAAAAGGCATAAAACAGATCACCTCTAGAGCACTTTTAGCATTAGATAATTATGATATAATCGAACTATGAAGCTAAACTCTAACAGAAGCCATTTCAATGCTTTAGTTAAATATAAACCACAAAGTGATTTATAACTCAGACTCTTGATATGCCCTATAATGAAAGCTCAGTAATGGATAAATGAGATTCTGTGGACGGACCCTAGGATACGGACTCCAACTTCAAAGTTCCCGGTTGGAAGCGATGTACAGTGCAATGCATCATCAATATCCTTGCAACCTGTTAGCACCACAAACAAGTTAATCTGCTTGTACACAACTAATTGCAGACTCTGAAAGATATTTTAGCTGGCTAAACTCATATATACTGTCAAATGAGTAAAGCTTTAGGTACATACCCGGAGGATCCACACTAAAGACAAGCAAATGTCGTAAGTCTTGCCTAACAGGATTGGATACGTCTTCAGAAGATACAGACCAGGGTAAGGGTGGCAAGCATGCCAAAACTTGAGAAGAGAATGGCGAGTAGTCAACATCATTCTCTATCAAGACAACCTGAAGCATCCACAAGAAAAAGTATTGATGTTATTTCCAATTATCCAAGTCATTGACTTCCCTGAAAAAAGGAAACCAATATACTCGTCCTAATCTTGCCCTCCCACCTCCTACCAGAACAGAACCCAGTAATTTAATATTATGCCATTACCTCTGTTTCAGTTTCCCTGTCACCTATTTTGCCGATTGGTCGTACATAATGGCCAGAAGGATATCGAGATTGACGATCCCAAGAATCAACTGCCACTACTATCCTCATATCCAAAAGGTTCTGCAGCTGTCGAGTATTAATGCGAATCTTGGGAATTCTGCGATCTTTAGAGACAAATAAAGCATGTGCCGTTCCACCACTACCAGCAGGTAGTGACATTGGTTCAAGAGATCCACAATAGCTGCATGATATCATGCATATTAGGAACTGTATTCCAGAAACCACGTCTTGAAACAGATTCTCAATGTAAGACAAAATTAAGGAAAAGCAAAGCATAACTGCAAACTAAAGACACTGAAATCATCAAGTCATATATGTAGTCACCAGAGACAGGCACCTCTAAGAAGATTATATCGGCATGTCTGCCAACATGATTTCATATGATGCATCAAAGTGCGATTAAGAAAAAGCCAGCAAGAAGATAGGGTAATCAAGTAGAAAAAATCAAGAAATGAACTCACGAGTGCCAATTTCTACGGATAACACCGACTACACGGCCTGATGGACGAGCAGGGATAGCATTATTATCCCCAGAAGTTTCTTGGGCTATACTTGAGATTCTAGGAGCATCATCAGCACTGTTGGGAGCCAAATGAACAGTATCGTCCTCATCTTCATCTGCATTTGAATTTGATATGTGAAAAGAAAGATAAGTTTGACACAACTTCATGCAAGCAGATAACTCATATAAACATATGAAGATATTTAAAGAAACCTTCTTCAGCTATAGATAGTGCCTTCTCCTCTTGCCATTGATCGCGAGGCAAGAGTTCTACCGCAACAATATCACCATCGAAAGCCCTATTCATGTTGCTGCGCCCATAGATAATAATCTCTTCACCAATGCTCTCACTTCCAACATAAGCTTCAAAAGGATTGAAACGATTGACACGGAGTTTTCCTTGATGATATATTCCACGGTGTAAGCCAGCAGTAATCTCAGACATGGGCTTATGCTGAAGGCAGGAAAAAAAAAACAAAATTATAGGAGACAAAAGTTGTTTGATGGCATTATCTAGTTACCCAATCCTGCGACTGAAAAACAAGTATATGTTTATCTCCATTACCTCTAGGTATACAAGTTTCCTCTTCGAAGGTCTGGAATCATCTGCATCTTCCATGGTTATGTCTTCAGCGGTTGGTTGGGCAAGCAGATCCAACAAGTCAGGTTGTCCAATTGATTTAACATAAGCCTCAACTGATACAGAAACATTCATTGATAAAATTCTATGTCATTCCAAATATCTAGAATGCTAGAAAGTAAGACAACTTCTATAAAAAAGCAAAAGATAATTTACATACTTGTCTCTGCAGATATTCCCTCTTCAGTGGCCTTCCGTTTATTCTCCCTGTCATTAGTTACAAGCAACACCTGAGATGTACCACCTAGATGCTTCTGGTACCATAGCGTCGCAACACGAATAGCTGAATTCCAGATAAATATAAAAGTTTAACAACAGATGCATACCAGGAGATACATGGAAAGCTGTAAGATATTTCTATGCATCGACATATCATCAAGGAAGTAACAAGATGTTAGCAAATGAAGAAGATGATTATATAGTAAATAGAACCTCTATCGTTGTGGTCGTTGGCACTCTCTCTCTCCATGGCCTGCACATAAGTATCCCTGTGGAAAGTTTAGAAAAGGCAAGAACACAAACAAACTTACAGCGAATCCAATCAAAGGTCGACTAACAACAAATCCCTAATCGTTGAAAATCACATTTCTCTATCTATAATCTTTTGTCCACCTGAGGAATCTAAAAGCTTGAAGTTCGAACAACGTCTTACTTGTGGACATGATTGGAAAAAACATAGAATTGCTTCGCTGGATTGCTGCAGAGAGATCTGATTCTATTGTAAACAGATCTGTTCCTGTTCTTAACCTCGTCCAACACCACAGACAGAATAACAACATTGTCTATGGCCTGATTCTCCAACAAATCAATCTACCAAAGCATAAAATACATATTGGTAACATCCACAAAAATCAGAGCCAGAAACAAAACTCAATAGTTGTAGCTTTTATAGGAAATTACTTGGTGAAGAACAACGTTAGTGTCTAGGACAATAATCTTAGGTGAAGACAAACGAGCAGCTGAAGTATCACAAGACTTGCAGGAAAAAGCTCCACAGTATATGTCATCTCGTAGATAAACCTCTCTTACTTGCTGTCTCAACAAAAGACCAAAACTTAAAACTCGTAAGGAAGAAGAAGCATAGAGAGAGATTAAAAGAAGAGATTGAAACAGACCTTTTGGATTCTACCTCCTCTGGTTTTCTTATTGAAAACTTTGCTCTGCAACATCTTCTTCGACCTCTGTTCGCCGGTGGAAAGATTGCAGTCGTCGGAACGGACAAGGAAGCTTTTAAAAATGTCTTAAACCTAAGGCAGCAGATTGTACACGAAACGACGTAGCTTTTTCCAGCCGGTTTGATTACTTTTTTTTTTCCCTATCGGCTCGGTCTGATTAAACCGAAGTGACACAGCACATTTACTACAATTGTTTTTTACTAAATGTTTAAACTTGTTACTCCGTCTATTCCAAAATATCAAAATATAAGTTATTTTAGAAATTTTTTTATTTTAAAATATAAATTATTTTGACAATTCTATATATTTTTTATTTTTATTAAATATTATGCGATCAATAGTATTATACAATCTCATTTATAATTGGTTGGATTATTTTTATCTTATATATCAAATAATACTTTTAAAAAAAAAAAATTTTAATGTCTGTGATTTTACCCAATGCAGAGAGTATAAAAAAAAGTATGAGTAGTTGTAGTGAAGAAATTTAACAAAATTAGTGGAAGATTTATATTTTTAGAAAATGGGATATTCAAAAAAGAGAATGGGAGAGGTTTTTATTATATTGTGAAGAATTGATTATTACAAAACGAGGAATCTTGTTCTCATATACCCTTATAGAATCATGTTAATTCTTCAGTACCCTTTTTTGTTCTTAATACCTTTATGAAAAAGCGAAAAGAGGGAGGGAGAGTTCGCGGAGTCGGGTGTAGAGAGTGGAGAGTGGGAGAGGGAGAGGGAGAGTGGAGAAGAGGGAGAGTGGGATCCGAATTAAACGGGTCAGGTGTGGGTTAATCCACTTCGGTTTTTGTTCAGGAGGTTATATCTGAATTGAGATAAAGTCACAAGGGCATATAAGGTGTGGGGACTCCCAACCCGCACAATCAAAACTTGTAGAGACTTTTGTAGGGAACTGAATTTCTAGGGTTAAACCAACGCAAACGTAAAGAAAATTGCTTTATTGCTGTATAGAAAGTTTTAGCGTACAAGTGTTTGTGAATTGATTTTCGGATCCCTTTCTCAAGGGATGTACATGAGTATATATATTAACCTATAGTCGGTTGGGTCGGTTGCTTATTCATGGGCTTTGTCTTTTGGTCCAATGATACGGCTTCATGGGCTTTGTCATTCAGTACGTGTCGATCGACATCGGCTCCATGGCATTGTCTTGACATCGTCGCTATATCGACCCGGTAAGTACGGGACTCGACATCGGCACGTACGAGACGCCTCGACATTGGTACATGATGCCTCGACATCGGTACACGACGCCACGACATCAGTACGCGACGTCACGACGACATCGGTACGCGACGTCGCGACATCGGTACGCGACGTCGCGACATCGGTACGCGACTTCACGACATCGGTACGTGATGTCAAGACATCGGTGTGCGATATCGATATACGACTTCTCCATTTCGGCATTGCAGGTTCGGACTAGCCGAAGTTACTTCGGCCATATTGACATGTCTCCACGGTAATTGATATAACTTCCTCACCGTTGATCCAAATGACGTCAAACTTCTTTTGGGTGATAACTGACTTAATTATCTAACTCGTGACCAAATATCAACTTGTTTAGTCTTCAGAATGAGTGGTACCGATGTCATCTCCTCGGCTATTTTATGGATGTCGTTTTCCAGGGGGAGATTCGACCCCAACATAAGGACATGATCCCAAAACGAGTGTGTTTATATAGACGTTTTTAACGAATAAAATTTAATGTGCATCTATAGTTGTAATGGGTCCGAAAAATATAAATCATATACGTAAAGATAATAATGCAAGTGTGAACCAGTAATTCATTTGCAGTATTTCTTGTGGACTTCACTGTTGCTGATATGGCTATTAATAGTTTAGTTGCCACATAGTGGTTTTGTTTGATGGCCACTATTTTCTTCATAGCCAATTTAGTGGCCACTAGCTACGAATTTTGGTGGCTAGTAAAGGCGCCAATGGTTACTACTGATAATGATGATTAATTATTGGCCTTCCTAATTGGCAACAATTACTCTAGTGACTATGCTGGTGATGCATTGGCTACCATATATTAGTGGCTACGTTGGTTGCCAAGTCATTGTATTCTCCGTAACCAAGTCAGTTGCCATTGGCTACCAAACTTTCGTGACGATGTTGGTTGCGAGGTGCTACCGTTTTTATTAGATGCCAATTGATCACCAAATTGCTCAGTTGCGAGTGGTTGCTAGTCTAGCCACCATTGGCTACCAATTTACTTTTAACTACCAACGTTTCGCAGCTGTTTTGGTTTGGTGGCTAACGGTTGCAAATGGAATTTTAGCCATTGATTCGACTCTTTAGCAACTAATAAACCAGTGGCAAAATCAGTGATTTTTTTTGTAGTGTTGGTCCTTAAATACCATATCTAAGTGAATTGGAGCCTTTATGTATCATGCAAGAGATATAATGACACTAAACTCCAAGAGAGAGTGTTGTGAAAAGTCAACAATTAATGTAAGTGAATTACTATATTCACACTTGCAGTATTATCTTTGCATATACGATTTATTTCTTGTGGACTCTATTGTTACTATGCATGCACTGCAATTTTTTTTATCCGTTTAACGTCAATATAAACGAACCTTTCAACGTTTATTTTGTAACAATCAATTGTTGGGAACATAATAAAAATAAAAAATCTCTCGTTTGTTCTTCTCTTTTTTTTTGTCAAATCTCTATCTTTCCTCTAAGATTCTAAGGATTTGCGATTTTACCATCTAGGTCAATTAAATGCAGGTCAACCCTTGAAGTAAGAGTCAACCCGCAATATAACCCTTCAGATCTGAAAAATTAAAGAGTCTTTACGCGTACAAACATTAGAGTTCACAAATTTTAAGAGTAGATTTGGCTATTTGAATTTTTTTATTTCAAAGACTTCGATATGATAATGTAAATTTTGTGATTTGACAAATTTAGAAAGGTCATATTGCGGATTGACTCTTACTTGGAGGGTTGATCTGCATTTAATTGACTTGGAGAGTAAAATCGCAAATCCTAACCACTTGGAAGATTTATTTGCAGAAAACCTATTATTTTATAACAAATTTGTCTTAATAATAAAAGGATTGTTTTGTAGCTTTGGTAGTTTATTGGCTATTTTGTAATCTATAGTTAGTTTGAGGGCTCTTGTCTTTTTAGGTTATTTTTCAGACCAAATCTTAAACGCGTCGGCTCGGCTCGAACTCGGGTGATTAGTTAGAGTGTGAGACAAGGGAGAAGAGAAACACTCGCCGTCACGAAGAGAAGTATATCTTTATTAATCAATGAAGTAGGCTTGTAGCCGAATAGTATTACAATGTCTAGATGTCTAAAGCGTTATAGAGAACTTCGTTGGGCGCAGGAAACAAGGCTAGATCTCTCGTTGCTATCTCTGAGATGTTGTGAAGATGTAGCTCTTAGGTTTTCTCTGTCTTTTTCTGATGATCCTATAGGTTCTTCCTCCTTCTCTATTTATAAGGATCTCGTTTCGATATCCCTCTTTGCGTGGATGTAGGAACCGACTTTGTGATTCTCTTAGAATGAGAAATATTTCGTTATAATCCCTTTGTAGATAGGTTTACTCTATCCCGCATTAATCGCAGTAACCTATATCTCCTATATACGCTTTCGGCGGGCTATGTTTATCTGTATCATGCATTATCTGCATGAACCATTAACTTTTGCAGTGTGGGCTTTGCATTCATAATGAGCTTGACCTAAATGAATAAATTATTCCCAACAAACATTTTTTTCCTTTTTCTTATTGCTCAATGTTTTCTCAAATTTCTGTGAAAATATCTTCTTTTCGGGGCAGAATTAAGTGAGGGTTTGATGATGACTTGGTGCTTGTTGAGCATCATCTTCTTGATGTTTTAGTGAAGAGAATACCCGTTATTCTTCAAAGTTCTTGTGAGGAGAGACTCAAAGTTCTTCAGGTTAACTATCAGAGAAAGCAGGGTGCTTTTCTACATCCCAAGAGTGGATCCTTTTTCATTGTTTCTCTTTTATCATCAAAGAGAGTTGTTGAATCATACCTTGATACTATCAGTGAGCAGAGCAATGCGCTGGTCTAGATAGCTCCATCACACCTCACTCTCAAGGAGACTTACAATTTTTTTAGTTTGTTTCTGATTTTTGTTTGTTTTGATGTGCTGGATTCATGTAACTAGTGATAAAAATATCTTAATCATCAAAATATTTTCATGACTTTAGAAACCAATATATATATTTTCATGCCATGTTGTATGTGCTGAGGAAAATGTATTTAACTCTTAGTTTTGAATCTTTGATGGTATGACCTTACATTTAACTCTTAACGTTGCAGTTTTCCTACTAATTATTAATAAGTACGTACCTTAGATGTTAATCCTTAAATGTATATCAACTTTTAATGAATACATTATTTGGTTGGTTGATTTGAAAAGATATTAGTTATGGTTTATTTTTAATGTATCCACCTGATATTTTTCTTTTTCAACAACTTGAAAAGGATATGGAAGATTTGAAGCGACAACCGCTGCAGTGTGTCGAGATATGCAAGATGACAACTGACCATTTGATGGAGAGTTTGTGTGGTTGTACTTTTTTTTTGTTTATCTTATTAGGGTCTAAAAACAACATTGAAAACACAATACAATTAATTAAAAATCAGAAACAATCAAATTAATGACAGTTTTTGACATTAACTATCGAATGAGAAATTTTTTCATTATTGAAACTATACTTGACGGGTATTTTCATTAAGTTTTTAATTGAGGGTTTTTTCATTAAAATTTTTGAGTGGAAGGATTCTTTGAATGGTTTAAAATTAAAATTAGTCAAAAAATACTTTAAGGTCTTTTCATTAAACGATTTTTTCTTTTGGATTTCTAGAACTTCTTGGGCCTTTCCAACAAACATGGTCCAAACATCTCTAACGGCTCTGTTGGCAAGATAGGAAACCAAACCGAAATAAATTGAAATCAAATCCACAAAAGGAACCGGACGAGACCCGGTTTGCTTCTTTTATGATATTGAAAAGCATTTTTATATGGTGAAATTTTTTATGTACAATTACAAAAATATCATTTTTTGTGTGCACATTTGCAATAATGCTACTTATGGCTGTTCATTTGCAAAAATGCCACTAATTATAGATTTATAAATCTTATATCTTAAAACTCTAAACTCTAAAAAAATGTTTTGACCCCTAAACCCCCTAAACTCTCAAAACTAAACCCTAATAGAACATAGTTAACCCAAACATAAATAATATAAAGAAAAAATAATTTTCAAAAACTAGCATTTTTGCAAAGATTTCAAAAGTGTGGCATTTTTGTAAAGTGGCATTTGAAAAGTGGCATTTTTTGAAATTTCTCAACTTTTTATCGAAATTAGTAAACGATTTATAGCTTCAGAAAAAGAAGGGGAAACTTCTTTTTATTTTGATTCGAGCAACTGATTATTACAAAATAAACGTCGGAACTTTCGTTTATATAAACACTAAACGGGTAATAAAATTTAATGTGTATGCATAGTGATAATGGAAATAGAATATATTCCGGGAGATCGTCTACCGGAAACTATTCTTCCCTTGGTTAATCCATATGAACACTTTGCCAAGAAGCCTAGTGCTTTTTCGGTTAAAGGAGTTCGAAAGCTTATCCAGCCATCTTCAAACCGAAAGGTTCTGGAGTATGTCCAGTCTAGCAAATTCTCATCCTGTCAAGTACCGGCCACCGAGGAAGAACAGTTTATCTCCCTCAATATCTCGGAGAATCTACCACGACTCTGGCTGCAACAGGGATATACTCACCTCCACTTTGGAGTTGTGAGAATAGGTCTGACTTTACACGCACGAAAAGGTTTACCGGTCATAGCCCGAATAGCTTTGATCGACTCACGGTTAAAGTCATACCAGCAAGCCTTCATAGGAACGGTCCAAACAACGCTCAACGCCGGAACAGTATTTATAACACTGTTTCCAAACTTCAACGTTTCGTTGCAAGTCCCGAACCTGCTAAAGACGCTCAAGGTGCAGCTCCAGCTGATCGGAGCTCCTATGCAAGATAAAAGTGTCATGGCGACACTACATCACCAGATCGTCTTCCGAGTCCAAGATCATGCTCTTGATCTTGTCCTTCCCTCATCTGACGAGGCTTTATATCTCGAGGTCACATCTGCATCACAAGCACCCAACGCTATCCAGATACCTCGACAAATTTCTCGAGAAGAACTTCTTCGGCGACTACCCGAATCATGGGTAACAAGTTACGAAAAGCTGCATCAAGCTAGCGAGACGCCGATCCAGTCTTCCGAAGCCAGTTTCCACTCCCGTAGTGATGGAACAACCGAAATCAAATTCGAGAAACCTCGGTCATCGTCAGCTCGACGTCAACTGTTCACTCAATTTCTCCTACAAATTGATGAACACAAATTCTATGGTCATCCTACACCACAAGTAATGAAGCCATGCTCATTCGAGCAAGACGGCAGAGTCGTCTACCCTTTCAGAGACTCGACCGGCCATCAATACATCGACCTTTGTTTCTGCACGGCCTGTCAAGCCGATCAAGACTATTACGAATCACATGAAGAAAAACGCAGACGAAGAAGAAAAAAGAAGGATCCTCTCTACAAAAGATATCTCGAAGGAGATCCTACTGTCGGCCCACTTGGCGATGATAAGTACGACTTTATAGTCCAGTACTCCGACAAGAAAGAGGAACCAAAACAAATCCTGATGATGAACCCTGATGGTTTTCCACCACCAGAAGACTTCACCAGGAACGACGTAGCTCACAGCCCTAAGATTCTTTCCAAGGCCATCAACTCGACTGGTCCTGACCAGCTGAGTCAAGCAGAAAAGGTCCTCAACTGGCATATAGAGAATTCGCTCGTCCAGAATCAACTTCTTTCAAAGATCAATCACAAAGTTGATGAACTGACGGAGAGCTACAATAGGAGACTTCATAGTCTTCAAAGTGCTATAGCGGAGATACATGGTCGACTCGACAACCTCCATCAAGAAATGATGTCAATGGCACAACACATGATGGTAGGAACAACTCAATTCCGCAACAAAGAAACAGAGACAGCTAGTCTCAAAACCCAGCTCAAAGATCTCCAACGATGCCTGGAAAGTATGATCCAGAATCAACCAAAAGTTGATCCATACTTCAGTCCGTATGGAAGTATGTCACGAATGCCTATGTTCCAGGGTTTTTATTCTCCTGGATTCCTTTCCGGCTATCAAAGCCTGAGACCGAGAAATCTGGCGCCAGGTTTCTTATCCTCAGACGAAGCCTTTACATCCTGTTTTGCCTCCTCAACGCCTCTGTATAATCCGCGTCCCAAAACAACAAGAGCAAACCCGCGAAGACCGAAGGAATCCGAATTCCAGGTCAACCCTTCAAAGAAGCCAACCCTCATATCGTCCTCAAGTCATGAGTCGGGTGACGATACAAAGAAAAAAAATAAAGGAAAAGACATCGGAATCATTGAATTCTCGATGACCAGTTTGCTCGATACAATCCGCAACAAAACCAAAGAATCGGTCCAAGACCCAATTACGGAGCAAGAGTAACTACCTTCGTCCTTGAAACCAATAGCACAAATCGATCACTTTTCTGATTCAAGTTCATACACATCCAAGACAGAATCAGGAGAAGAATCGTTACCTAAGCAGTTCGCCATAGGAGATGGTCCATCAACTCCTAAAGAAGAACCAAACATCAACGAGGTGTACTCGACTGATGAAGACATGGAATATACGCTCCCACAGCAAGAAGTACCAACAAAACAATTTTCTTCTAAGGTCATGGTCTTCACCTTTGATGACATTCCTTATGAAAAATGGAACGACCGTCTTGAAGAATTTCAGGCGTGGATGACATCCGAAGCCATTACATCACCTCTACCGATAGTAATGCAGCAATTTACCGCTCGACTCTCAGGTGCGCTATTAGAATGGTGGAACTCCCTTGGAGATTACAGGTAGCAACAGGTTTATCAAACAACAATACCGTTGCTCCTCGGCGAAATTCACAGAGAGTTTATCGGAACGCCTACACATATCAGAGATAAGCTTCAAGAAGAATTCTACACATCAAAGTGTTGCCCGATGAAAAAGAGAGATCTAGCTAAGCACTTCGAGCGACAAACAAAGAGATACTACGCACTTAATGGTCTCAACAACCCAAGTCTGAAGCAAGTATATCTATCTTCAGTAGACGATTATCTTAGCCAACAAACTAAGATATACATCAGAGATCAACATCAAACCATTGAAGAAATCTCGATCGGCCAGATACAACAATACGTATTCAGGACTCTCGATAAGTTGTGCAAGCAATAAGAGTTCTGGACAGAATTCATGGATAAATCAAAGCAGCTATCCAAAATATGCGCCAGGCCAGACTTATCCATCAAATGCTCGAAGAACAAGAAATCTTGTTCGTGCGATGCAAATGGCAAACGTGGAAGGTTCAAAAAAAAACACTCCACTAAGTTCAGACGAAGGCGATTCTTCAAAAAGAAACGCAGCTTCACTAAAGGAACAAGGTGTTTTCTGTGCCGTAAAGAAGGGCATTACGCAAAAAATTGTCCGCGCAAATCTGTCAAGAAGAAGCAATATCTCATCAATTTGATATCCAAAATCGCACCGGATATCGATCTCGATGGCCATGACTTAGAATCGGTTCTATCCTACGATAGCGACGATAATGACGCTATTTGTGGATACTCCGACTACGACAGCTCATCTGAAACATCTTCAGACGACGACAGTGATTGTTGCTTCAAAATAACTAAGATACCACGACAAGAAGAGATACAAGTTCCAAATCTACCGATAAAAATCTTTAACCCCTCCGAACATGATGACCCAGTTCATGTCATTGCATTTATCGATACAGGAGCACATACAACGATTATGAATCCGACGATTCTCGCATCCTCAATGTGGTTACCGTATCAACAAGATTTCCGAGTGGCAAACTCAGGAACTTTAACAATCAAGCTCAAGTCCAGACCAATAACCATCGAGCTTTTTCCTGGATGTCAAATCACTACAGAAGTACTTGGCTCCACTGAACCAGGAAGAGATCTCATCTTAGGATGGGATTCGTATTCGTTACTGAAGAAAAATTTTGATATCTTTATCGAACCAGGCGGAATAAAATGGAAATCACTCTACAAAGCCTTCACCACAATACCAAGATTATTTGCCATTGAAGGTTCTATGACTGCTAAGTTCGAACAAATCAAGGAAGAAATGACAACAAAGTCATGCGCCGATTCACATACAGAATTCCTTCAAAAGTGCAACCATCCACTTTGGCTCAACAAGGAGTTCTATGTATCATTACCTTTCAAAGAAAATAATCACACAACCCCAACAAAAGCGAGTCATGCGGGAATGCCGCCTACTCTCTTACAACAGGCAAATGACGAGTGTGATCAATTAGTCAGTCAAGGCATTGTTTCGGCAACAAACTCTCCATGGGCGTGCAAAGCATTCTACATCAACAATCGTGCCGAGCAAGCAAGGGGTAAACTGAGACTAGTCATTGACTATAAACCCCTAAATCAGTATCTACAAAATATCAAGTTCCCACTTCCAAACAAAAGGGCTCTCCTACAACATCTTCAGGGAGCAGTGATATTCTCCAAATTTGATCTCAAGTCCGGATTTTGGCAACTCGGCGTACATCCAGAAGAAAGATACAAAACGGCGTTCTGTCTACCGAACCGACACCTCCAATGGAATGTCCTACCATTCGGTCTTAAGACAGCCCCATCACTATTCCAACAAGCGATGTTACGAATATTCAACCCTATCCTACATACGGCCTTGATATATATCGACGACATCCTTTTCTTCTCAACAGACGAAGAAAAACACATCCAACTGCTGCAACATTTTCAGAGCATTGTCCAAAATTACGGAATCATGCTATCAGCCAGAATAATGGTCATAGCCCAGCCCATCATCGATTTTCTGGGCATGCAGATTAAAGATGGTGAATTTACCCCACAAGCCCATCTTGCTACAGCACTCTTAGATTTTCCTGATGAAAATCTAACAAAAAGACAAATCCAGCAGTTCCTTGGCGTCATCAATTACGCGAGTGACTTTATCCCGCAATTATCGCAGTTGACAAGACCGCTACAGAAGATGCTGACAAAGCATCCCCCACAATGGACTAAAAGACAAACCGACGCTGTCAAAAGTCTAAAGCTAGAAATACAGAAGCTATCGCCTCTAAAGATTCCTTCTACAGGAATGCGCATTCTGCAGACTGATGCAAGTGACAAATATTGGAGAGCCATTTTATTTGAAGAAATAAATGGCAAACGTCAAATCTGTGGTTATGGTAGTGGACGCTTTAAAGATTCGGAAATCCACTATCACTCCACGTTCAAGGAAATACTCGCAGTCAAAAAAGCTATTGAGAAATTTGAGTTCCATCTGATTGGACACAAATTTCGCATCGAGATGGACATGTCTTCTTTTCCAAAGATGTTACAATTCAAGCAAAAAATGGTCCCACATCAACAGTTGCTACGATGGAGCGAATGGTTCTCAAAATATGACTTCGAGTCCTTCTATTTAAAGGGCACAAAGAATACCCTTGCCGACATGCTCAGCAGAACTCCAGTAAACGAAATACAAATGATAATGGCGAGTTCGAGCTCTTCTTCAGCGAAAAGTTACTACAACTTCACCGCCGGCATGCCAGAAGATGTTCATCATCTCATCGAAAGAAAAGCATTACATGAGCATCTTCGGTCCAAGATCTTCTATTATCAGTCTCTCATCGTATCTAAATATGGGCCAAGCAATCATCATATTGCTCCAATGGGAATTCACCCAGAGTACCCCATTTGCCCATCTCTACAGGATAGAGCAAACACAAATGCCAGAAGAAGTTCTCTGTTTCCTCTGGTATCTTTGCTCGGTCTACACCATTGGTATTGCCTTCGATATTCAATGGTTGTACCACTACATCAACGCTCAACAGGGCCAGAAAGAATGCCTCTCAACATTCTTAACATGGTTTGCGCCTCTAACATTCTGGAGCGGAAAAATGCGAAGGTCTGCCAGGGCAATAAGCCTACCGTTCAAAAAACTGAAAAGTCAAGGAAGCCTCAATCCTTTCTTCAACCCGCATTCAATCTTCTTCTTCCATCGGCCAGTTCAGTATAACTCCAAGTCCGGGAAGATCCATGAACTACCGACTCTCATTCATCACAAAGACTTCTATCGCGGTGTTCGCCCTGATTTCAACGTCAACGACAATAAACACTACGAAGATTTTCAGTTGCATGCATTTCGTCTCAATGACGCTCAATAAACCTTTCCGGTACCATTCATCCCCAACTGGACCTATTATTCGGTTGACTATCAGATGAGTCTAGACGAGGACTTACAATTCTACATGGAAAGGATGGAAAACATGGCAATCGCCTCTACAGCTCCAAAGCCAGAACAACAGGAAATAAAGCAGGAGGAATCACAGCCCGACGACACTCCGCAGGAATACTTTCAAGATGGTCAACTCCCCGATGACTCAATGGATATGAGTATTGACGAAGTCGAAAAAAGGTTTGGCATCAACATTAATGCTGATTCACAGAAGTCGTATGAAGAACCCGAACTAGTCTACAAATGCCCCGATGATGGTTATGGATGCTGCGAAGAACATATCCTTGAGTTCGAAATGGATCATTAAGTAAAATATATGTTTAAAATATTTAAGTATGAAAAAGCGACTATGTATTCGCAGAATAAAATCATAAGCATGATGTAAGCGATGATGTAATCGCAGCTTATGTAAGCATGATGTCATTATGATGTCATTGCTAGTTAAGTAAAAGTTAGGCAATAATGAGGTAAGTGCTTACGTCATCAAGCACTATCCTCACCCTATAAATATGTGTGTAACCCCTTATGAAATATCATCTTACAATTTCCATAAAAACCTCTCTCTAGTTTCTCTCTAAATGTCTGAGTAAATTATCTCTAGTTTTCCGGAGCCTTAAGAACTTCGGTTCATAAGTTCCGATTTCTATCTTCCATCTCAGAAGTCGGCGATTATGTGCTGTTAGACTTCGGCGACCATAGGCGGTTAGCCAATACGACGGCCAATACGACTTTCATGGTGGGATAATCGTGTTGACAGATGAGGGGGTAATCATGATGAGTTCTAGATATCGGGAGTACTATCGGCTCTCCATGGCCATTTTTTAACTCAACGAGTCATTTGTACTATCATCAAATAAAAAAAATCGTATATCCAAGAATAATATTGCAAATTTGTAATTCAGTTGCAGTGATTGTCAAACTTTCCAAACATTTAAGTTCAAGTGATTTATTATGTTTACACTTAGTAATATTATCTTTGCGTAACGATGTATTTTTTGTGGATTCCACTGTCACTATATATGCATACACAATAAATTTTATTCGTTTAATATCTATATAGACGAACGTTTCAACGTTCATTTTGTAACACTCAATTGTTTGAAACATAGGGTGTAAATAGTACCAGAGGAATCTTGCAGAATTGCAGAATCTTGCAGAATTTTTGGTGACTTTTTACGGAATTTTGCAGAATAACATTAAATTTAAATGGTAATAGCGGAATTTTGTGGAATCTAGCAGAATTTTTTAAAATAAATTAATTAATTAGACTTATGAAACTTTTGATAAAATTGTGTTTAACGAAATTAAACATTTATGCTTACAAATGTATATTAAATTTTACAAAAAAATAATTTCTATTTCATCAAATTTTTCGTTTTATATTTGTTAGCAAATTTTAAATATTTTTTTATTAACTACTAATATTAGTAAATAATTTTTAAATTTTATTCATTTCTAATTTTAGTAATTTATTAAACAAAGTTATTGACATTTGTTTATTTGAGTAACGGCATAATTGAAATTTATTCAAACTGATACAATTAAAAAAAAATAGAATTATTAATTAAATGTAGATTTATAAGATTTTAGTTAATTATAAATCTATTGTACAATTATAATTTATTAGTTTGTTATAAATTTAGTGTACATTTATAATTTATTATAGATTTATCATAGATTTATAATCTTTTACAAAAAAAGATATATTCACATAAATTTAGAATAATAATTATTAGCATTATTTATAACATAAATGACATTAACTATTAAAATAAAATATTATAAATATTCTGAAAACATTAAGAACTACGAAGATGAGAATATATACTTTATGATTCCACATGCAGAGTACTCTATAATTTCACAATTTTACCATTTTTATCAATTTTATTCCACAAAAACAAATAGTGTACTTTCCACAAAATTCTTCAAAATTATATAAAATTCCATAAATTTAATGTTACCATTTAGACCCCCATAATAATAAGAAAATTTTCTCATACTCTATTTTGAATGTTCCGTTTTTTCGAGGGTATAAATATTTAACTTATATTAATAAATTTCTTCATCATAAATACTAATACGTTTTTTATAAATATTTTTTGTCTTAATCGTAAAGGGATCGTTCGTTTTGTAGCTTTAGGTAGTTTATAGGGTTATTTTGTAAAACTATGGTTAGTTTGTAGGGGTCTTTGATTTTTCAGACAAAATCTTAAACGCGTCGGGTCGGCTCGAACTCGGGTGATTAGTTAGAGTGTGAGACAAGGGAGAAGAGAAACACTCGGCGTCACGGAGATCCGAAAACCTCAGCCTCAGACGAAGCTTCGCATATCTCTCCTCCAATTGTTGACTTCTCCTACAGGTAAATTCCAAAACCCTCTTCTCTGCTTAATCTCAATCTCCCGATTCTTAATCTGTTTCTTATTTCTTCGATCATCGAATCTTCCTCTCTCACAAATCATCATCTCAATTCTTTGCATGTCCAGATCGATGCCGAGATGTTGCTTCCTCCGACATCTATTCTTGTTGCTACTGTTACTGTCGCCATGGACGTCTTCTTCCGGCGGCGCCGCCGCTGATCGACCCACCGGCAGATCGCTCTTGGCCATTCAGTGAGTTTCTCTTTTGAATGACTTATAGTTTGTGATTCTGGTTACAGTTTTTTTTTTAGCATCGAAATTTTGATTAGGTTTGGTAATTTTTGGTGGCTAGACTCAAAATTTACTGGAGAATTGTTATGTAACCTTTTAATGTTTTAATTTCTCTATTGTGGTTTCTGGTTGTGATGTCTCATCTGACTTGTAATCAGTGACCGTAAAGAGCCAAACACGGAGCTTCATGTTGATCATTCTGGGAAAGTGTTCTTAATACAGCACCAACCAAGGAAACCAGTGTGGTCCTTTTCATCAGGATCACCGATTCATTCCTCATATCAGGCTCCTTTAACTGCTGGGAACAACACAGAAAATGCTACCGAGATAAGTAAACCTTTCGTTGTAGAATATATGGACAAGTCAAAGGCTGCTACGGTTGATGATATATGGGTATGGAAAACTAAAAGACTTTGATCGTTTCATGCATCTCTCGTTAGATGTTGATAGCTCGTCTTATTTTATTCTGTTAATACATCTTTATCTAACACATTTTCTCATTAATTACAGACTATGGAGGACTTGTTGAAGATGACGCCACTTGTAACTGATGATGGTGTCACTCTTGGGTCAAAAACAGCTACTGCTTATTTGGTTGATGGTAGAACCGGGAAGCTAAGGCATATCTATGAATCCACCCATTCGTCCGGAGATAATAACAATACTAATGCTGTGGTGAAGCCCACTAGCGCTGATGATTTCATTAAGCTGCCTCTTCTTATCACGCGGACAGATTCCAAACTAGAGCATTTTGATAAAACCACTCGAAAGCTTGTGTGGAATGTGACGGTTTCTCACTTCAAAGCTGATTTACTCTGTGATCCAGCTTTCAATTCAGGCAAAAAGCTTGGTCCTGAAATTTACACTGGAGTTTATTTGCCATTGCGATGCGGATCACAAATTGACATTCGTGCCCCAGAATTTTATATAAGGGGGCTACCCTCTACAGGAACCAGAGAATCCAGGAAGTTGCAGGAACAAGGTGGGGAACATATTACAGATGTGTCTGCAAAATATTTTGGATGGTCGCCAGTAAAGTTATTGGTCCCTTTATTGTTTCTGGGTGTTGTTGTCTCTGTCTTCATAAAAAGGTTTTCATCTAGGGGTGGTGATTTAAATTCGAAATCTGGACCTTCCAAAAAGAGAAAGAACCGTAAATCGGGGAAGGATGGTATTACTAATGGGCATAGGCAGTCAGAGTTTGAGCTCATTGAAGGAGGTCAAATGTTAGTAGGCTTCAATAGCCTTCAAAATGATGCAGCTAATGGGCGAAAGATTGGTAAGTTGTTTGTCTCAAATAAAGAAATTGCAAAGGGAAGTAACGGGACTGTGGTGTTTGAGGGTACTTACGAAGGCCGACCAGTAGCTGTAAAACGTCTTGTTCGATCCCATCATGAGGTTGCTTTCAAGGAGATTCAAAATCTCATTGCATCTGACCAACACTCGAACATCATTAGGTGGTATGGTGTGGAGTATGACCGGGATTTTGTTTACCTTTGTCTGGAGCGTTGCACATGCAGCTTAGATGATCTGATCAAAACCTATTTAGAGTTCTCTTTGACAAAAGTATTGGGAAACATCCAATCTAATGAAGCCGTAACTACGTATAATATCCATCTGGATTCTTTGGAGGGAGTAATCAAAGGAAATAGTTTGTGGAAAGTGGGGGGCCACCCGTCACCTCTCATGCTAAAACTAATGAGGTTAATCTGGACTTTAGACTTTGTGCATATGTCATAATAATATTCTTGGATTAAGAAATGTGTTTTGTTCTATTTGAGCGTCGAAGGTAGTAACCGTAATTAGATGGTTTTGATAAGTCTAGCCTACTTCTTATGTGGTATTATAAACTTTGTTTGTTGATTTAGTACTTAAATTCTTTGAAATGTGTGTGTTGTGATGCAGAGATATAGTTTCTGGGCTTGCACACTTGCACGAATTGGGAATAGTTCATCGAGATTTGAAGCCACAGAATGTGTTAATAATTAAAGGGATGCCATTGAGTGCAAAGCTTTCTGATATGGGCATTAGCAAACGTTTATCTGGGGATATGTCATCCTTAGGTCATCTTGCCACAGGTAATTCTTTTCCTTTGTATCTTTGTTTGATCCCGTATTAATTGATAAATATATGATCTTCAAAACAAATTAACATAAGAGTAGAACTACATAGTGAACTAGGTTGATTAGGAAAAGGCCTGCTAGTGTCTAAACATGGTGAATGATTGTTGGGTTAAATTTGTGGTTATGCTTATAAAGCAAATTTCAAACCAATTTTTAGAGACGACTCATTTAAAAATTGCAGGTTGTGGTAGTTCTGGTTGGCAAGCACCAGAACAACTTCTCCAAGGTCGTCAAACTCGTGCAGTGGACATGTTTAGTTTAGGGTGTGTCCTATTTTACTCCATAACTGGTTGTAAGCATCCATTTGGCGATGATCTTGAACGTGATGTCAATATTTTGAAGGACAAAGTCAACTTATTTCTAGTTGAGCATGTCCCCGAAGCTTCAGATCTCATCTCATGTTTGCTGAACACAAACCCTGATTTGCGGTAATGTGACTTTCTGCTCTTGTGATTCACTCAACAAAACCCAATTCCTTATCCGCCCACTTGCTATTATTTTCAGTCCTACTGCAACCGAAGTGATGTTCCATCCAATGTTCTGGAACTCAGAGATGAGACTATCTTTTCTTCGGGATGCTAGTGACCGAATAGAGCTTGAAAACAGAGAGGCTGATTCTGAAATCTTGAAAGCAATGGAGAATACAGCTCCAATGGCCATAGGAGGAAAGTGGGATGAAAAGCTAGAACCCGTCTTCATCACAAACATTGGGCGCTACAGGCGTTACAAATATGATAGTATTCGCGATTTGTTACGTGTCATAAGGAACAAACTGAATCACTACCGAGAACTTCCTCCAGAAATCCAGGTTTGTTTTATAAATAAAATCCCTCAAACATCGTTACACAAGTGAGCTTAAACTTGTTATTTTGAAACTTTTAGGAACTTGTTGGAACGGTTCCAGAAGGGTACGACGAGTACTTTGCTGTGCGGTTTCCGAAATTATTAATCGAAGTCTACAAAGTCATTTCTCTCCACTGCAAGGAAGAAGAGGTATTCAGAAAGTACTTCAAATGCAACCTCATCTAGAATCTGCCCTTTATATGTTATTGTAATCTATGTTTGTTATTGTTATAACTCACAACTTAACTGCAATAAGTATTACTAATCTCTATGTAACTCACAACTTAACTGCAATATGTATTACTAATCTCTATGTATATATATGATCTATCTAATGTTATATTTATATATGAATCATGTGCCGTATTCTACTACGAAATAAAGATTTGTGTCTCAAAATGTTTTATTTTCTCAAAGAGTGCTTACAAAATTGTTTTAAGAAGAGTCTACAATCTTAAAACAGTACGATTCTTGAATTTTAACACATGTATGGATGAATCTATAGACTTGAGTTTAGTCTCCATCAGAGAAACCAAACCGATCAAGTAGTGACTGTTTTGTGCTCCTGATGCTGAAAATCTCTAATCTTCCGACATGTTCAAGATGCGTGCCAGTGACAAGATTATGGCTTCAACTGCGTTGTCTCTGCTCACCATCTTCTCCACCATCATCATCGTCGTCTTCTTCGCTTTCTGTGCCTAGCGATGACCATATTGTTCGTCTAATTTTAGACCAGAAATCAGCTTCAGGAGCTTTGGAAACTTTTCAATGGGCAACTACATTTCCTGGGTTTATCCATTCTCGTTCCACTTACCGTGCTCTGTTTCATAAGCTCTGTGTTTTCCGCCGTTTCGACTCTGTCTACCAAGTGCTCGATGAAATGCCTAAATCGATCGGTTTGCCTCCTGATGATGCTATCTTCATTACTATCGTCCGAGGGTTTGGGCGCGCTAGATTGACCAAACGGGTGATCAATGTCCTTGATCTGGTTTCGAAATTCGGGATCAAACCGTCTCTGAAAGTTTACAATGCGATTCTTGATGTTCTGGTCAAGGAAGATATTGACATAGCTAGAGAGTTTTTCAGAAGGAAGATGATGGCTAGTGGGATTCAGGGTGATGAGTACACATATGGGATTTTAATGAAAGGGCTTTGCTTGACGAATAGGATTGGTGATGGTTTTAAGCTCCTTCAGATCATGAAGACACGAGGTGTGGCTCCAAACACTGTGATATATAACACATTGCTTCATGCTCTTTGTAAGAACGAGAAAGTCGGGAGAGCTAGGAGTTTGATGAGTGAAATGAAGGAACCAAATGATGTAACTTTCAACATCTTGATATCTGCTTACTGCAACGAGCAGAAGTTGATTCAGTCAATGGTGCTGCTTGAGAAATGCTTCAGTTTGGGTCTTGTTCCCGATGTTGTCACGGTAACTAAGGTGATGGAAGTTCTCTGCAACGAAGGCCGTGTATCTGAGGCACTCGAGGTTCTTGAGAGAGTGGAAAGCAAAGGAGGTAGAGTCGATGTTGTAGCTTGTAACACCTTGGTAAAAGGGTATTGTGCGATAAGGAAAGTGAAGGTTGCTCAACGCTTCTTTAAAGAGATGGAGAGGAAGGGATACTTGCCTGATGTGGAAACATACAATTTGTTGATTGCTGGATTTTGTGAAGTTGGAATGTTGGATTCAGCTCTTGACATTTTCAACGATATGAAAACGGATGCGATTAGATGGAACTTTGTTACATTTAACACGTTGATAAAAGGGCTCTCGGTAGGAGGGAGGACAGACGATGGTTTAAAGATATTAGACCTGATGGAAGACAGTGAAACCGTTTGTGGGGCCAGAATTGATCCATACAATAGTGTTATCTATGGCTTTTACAAAGAAAACCGTTGGGAGGAAGCTCTGGAGTTCCTGCTAAAGATAGAGAAATTGTTTCCCAGGGCTGTTGACAGGAGCTTCGAGTTGATAAATTTATGCGAGAAAGGTAGTGTGGATGATGTAAAGAAGGCGTATGATCAAATGATCGGAGAAGGAGGAGTTCTTAATGTTATAGTATCCCATTGCTTGATTCATAGATACAGCCAAGAAGGCTACATGGAAGAAACACTTGAGCTTATAAACGACATGGTGACCAGAAGCTATTTGCCTCGATCATCAACATTCAATGCTGTGATTATCGGGTTCTCTAAGCAAGACAGAGTCACGAGTAGCGTCAAGTTTGTGGAAGACATAGCTGAAAGAGGTTGCATACCTGATGGAGAAAGCTACAACCCGTTGCTCGAAGAATTGTGCGCAAAGGGTGATTTTCAGAACGCTTGGTTGCTTTTCTCACGAATGGTGGAGAAAAGTATTGTCCCTGATTCTTCTATGTGGAGTTCACTGATGTTTTGTCTCAGCCAGAAAACCGCGATCCACTCAAACACCTTATTGCAGGACATACTCGAAAGTTAAAGCTAGAGGCAGTGAAATAGATGGGTCTTGATAGAGAGAAGGCTCTAAATGGCAAGCAGAGAGAGAGAGAGAGAGAGAGAGAGAGAGAGAGAGAGAGAGAGAGAGAGAGAGAGAGAGAGAGAGAGAGAGAGAGAGAGAGAGAGAGAGAGAGAGAGAGAGAGAGATAAAGATGGTTCTTTTGCGTTTTTTGAAAATCTGTTAAAAGCCACAAAAGCCAAGATCTTTGGGGAAAAAGGAGATACAACATTGCAACACCACGAGAAGAGGGCAAAATGGAGAATTAGACAAACGTTAAAATGGGAAAAATGTTTGAAGCATCCATCAATTAAAAAAAGGACAAGAAGAGCAAAAAGTGGAGAGACTCTTACGTTTCGAGGCCACAACGCAATCTGAGTGCTATTCCTCTTTCTCTTTTCTCTCTCTCTCTCTTTGTTTGTTGGAGAAATTAAAGAAAAGGGAGCTCTTTTAATTCAAAGATCCAAACTTTGACAAAAACTGTGGAATTCAGACAAGGGAACGAGAGAAGATATGTCGTGTTCATCCTCATCTGGATCAGAAGAAGACAATGAGGGTTTCGATGCTTACCGTAAAGGTGGATATCACGCCGTGAGAATCGGAGACCAGTTTTCCGGTGGCCGTTACATTGCTCAGAGAAAGCTTGGTTGGGGTCAATTCTCCACCGTTTGGCTTGCCTATGATACTCGCACCTCTGTACGCATCTCTCTCACAAGATCTTAAATGCATAATTTGGGTTGGTAGATTTGTTTCTTCCTTTATTTAATCATTGTATTGTATCCATTAGCCTCCTTGAATTCCTTTTCATCAAGACTCTGATCTGTTTTGGGTGCAAGATCTTGGCTTCTTGTGAATTAATCTTTCGGAAAACAAAATTCTGACTCTACTCTGTAGTTTAACCAACCATAGCAGTTTGGTTAAGGAAGAAGAAACTAGAGCTGCGTATTTGGAAATAAAATGTGTATTAATTGGCCTTTGTTCCTGAAATGAATGTATCATCAAGTATAGGCTTAATTTATTGTTTTCTTCTCTTCCGAGCTCTAACTTTAGAGTACCTTCTTTATTTTCTCTGAAAGAAGGGAACACTTTTAGTCTCTTAGAATGTAGGAGTATCCATGTCTATAGATTAAAGAATCCCTTTGAAGTTTTTCGAAAAATTGAATTTGTACAAGCTCCTTCTCATAGGCATCCTCCTTATTTGGCTCTTGTTTCCATTAGTTATTGTTTCTTTTATACTTACTTTTGGCTTGTATAAAAACTGTCTTTTGGCTTGTATAATAACTGTCTTTTCTACAGAATTATGTTGCTTTGAAGATTCAGAAGAGCGCCCAACAGTTTGCTCAAGCTGCACTTCATGAGATCGAACTTCTTCAAGCTGCTGCTGATGGGGATCCTCAAAATACTAAATGTGTTGTTCGTCTTATCGATGATTTCAAGCATGCAGGTCCCAACGGGCAGCATTTATGCATGGTGCTTGAGTTTCTTGGCGATAGCTTGCTCCGCTTAATCAGATATAACCGTTACAAAGGGATGGAGTTGAATAAAGTACGGGAGATATGCAAATGTATACTGACTGGTCTAGATTATTTGCATCGTGAACTCGGTATGATTCACTCCGACTTAAAACCCGAAAACATTCTTCTTTGTTCCAGCATTGACCCTGCCAAGGATCCCATCAGATCCGGACTAACACCGATACTAGAAAAGCCAGAGGGAAACCAAAACGGTGCAGCAACCTTGAATCTGATTGAGAAGAAGTTGAAGAGGAGAGCAAGAAGAGCGGTTGCTAAAATATCAGGAAGAAGCGTTTCCATAGTAGGTTTAAGTGAAACACCGAAAAAGAACAAGAGAAATTTGGATGGAATTGATATGAGATGCAAAGTTGTGGACTTTGGGAACGCTTGTTGGGATGATAACAAATTTGCAGAAGAAATACAAACAAGACAGTACAGAGCGCCTGAAGTAATACTTCAGTCAGGCTACTCTTTCTCGGTTGATATGTGGTCTTTCGCTTGCACTGCTTTCGAGCTTGCCACAGGCGAAATGCTTTTTGCTCCAAAAGATGGAAATGGTTATGGAGAAGACGAGGTAAAGATGGTTTTCAAGAAAAATCCCGTATCGCTTTTAACCGAGTAATTTCTTTCTTTTACATTCTTCTTCTCTGGTTTGAATTTAGGACCACCTTGCTCTTATGATGGAACTCTTAGGAAAAATGCCTCGGAAGGTACCTTAAAAAACACTTGGTTTCCGTCTCTTTATTGCTCCGTTATAGTCTCTTTGATACTTCTGATTTGATTAGATTGCCATTGGAGGTGCGAGATCAAAGGATTACTTTGACAGACACGGCGACCTAAAGAGGATCCGGAGATTGAAATATTGGCCACTTGACCGTTTACTGACTGATAAATACAAGCTTCCTGAAGCAGAAGCACGGGAATTTGCGGATTTTCTTAGCCCGATTCTTGATTTTGCGCCTGAGAAACGACCTACTGCTCAACAGTGCCTGCAACATCCATGGCTGAATCTCAGGACACAGAACAATGAAGATCATATAGAAGGTCGGATGAGTAACTTGCAGATCGATGGTTGAAGAATTGGAACTTTTTTCTCTTTTTGGCTTACAAATGATATAGAATTTCTCCTCCTTTTTTCCATTCGTTGGTTCGTTTCATTTTGAATAATTTTGATTATCTTTATTTGTTTGTTCTTCTTTTCTCTTTTCTCTATATTTTGGGGACATATGATCGGTGACTAACCATTGGTTTCATGTATACATATAATATGACACAATGCGATGTAATGAGTGAATTGAGTTGAGTAATAAAGTTCAATGTCCTTATTTTCTCATCTATAAAATGTTTTTTTTTCAAATTAAAACTTTTATCTGTAAAATGTTAGGTGACTATCCATCTCACTCGAATTAGAGTGAGTTATTTACGAAAAGGAAGATTTTATTGTCTACTGGATGATTGTCCAAACATTTAAACAAAATTGAATCCAAATATAATCTTAATTAATTTGTCTGGTGTCAGCTTCGCTAACTTGCTTTTATACTCAAAATTGGTACTTTTACTTACAGAATTGGTATCAAAACTGTTTCGAGTCTCCGGTTTGTTTTGGATAACTTCTATCTATTTGCACTTACTTCAGCCATGAACAGTGATTTAATTAAGAAAAATATTTAACACTTCCATACAGTTTGGCTGCGGTTTGGTTTATTTTTATTTGCTTCGGTAGTCTTTTCCTGGAGTGGATCCGCAAGGCCAGATCTCTGTTGTGATTTGAATATTTTTGTTGTCAAATTCTCGATAATGTATTAGATTTCACCCATAATATGTATATAGTATCTCATTTAGTTTAACAAGTTTCAACAAGTTTAACAAGGTTCACAAAAAAAAAAGTTTCAACTATCTCATTTAATTTAACAAGTTTCAAATTTGTTGTACAAGTTTTTTATGTCGCATGTGGATCTTCGAATATAGAATTACCAAGTTAAAGAAAAACATGAGTGAAATTTTAAAATATGCAAATACATAAACTTTAAAATTGTTTATATTTCATGAATAATTTATAAACATAATTGGAATAAAACATACTTTTGAGCAACATGGGACACCATATCTAGCTCATAAGATGAAACAAGAACATATATATATATATATATATATATATAGTATAGAAATTTTTTGAGAAATACCACTTTTCAAATACCATTTTTCAAAAATATCACATTTTTAAAATTTTTGCAGAATGCTAATTTTTCAAAATTATTTACTTATTATATTGTTTATGTTTGGGTTAATTATGTTATATTAGGGTTTAGTTTTGAGGGTTTAAGAGTTTTTAGGGATCAAAATATTTTTTATGATTTATAATTTTAAGATTTATGCTTTAAAAATTCATAATTAGTGGCATTTTTGCAAATTAACAACCTATAATGATATTTTTGCAATGTACATATCAAAAATGACATTTTTGCAATTGTTTCTATATAGAGAAATACATTAACATAATAAACATTAATTTTTAACCTATTGATACATGAGCTTCTTTGGTTCACCTATTTTTGAGAAATAAATACTATCAACTCGTGTGTTCCATGTATATATTTCGGGACATTGGCCAAAATCTTCTGTTTTATACGCTACAAAATGCTTATGATACTCCAAATTAGCCCCTTTCCATACATCACATTTGAATACCGTCCTTAGGAAGAAATGATCTTGAAAACTAAAATTGTATGCATCATTTCTAAATTTCGTGAAATGGTAGCCTAAATCGTCGTCTCTCGATTTACAATGATTTTTTAGAATGCTCAAACTAAGAGAAAGATTGTTGTCAAAAGCTACGGTTTTAAGGCACTTAGCTTCATTAGAGCCAACATACAAGACACTTATGAGAGACAACAAGACAAATATAAGATTCATAGGTTTTAATAAATCGTATATTCTTCAAATTTGGCAAAATCGGAAAATTCTAATTAAATTTGTGCATGTTTTTACAGTTTTATAGACTTCGTAGGTTCTCAAAATAAATGACAACAATGATATCAAATCTCATTTGTTTAATCTTTAGATTCCATTTGGCAGATTTACATAGACTATATTTATGTATTTGATTCTCTATAATCAAATTTTGGTCAAATTATCTAGAACTCAAATTCGATTCTCTTTTAAATAACCTTTAATAAATTATTTGTTAATAAATATACTATTTTTTAACTGATTTTTGTCAAAAATATCATTTGTTTGAAAAAATATTCAAAAAATGCCATTTATTCAAAAACCTTCAAAAAAATATCACAAACCTCTATTCACATGTTGAAAAAAACATTTATACTTTTAATTATGATTTCATGGTATACATTTTCGTCCATATTGTTTTTGTACACCATCACCGTCTATGTTCACAGCCATCGTCTCCGTCAATAACAACTGTCTTCATTTTGGTCCACCACCATGTCCGTCTCTATTTTGTCCACAACTATCTTTTCTGTCACCGACTTTGTTCACAATCGTTTTTGTCCCCCACCGCTGTCTCTTTTTCTGTCCATCGCTCTCTGTTTTTGTCCACAACCGCCGACATCGTCTTTATCCACAGTTGTCGTCGCCGTCTTTGACCACCATCATCTCCGTTTTTCTCCATCACCTTCTTCTTCATCAAGAGAGAGATATCCGGCGAGAAACAGATCCGGCGAATTCTTCTTCTTCTTCTTTTTCTTTTTCTTCTTCTTCTTCTTCTTCAAGAGAGAGAGAGAATGATTGAGAGATTAGGCGAGAGATGGCAAAAAAGTCATTTTACCTTTTGTAAATAGTGATTTATGACATTTTTTAGATTTTTGAAATAATTGCATTTTTTAACATTTTTTTTAGATAAATGGCAATTTTGACAATTTTCTCATTTTTTAATGCATTGTATTTTGTTGTATTCGATGCTTTTTTTTAAATGATATTATAATTAATAGTTGGGTTATTTAGGTAGATAATCATGGAGAACAACAAAATTAGACAACTGACAATAAGAAGTTCGAAACTGAAAAGACTGTTTCAATTTGGGCAGATTTGGACTCTTTTGCCCTGCCACTTGCGTGCTTTGTGACGTTGGGAACTCTTCTTAGTCTCTTCTTAGTCTCTCTCTCTCTCATTAGACACTTGAAAATCATAATCCGGAAGCAGCGTCGGATCCGGTGGTGTGAGGTGGTCACAACGGCTCCGGTTGTGATGGAAGCACTGACGGCTCCGGTTGTGTGAGGCAGCCATAACGGTGAATTCAGTGGTGTGTGATGGTCAATGAAAGCAACAACAAATCTAGTGGTGCGTGGCGGCCAGTGGAAACAGTGGCGGAACAATGGAAGCAGCGACGGAACCAGTGGTGCGTTATGGTCAACGGAAGCAGTGACAGATCTGGTGGAAGTAGCGACAAATTTGGTGGTACGTGGCGATTAGTGGAAGCAGTGGTGATGATGGTGAAAGCATTATAAAGGTAGTGAAGTAGGTGGTGATAGAAGATCCGATGAAAATTAAAGGAAGATCGGGTGTACTCGGAGGAAATCTGGCATATATCCAATGAAAATCAAGCAAAGATTTGTTCATAACTACTATTACTCATCGTCGTTCACATACATCCACCAAAAATTATCATCTAATCTATTGGTTGATATTAACCATAAAATGTGTTTCTTCTCCACTGAGTCAATTCCGAGTCAATTCAGTTCTGGAAGTTCGCGTGGAGATGCATATAGAATCAAATAATATGTAATGATGTTGTATTTTTGAAATCGGAATTAGTCGTCTATACTCATAATTATTCTGCCAATGTATCTAGTAGCGGATAACAATTTATTTGTTTGTAATATGTATTGTTAGAGGTTTAATGATTGTGAAAACAATAAATTAGTTATACGGGTAGTATATTAGGCAACTAAAAGATAGACTTCACCATCAAATGTTAACCGGTTAATTTTTTATATGGCAGAAAATAATTTAGTTAGATCAATAACATACTTTTCTTATGCTATGGACAATGTTTTACACTACATGTTAGTCAATTAAGATAATGTTTGGTGGTTAAAATATTACTTATATGTGTACATTGTTGATTAGATGGATATGTTTAAGGATAGTTCTCAAAAATACCACACTTTGAAGTTTAGTTTCCAAAAATACCACCATTTTTCAAAAGTTACACTAATACCACTATTTGATAAATATTCCCAAAATACTACAAAACTAAAACTAACTTTCAATATTCAAAATTAAACCCTAAACCCAAACCCTCCCCCCTAAAAACTATACCCTACTTCTACAATAATTAACCCAAGCCCACAAATTTAAATTATAAAGCATTGAAAATCAATTTTGTATTTGTAGAACATTTGAAAAATGTGGTATTTTTGGAAACACACCTTTAGAGTGTGGTATTCTAAGGAATTCATCTATCTTTACAATCATATGTACACTATTTAGAATACTAAAATTAGCTGGATAACAAAATACATTACCAAATAACTTAAGACATTGCCATTGGTTTGTAATGCTAGATACACATAATTGATACCTTAACACACATATAAGATAATATTCATGTTATCGTTTAATATTATTTTTATATGTGTAACGTTTGATATTCTCGTCTAACTTAAGAACATAAAATCATGGTGATTGACTATGTCGACGAGATTTGCAAGGCTCGAGACTAGAGTATCATCTTTTTCCGTTCAAATCCATTGTCCGAGCTGTCTTGACCAGAAACGACTTATTTGGTGCACTCAAATCAACTCACCAAGTTGATTTACCGAGTCGACTCAGTGAGATCCACGATTGTATCTCCGGAACGAATCAGTAATGATGTTACTGTTTTTAGAGTAGGTTTTGAACGAATCGGTGTCTCTGGCACGAGCATTGTCTAGTTTGTAGAGTTTTTCTGGTCGTAGACGGAAAATTTGGCGTCTTCGTCGTGTGTGTCGAGATTCAAAGGTAAATCTGGGAAATTTATGGTGGAGCAGAAATTTGGAAAACAAATCAAGTTCAAAAACCTATAAATTACCTACATAATTTACTCTGATTTAAATGCCGAAAGATACAGACACATGCGATTTATCTCCCCACCACCAAAGTGGCTTGCAAAAGCCTTTATTATTTAAAAAATATAAATTATTCTTTAGGTATGTAATGCTTTATCTATATATATATCTACACACTACCTCTACGCTATTTCATAACATATATATACACATGCTACTTCACCTTCCCCTACGAATAGCAATATAGGGCCACTTTCGGATTATGGAAAAACGAAAGTACCATTGTCATCCACCTAAATACTCTATAATTCCTTGCTAGTTGTTGCAAATTCCCTTAATAGTTTTATCCTTTTGGTGAAAGAAAACATATGCTTTCCACAGATTTTCACTCCACAATATTCAGAACAAATATTGATCTTCATTTTTGGTTAAAAAAATCTCGTTATATTAATTTTAATTAAATAAGAGAATTTTTGAAAATATTATTTTTAAAATACCACTTTTCAGTGCCATTTTTCATAATCTTTTAAAAACTATTACTTTTTCAAAATTATTTACTTAATATATCTTTATATTTTGGTTAACTATATTGTATTAAAGTTTAGTTTTGTGGGTTTAAAATTTGTTAAAGATCAACGAATTACTAACTAAAACTTAAATATTTATATGAATAGTTTTTAAATTGTGATTTTAGTGGTTTTAAATTATGGGGTCTAGCTTTGTTGGTTTTCCATCGACTCATCAACGAATTTAAGACTGTTTTTGTGCGCGGCAATGAGACACTTATCCAGACGTGAGCACTTTGACTCCACATAGCTTGCGTGGTTCCGGCAAGGTATCAGATCTTGTTTTGTTGGTTTTCTTGTCGGCTCATTGATTCAAAGGGAGGTCTTCGAACACGCGATCAGACACTTTCTAAATTCGACATCTTTCTTTCAGACCTCCAATGAAACAGCTTCTGAATGTTGTAATTGGCGGTCTAGAATTTCCTAAGTCATTTCTCGTTACCATTTAACTATTTTCCTTCGGTTTGATCGTAAGTACTTCTCGTTGTGATCTGGTACCATTAACTTCATGGTTATTTTGGTCGATCACACGAATAATTATGCTTTGATGTTTTTTTAAATTTTTTTTGGTATTGAACCATTTAAATAGGT
This sequence comes from Arabis hirsuta, assembly GCA_964056655.1. Taxonomy (NCBI): domain Eukaryota; kingdom Viridiplantae; phylum Streptophyta; class Magnoliopsida; order Brassicales; family Brassicaceae; genus Arabis; species Arabis hirsuta. The sequence continues at coordinate 8,864,193 of OZ053301.1, read as the reverse complement.
TTAAGCAAATTGGTAACATATTGTAAAGTCTAGACATTTTTATTTATAATAAATATTTACCATTTAATGAAAAAATGTATAATTTCTAATATATTTACTCGCATATATCAAGACGAATCATGATCTAGCTATCTATACAACGTACAAAAGCGAAGTAAATTATCTAAAGAAGCTAAATCGCAAGATGGTTTCACACTTTCACTTCACATTCAAATCACACTACCACCACATGTGAACGTGGCAGATTTTTTTTTCTATTATTATTATGATGGCAAGCTTTGGGACAATGTCCTTATATGCACTTGTGGCCTAGATTCGATTCAGATATACCATTCTAAATAAAAATATTTTATTTTTGATTTAAATTTTAGATGTAAAAATCGAAAACTCCTTAATGAAATTTCTTAATTACAGATCCAACCACCCCAATGAAATTTTAGATGTAAAAATCGAAAACTCCTTAATGAAATTTCTTAATTACAGATCCAACCACCCCAAATTAGATCAACCCACACCCAAATCGGATCCCACTCTCCCTCTCCTCCTTAACCCGCAACGGATCAACTTCTTTTTAAAAAAAAACACAAGTCCGCGACACAATTCTCCCTCTCTTCTCTTCTTCTTTAGCAAGTTCAACCAAGTACAACCAAGGATAACTGTTCGAAACTCGAAATCTAATTCCAAGGTAAGTCCGAATGTAATTCCTATATTCAAATCCGAGTTGAATTCGAGTCGAATTTAGGTTAAATTGCGGAAATGGTTAACCGATTTCGGAAGTTATAATGTTGGGTTTGTTTGGTTTTTCGAAGATAAATGCCGCGCATGAAGAACACAAGTTATGTTGGTGAATCGTCTCGAGGACAACGCGAAGTCGGAGTCCCTGATCGCTCGAATGACAGTGAGTCACTTGTAAATGACTCAGAAAAAACTGTGTCGGACTCTAGCCATTCCACGGTATGTCTCAATACTGTGGCCAGCTAAGTGCAATTTGGTATAACTTGCTAGTTTTTGTAATTTTTTGAATGGTTAAATAACTTGGTATAACTTGCTAGTTTTACTAAAATGCATCTTGGAATTCAATTCGGAAACAAAAGTTGGTAAATGTTAGTATAAATGGATTAACTTTGTTAATTTTGTTACAACCTGTTTTGATTGCAGGATTCTAATGAGGAAGTGACGTTAGAACAAAAGCTGGAGATTTAAGTACTGGACCCGTGTTTTTTTTTAGGATAACTTGGTACAACTTGTGTTTTTAAGGATAACTTGGAACAACTTGTTTGAACAAACATACGAAACACGTTCTTTGAACAAACATACGGTCCTTACATAGTTGTACAAACATATAGTTGAACAAACATACGGTCCTTACCTAGTTGTACCAATACGAGACCTAATTATTCTTAGTTATACAATCTTGATAATCATTGTTCCAAGAAGAAGAAGGGAAGAACATAGAATCAGTAATGTCATTGTTTTCTTACTTTCTTGCTTCAACAGGAGAACTTCTTCTTTAAGAACATTGACCTGAAAATCCAACTGTTCTATCTCATCCAGAAATGCTTCATCAACCCACTTGAAGACATGACCATCGTTCACAAGCTACACATAAAGAAGATGTGAAATCGGGTCCTGTGAATTCAGACAAGTTATGAGCATACATACCTTCCTTTGTACAGCATACAAACGCTGGTAGTACCGACGACAAGGATTCGATACCGACCCAAAATTTTTTTCTACAATCACCGATCCGCAGTAACACTCTTTTGGAATTCCAGGAACCCTAATTCGTGCCATATGTGTTCCTCGATGCTTCAGAGTTGCAGCTCATATCGATTTATGAAAATCGGAAAAGGGAAAGTAAACGGAATCGGAAAATCGATTTATGAAAGAAAAGCCCAGGAATCAGAAAATCCGAATCGAAAATGGGAAAGGATGCGAAATCAAAAAATGGGAAAGGATGTGCCGCCTTTTGAAAATAGGAAATGGGAAATCGGATGCGAGAGGGTTTTTTGAATTTTTCCAATTTTTAAAAAGAGGATTCACGTGCGAGCCACTTTTTCGCACGTGTGTAGCTGCCAAATGTCTCAAGTTATACATGATTGACCAGTTGTACCATTTTCGGCAAGTTGTACTTTTTGAAATTTTTCTTATATGTTAGGTATACACATGTTTAATGACAACATTTATAGTTGCACAGATGGTTTATGGTAATTTAGATATAATAACAACTGTTTTGTAGAATAATATTTGACCAAACATAATTTTAAGGACCGTTTGGAAGTTTGAGTGGTTAACATATACAAAGTAACCATTAAAGTATAAGGTGTAACATAAGATATTTTAACCAAGTAACACATCCAATTTTATTTTTGTACTCAAATATTAGTTTCAATATGACATAATAATTCAAAATTTATATTTAGTGAGAATAATATTTTAAGAATAGTTTTTGCTTTAATTTAAGTTTTAAGAAAATAAATATTATTAATATTATTTTTTAATTTAATAAGTAATAAATCAATGGTATATGATATAATTTAATAAGTAATAAATCAATGATATAATTTAATATAATGTTTTAAGAATATTTTTAATGATATATCATGATTTTTAAATATTTTTAATTTCTTTTTGAAAATATTATATCATAATTTTAATAATATAAATTTAACAAAAATTATAAAACCATTATTGTAATATAAATTAAACAAATTTGTTTTAAAACCATTATTGTAAAACAACATCTAACAATAGTCTAACAATTAAAAAAAAAGATGAAGATTAATATCACAAGTCTAGTTGGACAATCACGAAACAAGTTGTACTTAGTTATACAAAGATAAAACCATCAATATCCATTACACTCCACAATTAAACCAGCGATCAACAAAGTTTTCCGATTGTTGCACAGATGACGACTTAGGCACGGAAGACGACTGATCAACAAAGTTTCCCGGTTGTTGCACAGATGACGACTGAGGCACGGAAGACGACTGAGGAACGGAGGATGATCTTGATTTCCAACGTCCTTGTTCTCCGGTTGAGGGAAACCTCCTTGTTCGTTTTCTTCTCTTCTTTTTCATATATGCCTTCGGATGGACAATCAAATCACGCACATGCTGAGACACCGTCCACATATCCGTACTAGAAACTGGGATAATAGTTCATTTTTTTCAAGTTATACCAAGTTGCACGATTTAATTTTGAATAGTTATACCAAGTTATACAAGTTGTATCGAAATCCAGTAAACCAAGTTTAACAAGTTATATCAAGTTATACTAGTTGCACGATTTAATTATCAACAGTTATACCAAGTTATACAAATTGCACGATTTAGTCATTTAACAAGTTATACCAAGTTATACAAGTTGTACCGAAATCCAGTTTAACAAGTTATACCAAGTTATACAAGTTGCACGATTTAGTCATTTAACAAGTTATACCAAGTTATACAAGTTGTACCGAAATCATTTAAAAATAGTTATACCAAGTTATACCGAAATGTACTAAATCAATTCAGTTGCTCAATAATGTCTTACGATTCAATTCAGTTTCAGTTCAATTCAAGTGATACTATAATCTATGCATATTCATCACAATTCAACCCAGATAGACTATAAGAACAAACGATTGGAATGAGCATTCAAGAAAAAACGGCATTGAAATCTACTAAATGTTTAATTCAATTGATTTACAAAATTATGGTTTCACATTTAAAAGATCTTCTTTACTACACAATTTATGAGTTTCAGATGCGAAATAAAACAAGAAATCGGACTTCAATCCCCAATTTTTCAAAGCTTGGTTAGACGCTAATGGTGGATTTGAGAAGAAAACGGCCGAAGAAGGAAGAAGAGGATCGAGCAAGGCTAGAGGAGACAGACTCTGACACGAAGTGGGACCCATCTTAATTTTTTTTTTTCATCTTTATTTTTATTTTATAAAAATATTAAAACAAAATAAGGGTATTGATGAATTAAGTCTATTCTATAAAGATATATGAGGACAGAAATTAGATTTTTTGTCATTTTTTACATCTCAAGTAGTGTATCAGCACGTGTATGTGTATGTGCACGTGACCAAGTTGTATCGCTTCTTTAAAGTCCACAAAAAATAAAGTTATTTTCATTACTTTATTTACCATCCACATGTATATTTCTTATTTTTCGGCAATGAATATTTCTTAATTTAAAAACAAAAACTACCGAATACATACAAAGAAACAACATGGGTTTTTCTACTTTGACGAAAAAAGGTTTGTTTACTTTCTTTTTTATAAATAAAATAATTATTCCTTAACACTAGAAAAAATGTCTCAAACAAAAGAAACATAAACAACCAACAACAAAAAATCATCACTTTATTAAAAATTCCATTTGTCCAAAAAAAAAACGATCTACAAATCCCAATAACTAGACCTTGTTCAACAACACTTACACTGATTCAACAACAAACATATATATATATATATATATATAATCTATGTATCTAGATATTATTCCCAAAATATACAAGTAACATAAATTCATAACACATTACCCAAAATAAGCAAAACAAGAAAAACAAAAACAAACATTTGGTTTCTACTGAAAATGGCAATGCTGCTGAATCTGCACTATCTTTCCTCATTTAGGCAAAGACTTTGATATAGAGACTATGACCGTACAACTTTGTTCTGCTTCACACAATGATGGTCCTACTATGATCTGACCTGAGCCACACCGCCATTAGAACCTTCCGGCTGAGCCAGCAGGTTACTGTTTTCCGCGGTGATCCCGTTTTCTTGATCCTTAGAAGCACACATGCTTAAAGGTAACTTCTTTAGCTTCACTCTTCCTCTTCTTTTCCCCAACGAGCTACTCTCTTCTCCTGTTTTCTCCTTGAGCGCGTTATCGTATAAAACCAGCTTCCCGTTTACTCTGGCTCTGTCGTCATCATTCGAGCTGTCTGAATCCACAACACCCGCAACATCATGCCCGTCGTACATAGTACTAGTTACCCCACTATTCTCATAGGTAACCACACTCTTTTGCTTCTTGTTTCTATGACCAACGCAATTCCTCGAGACTCTAGGGGAATTGTCAATAGCTCGATTCAACCTACGCGCTAAATCCTCATCCGCGACAAGTCCTTTGGAATACAAAAGCTGAACGGGGACATGTTTCTTCTGCTTGTTCTTCCTTGGAGACCTCTCCTTACAAGAAACCGCATCAGCGGGAAAAGAAGCAAACAATTCCAAAGCAGTCTTGGCTGCAGCCACCGCCTTTGAAGCAATAATAGCCTTCTCATTAGCAGTAGCTCTGGCCGCCTTTGCAACTTTAACCGCTAAAGCAGCGGTTGCTTTCGATGCCTGAGCTAACTCCTCGGGAGACCGACTCTGGTCATCATTGGTCAATAGATTGTCGAGATGGGCCTGCACATCGGTCGAAGCAGAGGAGGAACCATTCGAATGTGAAGTAGAAGAGGAGGAAGCGAAACAAGGAAGAGGAGGGCTTGGAGATCCATTGTTCTGTTTCTTGAATCCGGCGAGTAATCGCTTTCTTGGAGGTAAAAGCGAATCTGAATCGAGCTGATTCACATCGCAAGCATTTGTCGCCATTTTCGGACAAATCTCTCCCTCTCGATCAGCTAAAACCCAAAAATCAATGAATTTAATACCAAATTCAGATCATAAATCAGATTTAAAACCACACAAAATCAGATTCATAATTAACAATCAAATCTTGAGAAGAAAGAAGCGAAATCCTCAAAACTCCATGATCCAAATGATTTCAACCATCAAAAACAGTCGATCAATCAAATTCTCATAAGAACAACAACCAAAATTTTCAGGAAAAACAAAGCAGAATTTATCAATTATAAGTTACTTGATCAAAGATCATTGCTCAACATTGAGAGTAGAAGAATCAAACATCAGAAAGAGTGCGAGATGAACAACAAACAGAGAAACAAGTGTTGTTGTTACCTTATTATATCATCTCCAAACAGAGAAGAAGAAGAAGAAGAAGAAGAAGAAGAAGAAGAAGAGAGAGGTTGAAGATGAGAGAAAGAAACTAGGGTTTTCAGAAGAAAGGGAGAAATGGGGAAGATGGAGAAGAGAGGAGAGATTGTTTGTTTCCAATCTCTGATCCATTTTTCGTTTTTATATGTAAACCCTACGAATCAATTTTAATTAATCTCTTACAGTAATTGTTTTTGTCTAATTTTCTTACGTTTTTCTTTTTTACTCCTTTTCTCTTTCCCGTTTTATTTACTTTCCGTCTAACTATAATAACGGCCGTCATAAATCTCTTTCGTTTTTTTAACGGAGCTACTTAATAATATTGCAGATGTAGACGCAGATGTAGACTTTCTATATCAGGAATTTAGAAACATTTATATTTAATTTTTTTTCTATGACATATATATATATATCTTATCCTCTTACACATTTTTTTCTTTTTTCTTTTTTCTATGATATAAATATATATGCCATATTAAAGAAGACCATTTTTGATAATGTGTACTCAGTTCTCACAAAAAAAAAATTATGTTATTTTTATTTGTTTCATTATTCTATATTTATTGTCAAACACATTTATTCCCAAATAAATTATTTTGATTATTTTAATCCCAATTACCAAACACATAAGAAAATTTATAAACGCACCTAAGACAATTTATAACCATTAAAATTGAACAAAAAATGAATAATGGAAAGTTTAATATTTTAAAAAATAATATGTTTAAAACATTGGAAAAATCACATAACTATTTCACAATATATTAAATACGAAAGCAAAAGTAATAATGTTTACTAATTTAAAGTAAGTTTGGTTACTTCGATTCATTTTTCATATAATTTGAATTTCGTTTGGATAATTTAATTAGTATAGAATTTTTTGTACCCATTTGAATTATTATATAATTTAGTCAATGTTCTAGTTTTTACATTTTAATTTGGTTGATTGGATTTAAATATTTAGTTTATGCTCAGGTGAAACACATTTCTACATAAGATAAATATATAATTTATATATTTATAAAAAGACTGAAATTTTGTATAATAATTCATGAAATATTTTTTTTGGTCAAAATTCATTTAATTTTTATAATCGATTATTGTTAGTTAAAACCTCTGTTAGAAAACGCGGTCGCAGCAACCGCTTAGCCGGAGAATGTATCTCAAGGTATTGACTAAAAGATAATTCTAGTTGGGCCATTTCTGTATAATCAATCGATATTAATTTATTTTCCTTATTAAATTGATTTCCTAATTTAAGAGTCTTATGTTCCTTATTAGTTTCATCTAAATACTCTCTTTACTCATGTTATTTTTTCAATTTATCAATTTCTATAGATAAATTTAGGAAAACCTTTTGTTAATTACATGAAATATGGGACATTACATGGCTATCTAACTTTAGAAAAAACTTTTCAATTGAACAATTTCTATAGATAAACATATATTTAGATATAATATCTCATTACCTATACACATTATATGATATTGCATATCTAAACATCTGAACTAAATAATGCACTCTAAATTACACCAACTAATGTATGACGATCGATATGCATAAATAAAGATAGATTATGTTAAAAATCATAAGTATGTTAATTTTTCATAATTATTTTTAGTGCGATAAAATCTTTATTATGTATTAAAATTAAATTATATAAAACTAAAATTAACCCAAATCCAATTTTTTAATCCAACAAAGACAACATGAATAAATTCAATGTTTATTCAATAAAATCAGTATAAAACAAAAAATTTATGTTTTAAACCTCAAAACAAACCGCTTAAACGCGTGTTGTTATATAAGATGAACTCACTAACCCGAAATCTGATATATTTGCGTCATATGACTGCATCAAGAGGAAACTAGTTGAATTCTACGCTTGATGATATACTATATCAACTCCCAAAACCATTCGTACTTACTTACTGTAACGCCCCTAATCATTTATATACCGAATACGCTACTGATGAACACCTAAACGTCTGATCAGAGGTTCCCGGAACCCATCCGGGTTCCCTTGACAAGACTTCCAGGTATCCATCCCCATCGACTACATCTCAAGGCTTGCCAACCCGAGACATACCCGATGGTTAGTTCGTCCGGACATAGACTAGTATCGTATGAAACCCGAATTTGTTCAAAACTTACTTTTATATAATTATACTTAAGCTTGAACGGGTTACAAAAGTAAATATACAACGATGAGTCTACTACTCCAAAATCAACGTGTACATATTAAACATTATTCATTTACAAAAAAGCAAGGAAATCTATCCTGGTTTCCTAACGTTCCTTTGGCCCCGGTGGTCTACCCGCTAATGGTCACCTGCAACACAAGTAGAGTCGTGAGCACTAATTGCTCAGTGAGTCGGGGTTTCCCCTAACATTCAATAATAATTCCCAACCAAACCCACAATAACAATCACACGCAAATATGCAATTCTGATCCAATAAGTATGAGAGATTATGCATTAACGTCATATTTCAACAAGGCCTTTCGCGTAGACCGGTTCCCATCACGTTCAATCACAAGGTATCTCTCAGCCCGAAGCCACAAAGGCTAAGGACTTTAGATCCTCCACCGTTCCAATGGCCTTATATATATAAGGATCCGCACCGGAAATTCTGCATCGTCATGCAGTACACGGCCCTAGGCTGCAATCCCGTCTCTCCGTGTCTTCGTGTACTTATACTAGTACTCAACATACTAGCTAAGTCACGGCCTTAAGGGAACGTCTTACCGCGATCATAATTTATAAGTTTTACCAACCTTTAAGTTGTATGTATTCATAAATATGTGTCAACGTTTCACTTAATATTTTCACATGCTAAGATTTTAAACAACACTTAGCAATTTTATCAATTACGCAGTCATGAACCTCACTTGATTATTAAATAAATACGCAACACACAACACGCATCACCGAGACTCAACTTAACTTGGTGAAGGTTCGCGGTTTTGCCCAACGTTTCCTACTCTCACTTTCCTTAACTCGGACTAGAACACTGCATAAGTAAATTGGCTTGGTTATAAGGTTACAACTTCATGTTCTTAAGGAAAACCTAAGGAATCAAGCTTACGATCTTACCTAGATCGGATCAGAACAGACCAAGACTTGCCCGTGGAACTCTCGTTACTTGGAACCTAACGAAAACTGATTCCACGTTCCACATGGTTCCGACCATTTAATCAAGGAACTAAGGTTAGCATCATAATCAAAACGTAAAACAAGTCGGAAAGGAAGGATTTCGGTCTAGGAATGCTTACCCTAAATCCTCCCAAAACTACGCGGTAAAGCTCGCGGTGAGCTGATACGTTCGGACTGATCGGGTCAGAATGGGGTGGTCTGATCGTGACTGATTTTTGGGCGAGATTTTCGTGTGTCCTGCCTACTAAGTCGGTGGTCCTATTTATAGGCGCGGGTAAGCAGGTGAAGCAGCTGGACAGCTCGCGGCCGCCTGCCCAGGCCGTTCCACCCAGCACTGCCCAGGTTGCGACACGTGGCAGTGAGGTGCGCTTGACTAGGCGTGTGACCGACACATGCTAGTGTGTGGTCAGCACGACCCGGCACAATCCTGACACAGGCTGTCTGGTGACTTACCCGCGGCTGGGGCAAGGACACAGCTCAGTCATCAGGCAAGCAGGCAGCTTAGTCACCGACCTGCTTATCCTTGTCTTTGGCCAGACTGTCCGCATTTGGTCCGTCCTTCCCGCAGAGTTTTACCTTGGCCGGCCTAGGCCAAGGTGCGGGTCATTACATTCTCCCCTCCTTAGAAGAATTCGTCCCGAATTCTCAAGGGTTTGACGGTTCGTCTCTCTAAATTTCTAATGGTTATAGGAATAGTTCCGGGTGATATTTTTGGAACTTCTCTTCATCCTCCCAAGTTACAGCCTCACGATGTTGTTTTCCCCAAAATACTTGAACTTGTGCGATCTCCCTATTCTTTAATCTTCTAATCCGTCTCTCCGTTATCCTTAGTGCTCCCTGAGGATACGTAAGATTGGGTCGAAGATCCTTTATCCGTTCTGGTTCTATTGCATTGGGGTCACGGACATGTCTACGTAGCATTGATACGTGGAATACCGGATGTTGTCCCATGTCCGAGGGAAGATCTAGTTTATAGGCTACTTCTCCTATTCTTTCTATGATGCGGTAAGGTCCTGTAAACCGGATGGCCAGTTTACTTGGCTTCCCAAATCTATCCTTCCCTTTATGAGCTTCCACTTTCAACATTACCCACTCACCGACTCTAAAAACAATTTCCCTTCGATTTTGATCAGCGTACTTCTTTTGTCGGTTTTGGGCCTTTCTCATATTTTTCCATACTAGATCAATCTTATCTGTCGTCTCATCCACTATCTCGGGTCCGAATTCCTTCCGTTCCCCAACTTTTGTCCAACAAATAGGGGTACGACAAGGTCGTCCATATAATGCTTCATAGGGTGACATACCAATAGTAGCATGGTAGCTATTATTGTATGCGAATTCCACTAAAGGTAGGTGAGTTTCCCAATTTCCACCCCAATCCAATACACACATTCGAAGTAGGTCTTCTAAAGTTCTTATAGTCCTTTCTGATTGCCCGTCGGTTTCAGGATGAAAAGTCGTACTCATAAGCAAATCCGTTCCCAAGGCTCTTTGAAAAGCCCGCCAGAATCGTGCTGTGAATCTTGGATCACGGTCTGAGACGTTACTTGCTGGTACTCCATGCAACTTCACTATCTCCTTTAAATAGAAATCTGCTAAAACCTCCACATTGTCTTTAATCTTTGTAGGCACAAAGTGGGCGCTCTTGGTTAAGCGGTCTATAACTACCCATATCGTATCATTCCCCCTTCCTGGTGCCGTAGGCAAGTTTGACACAAAATCCATAGCAACTGCATCCCATTTCCATTCTGGGATGGGCAGGCTTTGCAACAACCCTGCTGGTACTTGATGCTCTATCTTAACCTGCTGACAGGTTTGACACTGCGCTACCCACTTTGCCACTGAGCGTTTTAGTCCCGGCCAATGGTAGTACTGATGGATATCTCGATACATCTTAGTGCTACTTGGATAGATACTAAGTAAAGAGTGATGCGCCATCCTTAGGATTTCATTCCGAAGGTCTTGTCCCTTTGGCACCGTTATCCTCTTATTAAGAAGTAACGTTCCATCTCCGGCCAAATGGTACCCACTCGGATTTGGTTCTCCTTGAATGTTAAGTTCCTCCATGATTTTCTTTAATTTCTCATCTTCTTTCTGTTCTTGTCGAATGCGTTGGAGTAAACTTGCTTGGTTCACTATTTGTAGACCTAGCGGCTCACTAACTTCTCCTTCTAAGGCTGCCAGACTTATCTTTTTAAATTCTGTGGTTAGGGTCATTAGGTCCTTTTCCACATCAACACTGACTTTACGGCGACTTAATGCATCTGCTACTACATTTGCCTTACCCGGATGGTACACGATGTTCAAATCGTAGTCTGCAATGAATTCCATCCATCTCCTTTGTCTGAGGTTAAGGTCGGGCTGAGTGAATAAATACTTAAGGCTTTTGTGATCGGTCATAATTTGCACATTTTCTCCGTAAAGATAGGATCTCCATATCTTAAGGGCAAATATGACGGCTGCCATTTCTAGGTCATGTGTGGGATAGTTCTCCTCATGCTTCCTTAACTGTCGTGATGCATAGACAATGACCTTTTTACCTTGCATCAACACACATCCTAGTCCCACCCCACATGCATCGGTGTAAACTATGTACGGTTGGTTCGGTTCTGGTAATGTTAAGATTGGTGCGGTGGTCAAGGCTTCTTTTAACTGATTGAATGTCCTCTCTGCTTCTTCATCCCATTCAAAGGTTACGCTTTTCCCCATTAAACAAGTTAATGATTTGGCTAAGGTGGAAAATCCCTTCACAAATTTCCGGTAGTAGCCGGCTAATCCAAGGAAACTACGAACTTCGGTGGCATTGCTAGGTTGTGGCCATTCTCGGATTGCAACAATCTTTTATGGATCAACTGAAACTCCTTGTTCCGATACTCGATGTCCCAAAAATCCTATCTCCCTTTTCCAAAAACTACATTTGTTATACTTAGCAAAAAGCCTAAGACTCCTTAAGCGCTCTAACACTTTCCTTAAGTGTTCTTCATGCTCCTCCGCACTTTTTGAGTAGATTAGAATGTCATCAATAAAAATGATAACAAACTCATCTAAGTAGTCTCGAAAAGTGTCATTCATTAACCGCATGAATGCTGCTGGCGCGTTAGTTAATCCAAACGGCATGACCACAAATTCGTAGTGGCCATAACGGGTCCTGAATGCAGTCTTCATTATGTCTGTTGCAGCAATAGGGATTTGATGGTAGCCAGATGCTAAGTCAATCTTTGAAAACCAACTTGCTCCTTTCAACTGATCTAGCAACTCATCAATTCTCGGCAACGGATACTTGTCCTTAATTGTGACGTTATTGATCCCCCGATAATCTATACATAGCCGCATACTTCCATCCTTTTTCTTAACGAATAAAACTAGCACTATCATCTTTGAAAGACATGATTTGATATTTTAGAAAATGTATTATATAATTATGTTGAATTTATAGAATTTCTATTATTGAAAATTCAAATTGAATAATGTAAAGGCCACAAAATTTTATATCGATTAGGACTTCCATTGTTTTTGATCCAACATAATTAAATATGCATTTTTAGTGAGATCAAAAGCTCCAATATTATAAAATATTATATTTGAAAATTAGTTTCACTAGATTATTCAACAAAAGAACTTTACCCACTGAATTTTTGGAAACTTCCAGAATTCATTTTCTTGTCCGCACACACCAAAAATATTGTTCCCCAAAAAATCATCTATCGATGAAAAAAGTGATGGAAGCGCTCGAACTCATTGAAGCAGCCCACTAGAGCTTCTCCATCCATAGGTCACCAACAAAGCCATCATCGCCATGAACATGAACATATCTCTGTTCATCGTCAGCAAAAATTCTTTTTTTGTTTTTCTTCATTTTGTTTTTTTTACTGGATTCTTTATTGGTTTTTTTGTAGTGTGAGGGGAGGATTTCTCTTTCGAACTCGTGAAGCTATTGGGTTATTGTTTGGAGGGTAATGATTCGCTTTTGGTGTATGAGTATATGCAGAAAGGTAGCTTAGAGAATCATCTCTTCCGAAGTAAAAACCTTCTTTAATTAGAATCTTTTGCTTATACACATTTATACACGAGTCATTTGTATGTTAGGAACGGATGATTCTCCATTCCGCATGATTTGTAATCGTTATCTTTGCTTCTATTTTTCCAAAGGGTTCTTCCGTCCATAGGAGCAGCTTACGGCCTAACGTTCCTGCACGCTTCAGAGAAGCAAGTAATTTATCGAGACTTCAAAGCTTCAAACAATTCTACTTGACGCGGTAAGTGTAATGATCCGCACCTTGGTCTAGACCGGCCAAGGTAAAACTCTGCGGGAAAGACGGACCAAACGCGGACAGTCTGGCCAAAGGCAAGGGTAAGCAGGTTGGTGACTAAACTGCCTACTTGCTTGATGACTGAGCTGTGTCCTTGCCCCAGCCGCGGGTAAGTCACTAGACGGCCTGTGTCAGGATTGTGCCGGGTCTTACTGACCACACACTAGCGTGTGTCGGTCACACGCCTGGTCAAACGCACCTCACGGTCACGTGTCGCAACCTGGGCAGTGCTGGGTGGACCAGCCTGGGCAGGCGGCCGCGAGCTGTCCAGCTGCTTTACCTACTTACCCGCGCCTATAAATAGGACCACCCAACTTAGTAGGCAGGACACACGAAAATCTCGCCCAAAAATCAGTCACGATCAGACCACCCCATTCTGACCCGATCAGTCCGAACGTATCAGCTCACCGCGAGCTTTACCGCGTAGTTTTGGGAGGATTTAGGGTAAGCATTCCTAGACCGAAATCCTTTCTTTCCGACTTGTTTTAAGTTTTGATTATGATGCTAACCTTAGTACCTTGATTAAATGGCCGGAACCATGTGGAACGTGGAATCAGTTTTCGTTAGGTTCCAAGTAACGAGAGTTCCACGGGCAAGTCTTGGTCTGTTCTGATCCGATCTAGGTAAGATCGTAAGCTTGATTCCTTAGGTTTTCCTTAAGAACATGAAGTTGTAACCTTATAACCAAGCCAATTTACTTATGCAGTGTTCTAATCCGAGTTAAGGAAAGTGAGAGTAGGAAACGTTGGGCAAAACCGTGAACCTTCACCAAGTTAAGGTGAGTCTCGGTGATGCGTGTTGTGTGTTGCGTGTTTATTTAATAATCAAGTGAGGTTCATGACTGCGTAATTGATAAAATTGCTAAGTTTTGTTTAAAATCTTAGCATGTGAAAATATTAAGTGAAACGTTGACACATATTTATGAATACATACAACTTAAAGGTTGGTAAAACTTATAAATTATGATCGCGGTAAGACGTTCCCTTAAGGCCGTGACTTAGCTAGTATGTTGAGTACTAGTATAAGTACACGAAGACACGGAGAGACGGGATTGCAGCCTAGGGCCGTGTACTGCATGACGATGCAGAATTTCCGGTGCGGATCCTTATATATATAAGGCCATTGGAACGGTGGAGGATCTGAAGTCCTTAGCCTTTGTGGCTTTGGGCTGAGAGATACCTTGTGATTGAACGTGATGGGAACCGGTCTACGCGAAAGGCTTTGTTGAAATATGACGTTAATGCATAATCTCTCATACTTATTGGATCAGAATTGCATATTTGCGTGTGATTGTTATTTTGGTTTTGGTTGGGAATTATTATTGAATGTTAGGGGAAACCCCGACTCACTGAGCAATTAGTGCTCACGACTCTACTTGTGTTGCAGGTGACCATTAGCGGGTAGACCACCGGGGCCAAAGGAACATAAGGAAACCAGGATAGATTTCCTTGCTTTTTTGTAAATGAATAATGTTTAATATGTACACGTTGATTTTGGAGTAGTAGACTCATCGTTGTATATTTACTTTTGTAACCCGTTCAAGCTTAAGTATAATTATATAAAAATAAGTTTTGAACAAATTCGGGTTTCATACGATACTAGTCTATGTCCGGACGAACTAACCATCAGGTATGTCTCGGGTTGGCAAGCCTTGAGATGTAGTCGATGGGGATGGATACCTGGAAGTCTTGTCAAGGGAACCCGGATGGGTTCCGGGAACCTCTGATCAGACGTTTAGGTGTTCATCAGTAGCATCTTCGATCTATAAATGATCGGGGGCGTTACAAGAAGTGATATCAGAGCATTGTTCACGATACTTAAATGGGACTTGGTTTTCAAAAGTTTTATCGAGTCAAATATGTCGCAAAAAGCAATTAGGATAACCTGGATATGTTCCTTTGCTTGAAATATAAGTGGGGTTAAGATTTACCTGATTATTGGATGCAGATGGTATCGCCACCACGTCGGTTTCATCCGCGACACCAGCGTATTCATGCGGGGCCACCGAGGCCTATGAGGGGGGGGGGGGCGTCCATGGGGACCACCTCCTGGACATGGACAACCTGATTATCGTCATCCTGAGAGTTATTATGGTCATCCTCCACCACCATCTGATAACGACTCATACAGTTCCGTAGAAACCGATCCTTCAAAAGAATCATCGGAGGAACAATTTCGAGAAGATATGGCTGAGAACTCTCCTCACTCAACACCCGAGTTAGGACTAAGGGATATTAGTGACCCCGGACCTGAGGGATCACGACACGCAAGAGGGTTATCTACTGAGTCATCAGAATCGAGGGAGTCATGGTCTATAGAAGTTTATAGACGACAGGATACTAGTTATGGGGGACCCAGTAGGTCCGGTTATGAAGGATATTTATCATCGGGAAGCCCATCAGTTAGTTATTATGGTCATACCGAGGAACCGGAAGAACCAGAGGATCGTCCCCGAGTCTATAGAGACTTTCTGAATCTTCCCAGAGCTGGTCCAAGTGAGGCTCGACCTGAGCCACGGAGCACCGAGGACCATCTAATGGATTTAGTCCATGAACTAGTTGGCCGGCTGGGGAATCAGCAGCAACAAGAGTCGAGAGTACGATCGAGAGATCCACCACCCTCTCCACCCGACTTTTTCAAGATGGTAATGATGATGAAGAACCTAGGTACGAGACGGTTCTTTGGAGGTACTGATCCTTTTGAGGCGGATGCCTGGTTGCAACACATAGAGAGGAATTTTTATGCAACACGTTGTCCGGATAGGTTTAAGAGGGATGTAGCTGTACATTATTTGATGAAGGATGCAGCAAATTGGTGGAGTAGTTTTAGGAACCACTACGGAGTTGTGGACCCAACATGGGTCGATTTTCGAAGGGAGTTCGAGCGGAAGTATTTTCCACCACAGGCAAAGGATCGTATAGAAAAGCAATTCCAAGAATTGATCCAGGGAGATCACAGCGTGTGGGACTACGAAGCTGAGTTTACTCGGCTAAGGCGGTATGCACACTATAGTCCAGACGGGGAAGCAATAATGATTAGGAAGTTCTTGCGAGGACTCAGACCGGAGATTATGAGTCGACTACTAGCTATAGAGTATCAGAGTCTATTTGAGTTAGGAGAGAGAGCAGTAAACGTGGAAGAAGGAATTGAGATTGAACGGGCATTCTATGCTAGACATTCGTCCCAGCCACGAGTTCAAGGTCCAGGGCCAAGGAACCAGGTGGACCGAGGACAAACTTCAGACCGAGGACAGAGACCAAACCAACCCAGCGGTCGAGGCCGAGGCAGAGGGAACCAGGCAGGTCAAGGGACTCCTACAATGGAATCCTTGCCCGAATGTTATAAGTGTGGCCAACGAGGCCATTATTCTCGAGCATGCCCCAACAGCGGACAGTCTAGGCCAGTGCCGGACCATATTACTTGTTTTACGTATGGAGAAAAAGGACATTATGCGTCCTCTTGTCCAGTAACGCACCCACCAGGGCAACCTTCACGACCACCGGTGATACGCACCATGGAAGTGCAACCAGCCATCGAACCGCCACCAAAGCGGCAAGCTATTATGGGACGTGTATTTTCCTTAGATAAACCTGAAACTTCTAGACCTTCTAAAGGTCCCATATCAGGTAAATAAGGGTTTTCACTCATGTGAATGTTTGTGTGTTAAAACTATTGTAGTACTTGGTGAATGATGGTTATATAAAGATAAGTTTTATAACAAAGATCTTTTTATGCATACTTAGGAACATTACGTGTTGGTGGTGTTCCCACACACGTCTTGTTTGACTCAGGAGCAACACATAGTTTTGTGACTCCTGAGGTCGCTCTGAGATTTGAAGGAATCTTTACGATAGTAAAGGTTTGTGTGCCATCCTAACATCTGGTGACCAAATCCTTTATGCCACTAGTTGTTATATGGGAATTCCTATTATAGTTGAGAGATATACATTCCTAGCAAACCTTTTAGTTACCCCGTTAGAGCATTCCGAGGTTATCCTAGGAATGGACTGGTTATCCTCGAACATGGCTCATCTAGATTGTGGACGAGGAAGAATCACTTTCGAAGAGCTTGATAACACTTCCATAACGTATCAGGGAATAAAACCCAATTATGGAATATCCTTTGTGACAGCCTTAAGAGTGGAGAAAGCCTTGATAAAGGGAGAAGTATACTTAGTAACTTTGACCATCGTGGGAGGAGACCTAGAAGGAGAATTAAGACTTGAGGAAATCCAATAGTTGGTGAGTTTTGTGATGTGTTCAAACCCTTGGAAGGGTTACCTCCCTCACGAAATGATCCTTTCACTATTACATTAGAACCGGGAGCGGTGCCAACAGAGTTAGCGGAGTTAAAGAAGCAATTAGCAGATCTTATGGAGAAAGGATTTATCCGTCCAAGTTCATCACCATGGCAAAATTTGTTAATTCGGTTAAAACTTAATTAGCAATCCAATAAAATATTAATGACACAATTTTTTTTGTAGGTGTCGTTCAGTAGCGTTTTGAGAGACACATTATTTAAATTAACCATCAAAACATTTCAATTAAACCTACATGACATGGTAAAATTTCTCTACATATTCTCATTAATTTTATAGCATAAACCCTTTAATAAATGTTTTACAAATCCAACCCCAACAAAATATAATATTTAGATTTACCATATCATCTATTTTTAATTTTTTTATGATATATTAAAAAGTTTATTACTATATTTATAACAGTATTACTATTGTGTATATATGTATTTAAATTACTATATAATATAAATAATTTTGTTATAATATAGTTTATTATATATATTTAATCACACTTACAAATATTTATATATTTAATTATTGAAAAATATAAATTATTTTTCATTTGTTATGACTGACAAATTAATCAAAACAACTATTTTGATTTGAATGAAATGATAAATGTTTTTGTTTTGCTAAAAGGAAAACTGAACAATGATGATATTTATTAATAGATTTGGATAAAGGCAATACACCACGAAGTAAATCAATCCTAGATGATGAAATATGACCTAAGAGAATGTGCCACAAAGAAGAATCAATAGCAGAAGAAGCAGAAACGACACTACCTATAATGGCAAATGTAGAAGACTTTTTATTAAACTCCAAAAGATAAAGATCGGCAACTTGACTATCCTCACCAAGCATCAACTGAAAATGGAATCCAGATGCTTAGTTAACATACTAACACTTAAAAGGTTGAACCTAAAAACAGGAATGAAAAAAACTTCATGTAAGATGATATGGTTAGTAATCTGAATAGATCTTATTCCAATGACACTCACTGTGGTTTCATTAGGGAGATTCACAAAGGTATTGACTAAGTGCTGAAAACTAAGAGACATATCTCTAATATTAGATACATGATGTGTGACTCAAGAATCTACTTGAAATGCAACAGGAGGAACATGTCCTTGAGTAATAGAGCTACACATCCTCTGACTTTGATCTTGATCTAGCATATTGTAGATTGAACTTAAGCTAGGTCGATGCTTTTTATTGATGATATCTGACCTTTGATATTTGGCATAAGAGTCATTCAATCCCATGAAAAATTGAATGATCTTGCTATTTTCTGCATCTTCAAGTAATTCTTCCACCTTTCCACAGTTACATTTACACACCTTCTATGGTTTTGTGCTTGCTAAACGTTGTCAGATAGATTTCATTTTGGTAAGTAAGTTGAGAGCTCCATATTGACTTGTCGAAGAGTAAGAATATCTTGTTCCAGTTGATACATCCAAGGCAAATTATTCACATGAAAACATTTCATCAAATCCAACCAGATCTAAGCAGCATCGTTGTAATACAAGATACCATCGTAGAAACTATAATGCAAATTGTCAATGCAACCTTCCAACTACTACCATTTTAGAATCAAGAGTAAATAAAGTTTATCTTCACTACTTGATCAAAAATATACATTATTGTCTGTATATACACTCAAATCAGAAGCTAAACCATAAATACAATGTTCAATAACCAGAATAAATCAGTCATGAACTGAACCTCTATATCAAAAATAATTATAATCAAAATTTTGTTTACCTTTTAGCTAGTCTTCTAGAGTAATACCTTAGTTTCGATTATCTAGAAAATTTTCAGAAACTCAAAAGTGTATATTTAATGTTAGTACAGAAAAATTACTTGTTATGAAATCCACGCTAATGGGACAATCTCCATTAAAACTTTAGAAACTCCTCATCGTATTAGTAAAACAGTAATTCTAGCTTCCTTGAACTGCAAGTAAACATTTACAGTTGCCATGGAAACTCTCTTTCTTCAATAAAAAACACTCCATAAAAAAAAAAACCCCTATTTACATAAACACACCAAAAACCATTCACAGTTCACCAAACCAAACCAAACCAATCCAATCAGATCTTCTTAACTCTTATCGTAAACCACTTGTGTTCTTAGATCCTTAACAACTTCCTCAACAAGATCAGACATGATCATACCTTCAACTTCTCTTCCCAACACATCAACTTCTTCACCAATCAAACCACTCCATGGACACCTCTCCAAGTCCCAACCGATAATCCCATCCAATGAACAAAAGGGTCTCTCTGGCTGAGAATATAAATACTCCGACATGATCCTCCATGCTGATTCCAACAGATATTTACCTCGTATAGTCGTCGATTCAGACGAGGTCATCATAAGTTTCTTCTTGAAACTTGACTTTGACAATGGTCCAAGCACCACCGTAAGTACTTCGTTCAGAAGATCAAACAGTATGCTATAATGATTTGCTTCATTTCTAGTACTCTCTTCGTCTTCTTGATTCTCATTTCTTGTTTTCTTGAGATTCTCTTTTGTTTCTTCAAGAAAAGACTTGTTTATAGGCTTTGCGAATGGATCCCATCTAGACAATGGTCTATCTGATGTCCCTTCATACAAACCAGAAGCCACAAGAAGATCTCTCACAAATACTTTGTCTGGATTTCCTAAATCAACAATGGTCTCAATCTCTCGAGTCGCTTCTTCTTCCACAGGTGTTGGCACTTGTATGTCGGAGTCAAGCTCATTTATCTGTCTTCTTAGTTCTGAATCAGCCAAAACAGAGAATGAGAAACACTTCAAGAGTGTGTGGAACGTTTTTAAGAAAAAGGATTTAGTTTTCTTACCACTTAGATTGGAACTGATGTCTCTGAAGACTTGAGGCATACCGTTCTCATCCGATACAGTCACATCGGGTGTCGATATCTGGCTGAGATAATCGACATTTCTCCAAAACTCTTCCGGTGTACTACTGCAGACTGATGCAGGGCTTGGAGGCACTTCTGTTGAATTCTCCTGAGACAAAACAGAACTTGTCTTAGTTTAGAAAACTGGTGATACAATAGAGAGAAAGAGATTGGAAAATTCCTTACATTTCGATCGTAAAAGTTGTTAAACCTCGAACCCGTCACGAAATCTTTGATTGATTCATCCTCGAAACTGTTTGATTCGATCATTGAACGTATCTTCTTACCAAAGATTCTTCCTCTAAGAGTTGATCTAAAGCTAGAAACTTTCTTCCTGAGATTGAATCTTTCTTTCCTCCTGATTGGATCCACAACAACTGGTTCTGTTTCTTCTTGCTCTGTTATTACAGCCTCGTGCTTTCTCATGATCTGCGCGCCTGTCAAAACATGCCGGTCCTCTAACAGAAGCTTTCCAAATGATGTCCCTGAAACAGGAGCAGATAATGATCTTTTGAGATTTCTTGGTGATGACGAATTTTTCTTAGAAACATCTCTGTTTGTTCTCGAGTCTTCTTCTTCGATTTCCTCGGTTTGTTTCCGTAAGCTCTCTGCATCCGATACAGTAGGCCGCAAACGGCTACTACATTTTATCGTAGAATCATCTGAAGGACTCATCTCTTTTCTCAAAACATTCCTCAATCTCTCTGCCAAAAGTATTCTTGTATCTCTACTTATAAACTCACTCGGAGAGTCTGGTGCATTGCACTGAACTTCACTCGCGGCATATGATCTCATCGATTCAGACCTCGGGAAAGGTCTTTCGCTAAAAGGAGTCTCGATACCGCTTCCTCTCACTGATGAACTTCTCTTGAGAGCTCTTCCATGAAGCTCACCTTTTAACCTCTCCTTCACTTCCTCAAGAAACTCTTCTATGCTGCTTCCTCTGCTTCCTTCCAAAGTCGTCCCTGACGAAGTAGTTAACGAATCTTCGTAATCATACACTCTCTGAGTAGGACCAGGTCTTAAAACCACAATCCTAGTTGCAGCTGTTCTATCTGATTTCAAGTTGAAATCTCGACCAAAGCTTCTAGTTCTTGTGAAAAGCCTCTCATTCTCTTCTCGAGGAGCCACGCAGCCTGATTCGACGATTCTTGAACAATCTTTAAACCTTTTATCAGCTTGCCAAGCTTCAAACTCTCTTCTGAATCGTTGAAGCTCCTCTTCTTGAGGATGTTCTCGACGCATTGGTGGATTATTAATCTCCTCTGTCTCCATTACATTCACTGACGATGATAACTTCCCTTTTCGCGTTTTTTTGGGATCAACTTTCGTCGTAGTGTGGCGATGATTGATCCAAGACGTTGATTTAGTAGTAGACTGCAAAGGAAGTGCATCCATTCCCATAAGCTTAGCTACAAGACTCGGCGTGTTCTGTTTATCGTTGGAACTTTTCGAAAGCTCCTCGATGATTTTCTTCTTCATTGATTCTTCAATTGGGTAACAACTTCTCTCGTACCATTCCTCTTCTTCAAATCCATAACTCTGCTTTGTTAAAATTTAAAACAGAAAAAAAAAAAAACACTCATTTTTGTTTTCAATTTCAGAGAAAATACAAGAGAGAGAGAGAGAGAGAGAGAGAGAGAGAGAGAGAGAGAGAGAGAAATTCGTTATTATTATTACCGGTTTATCTTTGCCGTTATGATATGTCTGAAAATTGTCAACTTGAAGCTCAAAACTATTCCTAGGAGCTTCCAGATCTGCAGAGAAAAAAAAACGAAGAATATGATTGATCAATGTTTAAACCCAGAAACAAAAGATTTGATTTTTGTTTGTAAATAGCATTATTTAACCTTCGTCGCGGTTTTTGTGATGAGAGAAAACTTTCCGGGAGAAACTGTTGTTATGGAAATCGAAGAGATGCAATAATCCTCCCATTCTCCGGCGATTGGATCTTAAACGGCGATGTAACTTCCGATCTGATTAATCATCGAAACCCAGAATCCGACAAGGGATAAGTGAAGTTTTTCAATGAAGAAAGGTTAAAGCTTTATTAGTTTTAGACCAGAGAAAACAGAACAGAGTTAATTCTGAAAGAGAACAGAATCAGGAGAGGAGCTTTACGCAACGAAGGAATCGAGAGATGAAACAAATTAACTAATGAATTGTCTTCTCGTGAATCAATGAAGCATCGAAGATGGAAGATTGTGAAAGGATGAGAGAGAGAAGAAGAAGAAATGAGGGAACAGAGGAAAGTCGTTTTCAGACAGAGAGAGAGAGAGGACTAATGGTGGAGAGTAGTAGGATACTAACGAAACAGCGAGACGAAACACATCTAATCCAAAGTACGGAACTCTGGTCGCTTTCTCACTTTTGAAGAGAGAGAGAGAGAGAAAATGAAAAACGGAATTTTGCAGAGGAGAGAGAAGGAAACGTGGAGATTGATTGAAAGATAACAGAGTATTCTTCTCCGGTACGTACGTGGTTCCTGTGAGCCGCTCCAAAATTATTTAACTAATAATTTATAACTATTGTTATGTTCCAAAATAATAATTACATTGATTATTGATTGAGCTTCCTGTTAACCGTTATCATTATTCTCATATTATTGTGAATAACCCGGAGGGAATATAATCATCGAAAATTAATGTTACTGGAAATTAGTTTTTTTCTTGTTATCTATTTATAATAAAGGTTTTTGAATATTAGTTTGGTAGAGAACCGTTTTCATGTATATATAATTATATATTAATCATGAAATATTATTGTGCATGAAAGGTTGTTTTACAAAATATCTAAAAATGGTGTGGAAACTAAATTCCGTACTGAATATTTGTATGTGAATTCGGAGAAAAAACTTTGATCCTAAGAAATATTTATAAGTTCAACGATTAAAAAAAAAGTAGAGCAGAGCTGGATTTATATTGATGTGAATTGAATATACAATAAAATCTCCAGTGAGATGTGTTACAAGTTGAAAATGTAATGTTTAGCTTTCGCGTAAGTCAAAAGTTAACGAAATCTGCCCAGGCTTCGTGTATTTATAGCTCAATTCAGCTCATCGATCCAGCTCTACGTCTCTAGGGAGGTTTCGCGTATCTCGGGCACATTCTTGGCATATTTCCCGCAAATCTCACTCATGCGGCTGTGCTAACCGCTCTGTTGACTCGTTCCTAGCTCGTCAGCTCTGCGTCTGTTGACCAAGCGCTCGCAGAGCTGACTTGGGCCTTTTGACCGAATTCTGTCTTTTTCCTGAATTTGGGTCGTAGGCCTATCTAATCTGGTCAAAATAAAATAAATGAAAGGCTTTGACTTGGGCTTTAACCGGGCCGAATTCGGTGACGAATCCAACCTAACAGTTGCCCCCAGCCCATTAAGTATTAAGTAATAATACTTGATGGGCAGTTACTCATCATTACCCTACGCCGCTGAGGCACGAATTCACACGACATCTAGGCCGTACAATCTCAATCCAATGGTGAAAGATCAGGGCGGCGCTAAATGACCGACTCGTATTTTACGTCATCTGCACCCAGCCAATCTTTTACCGTGGGGCCTACCACTATCTTTTCGGAAATAAACTGGTTTTAATCCTAGTTTTCAGATCCGATCTCATTTTTACCTTTCTCTTTCATCTTTGAATCTCTCCTGCTCCTTCATCTCTTTTACACAAACCGTTACATATTCAAATTCTCGCCTGAAAACATGTCTTTTTCCAGTTCCATATTCTAATTTGGACCCTATTGAGCCGTCTGAGACCACAACCCAGAATCTTCTCGACCTTCGAGAGGCGCTGGTCGTTCACTTTTTGGTCGAGTTTCATCAGCCCACAGGGCAGGACTAGTCGGAAACGGTTAAGGAGGGCTGGTGTTGCGCCTACCTCAGCTACTTCAAAACCTGCGGGTTAACCTTTCCCATCCCTTTCTTCTTAATAAATGTTCTAAAAATTCTTGGGCAAGCCTTCCCTCAAATGGTCCCTAGCTTCGTTCGCCATGTCATCGGGACGTATATCCGCTCTTATGAAGACGAGATGGACCTCAGCCCCAGCCAATTCTTCGACTTTTATGTCGCTCGGGGTAATTCTTCGGTGAAGGGCTCCTTCTACCTCGCCCCAAAGGAAGGGCGAGGGGTCGTCACTGTTCCCGGGAAGTACTCGCACCGGAATGCCCACTGGCAGAAGAAATTTTTCTTCTTCTGGATTTTACCGGAAACGGTATCGTCGCTCAACGACTTCCGTCGGGTTCCAACCCTATTTTTTTCTGACATCAGTAAGTACCTATACACTCCTAGAGAGATTTCGGATGTAATTTTTGACTCTTTTGTCTATGTCTTCTAATCCAACCTGATTTTTTGCAGAAAAAACTTCTTCGGCCTCACTAACCGCCGTAGTGCCCTCCAGGCTATCGTCGCTCACGTGCTGGGATTCCTTGAACTCCCTCCAGATAAAAAGGGCTTATCTCCGGCATGCACGCCGCCCTGCAAATTCGGCCGGGCCGATCAATCCTCCTTTCGTTGCTGCCCTCTTCGAGTTGCTGCCCTACCTGGGATCTTTTTTAGACCCCCACCAGCGGTCCCCTCAGTCAGCCAGCAGAATTGTTCGCGAGTTATTTCTGGCTACGCGAGACCCTCGGGCTCCTCTCAGCCCCCAAGGCTCTCGGCCAAGAGGTTGGCTCCTTCAGCGATTCCTTCTGTCGTCGCTGGTTCAACCTCAACCACTCTGTCTGGAAATTGTTTAAAGAGAAGGCCGCGGGCAATTCTCATCGATCCGGCGATGAGTTCCTCTAAGGAGACCAGCTCCTCCACGGATGGCGCTGGTGCTTTACCCAGGGGTTCGGGATCCTCCAAAAGCGTTCAAAAGATCTTTCCACCGTTTCTCTCGGCTGAGATTCCGCCTGCCCCGGTGGAACCCACGCCTCCCCCACTGCTTCTAACCTACACGGAGAAGGTTCCTTCAGCCAGGAACTTTCCCTGCAGATCCTCTCATCCTGAGGAGGTCCCTCATCAGTCTGGGAATGTCTCGGAAACCTCCTTATTACAGGATGTTCAGCCAGGGGGAATACAAAGTAGTCTGCGCAGCCTCCCCTCCTCCTCCCTCTTCTCAGGAACCCTCCTTTGAGTTTTACCAGAGATAGCGCGGGATGACTCAGTCCTGGGAAGAGGTGAGTGTTCTTTCTTCTCTTTTCTTTCTATTTTGAAATTTCTCCCATTTGCTTTTTTTTATACCTTGCGTCTAAGTTCTTCAAATCGCTAGAGCCGTCAGTGTCCTGGTGGCTGATGTCGAGCTGCGTTTTTGACTCACCCCCTCGCTGGAAGAAGTGGACGACCTGAGAACCAAGTTTGAGAGGGCGAACGAGCGCCTGAGGACCAAGGAGAGGAGCAAGTTATAATATGAGCGAAGGGTTCGACGCCGTGTCGAAGAGGATAAGAGAAGGGATCTTAACTTCATGATGCACATGGTGGCGGCCAACGACCTTATCAACTTCCTCAAGCGCGAGATGCGTAGAGCGGCTGCATCAAAGGAGAAGGCGGTGGCTGCCGTGGTGAGGACGACAGGTGCTGACATGGCTGCAAGGTACCAAGGGGTGCTAGAGGGCGTGAAGGAGAAGTTTAAGAAGAAGGAGGCGGAAGTCGCGTTTGAAATCCACCTGCAAGAGCTGATATCGACTCTTCAGCTGCTAGATGAGCTCTCTAAAGGTAAGTCTACCATCCCTGGAGAGATGAAGAAGCTAACCGTGGACCGCTCCGCTGCGGAGAAGGCCTTCATGGATGCAACCGTGTCCAACTTCTTGATCGGGAAGCTGGACTTTCCTCAGGTTTCTGCTGAGTCTGTCAACCAGGAGGACTTGGCCATCCGGATATGCCCCCGGTTTTCTTGATCTTTTATGTACGTCTCTGCTCGTTGTAAACTACTATTTTTTGTTGGTTGCCCAGGAGGGCTTTAATCCTTATTTCTGCCCCTTTTGGGCTTTTAGATATCGTGTTCCCTTTTTTTTTTTTTGAACTCGACCCGTTGGGCTTTTTGAATTGCATATCAGTTTCTACTCTTACTCAGTTGTCCCAAAATTTTTCTGTCTTTGATCACCGAATGAGTTATCCGAGTCAAGTCAGGTCGGCTAATCTTATCGGATCAGCTCATCTTTTCGAGATGGGAGTCGAAGTGGCATCTTTGCCATGACTTCGGCTCATCTCGACTTTACGTGTTCTTTTTGCGACTAAGTGTTTATATACTCATCTCAACCTATCTCAACTCTGGGATGAGTTATTTGAAATGTTTGAACTAAGTGACGATTTCGAGTCTAATCTTTTGTTGGCATGTTTGATCACGGAAGGTAAATTTCAGCGTTTGCTAGCTGCTCCTTATGGCAATGTTACTAATGTTGGTCGGCCGACGCTTATCGTAACGAAGGTGGGATTGGTGCTCAAGTCCGTGTTTTTATGTGATCAAGTTGAGATCGACTTCTCTTGTAACGATGGGTTTATGCGTAAGGATGTCTTAGTTAGGGACCAGATAGGTCCTCGTGAGTTCGGGTTCTAACTGAAATAGTTCTGTATTATAGATCTTTGACCAATTTAGGTTCTCTACTCTTTTTGATTTTACAAAGATGTAAACAATGGGTTATTCTCCTTCACCAAGTAGAAATCAGCATCTCTGCTGAGGTGGATGAGATGGGGAATTTTTGTTGGGTTGGCTGGGTTTGAGTTGCCTACGTACCCGGTAAAAAGATCAAGCCATGACGTAGTTCAATTATTTGTATTGAAATTCTAGTGATAGAATTTCTTGAGGTTCATGGCGTTCCATGCCCATTCCGTTCTAGAGTTTGATGAGCTTGTAGACGCCAGGGCAAACTACAACGATGACTCGGTAGGGACCTTCCCAATTGATCCCTAGCTTTTTGGCATATGGCTCTTTTGTGTTTTCTTGTACTATTCGTAATATGAGGTCGCCTTCTTTAAATCGCCTAATTTTCACTCTAGTCTTGTAGTAGCTTGTTGCTGCTTGCTAGTAGTTCTGAATTCTGATGAGGGCGAGGTCGCAGCATTCGTTGATTACGTCTATTGCGTCTTAGAGCATTTCTTCATTCAGCTCCTCGTTAGGGGGGCACATCACCCTTCGAAGACTTGGTACAGCTGTTTCAGCTGGTATCATTGCTTCTATTCCATAGGCTAATGAAAAGAGAGTTTTGCTAATGGCTTTCTTAGGGGTAGTGCGACACCCCCATAGTACCCCTTGCAGTCCTCACTCCACCTTTCTTTCTTGGCGTTGAGCCGTTTCTTTAGGTTTTCTAACAGTGTTTTGTTAGTTGCCTCGGCTTGGTCTTTCCCTTGAGGATACCTTGGAGTTGAGTAGGTTAAGCGTATCAGCCATTTTTGGCAGAATTTTCTGAATGTGGCCGAGGTGAACTAGGTTCTGTTATCGGTTACGATTTCGTACGGTTGTCCATGTCAGCATATGATATGTTTCCATATGAATATCTTCACCTGGTTGGAGTGGATTTGCTGGTAAGCTGCCGCTTCCATACATTTAGTAAAGTAATCGATCAAGACAAGTAGGTATTCGACCTGTTTCGGTCTTGACTTAACTAGAGGTCCGACTATGTCCATTGACCATCTTATGAATGGGTAAGGAGCTAAGATTTATGACACCATCTTGGCTGGCTGGTGTAAGATCGGGGAATACTTCTGGCATTTCTCGCACTTGGTTGCGAATGTGGCGCAGTCGGCCATCATGGTACGCCAGAAGTATCCCTGTTTTTTAACTCGCAATGCTAGAGCTTGTCTCCCAGAATAGCTTCTGCATGACACGCTCTGCGCCTTAGACATCATGTCGTGGACCTAGTCCCTGTGAATACATGTTAAGCACGGTCCGACCGCGCTGCGTTTATATAACTTTCCTTTTATCATGCAGAAGCGCGTGCTCTTTGCTCGGAGTTTTCTGGCTTCCCATTTATCATGGCAGGCTATCCCGTAGATAATGTATTCGAGGATCAGGATCCTCCAATCAGCTCTCAGTTTGGCTTTATGAGCAGATTCGGCTTGCTTAGCCTCTTGTGAGTTGGTCGGGCTATCCTCCTCTGGCTCATTCTCGGGGTTGTCAGACTGTTCAGTGTCATTCTACGACCGGCTCGTTTCTACTTGGGAGCTGGAGCTCGGCTGCGATTCTCTGGCTTTATGCCTTGTAGTTACCGTGTTTACTCCGGCCTTGGTAGTTATAGAGATACTTGGCTTTTCTAATCTCTTCTACCGGGATTATTCGCCTTACCAGAGGGCCGGAGGTTGAAGCCAGGGTTGCTAGTGCAACCACTGACGTATTTTTCGAATTGCTTAGCCAGGTCCCGGGTGATGCTCAGATATGCTTCCATGCGGTCATCTTTGGCTTCGTACTCGCCGTGAAACTGGCTTGTGACGAACTGAGAGTCGCTGAAGGCACATATTTCTCTAGTTCCTATTCTTAGGGCTAGCCTCAAATCGACCAGGAGGGCTTCGTATTCTGCTTCGTTGTTAGAAGCAGGAAAACCGAGTCGGAATGATTGTTCTAGCACCTCTCCAGACGGGGAGGTAAGCTGTACCCCGACTCCGGATCCTTGCTTTGAGGAGGCTCCATCCACTTGGAGGTTCCATGTTTGTCCTGGTTTGGCTTCGTTAACCGCTTGTGGAGCTAGCTCGATTACGAAATCGGCTAGCACCTGCGCCTTAGCACTGGTTTTGGTTTTATACTCTATATTGTATTCACTTAGCTCGATGGCCCATTTGGCCAATCTTCCAGACTGGTTGGGGCTGTGCAATATTGTTCAGATTGGGTATGAAGTCATCACCACTATCGAGTGTGACTGAAAGTAAGACCTTAACTTCCGGGCTGAGATGACCATGGCTGAGAAATAGAGCGAAGCTGAATTCTGCACTAAGTATTTGTATGTGAATTCGGAAAAAAAACTTTGGTCCTAAGAAATATCTATAAGCTCAACGGTTAAAAAAAAAGTAGAGCGGAGCTGGATTTATATTGATGTGAATCGAAAATACAATAAGATCTCGAGTAAGGTGTGTTACAAAGTGAAAATGTAATGTTTAGCTCTCACGTAAGTCAAAAGTTAGCAAAATCTGCTCGGGCTTCGTGTATTTATAGCTCAATTCAGCTCCTCCATCCAGCTCCACGTATACAGGACGGTTCTGTGTATCTCGGGTATGTTCTTGGCATATTTCCCGCAAATCTCGCTCATGCGACTGTGCTAACCGCTTTATGGACTTGTTCCTAACTCATCAGCTCTGCGTCTGTTGATCCAGCGCTCGCAGAACTGAAATAAAATGACCCAGCGCTTGCAAATCTCGTTCCTACGTCTGATTTGGGTCTTTTGATCGAATTCTGTCTTTTTCTTGAATTTGGGCCACATGACCATCTAATCCGGTCAAAATAAAATAAATAAAAGATTTTGACTTGGATTTTTTAGTGACGAATCTAGCCACAACAAAATGTAAACTTAAAAAAACTTCGTTAGAGAAGTTTCCTTCATCGTAGTAGTAACAAAGGAAGAAATAAATAAATGAGAATTAATGAGAATTCTCATTCTCTTTTGTAAGTTGGAACGTGAACAGAAGGGTAGTTGGATTGTGAAATCAGTCTCTTCGGTACTAACTTTCAATAAATTATTTTAATTAATTAATTCATGCAAGGAAGATTAGGGAACATTATACTATATCTATATAAATGTTAAGAATACTATATCTACTATTCTATAATGTAAACTTAAAAAACGTAAGAAACTATTTATATAAAGAAAAAACAACATAAAAGAAACCATGTAACAAAAAGCTCTCAAATTCGACCATCATTTTTTTTACGATCACAAAATAATCACTTTTTTTTTTTTAATATCTTACGAACGGCTTTCAAATATTTTTCTTTGAATTGTTTGGTATCTTTCAAGAATTATTTCTAATAGTGTTGATCGCTTACCATTGAATACCTTTTAATTAACTATGAAATCGATAACTAAAAAAACATAATATGGGTGATGAATGTCTTTTTTTTCCGATGATGTTTAAGCCGGATTCTGCAAAAATGTGGAAGATGATTGATAACTAACCAGATTAGCTAAAAATTTCCCAACAGGTCATTAATTTATGGAGTTTTCGTTGGGAAAAATAACTATCAAATTTTGTCAAAATAAATAAACCCCTCGATTTAATGAATTTCATCAATTTATTTAATAATGAAAATTACTTTTTGCCATTCTTCCTTAATTAGGATTGTGATAGAATTGAAAAGGGACATGTTGGTTCTTAGTTACATGTTAATTTGTTATAGATATATACCGGTGACTTGTTTTCTCCCCTACAAACACACAGAAAAGATCTAACATGTTTCTGTAACACATGTATGAATTTTTTTTTTTTTTTTTTGTCCATAATCTATATGAATATAGGGACCATAACACTTAATAATTTCTTCTCCAAATAGGAATTTGAATTCCACATTATCTGTCTCATAAAAATGGTATGATCATTTGCTGTTAGACCATCCTAAGCTCATCTACTTTTATGTAAATTTATTTACCAAAAACTTGCTTGGTTTAAAAATTTATCACTCAATATAAGATTTAATCATTCAGTTTATTGGTATTTCAGTTATATCAAGTTTTATGACTTTTTGTTTTACATTCTAGTTCTTATAAATAAAGATTTCTTTTCTTAAAAACAAGTGTATAATTTCTTCTTCTTTTTTGGAAGAGGACATTTTATTAAGCGTATAGTTTTTTGAATAAATAAATTATCGAAACACTAGATAAAAAATGAAAATATTATTGATCAACGACTAATGACTAGCATGTTTAGAACACTACAAATAATATAGGGGCAATTGTAAAAATGCCACTTTTAGTGTGTCTATTTGCAATAATGCCACTTATGATGTCTATTTGCAATAATACCACTAATTACAGATTTTTAAAACCTAAATCTTAAAATTATAAACCCTAATAAATGCTTTGACTCCTAAAATTTTTTAAATCCTCAAAACTAAACTCTAATACAATATAATTAACCCAAACATAAATGATATAATAAAAAAATAATTTTTAAAAATTGACATTTTTGCAAAATTTTGGAAAAAATGGCATTTTTGAAAAGTGACACTTAAAAATTGGCATTTATTAAATTTTCTCAATAATATACCAATTAGCTAGGAACATCGGTTACAAACGAATTACCAAATATTTGCGTAGGAATCTAACCTATTACATAAAATTAAGCATATAATCTAACGACGTTGCTGCATACTTGCAAAACACTAATCCCCCATTACTAGCTTTAGTTATGTATTTTTCCATATATACTTATAAGTAATCCCCAAATGTTTTAGCTTTAATTATGTATTTTTCCAAATATATTTATGCATGAATCGTTCGTCAAAGCAGAGTCGCCCCTATTTTCAAAAACCTTTAACTATTAAAAACCCATTGTAATATAATCTAGTGGCTCCTAGGTTTTAATTAATAATAATCGCTCTACGTACGTACCAGGTCAATGGCCCCCCAAATTAGTGAGTTATTAGAAAATGTTAGAAGATTAACCAACTACCTGTACTTTTTTTAAATTTAACCAAAAAAATTACCTATGTTCTTTCTCAAAAAAAAAAAAAAATGTACCTATATTTTTATATCGATAAAGAAATTTTAGATTGTTTCTCCATATATCTAATTAAGTAATTATATGAAATTTGTATATTAATACACTCTTTTTTAAAAAACTTATGTATATTAATATACTTGAATACAACATAAATATTTAACTAGAACAAATTTAGATCGGTCAAGAGGATAAACAGCCATATATCTTTTAAGGATAATGATATTTTGACCACCAAATTTCTTGGTTTTTTAGTAGATAATTATTTTATAAAATATACTAGTACAATTTTACATATTTTGTAAAGCTAGAATAGGAAAAGGGACCATATTTTGTGAGTTGGACGACCATATTTTCGTTGGATCAATTATGTACAAACTACTACACTACAAACTCCTACCTTAACATGAGAAATGTAATTTGTTTTTTTAAAGAACACGAACTCATTTTCCGCACAAAAAAAAATTATAATTCACAATGTAAACGACCTAACACACCATTATTATAGCTCATGAAAGCTAATACTATCAAAAAAGCTAATCCTATGTATATTATTAATTGATATATTACAAAGAAATAAAAAGGTGGGAATCGATAAGAATACAATACATACAACTCATGGTGATGGTGATGGCATTGTGGGGCTTTTAGTTGTAAAGTTATGACTCAAAACACGCTTTGTTATTTTTTATAAATTTATTTATTATAATTTATATGTATTAATGATGGATCGTCATGTGCTTCGTATCCTCTCCTTCAACTCTCCTCCATTATTACTTCTTTTATTTTCCTCTCATCTTTTTCATCATTTTTTTTATTATTGAAATTTCCTAAATCTTCATTTATTCATTTCCCACATCTGTGTAATACGAAACCGAACTCTACATTAAAACCCTAGAGCAATTAAGACTATGCCACGACTGCACTATATTGCATTGCATATCTTAAAAGGTCAAAAACTCAATTTGATTCACATTTGTTTTTACGTGCCTAACTCATATTGTGAAACTCATAATATCTGCGTGCCTAAGCCTAATTATATATCAGAATTACTATGTAGATTAGACCCTCTAGACCTAAATATATTCGGGACATTTTTTCCCTACTATGCATTGTAAGTATTTATAATTTTAGTTCAGCTCTTTTAATTTCATCTAAAAATTGAAGTAAAACCATTTCTTGTGAAATAATGAGCATTTTATGTAGTAGTAGTTTGTAATGACATAAAAAAAAATATATGCTAAATGACTTTTCATTTCCAAAAAAAAAAAAAAAAATTGGCTACCCAAGTCGGGCTCAACTCCTTCAAAACAAAATTGCAGAAAATATGGTGTCATTTTCATAAGTAAATGATGTATATATATATACATGATAGAGACCAGAGTGACGTGAAACTCCATTTATATAATAAACTTTACAAAAAAATAAAAAAAGCACTAAACCCAAACTTACACATCTAAATATCAATGGGACCGACCTTAATCATTTTTGTCTTTGATCACACCAGTTGCTAAAAGTCGTATCAGACTCACATGCAATCGAATTCTCCCTCACCTCGCGGCTTCTTTAATCATATCACAAAAATGGAATACTACTTTTACTTTAAGCCATTTGTTCCTTTATAGATTGGTCCCAAATAGTATTATCTCTAATTAGGCCTATTGTATATAGTCCAATATTAATGACAATGATCCAAAACATGTTCAACCATATTTTTGGGCCAAAGTCAAATTGATCACAACAATCTCTTAAGGCTTTATCTCTTTTTAAAGGGCTCGTCCACTTATTTCCCCCCAAAACCAAACTTATATCTTCAGTTTCACACAGTTTTTAAACTTTTAATGTCTTTCCTCATATTTCGAAAGTTAAACACTTGTTTGCACACGAAATCAAAGTTACAAACTTATATACACATAATGATCGGTTATGTTGGTTTATGACTCAAAACCGATACGAAACTAAATAAGACGGAAACAAACCGAAATAGAGAACTGGAACCGACCCTTAACCTGTTTCAAAAACGACCCATAAACCATTGGAAAAAGAGCCGTTAGAGATCCCCAAACTTATAAGTCGATGAGCCCTAAAAAACGATTTCTCTAAATCGTGGGTAAATTGTTCAATAATTTTTGAAATTGAGTAAGTTTAGTGTTAGGGTTTACGAATTCGTATTGATTATGATACAACAAAAGTGGATTTAACAAGTATGTGATGTTTGTCGAAAGTTTGGGTTTCATGGTGAAATTTCTGGGGTTTGCATTGCAGGTTTAATGAACATGAGCAGTGGATCTGGAGCTTCTACTGGAACATCAAACGCCCGACGAAGAGGAAGAATCGTGGGTGTTCCAAAGAGATCTATGAAAGGGTTGAAGATGGGTTGGTCGAAGTGAAATAAAGTGTGAAGAAAATGATGAAATCTTGTTTTGTGTAATGTGTTGTGTGTTATGTTCTTGTCTTGTGTCTTTGTTTGGTTCGATTCTAAGCATATAAGCAGAAGGTAATAAAAAAGTTTTAAAATTGTTGAAAAACTCAGGTTTATAACATAAAGAAAAAACAGAGACATGTTCATGAAACAAACTACATAGGTTTATGACCCTAGAAGAAAATTCAAGTCTCAAACACTAAACCATACACATGTTTATGGTTCTAAAAAGAGACTACAAGATCGAAACAAAGAGAATCATATACATGCTTATGATTCTAAAAAGAGACTACAAGTCTTGAGAAGCATGGCCTTGAAAAGCTTGATCTTGAGGTTGAGAAGAAGGGCCTTAAGAAGCTTGACCTTGACTTTGAGAAGCTTTACCTTTAGCCTGACAGTGTAACAACAACATAAAACAAACAATATATCACACTATCTTTGCAAAACACACACAATCACACAAACACAAACACACACACACGTTACACAAGCACACAATCACAAGACTCGTGGTCGGACTCATCTCCTCCACCATCGTCGTTATGCACCACGATTTCATTTTCAGCCATCAATTACAGATAAACCACCACGATTCTTCAACAACAACCTCAAACCTTCCAAAATTTGAGGTTTTCAAACAAAATCGATTCTAGGGTTCTTGTAGGGTTTAATGACTAAAACGGGACTGGGTGGGCTTATACATTTTAATCGGGTCATATTTGGGTTTAATCAGGTTTATTCGCGGTTTGTTTCGGGTTTATATGGTTAATTTTGGATTGATAAACAGTAAACCAAAGCAAATACTGGGTTGTGAGTAATAAGGTTTTCAACTTTGATTTTGTGTGTATATAAGTCTGTAACTTTTATTTCGTGTGCAAACAAGCGTTTAACTTTCGAAGTATGGGGAAAGACATTGAGGTTTAAAAACTGTGTGGATCTGGAGATATAAGTTTGGTTTTGGGGGGAAATAAGTGGACGACCCCTTCTTAAATGTAAACATGTAGTCTCTGTTCTTAAATGTATCAGACAAATCATGACTTTAACTAAATTCCAACTAAAAAATTAACTTACAAAATTGAGTTGTTATAATGTAGACACACTGCAATCACCTTCTCTTGGGGTAAAACTAGTTTAAGAAAGCATATCGAGATAGCCTTTTTCTAATCTCCCATCATGCAACATAGTAGTGACCAAGCCAAAGGTTGAAGCATCTCCAAAGAATCCACAACCCTTCATTTCTGTTGAAGCTCAAGCTTCTGATTCAAGTTCAATTGGCTTCGGTTTGCAGTCAATTGAAGATGGCAAGAAGCAGTTATTTCCGGTTTGCCTCAAGTCATATTTGGTTGAAGTAAAACGGTGAGCTTTGGTGAAATAAAGAGAAAAGTGAATCCTCTTGGTGATTTAGAGTCTTCACTTTACCTTCGGTATAAAAACCCAACACTTTTTCTTCTTCGAGCAGACGTGAGAGTGGGAGACATTGTTGAGACTTGGTTGAGTTGTTAGCTTGATTTTGAGCTTGTATCATCTCTGATCAATATATTGCCTGGATTGAATCCGGTCCATACGTAGATACCATCACACCGATGAATTGAACTGGGTTAAAAAGTCTTGTGTCTTCTTTACTTTTTCATGCTCTGTTTCTTCTCTTTTATTTTACAAACACAAACGTGAGATAAGAGAATGTGTGTGCGAGATCTTGTGTAAACAAAGGTGTGCGATTCGTAACAATTTCTTTGATGAATTCAGCTGATGCTGCTTTGTCGCCATCTCTAAGTCGTGCCCCGATAAGAGTATTATATGTACCTCTATTCGGGAGAGGCCCGTCTTCTTTCATTTTCCTGAACAAGGCATCTGGTTATTTCTTTAAACCTTTACTACAAAATCCGGAGATCATTATATTGTAGGTTATGACATTAGGTTTCTCTCCTTTGAGATTGAGGCTACAAAACAAATCCCACCCATCTTCAACCAACCCAGCCTTACACAACCCTTCGATAATAATATTATATGTGAAAATATTTAGTTCCATTTCACTCTTTCGCAGATCCTCAAATAACACCAATGCTTTCTCTAGCTTCTCGTTATTGCAAAGACCGTCCAACACAATGTTGTATGTCCAAATACTAGGAGGTACACCATCAGAAACCATCTGGTTGAAAACTTTTTGGGAATTCTCACAATCTCCTACTTGAAAAAACCCTTGGATAAGAGTGGTGTAAGTGATCGTATTGCCCGCAGTTCCTCTTTGAGACATATCAAGAAAGAGTTTCATGCCATCCTAATCACTGAACAAAGCAATAGCATCATCTAACTTAATATCATGAAGAAACCCATCTCTAATCTTCTCTCTGTAACCATAACTAGCACTAGAGAAAGCTCGTACCAAGCAACAAACGAAAGACGAGGGAGAAGCAGTTTCAGGAATACCTTTCACCAGATGATTACGGTGAACAAATCTCCTCGCTATCGCAAACCTCATCTTCTCGATTTCACTTCAGATGGTTGGGTTTCTTCTCAATGACTCTGAAGCAATCGTTGTGTAAACTTCGATTAGCCCTAAAATGAAGAGTTCAGTATATAGTGAGAAAAAGAGAGAGAGAGATAAACCAGTTCCGTTGGATCATTTTTGATATTTGACTGCCAAGATTTCATCTTATCATTTGGTTCACTCTGGTACGATTCAGATTTTCTTGTTTTTATTGTTTTACAATTTAAAAATCCCGGTTTCTTTAGCAACCATTTGACCGGAAACAAAAAATAGACATGAGCATTGAAAAATCAATAAACCAATTCGATTTGTAATAACCGAACCAGATCAAATATCAGTACAAAAGACACATTTCTTCTCACCATGTACACTAGTCTAACTAGACCTGGACGCGGATCGAATATCCGAAAAAATGTAGCATTTGTGATTTGATTTGTTTTTTTATAGATATCTACTTTTCTGATTTGCTTTGCTTCGAAAATTTTCAGATATCCGGGATGATGGATATCCGGATTTTTTCTGGATATTTGCGGATATCCGGATCTTCACGGAAATCTATTTTAAATTGAAAAAATTTTAAAATACCATAATACTTTTTTCAAAAATAAAAGTTTTAATATAAGATTTCAACTAATTAATCAATAAATATATGAAATGAGTCTAATTTTATTCGATAAATTGTTTAAAAATTAAAAGTAAAAGATTAAAACGGTGAAATTGAAATATATATTTTTATTAATATATTTCAAATAAAGTTAGTATCTATTTATTTTTACTATAAATATATTCGCCAAATATATTTAAAAGTCAAAATATGTAAATATACATTATAAATCTACCATATTATATGTATATATAAGTAATATACGGATCGAATATTCGGATTTTAAAAATTAGTATTTGTAATTTTTTCGGTTTAGATGGATACTAAATTTTACCATTTGCTTTGCTTTGATTCAAAACAGATATCCATATTTTTTGGATCAGATCGAAATAAATATTGAATCGGATCAAATCTAACGGATAATATGCCTAGCCCTAAGTCTAACACACACACACACACCATGTGTTCGTTAGAGTTTTCCTGCTTATGGTAAGTTCTTTGTTCCCTTTTAGGGACAAATGAGATATTTCCTTCATATTGTAATTTCAAATCAACACCTTGAGAAACAAAAAAGCGCTAATCTATATATAATAGCAAACAAAAAAAATGAATATTTTTGGATTGTGACTTTTCATAAAAGACCGTTTAGTAGTTATTTTTAATGGTTATTTTCAAAAGTTGCGTCTTTTCGATATAATCGTTTTGTCAAGGATTGCGTTTTTCCGATATAACCGTTTAATCAAGAATTGCGTTATAACCGTTTTCTCAAGAATTGTGTCATTTGATATAAAAACCGTTTTATGATTATTTTTAAGGGTTGCGTCTTTGTACATATATATATTTGTGTTATTTTCTCTTTTTTCGTTGAAATTTATTAATCATGGCTACTAAATTTTTAATTTATTTAAAGCATAATAAATATAAAAAAACGTCATTCTATTATTTAGAAATTATTTTAAAATAGTTTAGCAAAAAAAATTATTTTAAAATATAGATTTTTTTACTATTATATTTTGAAGTTAACAAGAAAATGATTATGCGAGCGAATTGTAGTCTTCGGTGGCATGGTGTTGAAAATGGTGATACTCTTTTTGTGTTTAAAGGGTTTATTATTCGTTGGAAGTTACTGAGATTTTACAAAAGTTTAAGATTCGTATTCGGGTTATTCCATATATGATTCAAAACTTTAAATCTACATATAATAGCAAATCTAAAAAATGAATATTTCGGGTTGTGAATTTTCATAAAAAATCGTTTAGTAGTTATTTTTAATGGTTATTTTCAAAAGTTGTGTCTTTTTGATATAACCATTTTGTCAAGGGTTGCATCTTTCCGTTATAACCGTTTAACCAAGAGTTGCGTCATTTCGATATAACTATTTTCTCGAGAATTGTGTCTTTCCAATATAAAAACCGCTTTATAGTTATTTTGAAGGATCTTTTTTTTGGGAAAAAAAGTTTGGGAGAATTGAAAAAAACGCCACCTTTTAATGACAGCTTTGCAAGCGTACCACATGCACATGACCCTTTACAAATCTGCCACATTTTTGTAGGAAAGAGACAAAAATGTCCCTTTCTCTTTCTCTTGTTCTTTTTTTCCATTTTCTTACTCTTTCTCTTTCCTACGAATGAGAAACCAAATCTGATTTTTCTCTTTTCTCTCTCTCTCTCCAAAACAAAAACAAGATATGAATCTCTCTCTCTCTTCTCTTTCTCTCTCTCTCAAGCTCTTGTTAATGGAGAAAATTGTGCTGAAGGTGTTGATGAAGAAAAAATCAGATCTAGATCTGAATCTCCTTCTCAATCTCTCTCTCTCTCTCCCTCTCTCAAACTTTTCAATAGTGGTGATTGCATTGAAAAAGAAAAAAAATCTAGATATGAATCTCTCTCTCTCTCTCACATATAGATTCAGATCTGTATCCGGATTTTATCCGGATTTTAAAGGTTTTGTAAGACAGCTTAAAATGTTTATAAAATTTTTAAACAGTTAATAAGAGTTTTGTATATATCTTTAAAAACTGAACAATTGAAATAATAATTTATAAAAATTTTAAATAGGTTTATAAAAGCTTTTAAAGGTTTATAAGGGTTTTTACAAAATTTATAAGAGTTTTTTAAAATATTATAATTTAAAATTTTTTTTTTTAAAGGTTTGATAAAGATTTTTAAAGGTTTATAAGGTTTTTTTTTCCAAAGTTTATATGAGTTTTAAAAAAATTATAAAGGTTTTTAAAAGGTTTTATAAAACTGTTTAAAAACTTTATAAATTCTATAAAACCTTATAAACTGTTTAAAAATATTATAAGGGTTTATAAGAATTTTTTACAAAGTTTATAAGAGTTTTTAAAAGATTTATAAAAATTTTAAGCGGTTTATAAGGGTTTTTTACAAGATTTATAAAGTTTTTAATAAGTTTCGTAAGATTATTTATAAGTTTTATAAACTGTTTAAAAACCTTATAAATTGTATAAAAACCCCATAAACTGTTTAAAATGATTATAATTTTCTTAAAAAAATTTATAATGTAAATAAAAAACCGTAAATCCTCCCCCCCTCCCCCCAAAAAATGTATACCATAAATGTAAAATAGTTAACCTAAACCAAAAAAATTTAAAAACGTTTGTGTGTTTACATCTCTATTTGCATTTTTTATTTCAATGATAACATTTTTTTATCTTCTCTTCTCATCATCCTCCTTCTTTTTTTTTTTTTCTCAATTCACGAAATTCAATCTCAAATTTTTTTTTCTTCTTCTCTTCTCCTCCTCCTTTTTTTCTTTCTCAATCTACGAAATTCAATCTCAGATCTTAAATTTTCTTTTTGAAATTTAAATTTATGTTTTTAATCTAGTTTTGAGAGATAGAGATGAGATTTAGTTAAAAAAAGAGAGAAACAAGATCTGAGAATTTTTTTTTAAGATTTGGAATTTTTTTCTTTTGAGATTTGAAAAAATAATTGAATAAAAAAACTGAAATCTGAAAAAAAATGATCTCAGATCTCTTTCACGAAAGAGAAA
Source organism: Arabis hirsuta (assembly GCA_964056655.1). Lineage (NCBI taxonomy): Eukaryota > Viridiplantae > Streptophyta > Magnoliopsida > Brassicales > Brassicaceae > Arabis > Arabis hirsuta. The sequence continues at coordinate 8,823,373 of OZ053301.1, read as the reverse complement.
AGAGAAAAATGACAGATTTGACTTTTGGTTTAATGAATAGTGGCATGCTTGCAAACAATTTTAAAGTGTGACATTTTTGAAACGTGGCAATTGAGATGTGGCATTTTTAAAAATTTCTCAAAAACTTTTGCATATATATTTGTGTTCTTTACTCTTTTTCCCGTTGAACTTTTGCATATATATTACTCTTCTTCATTGATGTTGATGCCAAACATCTTGCCAACCTCTTGCCAACCTCATCAATACTCATGTCCATTGAATCGTCTGGGAGTTGTGCATTTTGGGAATATTCTTGCGGGGATTCCTGAGGTTGTGGATCTTGCTTGTTCGGCTTCGAGACATCGTAAACGAGTTGAATGTTTTCCATCTTGGTCATGTAGCTCTGTAGGTCTTCATTGAGACTCATCTGATAGTCTACTGAGTAATAGGTCCAGTTGGGGATAAATGGTACCGGAAATGTCTGCCTTGCATTATTGAGACAAAATGCATGGATCTGAAAGTCTTCATAATGCTTGGTGTCGTTGACGTTGAAATCTGGGCGAACGCCTCGATAGTAATCTTTGTGATGGATAAGCGTTGGTAACGCGTGAACTTTCCCTGACTTAGAGTTGAACTGGACAGGTCGATGAAAGAAGAAGATTGTGTGAGGATTGAAGAAGGGATTTAGGCTTCCTTGACTTTGAGAACATCATCTTTGAAAGGTAGTAATACGTAGAACTCCTTGTTGAGCCAGAGTGGATGGTTACACTTTTGGAGGAATTATGTATGTGATTTAGCGCAAGATGTTGTTGTTATTGCCTCTTTGATTTTGCTGAACATTGTTGACTCAGATCCTTTAATCGTGAATAGCCTTGGTACTGTGGTGAAGGCCTTGTAGAGAGCTTTCCATCTTATGCCGTATGGTTCGATAGAGATATCAAACTTTTTCTTCAAGAGAGAGTATGAATCCCATCCCAATATTATATCTCTTCCAGGTTCAGTAGAACCAAGTACTGAAGTAGTAATTTGACATCCAGGGAAGAGCTCGATGGTTATTGGTTTAGACTTGAGCTTGATAGTTAACGTTCCTGAGTTTGCCACACGGAACTCTTGTTGATACAGTAACCACATTGAGGATGTGAGAATCTTAGGGTTCATGATCGTTGTATGAGCTCTTGTGTCAATAAATGCAATGACATGAACCGGATCTTCGTTGTCAGAGGGATCGAAGATTGTAACCGGTAAGTTTGGTGTCTGTATTTCTTCACGAAGCGGCATCTTAGTGATCTTGAAACAGCAATCATCTTCATCGTCAGAAAACGCGTCGGTTGAGTCATCGTGGTCTGAGTATCCACATATAGCATCATTGTCGTCGCTATCGTAGGATAGAACGGACTCGAGATCATGACCGTCGAGATCGATATCTGGTGCGATGTGAGATATCGAATTGATGAGGTACTACTTCTTCTTAGGAGATTTGTTGGGACAATGTTTTGCAAAATGTCCTTCCTTGCGACATAGGAAACATTTTGTCCCTTTGGTGAAGCTGCGCTTTTTTTTAAAGAATCGCCGTCGTCTGAACTTTGTGGAGTGCTTTTTTTAAAACCGTCCACGTTTGCCGTTGGCATTGCACGAACATGACTTCGTAGGCTTTGAGCACTTGATTGATAAATCTGGCCTGGCACATATCTTGGAGAGATGCTTGGATTTGTCCATGAATTCTAACCAGAACTCTTTCTGTTTGCACAATTTATCGAGAGTCCTGAAGACATATTGCTGGATCTGGCCAATAGAGATTTCTTCAATCGTCTGGTTTTGATCTCTGATGTAGATCTTTGTTTGTTGGCTAAGATAGTCATCTACTGAAGATAGATACACCTGCTTCAGACTTGGGTTGTTAAGACCATTGAGGGAGTAGTATCTCTTAGTCTGCCTCTCAAAGTGTTTACCTAGATCTCGTTTCTTCATCGAGCAGCACTTTGCAGTGTAAAACTCTTCTTGGAGTTTGTCTCTGAGATGCGTAGGTGTACCGATGAATTCTCTATGAATCTCGCCTATGAATCTCGCCTAGGAGCAAAGATATAGTTGTTGTATAAACCTGTTGCTGCCTGTAGTCACCGAGCGAATTCCACCATTCTTTGAGTGCGCTAGAGAACCTTGCCTAAATTGTTGTATCACCATTGGTAACGGTGAAGTAATGGCTTCTGAGGTCATCCACGCTTGAAATTCATCGAGACGATCATTCCATTTCTCGTAAGGAATGTCATCGAAGGTGAATACCATGATTTTTGAAGCAAATTGCTTTGCTTGGTATTTCTTCTTGTGAGAGCGTGTAGTTTATGTCTTCGTTAGTTGAATAGACCTTGTTGATGTTTGGTTTTATATACATGAAAACAATTTTTATGGTTTACGTGAATTAAACAATTAGTATCCATGGTTAATATGGTTACTTTCAAAGTAGCATATTTTTGAGAAATTTTTTTTACCTATATATTTGTGTTTTAACTGTTTTTTTTTGTTTGATAAGAGAACCGTTTTTGACATACATCAAAATATTGAAATCGCATTAACATTGGACTAATGGTTAGACAAAGAGGTATCATTCCAATATGTAAACTAAGTGTGGAAGAAAAACGTTTTTCACTAACATTATTCATTTTTCTCAATATAAATTTATGGTTATATTTTTTTAAAAATAACCGTTTTATGGTTATATTTAAAAATTGCATCTTATCGATATAAACTCTTTTTGAAGGATTACGTTTTTTCATTAAAACCGCTTTATAATTATTTAAATTATTTTTTTCTTCATTATATATATTTTTTTGTAAGTCTAATTTAGGTTCAACTTGAGAATTGATAATAACTATGTTTTAAAATATATACATATATGTCGAAAATAAATTGTATCTTTGACAATAATTTAAAAAAAATATATAGATAGAGGTTCTTTATCCTCACGATTTCACAGGAGTTCGAGTATAGTTCAATAACAAAACCGAGTAAAGAAAACTTTATTATAGTTTTCTGTTTTTAACGTGTATTAAAATATGTGTAATGTAACATATGTGAAATAAATTAAATCTTGTTATATATATCAAGTTACTTTTCAAATAAAAGGGAACCAAATCCAAATCCACATAAAAAATGAGACGAAAATAGAGGCACTTCGACACTTTAGTTTTGTTTCAACTTTGACACCCATATAAAAAACCAAAGCAAAATTTCAGTAAACCAAACCATAACCAAATCAGATCACAGATAATTTTATTTGGTTTCAATTTTTAAAAAACCGATAAAATCAAGACCAGAACAATCGAACCAATAGCGAACCACAACCAGACTGCCCAACCGTAAACAACCCTCACCTAGAGCTCAATAAGCAGGCCAAACCACAAGTTTTATAACCAATAAAACCAAAACAATTGAACCGTAACCAAATTGCCCAATCGTAAACCAGATTGTCCACACCTTGAGTTCATTCAATAAGCAGGATCGAGCCCATAATAATGTAATGGAATAAATTTCAAAAGAGTAATATGAGAAGATCTTACGGGAAGATACCATTTGCTGAAAATGAAGTATGAAATGAAACTCACATTAACAAGCAGTGATATACCACAAAGGAACAACCATGAATGCTTCCACTGCATGAATAGAGACTTCCACATAATGACAAAAGCACAACAGAAAACAGACAGACACATGGTACATGACCTATCCCGGCAAGAAGAGGTACAACTTTCCCAAGTCAAAACAGCAATATACCATAGGTAGAAATGAAGCTCAAACTAAAACCAATACTAAACTCATGCAAAGTTGAAGAACATAAGAATCCTAGTAAAGTCATAAGGAAATATAACAGTCAAGTGATATTATCCCTACAACTGATCTAAACACATTATAGAAGTAGCAAATGATGTTCTCAATATCGCAAACACAAGAGCATAACCACTTTTCTAGTTTTTGGTCATATCTAATCAAGTTTACACAAGTTGCTCAAATCTGAGTCAGTCAATGGCCTTCTTAATCGTCGTCTTCTTCCTCCTGCCAAATCGAAGAGATCTCAATGTCACATATTCAAATAGATAAAAAAACAAAAAAAAAAATACATGTAAATTATATCAACATCAATCATAACAATAGAGTTAAGTCTTAACCAAAACCTCTTCGCTTCCTCCTGCTTCGTCCACTTCAGACTTGGACTCATCTTCTTCAGCTCTATTGGTTCCACTAGCCTAAAGAATACATTCACACAAGAACTTAGTAAAACCATAAGAACTCTCACTCAATCACTCTTTAGAACGCCAAAGATAATGAATGAGAGTTTGATACCAATTTCATGTTGTACTGTTGCATATTCTTAACATATTCACTCTTTCTACTCTCTGCCTTGGAGGCGTAAGGTGCTTTATCCTGTAATTACATATTCACAAAGCCAAAAAAGTTTAGTGTATAGATCCAACAAGAGCTTATACAATCAAGCATTTCAATGGCAATTACTCACTTCCTCAGTCATAGACTTCCATTTAGCTCCTGCAGCCTTACCAACCTAATGTCGTTGCAATCAGATACGATTTATCAATTTCCAATTACAGATCTGAGATTATGAAAACAAATAGCGACTGACTTGTTATTCCGAATACTTACAATAGCGACTGACTTGTTATTTGGATTCGCCAAGTTAAACTCCCGTCGGAAATCATCCCTTGGATCCACCGGTGACGGAGATACAAAACATCAGTGAAAATTTGACAAAAATCAAATCAATGGAAATGTGAATCGAGGTTTACAGGAAGAGGAAGAAGGCACTTGGAGCTCTCTTAGGCTTGTTTGGATCCTTGGTTGTTTTCTTCCCAGGCTTTCTTCCTCTGGTTTTCAGTCTACAAATCGAACAAATACAGGTGAGAAAAATCAAAAATCTGGATCTGAGATGCAGAGGAAAACCAAGAGTCGCCGTCGGAGAGCAAACCTCTGATCAGTGCTCGTGGATTCAGTTTTCGATTGACCACCTTTCATTCTCTCTCACTCGACTGTTCTGCGTAAAGAAGAGTGAGAAAAGACGAAGAATCGTTGGAGAATCGGACTGCGTTTGGCGAAACGGTGGGAGCGAGTTGTTTGACCAGAGCGTATGAAGCAAATTTTACTTTTGTGATTTTTTTTTTGGTGTTTGGGTTTTTAATGCGCTTTAATGAAATAATGATTATTAAAATAAAAAGCAGATTGAAATTCGCACTGTGGCGGCATTTTACATGAAGAGACCGAAGTTTTTGCCACGTAGGGGAATCAAGGACAACGGACGGAATAATGGATTGTGATCTTCGGATCTTGACCGTTCAAATGACACGTGTATTTGAGTTTGCATGGCAGATCTCCCCTCCTTAATTATACAGGTTTTTTTTTGTTTTTTGTGTTGAATTTTCTTAAGGATCAAGGGAAGGATGATTGGTCAATTGCAAATGTAACCCATTATTTTCTTTTTTTTAAAATTTTATCAAAATCAACCATAAAATTCAACTTATTTACGAAAATAATATTATATTTGAATTTTTTTTCTTTTAAATCAGACATTCAAAACTATCAAATAAACACTCAAATATATTAACTTATTTACGAAAATACCATTATCATCAATATTTTCAACCACCATGAACAACCAAAATCAAGCTCTAAATGTTTTCCCGACTGATTTTTCGTGGATAAGAGCTTCATTTGTGAGCTCATAACTTCTTTCTCACTCATTTCCTCTCCAATTTCATCCATAAAACTATCTAAATTTGGTTTTCAAAATTCTTTCTCTCATAATCTATCGATTTTCAATGGTTCTTGCATAGACGACGGCTGGGCTTCTTTGCTAACGGTCAGATTAGAAGTTTCAGGTGCTTGAAGGAGTTGAAAACCGAGCTCTACGGCGGAAACGGAGCTAAAAACCGTGTTTTCCGATCTGCTAGACTGCACCAGAAGTCTGCTAGTCAACAAAAGGTTAGATTTGCTATTGACTATTTTTAAAAATATTAAAAGTAGACTGCTCGTGAAGTCTGCTTGTTTTCCTTTGATAACAAAAAAAAATACTCGTAGACTTCACATGAAGTCTAGTTGAAAATGGGTTAGTTTTGAATTTGACCAAAACTTTGACTTTATAGAGTAAACTTCTTGTGGAGACGCTGACAGTAGACTGCAGATAGAGTCTACTCCGAGGTTATTTCTGGCATTGACCAGATTGTTGACTTTTTGAGTAAACTGCATCAAAAGCCTGTACTGTACGGATGAGTTAGTTTTGCGTTTGACCAAAATCTCAAACATTGACCAAGAAAAACATTTATCGGTAGACTTCTTATGCAGTGTACTACTTATTAAATAAATCAGGAGACTTGATAAATTAATTCGATATTTGGTAAAACACAAAAATAACCTTTTTTCAGAGTAGACTTCTCCAAGTCTACTCGAAAAGTCAACAATTTGGTCAATTGCAAATGTAACTCGGCATTTTGAGTAGCCTTCAGAATGGAGTCTACACATTTCAGCAGACTTCTCTTGCAGTGTACTGGTTTTCTGCGTATTTAGTAGACTGCAGGAGAAATCTACTGAAAAAGTCAAACTTTGGTCAATTGCAAAAGTAACTTTTTTATTTAGCAGATTTCATAGAGAAGTTTACTGAAAAAGTCAAATTCTGGTCAAATGCAAAAGTAACCTAATATACTGCTGATGAAGTCTACTAGCATTTGTCGTAATTGCAAAAATAACCTATTATGTAGACTTCACCAAAAAGTCCACTAATAGACTTCTCTATGAAATCTACTATCCAGCCTGCTTGTGAAGTTTACAGATTTAATTTTCTTAGAAATGCATTTAAAACTTATTTATAATGAATTTTTTAGATTTTCTTGTTCCCACATGTGTGTTATCTAATGTGTTTTCTTCTGTGTAAGTTTGACATATTTAGGTGCAATATTATTGTTTAAATCAATTTTCTTGTTTGAGTAGTACTTAACTGTTGTTGGTAGACGTCTTACTTAAGTCTCCTAGTAGAATTCTCTATAAAGTCTACTATCCAGCCTGCTTGTGAAGTCTATGATGTGTGTCGAGTTTTACCTCTCAACTAACTATCTGCAAGTGCACAACAATCACGGTTAGTATAGATAAAGGACGGTATCCACACTTCAAATTGTAATGAATAAAATTAAGTTAGAACAAGATCTTTTTGTCGTTTTTGTGATTGAAAAAAAGTACGAAACGAGTATAAATTGTAATGAAAATCAATAAGAGAAAAACATTAGGACTTAGGTATTTCGCAGAGAATCATGCAACAATAATGATTGATTGATTTTAGGGACTTAGGAATTATGAACCGTCTAGAACACAAAGCATTGATGTAAGGTCATCCCACTGTCGTGACGTAACTAACCATTTACATTTTAGCACCCTAATAGACTCAACTGTCGCATGTTATTACAAGGTGAAAACATGCATTAAAGTTCAAGTTTGATAAAGTTCACCGCACTCCTTAACTAACCTGCGTTTGGCTCATCAAATACTAGTTCATGCAATATAACAAGCTTTTGGAGAGTATATAAACCTAAGATCAGATCACTAGATGCGCGGTAAAGCAGTCATGCATTGAGTATAAGTAAAGATGAAGACTCTAATGTATTCCCTAAACAATAATCAATCAATTATCGAATTATGAAACTCATTGAAAACCTAAAACCTAACAAGTGAATTACTCGGACATGATGCACAAAAAACCAGAGATAGATGAAAAATTCATGATAAATAAACTTGAATTAAAGAGTAAGGGTAAGAGGATTCTTCTCTATATCGAGGTACAAAGCGAGATCATCCACCATATTGCTCTAAAATCCAAATCTAATGAAGAACACCAAGAGAAATCGTGGTGGCTGATCCTATATGATAAAACTACTCTATTGTTTTGGCATATCCCTAAAAAAGGCTAAAAACAAGTATATATAGGCTTAGGGTCTTCTAGGGTCTTCTTTAGGACAAATCGGTCTTTTTATGTCAAAACTCTCCCAAGGTCGGTTGGGAGTGTCGGCCCAAAGGAACGACCGGTATTGGGTCCAAAGTGACTTGATTTGTGCTGGAATTGTCCTGGAATATCGGTCCACGAGGCGGCCCGGTGTTTTGGTCGATTCTGCCCTTGCTTCGTTTCTGAGGCAGCTTGACGTATCTTTGGTAAATCCAGTGTATCTTCCTTTTCACAGCTCTAATTGAGATGATTCAAACTTAATTTTAAAGCTGACTCAAAGATCTATCTTCACACCAAGTTTCATCCAATTTCAAATCGATTTGATCCTCCGTTCACTGCTAAACTTCTGGCGTATATGTTATGTCAAACTTGGTAGAATGTTGTATCTTGTGAATTATTGGTTCTTGATAGTGTCTTTGGCTTATGAAAGTTCATGTAACTTGGTTTACACCTATTTTAGCTCTTTTTGCTCATTTTTCCTTGATTTCCCTGTTAAGACTCTAAAACTACAAATACAAGAAAAACTAGCTTTAAAAGTATAAAACCGTAGATAAATGCATAGAAAATATAGTAAAATAGATAGTAAAATAGGTAGAATATGGGACATATCAGTCTACAGATTTGGTTTTTAGAAATATATTTAAAACTTATTTATAATGAATTTTTTTAGATTTTCTTGCTCCCACATGTGTGTTATCTAATGTGTTTCCTTCTGTGTGAATTTGACATATTTAGGTGCAATATTTATTGTATAAATAAATTTTGTTGTTTGAATAGTACTTAGATGTTGTTGGTAGACGTCTGACTTATGTGTACTAGTAGACTTCTATATGAAGTCTATAGCAGATGTTCGAGACCTAATGTGTTTTTTATTTGTTTTTTTACAGAGAATAGTTCAGTTAGTTGTTGTCTATGGAGAATGAGCTATTCAAGATAAGGCGTGGCAATTTGTGGTGGATAATCTTAAAGGAGGGAGACTTCTTAAATTTGTGGTTGATAATCTTAAACGGTATATTTGGAAAATTTAATATTTAAATTTGTTGTCATAGTATATGTCTTAGAAATAACATGAAGTCTTCTCCTCTAGTCTACAGTCTTACAAAGAAGTCTACAAGAGAAGTCTACTAGATAAGTCTAATAAAGAAGTCTACAATAGAAGTTAACATATCAGTAGCATACCAATGGAATATACAAATCCCAAACAAAAATAGAAGTTTATCCGAGTCACATCCCGCCATAGTAGCCAAAAAATAAGGATGAGTTTTTCTTACATCTACAATATATATGCAAGATTCCTAAAAGTTAGACAGGAAATATTACTCATAAAGGTCCAAAGCATATAAAGGGTTGAACCAATATTAGTCATAAAGGTCCTGATCTTTATACGTTGATGTGTCTGCCCCACGAAATTCAGTCTCGTCGAATATCTCAGCCGCAAGTTTTTTCCTAATACGCTTGATGTTCGCATCACACAAGGCAACAGAACTAAATGGATAGCCGAGAGCATGGCATTCAATGTACTTCAGACAATACACTCCACAATCCCCACCTTACTTGTTTTATGGTACTCTCAATGCTGACAGCCTTTCATGCGTGAATGGGGTTAATGGTCACTTGTATCTATCTTCTGCTGCACATGAAATCCGAATTATATAAGGTAACATCACGACAATGGGCTCGACCTTCTCTTTGATATCCGCAGCAAATGCATAGTTATGTATAGAGTCCCACACAACAATGTGTCTCTTTGGGAGTGATATCCACAGAGCCACCAATGATCTTTTTTTACATTTAATGGAGAATATATGTCTGATGCATTCATATTTTAGCATATTTAGTATATATTTTCTTTAGCTTTTGTAGTCATTAGACTTACATTTTTGCATATTTTTCATCGTTTTGAGTCTCATTTCATACTTAGGATCATTTTAGAGTCTAGGATACATTTTTTTGCATTTCGTGCATTTTTGGTTCCTTTTTAGGTACTTTGGAGACATTGGAGTGAGTTGGAGACAAAGCGGCTAGAAGAATTGATCAAATGGGCAAAACACATGCAGGAGAAGTACAAAGCGGCTGAAAGATCATCTCTGTTGAAGGTCTTACCTTGATCGGATTAATCTGATATTTTGTGACCAGAAAGGAAATTGAGTTATCTTTCCAATGGAAGTGGTTTCAACTCATTTGGAGCTGTATTGCGAAAGTTATTGAAGATTTAGTGAAGACATGTCCGTCTGGCGAGCAAAAGAAGCAAGTGCAGAACTTTAACAAGTGGATCGATCGATCCATAACTGGATCGATCGATCTGATCATCCAGATTTATCCGCGGGATCCTTGGATCGATCCAGCTAGAGGAGGATCGATCGGGCAAAATCTTTAGTAACTGGATCGATCGATCCAGAGGTGGATCGATCGATCCACTTACTAAAGGTTTGGATCGATCGATCCAGTCCTCAAGACAGCACTTTTTGTGACGAAAAATCAGCCACCTACTCCTACTTTATTTGGTCAAAAACGTGTTTCATGGCAAAAAAACCTTTATTTTTCAGCCATATATATCTGTATCAACCTCATTATTGAGGAAAACTTAACTTCACTTTACTTTTTCTTGTTCTTGAGTGGAGGAGACTTTTATTTTTGATGGAGGAAGTTTCCCTTCCTCTTGAGTTGGTTTTGATCCAAACTCTTCTTTGATGTTTTGGATGGATTTTCATCTTCATGCAACTCTAGAGAAGGATTCTTCACCTCTATCTTTTATTCTTATGTTTATATATTTTGTTCATATCATGTTTAGCATGTAGTCTTTGTTGGATCATGGATTATGCTAGATTAGGATGCTTTGATAGTTAGATGATGATAATTATGGTTAATCTTTGTTAGATCCTTCACTTAAGTTGTTCTTAATGCTAGTTTTGACTTATCCACTCAAAATCTAGATCTCTAGGCATTTTCATACCCGGAAGGTGTTTGTGGAAATACTTGAACTAAACTTGTTGTGAGCTTGGGTCACATAGCTACTTGACCGTGGTTCTATGAACTCTTGTGACAAAAATGGGAGAATATTAATGCTTGTCTAATCATTGAGATGGAATGCTTGACCGCGGATCTTGAATGTGATTAGGGAAAGAGGTTTTTACCATTGGCGTGGACTAACCTTAAAAATGAATATTCCATTGTCTAGGATAGTGTTTGATTCAACCTTTGACATCATTGTTGATTGTTAACCCATTCTTATGATAGTTAACCTCATGATCCAACGTTTTTATTTTGTTTATCTTCTTTCATTTCATTTTCTTGAATTTCTTATTTTGTTTCATATTGAATCCATGGGTTAGGATGATCCATGGGTGATTAGTTGAAGAGTTAAGGTGTTTTATAGTTAGATTCTTAGACTTCTATGCTTGCTAAGTGTTCTTAATGCTAGATTGAATTTGATCACCTTAATCTAGATCTTAAACCTTCTATAGCATCGAAAGTGTTCATTGAAGGTTTGATCAAACTTAGTATAGCTCTAGCTTGAATAACCAAAGGGATTTGATGTTAGGATTGCTAGATGGTTAATAGACTTGAGCTTAATGTGTGTTTGAGTGAACGAAACCAATGGGAATTGATGTTTAGTTCATGATTGCATAAGGGTTTCTACCTCGGGAGAGGATTGATCTTCATTAGTGTTCTAGACTTATGGAAATTTAGGATTGTTTAAAGTAAGCACCTTGACTTAAAGCTAATTGCCTTGGATCAACCACCATACCCATGTGTTCTCTTTTAGTTAAATTAAGTTAAAACTTGTGTTAATTGCTTAGCTTATTCGAATACTTGGATTCTTAGTGTTGCTATTCTTAACTCCTTGTGGTTCGACCCTATGCTATGCTACAACAACTAGAGTGTGTTGTTAGCTAAGTTTAGGAAAATATAAATACAATTTGACACACATCAAATTTGGCGCCGTTGCCGGGGAGTTTAGCAATAGCCATTAGGATTTGGTACTTGATTAAGACTAAGTGTTTATTTTTCTTTTGATACTAACTTTTTTCTTTAGAAACTCCGTCAAGCTAGCGACGTTAAACGCGCCTCTTGGGACCTCCCAAGTCTATCCATTGTCAAGCTAGTGACACAAAACAAGCATGAATAAAGAAGATCAAGCCCAAGAATCCTAACTCCAAGGTACCACATTTTCCTTTAGTAAATACCATTTTTATTTCGTATTTTTCTTCTTTGTGTGTTGTCCTTCTTCCTTGAATTTGTTTCTCACCGAGACGGTGAGAATTAAGTCTGGGGGAGTCAGGAGGATAGTCGCTAATGCTCATTTGAGTTTGTTTTGTTTTTATCTTTGAGTCTCATGCATTGCATTGTAAATGATAAAACCTTCAAAAACCATAAAAATTTGAAAAATTTCGAAAAATACAAAAAGATTTTCCTTTTCATTTAGTTGCATTTCATACACTTGTATGATCATTTAGGTTACATCATTCATATGGAGAACAATGATTTAAATGCCTTATAGTGATTTTTAGTACATAGCTCTCTTTGTGAATGTCTCGATAATGCTCTCTTAGACTTCATAAACCGCGAAAAGCATGCTTCTCCATATCTTTGATCTCTTCGCTCTAGATTCTCTAAGTCTTGTTGATTACTTGTTTGAATTGAAACCAACTCCACCTTATTAGACCATAAATTGAATTTTAATTCTCTTGCTTATGAGTTTTAGACCTTAACCATGGTTCACTTATACACATTCAACCATTTTTATCCCTTTTACCACTCTCTAATGGTTGGAATGGTCATCCCGATTCAAGTACATGATTTGAATGAGGATGGTACCACACCTTGATTACACCTAGCTTTTCTTTGAAACCACCATTAATTTGTTGAGTGAGACCTTTTTCTATTTGCACCTCATGCATAAAATCTTTAGAGATGGAAACGACAAGTTCTTTTGTTCCATTATGAGTAGTCTCATTGGCTAGTCTAGGTGGGTTGAGAGAATTTTGGAGTCTCATTGTTTTATATTACGGTTTTGGGAATTGGTGAGGGTGAGTAAGGGTGTGAGCTTATGTGAGGAATTGGAGAGATGAAAAGGAAAGAAGTGCAACCAAAACGGTTTAGAGAACGAAAATCGGATGTCTAAGGAGAGAAAACAAAAAGAAACATTACTCTTAAGTTAAGAAGTAAAGAAGCTCCTAGAAATGAAAAGAATATATATAGAGGATCAAAAGGAGTAGAGATAAGTAAAGCAAGAGTAATTGTCTAAGTATAAGAAAGATCTCCCTAGGTTCTATCCTTGAAATAAAAGAAAAAAAAAAATGAAGTAATTGGTGTAGAGAACAAGAGTGACTTTGAGTGAAACAAAGAGTATGGGGTGGGTAGAATGGAAGAAAACATCTTGTATGCATCAATTGTTTCCCTTCTCCATTGCTTTTGTGTGTTGACTTGTGCCATATGTTGAGAGAAGTCACTAAAATGTTTTAAAAACACCACTTCACTTCATATTGAACTTATTCTCTTACCAAGCCGCCGATTGGATTAGGTCGAATTCTCATTTGCAAGACTACACGGTTTTGAATCTTAATGAACATAAGGAGTTGGTAGATAAGATACATTTGATCACTTGACATTGAATTTAGAGGCAAAACATTGAAGTTGCGATGAGAATGAGAAGTTTGATTGAGTAGATGGTTTATTTGTAGCATTGAGATGTATTATCTTGCATTGGCAACTTGATCTTTGGAAAACAATCTCTTGGCTATGAGTTCTCCATTTCAAACCTCTTCACCGGTTTGTTCTCTTTGTTTGCTCGAGGGCGAGCAAAAGGCAAGTCCGGGGGAGTTGATGCATTCATATTTTAGCATATTTAGTATATATTTTCTTTAGCTTTTGTAGTCATTAGACTTACATTTTTGCATATTTTTCATCGTTTTGAGTCTCATTTCATACTTAGGATCATTTTAGAGTCTAGGATACATTTTTTTGCATTTCGTGCATTTTTGGTTCCTTTTTAGGTACTTTGGAGACATTGGAGTGAGTTGGAGACAAAGCGGCTAGAAGAATTGATCAAATGGGCAAAACACATGCAGGAGAAGTACAAAGCGGCTGAAAGATCATCTCTGTTGAAGGTCTTACCTTGATCGGATTAATCTGATATTTTGTGACCAGAAAGGAAATTGAGTTATCTTTCCAATGGAAGTGGTTTCAACTCATTTGGAGCTGTATTGCGAAAGTTATTGAAGATTTAGTGAAGACATGTCCGTCTGGCGAGCAAAAGAAGCAAGTGCAGAACTTTAACAAGTGGATCGATCGATCCATAACTGGATCGATCGATCTGATCATCCAGATTTATCCGCGGGATCCTTGGATCGATCCAGCTAGAGGAGGATCGATCGGGCAAAATCTTTAGTAACTGGATCGATCGATCCAGAGGTGGATCGATCGATCCACTTACTAAAGGTTTGGATCGATCGATCCAGTCCTCAAGACAGCACTTTTTGTGACGAAAAATCAGCCACCTACTCCTACTTTATTTGGTCAAAAACGTGTTTCATGGCAAAAAAACCTTTATTTTTCAGCCATATATATCTGTATCAACCTCATTATTGAGGAAAACTTAACTTCACTTTACTTTTTCTTGTTCTTGAGTGGAGGAGACTTTTATTTTTGATGGAGGAAGTTTCCCTTCCTCTTGAGTTGGTTTTGATCCAAACTCTTCTTTGATGTTTTGGATGGATTTTCATCTTCATGCAACTCTAGAGAAGGATTCTTCACCTCTATCTTTTATTCTTATGTTTATATATTTTGTTCATATCATGTTTAGCATGTAGTCTTTGTTGGATCATGGATTATGCTAGATTAGGATGCTTTGATAGTTAGATGATGATAATTATGGTTAATCTTTGTTAGATCCTTCACTTAAGTTGTTCTTAATGCTAGTTTTGACTTATCCACTCAAAATCTAGATCTCTAGGCATTTTCATACCCGGAAGGTGTTTGTGGAAATACTTGAACTAAACTTGTTGTGAGCTTGGGTCACATAGCTACTTGACCGTGGTTCTATGAACTCTTGTGACAAAAATGGGAGAATATTAATGCTTGTCTAATCATTGAGATGGAATGCTTGACCGCGGATCTTGAATGTGATTAGGGAAAGAGGTTTTTACCATTGGCGTGGACTAACCTTAAAAATGAATATTCCATTGTCTAGGATAGTGTTTGATTCAACCTTTGACATCATTGTTGATTGTTAACCCATTCTTATGATAGTTAACCTCATGATCCAACGTTTTTATTTTGTTTATCTTCTTTCATTTCATTTTCTTGAATTTCTTATTTTGTTTCATATTGAATCCATGGGTTAGGATGATCCATGGGTGATTAGTTGAAGAGTTAAGGTGTTTTATAGTTAGATTCTTAGACTTCTATGCTTGCTAAGTGTTCTTAATGCTAGATTGAATTTGATCACCTTAATCTAGATCTTAAACCTTCTATAGCATCGAAAGTGTTCATTGAAGGTTTGATCAAACTTAGTATAGCTCTAGCTTGAATAACCAAAGGGATTTGATGTTAGGATTGCTAGATGGTTAATAGACTTGAGCTTAATGTGTGTTTGAGTGAACGAAACCAATGGGAATTGATGTTTAGTTCATGATTGCATAAGGGTTTCTACCTCGGGAGAGGATTGATCTTCATTAGTGTTCTAGACTTATGGAAATTTAGGATTGTTTAAAGTAAGCACCTTGACTTAAAGCTAATTGCCTTGGATCAACCACCATACCCATGTGTTCTCTTTTAGTTAAATTAAGTTAAAACTTGTGTTAATTGCTTAGCTTATTCGAATACTTGGATTCTTAGTGTTGCTATTCTTAACTCCTTGTGGTTCGACCCTATGCTATGCTACAACAACTAGAGTGTGTTGTTAGCTAAGTTTAGGAAAATATAAATACAATTTGACACACATCAATGTCCTCCACTTCAGTCCCCCATGTCTTCTCTATTTTTACATACTCGGGCATTTGACCTGTATAGTAATCCCACGTCCCACCTGGTAGCTTTCTTCCAGTCCCGTCTTCATTGGCAGGGAAGTCTTTAAAGTCAGTGTACCTCATATTCCATATGTTACCTAGAGTACTGTCGAGGATGCAAATTTTTTCACTCCTAAACCACTTTGGATGAGGCTTGTATTGTTTCCTCAGCATATTCAACGCAACATCCAAGTGCTGTAACAAAACAACCAAAAGAATCAATGTTAAACATCAAGAACATAATCAAAGTCTATTGAAGAAGTCTATTGGAGAAGTCTACATGAGAAGTCTACTGAAGAAGTCTACTTGAGAAGTCTACTAGAGAAGTCTACTGGAGAAGTCTACTGTAGAAGTCTACTGTAGAAATATACAAAGAGAAGGAAAAGTCTACAAGAGAAGTCTACTCGAGAAGTCTATTAGAGAAGTCTACAAAGAGAAGGAGAAATCTACAAGAGAAGTCTACTGGAGAAGTCTAGTGTAGAAGTCTACAAAGAGAAGGAGAAGTCTACAAGAAAATATTCATGGCTTACCGTGTCTTTTAGCCATTGTTTCGGCTCTTGTAGAATCCAAAACCACTTTAGAGAAGTGAACGGCATAATCTTTTTGGCATAATACCTGTTTAGCAATGAAATTTTAGTCATTGACACGCTTAAACAACGAGTGACTTCTCTAGTGACATTATCTTTTTTTATACTTACGGGTCTTGTTCCAACCACTCTTGTAGAGATCTCAACTTTTGCTCATCAAAAGGAGCAAAAGGATCATATCCTTTTCCTAAACCGCACTTAGCGGTTTTGTTAACGAACAGTGACTTCTGTGTCGGGGCCGACTTCCTCTGCCTCTCACTCCTTGCTCGTGTAAGAGCTGTCTTCTTCTACTCCTCTTGTTTAGCTTTCTCAAGCGAAACATAATTCGCTTGTGGTTTGTGATATGACAGAACCATAACACTCGGATCCGCACCAGTGATACTCGCACTCTGACCATCTTCTTTAAGTGTTTCCTTGTTAAACATTTTACTCTGCAAGTAGAGTATCAAAGTCGAATCATATACCAAATTTAAAAAAAAAATATAATATATCATCCAAACAGAATAACATAATCCAAACATAATTTTTCAAACAAGTAATGGGAAAAGGTCAATTTAACATAACATCCTTCGCGGAAACATGACACAAATTAAGCAGATTTGAGACTAATTCTTCTTCTCTAATCTACAAGTCCTATTACTCTTTCGAGTTGGATGTTTAGATTGGGTACTAACCCCAACATCAGTGACAACCTTGTTCTCATCATCATCATCTGCCATGTCCGCCACATGAATAACTGGTGTAGGTTGGTTGGATTTGGTTTGCTCAGCCTCTTCCTTTCTCTCTTTCACAGCTTCCATGCGTTGCTCAATAGAGCTGATCTTATCACCAAGGACTTTGATCTTCTTTTCACAGTGTTTAAAACCAGTATCAACCTTATCTGACAAGTCCTTAAAGTGCTGATCAAACTGTGCTTGTATGCTCTGCACCAATGATGGTAGATCCCCTGCAACAGAAGAACTTTCGGCGTCTCGACTCCATTTACCCGGTAAAGTAAGGCTAGGGCTGATGCTTTCAGACTTCACACTACCTGTTGCAAATTTCATATGAATAGACACCTTAACATATGATAGAACATTTAAAACCAATTCTAACAATTCTGAACACAACCTACCCCGCTTTCTTTTGTCGTTAGCGGAAGCCATCACACCCGTCACTGGCCATTGAGCACGGGTCCATCTCCAACCTGGTTCATAGATTGCTGAGATTGTGTTGATTATCTTTTCGTCGTCAACATCATCATCCCACATTGGGACATTCACCTACAAAATAGACATATAAGACGCTTTGCGATTAACCAGTTAGAAATCATAGAGATTGAAAAATATTTTCCAAATATGTAGAAGAAGAAATAATCAGACCTGTTTGTACATATTCTCTTTCATGTATCTCCGGCCTCTGGATCCGTTAAAAGCCAGTAGAAGTGGAGTTGGTTTATTTGAAAAGGGATCACCATATGCTACTGCATAATCCGATAGAGCATATTACACCCATACATGGCAAACATATACAAAGCCTTCCAGCGTATACTACCGGCTTAAAAAGTCTTTATCTTTCACTGACTTGATGAGGAACTTCAAGGAAACCCTACCCCATGGGTAGTTCTGGAAGGCATCAAGGTCCATCACAAGCCTAGCAAAGTTAACATTTATGGGTGTTGACTACTTTTTAGCTTCAATGTAACCGGCGTATATGCATAGATATCCCAACCTGATGCGGTCCAACCGTGTCCAATCTTCACATAAACCACACGCTTCTATTAACTCAGTAACAGTTGGACCCCTCTCGACATCAACTCCCAGAAGATTCCAAAATTCTTTCATTTCCTACCTCTACAACTAGGTTATCCAAATTCGGACCTATAATTAATTCAAACTCATGCAATGAAAATCTCAACGGCTTGCATCCAATCAGACTCCATATCTCATCGGATTTCTTGCACTCTAGCTAAGCTGTTAATATATAATGAACCATCTTCGATGCCCAGTGAAAGTCGAGAGAATGGAACCGTAACAGCACACCCAATGGAGAGAGTAAAAGCTCTTCCCACTTATCTTCCAATAAACCTTTGGTTAGAGCAGCAAACAAATCTTTATTTCCAACATACTAGTGTATGATTTTCTCCGCATCAGGCTCATCTCCTTTGGAATACATCCTTGACGGGAATCTAGCCGCATCCATCGTCTGAAGAAGTCTACTGGAGAATTCTATCGGAGAAGTCTACAAGAGAAGTCTAGTGGAGAAGTCTACTGGAGAAATCTACAAGAGAAGTCTACTGGAGAAATCTACGTGAGAAGTCTACGGGAGAAGTCTGCTGGAGAAGTCTGCTGTATCCAAAACCAAACATCGTATAAGAAAATTAAAGCACATAAACATAGTGAAGACCTTCAATTTGGAAAACCTTTGATTACTAAACATACTGAGAGATGCAAATAAATACACATCCTCTCACAAACCATGAATTTCGATGAAGTTAAACCGAATTTCGTACTTTCCGGCGATGGCAGATCTGCAACGAAGAGTGAAATAAAAAAAACTTAGATTCTCGAATTAGATAGAAAAATAACGAGTAAGAGATACTAAAATCAAAAAGAGTTCAAGAGATTTTGGATTCAAAGAGATGAGACAAAAAGAGAAATAGAGATTTCCGATTCAAGGAGAGAAAGAGAGATTTCCGATTCAAAGACTGAAGAGAAAGTCGAGAGAATGGAAATAACACATGAAGTCTGACCGACGAAGATGATGGAGACGCGAAACTAGGTTGTAATTTAGGTTGTAATTTTTTTTTCCATCTAAACCACATTTTTGAGGTTTTATAGGTAGGGTAAATAAATTGGTTAAGTTCGGTTTATTTGGACGGGTAAATAAATTGGTTCAATTTGGTTCTGGTTAAATAAACGATTTGATTGGTTTAAAAAAATCAAAATTTTAAAATGTTTTTAAAAAATTCAAATTTGCCTCCATATGTTGAGTAGACTTCTAAATGCAGTCTTGTAAATGCAGTTTTAATTCGTTTAGTAGACTTCTACTTGAAGTCTACTTCACATAAATCGATTATTTTCAATGATTATTCGAAATCCTATACCAAAACTTATTCCAAACATTCAAAACGTATAATATACTCACAAGTTAATACTTTTATACAAATTTGACATTTTAAATAGAAAAATGATAAACCCTAACTTTAACCCTAAGTGTAAAAACATGTTTGCAACCTATTATGTACCTTATTGGTAACTCTTTATTTAGTATAGTATGTATTTCATTCATAACCTAATTTGTCTAAGTAGGTTTAATTTTGTTAAATTTTATTTTTCATACTTCACAATTGTTTATAGTAGGGGTCATCAATCAAAATTTTTTATCAAATTTTTTTTTGTTAATTTATAAATTGAAATTTAAAATATAATTATATAGTAGACTACTTTGGTAGTCTACTAAACCACAAAAGTAGTTTTCATAACCTAATTTGTCTAAGTAGGTTTAATTTGTGAAATTTTATTTTTCATACTTCACAATTGTTTATAGTAGGGTTATCAATCAAAAATTTTATCAAAATATTTTTTGTTAATTTATAAATTTAAATTTAAAATATAATTATATAGTAAACTGCTTTGGTAGTCTACTAAACCACAAAAGTAGTTTTCATAATGATATATCATAGTTTTTATCCCTTTTTGACCATGATATAAGTCTTTTTCATAGAGTCATTTTGGTATTTTTCGAGTCTTTTAGAGTCTTTGCATGTT
Source organism: Arabis hirsuta (assembly GCA_964056655.1). NCBI lineage: Eukaryota > Viridiplantae > Streptophyta > Magnoliopsida > Brassicales > Brassicaceae > Arabis > Arabis hirsuta. Next base: position 8,803,062 of record OZ053301.1, on the reverse strand, counting down.
AAAGGACGATTGGAGCTTAATGGAAGCTTTTGGAGCATTTTGGAGCATCAAGGAAAGAATAGACGAAGTGATCAAGTCATAGTCTATTTTACATGTCTGTGTCGATCCACACGGGCCTGTGTGTCAATCCACATGAACATGTCTGACGAGAAGAGAATAATTTCCTCTTGGGCCCATGAAGCCCAGAAGTTTACAGAAAAGCCTAGTCCGAATTTTACATATGATATATAGTTTTTATTTAGCCTTTTATGTTTTTATCTAGTTTTTAATTGAGACTTGAGAGAGAAGAGATTTGGAGAGCTTTTAGGAGATTTCAGACTTCCAGACTTCATCGATTTCAACTCTCTGTATCTCTTACTCCTTCTTTTTAATGCAATTTTATTCATTCATTATGATTTCATCATCCATGTCTGAGTAGTTTGCTTGTTAGGTTTAGGGTGATTCAAGGGTTTGATGAGAAATCGATAGGATTGAAATCGTGCTAGGATTTATCTTTACGTTCTTCATCTAGATTGATTTAACTCTGATTTTAGGATTGATCAACTGAAATTGGATATCCTAGGTTGCTTTAATAGATGCGAAAGTGTTATTAACAACCTAAAATAATCTTAGATGAGCAAAATTATCTATTCGCAAAGAAATCTGGCTTAGTAATTTTGTGAACAATTAAACCTGAACTTAAAGCTTGATTTTATTATCTAGGTTTGCAAAGAAATTTGGAATTTAGGAATTTAATCATATAAAGTCTCTGCAACGAAAGTTGATTGATTTTACATTCGTGTTTGAGTTCTAGACCTTTTATTAATATAATCCTAACCATTAATTATCCTGGTGTCGATCGACATGGATTACTGTGTTGATCGACATGGGTTACTGTGTCGATCGACATGGGTTACTGTGTCGATCGACATGGGTTACTGTGTCGATCGACATGATCGAATTTCGAATCATTTCTGCGAATTTCCCATAGCCTAACCCTTTGTCCAATTGATTACTAGAACCTAAATCTCAATCTGTTTGCTTTGCTTGCTATTTTTACTTTACATTTATACGCATTCACTTAGCAAAATTTGAATTCATTAGTTGATTGTGTTATTTGATTCTTCTTGGATTCGACTCCTAAGTACTACTACGATCTTCTAATTTGAGGGAGTAGCTCATGGTAAATTTGAGCATATCAAATTTTGGCGCCGCTGCCGGGGAGTCAAAATCACCATTCGATTTTTGATACTATAATTTTGTCTTAGTTTTTTTTTTAATTTGTTTTGATACTTGTTCTTTTCTCTTTGTCTTGTGTGTTTCAGGTTTATGCCTAATTGCGTTACGAGGAGCAACCACAATGAAGAACTAGTTGATCTCAACCTTGAGATTGGAAAGTTAGAACGAGCCAACCGAGCAGCGAGAAAGGTAACCAATATGAATCTGTTAGTTCTGATCAGAGGTGAAGATGAGTTTCTTCAGGATACTGGGGGTCGTAGACGTAATTCTCAGGGTCAGAGGTTAGATGAGAATGGGGTTGTAATTGTGGAGGAGTAGCATGTTATGCATCGCCAAGAGCCAGCTGGGCGTGGGCGTACTCTGGGAGAGTACAACAAACCAGATGAGTTCTACACTAACAGGGCTGCAATTCGCCCTCATGCGTTCCAAATGAGCGATTTTGAGCTGAAGCCTGCTTTCTTCTCACTTGTGGCTCAGCATCCATTCCATGGTCTTCCCTCTGAGCACCCAATGGATCATATAGAGAGATTTGAGATTTGGCATCTAGCATCAAGGCTAATGGGGTGTCTAGTGATTATCTATTCTGCAAGCTTTTCCCCTACTCTCTTAGTGGGGAAGCAGCTTACTGGCTGAAGTAGTTGGAGCCTGGATCGCTGACTACTTGGGAGGACACCAAGAATGTCTTCCTAAACAACTTCTTTGATGAGGCAAGATCCGAGGATCTGAGGACTAAGATCTCTACTTTCAAGCAGGGACCGACTGAAGCATTCAAGGCTTCCTGGGGAAGATTCAAGTCCTACTAAAGAGATTTCCCTCATCATGGGTTCAGTGATGTTTAGTTGTTGGGTATCTTCTTCAAAGGTGTTGATTGGAGGTACCAGATGGTTCAAGATTCTGCTAGCAATGGGAACTTCAACACTAGATATCCCGAGGATGCACTTGTGCTTATAGAGAACTTGACATCTAGCAATAGTACCAAGAATGCAGACTTCGAGAGGAAGAAACTTGGTGAGAACATGGATGGAAGTCAGATTGCTGAGGTAAAGGTTAAGTTAGACTCTGTGCATAACCTTCTAGTGGGGAAGAAGTCAGTTCAGTTTGCTGCAGAAGTAGAGACCTTCGAGCATGAAGAAACGGATGTCAATTACATCAGTGGAACTGGTTATCAGGGTCAAAGGTTTGGAAATCAGCAATGGTATCAGAAGAATGACTTTCAGAAGCCATTTTAGAGCAACAACTACCAAAGGAACTATGGTTCTTATTCTTACCAGACGCCTCCTGCTCAATGTTCAGATAGTGAGATGAAGTCTATGCTAGAGCAGATTCTAGAGGGTCAACAGAAGATGACAGTAAGCTTCAATGGGAAGATGGATGCAATGTACTATGATCTGAATGGTAAAATTGAGGCCCTCAATCTCCATGTGAAGAAGCTAGACACCCAAGTTGCTCAAACCGCGGAGAATGTTAGAAGGCAAGAGGGGTTTCTCCCAGCCAAGATGTAAACAAACCCGAGACTACACGTCAATGCTATCACTTTGGGGAGTGAAGAAGAGGTTGAAGGAGATGAGATTGGCATTCCAGACATCATGTCGATCGACATGGAAGGTTTGTGTCAACCGACACATGTCAAAAATCGCAAAACTGGAGTTTATGCAATCGGTGATTTTTCTTCCAAGGTCGACACGAGGGTGACACAGAAATCGCATGTCGATCGACACAAAGACAGTGTCGATTGACACAGGTCCCAGTTCTGCCCAGACGCGTTGAAACCTTCAACCAAAGCAGAGGAAAGAGTCTACAAGCCCAAGATTCCATACCCAGGGGAGAAAGGGAGACATGCTCAACCACCGCTAAGGAAGTTACAAAAGATACCAAATCCAGGGATGTTCATTGTTCCTTACTCAATAAAAGGTATGGAATTCAAGGATTCTCTTTGTGACACTGGAGCTAATGTGAATATCATGTCTTATTCTGTTGCAAGGAAGCTGGGGATTAAGGATCTGCAAACTTCAAAGATGTCTCTCCAGCTGGCCGACTTTTCTTCAACATTTTCAAAAGGGTTCATTCCTGACTTGATGCTTCAAGTAGGTGATTGTCTAGTTCCGGTGGATTTTCACATTATGGAGACGAAGAATGACAGCGAGAGACCATTGATTCTTGGGTCATCATCCTTTGCCACTATGGGTGCAATTGTGGATTTTACTAATCAACAAATCTCCTTCTCCAGGGTCAACAAGAATGTCTTCTACCCCGCAGTTCGTGTCAAGAAGAATTCTTGTATGACCGTTACAAATGGAGGACAGTGGAGTTCAGACCTTGGAGATGACACGAAGAAGATCTCATGTGCTCCACCCTTGACTTCACCCTCTCTTAGACCTGATGGATATTTGACTGCATGCAAGGTGAAGCGCAAAAAAACTTCCAAACCGTTCTCCAGGTTCAGAATCGTCATCCCCTTAGAGTTGAGGGAGAGAGGAGAGGTGGTCATTTAAGAGATGGTGGGAAGCAATATGAAGCTCTTTCCCGGTGTTATCCCCTTCACCGATCCACCTGTTGCCTGAGCTCCGACACAGTCAAGCTAATGATTGAAAACAAGCGCTTAGTGGGAGGCAACCCAATGGTAAGTGTACATTAATTCGATTTTTCGTTTTTTTTGTTTTACTAACTTTGATTTTGATTTTTGTGTCAAAGTTTGTTATGTGCTTCTTTAGGATTTTAGAACTTGCGAACTAATGAGATTTGACTGTGTTTTCCTCTTAACCATGTCTACTGAGTTGTGTTTTGCAGAATGATTTAGCTTTGACACTTGAATTCAACGATGAGACACATGCTGCATCGGTCCAGACAACCTATGTCGATCGACACGGTTCGTCGTGTCGATTGACATGGTAACATTTGATTTATAACTCTGCACACTCATGATCATCCAGAAACATCCTTGTCGATCGACACGGTTCGGTGTATCGATCGACATGGAGCCAACATTGGTAAAATTTCATTTTCCCTTCACAAGTTTGTTTTCCTATTGATTCTTTCACCAATCTCAGGTTTGATAACACTGGGGACATTGTTGTTTAAGTCAGGGGGAGATAGTTGCTAACATTGTGTTTGTTTTTTAGAGTGAGTCCAAAAAACGTTTTATTGAGTCAAAATAGTCAGTTGGAAAAAATGACCCTTCTTTTGGTTTAGTGGATTTCTTCTTTCAGTGGTGTGACCATTTTTCCAGAATGAACTTCAGAGTCAGACTAATGAAAAATCCTAAGGCTAACCAGTTAACTAGAGGCATCTGTTACTTCCAGCATAATTCGCCGGGTTAGAGCTAATTATACGGTCTCCTCGGTGATTGATGCTAATAGAGCTTGATTCTTCATTCATATCTGACAAATGGAATTTCTGTTGAAACTAATGGTACTCCTCTCCCTTGTTCATAAAAAAAAAAGAATTGATGAATGGGGTGATATGATAGTTCTTGAGTATCAGATGAGGAAATGAAATTCCAGTGAGTCAGTACTCAAGAGGTGATCACCTGGATATCAAAAGCAGCATTCTGAGTCCCTTAGAACGGATGTAGAGGACGAGCGATCTCACGACTCTGTCTCCTCACGAGGAACAACAGTAGTGAAAACACTGCTTTTGAGTCTCAACATTCTAAAAAAAAAAATATAGAGAATATAATAAGTCTGGAGGAGAGAAAGAGTACTAAAGGTTGTATGGTTCACTAGTCATGGTATAGTATGGAAATGAGTCTAGAAGGCTTTTGGCATCGAGATCTGGGACGAGACCTTGCAATAATAACTAACGGGTTATGTTGAGTCGTCGTGGATGAATTTGGAAGGCTGCGAATGTCTATGGAGAAGTACATAGTGGTCTGATTTTGAGTTGGTTATGCAGTATGTGGATTACTAGCTGCAGGGGTCGGTTCAGTACTCTAAAGGAAGGTAAGTTTCTGCGTTTTCAAACCTCTTTCACATTTTTAGTGTATGTTTTGCTTGAGGGCTAAGTCTGGGGGAGTTGATATATCATGGTTTTTACCCGTTTTTGACCATGATATAAGTCTTTTTCATAGAGTCATTTTGGTATTTTTCGAGTCTTTTAGAGTCTTTGCATGTTAAAGGACGATTGGAGCTTAATGAAAGCTTTTAGAGCAGTTTGGAGTATCGGGGAAAGAAGAGATGAAGTGATCAAGTCAAAGTCGATTTTACATGTCTGTGTCGATCGACACGAACATGTCTAACGAGAAGAGAAGAAGTTTCTCTTGGGCCCATGAAACCCAGAAGTTTACAGAAAAACCCAGTCCGAATCTTACATATTATATATAGTTTTTATTTAGATTTTTATGGTTTTATCTAGTTTTTAATTGAGACTTGAGAGAGAAGATATTTGGAGAGCTTTTAGGAGTTTTCAGACTTCCAGACTTCATCGATTTCAACTCTCTATATCTCTTACTCTATCTTTTAATGCAATTTTATTCATTCATTATGATTTCATCATCCATGTCTGAGTAGTTTGCTTGTTAGGTTTAGGGTGATTCAAGGGTTTGATGAGAAATCGATAGGATTGAAATCGTGCTAGGATTTATCTTTACGTTCTTCATCTAGATTGATTTAACTCTGATTTTAGGATTGATCAACTGAAATTGGATATCCTAGGTTGCTTTAATAGATGCGAAAGTGTTATTAACAACCTGAAATAATTTTAGATGAGCAAAATTATCTATTCGCAAAGAAATATGGCTTAGTAATTTTGTGAACAATTAAACCTGAACTTAAAGCTTGATTTTATTATCTAGGTTTGCAAAGAAATTTGGAATTAAGAATTTAATCATAGAAAGTCTCTGCAACGAAAGTTGATTGATTTTACATTCGTGTTTGAGTTCTAGAACTTTTCTTAATATAATCCTAACCGTTAATTATCCTGGTGTCGATCGACACGGGTTACTGTGTCGATCGACACGATCGAATTTCGAATCATTCCTGCGAATTTCCAATAGCCTAACCCTTTGTCTAATTGATTACTAGAACCTAAATCTTAATATGTTTGCTTTGCTTGCTATTTTTACTTTACATTCATACTCATTCACTTAGCAAAATTTAAATTCATTAGTTGATTGTGTTATTTGATTCTCTCTGGATTCGACCCCTAAGTACTACTACGATCTCTTAATTTGAGGGAGTAGCTCAGGGTAAATTTGAGCATATCACATAACCTAATTTGTCTATGTAGGTTTAATTTGTGAAATTTTACGAAATTTTATTTTTCATACTTCACAATTGCTTATAGTAGGGTCATCAATCAAAATTTTTTTATCAAATTTTTTTTATTAATTTATAAATTAAAAATTAAATTATAATTATATAGTAGATTACTTTGGTAGTCTACTAAACCACAAAAGTAGACTTTACATGGAGTCTACGCGTTGATTTCCTGACGGAAGTCTTCTGGTAGACTTCTATATTACGTAGCAGACTTCTCTAGGGTTAAAATAGTCATTATGACATCTGTTTTATTGTTTGATCATAAAGGATGTAATTGTAATTTTACTACATCTTTGGGTTATTTTTCTCAAACATGAGATATGTGGGTTACACTTTTATTTCAGATCAATTTATGGGTCATTTTTAGTTATTTTCCCAAATAAAAATAGAAAACAAACAAAATAATTGTCAAGTAACTAACCAAATAGTAAATTTTTTTTTTATTGTTAAAACTAATTGTAAAAAAGAAAAATTTCTAATAGTACATACAAGCGAAATTAAAAAAAATCTAATAGTATAAACTAATTATAAAGGTAAATAAAAAAATAAAATAGAGAGAGTGTAAACCATAAAAAAGTAGAAAGAGAAAAAATCAAGTAAGAAAAATATTATCGATGAGAGTTTGACTCATAAGTAAATTATAACTCACAAGATCGTGATATGTGTCCAATATTGATCAGATGGTGACATGTGTTAAAACTTAAAATTAATTAAGAAAAAGTAAAATAAAAAATGAAATACAAACAAAACAATTGTCAAGCAACTAACAAAATAGTAAAAAAAATTCTAATGATCGTAAATAGACTGGAGAAAAAAAGTTATAATAGTTTAAACATATTACAATAATAAAATAAGGAAAAAATAGAGATAGAGTATAAACAATGACAATAATAAAAAGTAGAGAGGAAATGAAAATTTTAGTTAAGAAAAATATATGAATCATAAAACAAAATAAATTTTATAATAGAAATCTTACTTATACTTTTTAATGTTAGAAAATGGAAATTATATAAAATAAAAAATTAATCATTGATTTATATGAAAAATAAATCGATGACATCAATGACATTTATCAATCATAGATTTATATACAATACTTGATCAAACTATTATAAAATAATTTATAGGTTTTTATGGAATAATTCACATAAATTTATCATTTTACGATTTAACTCTATAATATTTTAGTTGTTCTAAGATTTTATCATATAGTTAATATAAATTCATAATGTGTAAAAAAAGTTTTTGTTATTAAGAATATGATTTGAATTTTATTTATGTATATATATTTTTGGATATGCATAATATGAATTAGGACATGAGAATAAATATATAAATTAAACTTTAATGGTTTAAGACCTATATTTCAATACTTCAAAATATTTTTGTAATTTAACGGGTTACTAATTAGAATTCAAATTTTGATATTAATAATTTTTAATGTATTTACCCGCTTATCAGTGCGGATCCTAATCTAGTATAATATAATTTGGACAAAGAAGTAGTACTGTTTTCTAACTATCTGATGAAAATACGTTTTGTTTACCTAGCAATTTAGCATTCCTTAGTTAAAAAATTTTTTTTAGCATTCCTTAATTTTATGATTACGAGCTATTGACGCGTCCAACCCGCGTTATTTTAAATATACAAGGACATGAAGTCAAATGGGAGGAATGATGGAACGTTTTCTATTAATAATAACGTTAAACAAGTAAACTAAATATATTGTCTTTAATTGCATCTTCTAGTCTCTTATTTCGGACTATATTAGGAAATAAATTTATGTAGAAATGGAATAATAATTTTACATTTTCGTAAGCATGAGAAATTTCAGAAAAGACACGAGACTTTTTCTTTGGTTTTGACTTAATTTGAGGTGCTTGTTAAAAAGGCGAACCACTTCAGAAGTTACGACCAGTCCACCGCAATTTTTTCTCACACACGAAAGTCTCTTTTTAATATAAATGTCTGCATTTGACGAAAAGACCAACGCTTTTTACTCGGAGAGCAAATTCATTTGATCTGAAGAAAGAGAGAGAGGAAAAAAACAATAACAATGGAGAATATGTTAGGTCTTCTAAGACTTCATATGATAAGAGGTGTGAATCTCGCCATTAGAGATTCCTCAAGCAGTGATCCTTACGTTATTGTTCGTATGGGTAAACAGGTAAACATCACACACTCCTAATTTTTCATCAATATAGCATTCATTTTCGTGTTCTTGCTTCAGTTTCGATGGCCCCAAAAAAATTTATGTATTTTTTTTTTTTTTTGAAACTAAAAATTTATGTATTTAAATGAAACACAAACATAGTTTTAAATTTCAATTATATGTTTAATGTGTATTCTATCGAACCTAGATGTTGATTAATCAGGCTTATGAGAGGTTCCTAGGATTTGATTGATCATTCCAACCTTTTGTTTCTTTTACCCTGCGGATAACATTTTTTTTAGATAATCTTATTATTTGTTGTTTTTTTTTTTGAATGGAATGTTAAATTTATTCGAACTAAAAAAACACGTTTTTACAATGATTATACATCAAACGTTTTTAGAATTGCATTTGACGGTTATAAATTCCTTGTCCCGAACCATTCTATCAAACCATCTTCATACCCTCGGTCTCCTAATCTTCTGATCGAGCTCACCCTATTTCTAACACTCTTGTCGATGAATTTGATCTGCTGCTATATCGGAATTGAGGTTGCTCCATGTCGCCTGCTATTCCTTTCCTTCCAAATATGGTAGATTGATGATTGGAGAGCATACCTTAGGAGAAATAGTTTGATTTTTGAGAGTTGAGAGTTGTTGATGTAATGTGTTATTTGGTTCCAATTCGTTGAGTAAGATGTCGTCATGAGCGGCCGAGCAATGATGTACCATATCGCTGAACAGTAGCCGCATTCGAAGAAGATATGGTTACGTGATTCGTCCTCCACACCACATAGCACACATTCCTTGACATTACCTTGCCCCCATTAATGTATTCGATCTCCGGTACTTAGTCGTTTATGGCATACCACCCAAGTAAGAAAAGCGTATTTTGGAGTTGCATATCGGAACCACACGCTGTCATGCCATAAGACCTCCGCCATTGGGGTTCTAATTTCACTCCAAGTCTCTTTCGTAGAGAATCGCCTTCTGAATTTTCCACTAACCGAGCGCCAAAGTGATATGTCCGTGTAATCTGTCCTTGGTTTAAGCTTTAAGGTTGATATTTCTGCTTCGATCATGTTTAGGTGGAGTACTCTATGTCTCCTCTGTTGACCCGCTCTTAAGCACTGATTCTAAAGTGGCCGCAATCTCAATACCAAGGTCCCTTGTTCCACTTTGCCCTGTGATGTCAAATAATCTTCCCAAGTGGCACCAATTGTCAAACCAAAACGACGTATTCGATCCATTCATTACCTCCATTTTGTGGAATGATTTTGCCTTGTCTCTAAACTTGATCAACTTCCTCCACATCCACGATCCTCCTTGCGTGTTCTCTTTAATTGACCAAAACGAATGTTTCCGTAGTAGCACTTTCCTTACCCAACTAACCCACAACGAGGAGGTGGATGAAACCACTCGCCAAATCAACTTAAGACAAGTCACTTCATTAGCCTCTTTGAGTGATTTCAATCCCAAACCACCTTCCTTTTTCGGTATGCATAAGTCTCTCCAAGCAATCTTCGCTTTCTTTGTTTTCAACTCTAGCCCTGACCACAAGAAAGCACCACACAATCTCTCTATTTCCTTTAAGCATTCATTTGGTAGCCTAAAAGAAGAGATCCAAAACTTACATATGCTAGCTATTACTGATTTTAGAAGCTCCAATCGGTCAGCATGAGAGAAAACGTGCTGTCCAAGAACTGATCCGGTTGCGAATAGTTTTGATAAGTGGCAAGCAATCATTCATTGTCATTCTCTTTGTCGTCAATGGGAGTCCCAAATATCTCACCGGTAGTGTACCCAACTCCAAAGGGAACCGTGTAGTAATGTCTTCTTTTAATTGAGTGGATACTCCTGCAATATATATAGATGACTTCTCCAAGCTTATTCGGAGTCCCGAAACAGCCTCAAACTCCTTGAATATGCTCAATACGTTTTCCACCGATCACTTTGTCCCTTCAAGAAAAACCATAAGATCGTCGGCAAAACACAAATGTGTAAGTTTGACAACCTTACATCGCGGATGGTAGCCAAATGCATGAGTTGCTGCTCCTTGATCGATTAGCTTAGATAGAACATTCATGACGATGACGAAGAGGTAAGGAGAGAGAGAGCACCCTTGCCTTAAACCGCGTTTGCTACCAAAGTAACCGGTTAGCTCCCCATTAACTTGGACCGAAAAGAAAGCCGTGGATATGCAAAGTTTTATCCAATGAACGAATGTTTCCGGGAATTTCAACGCGGTCAAGATATTCAACAAAAAAGACCATTGTACCAAATCAAAGGCCTTGGAGATGTCTATCTTCATAGCACAACGTGGAGTAACCAAATCTTTATGATAGTTCTTCACTAGTTCCGTTGCCAACAACACGTTCTCCATTAGCAACCTCTCCTTTACGAATGCGGATTGATTTTGGACGATGAACTTTGGTAGTATCTCCTTTAGGCGGTTTGCAAGTATCTTGGATATAACCTTGTATAGCACGTTACAACATGAGATCGGACGAAAGTCTTTCATTTCGATTGTCCCTTCTTTTTTCGGTATAAGAGCGAGTATCGTTGAATTTAGAGCCTTTGGTAGGAATCCTTTTTCGAAAAAAGATCTGATTGCTGTCACAAAATCCTTACCATTGATTTCCCATGTTTCTTTAAAAAATTCACTCGTAAACCCATCCAGTCCCGGTGATTTGTTGTTTAGCATTCCAAAAATCACTTTTGTTATCTCCTCCTCTGTTACTTGCTTCCCAAGTAGAGTGCGATCCATTTCGGAGCATTGAAAATCAGTTATATTGCCTAGCTCTTCTACTGACATTCCCTTGAAATCGTATGGGACATGTGTTAGCAATTCTTCAAAATACCTCACTGCCTCCTTCTTTATCTCGGCCTCCTTCTTTGTAACCTCCCCATTTACAAGCCGTATCTCTCTTATAAAGTTTTGCATCGTTCGAATCTGCACCGCCTTTTGGAAATAGACATTGTTTTGATCCCCAACGTTTAACCAATGCAATTTGGAAATTTGTTTTAGAAACTCCTCTTCCAATTCCGACAATCTGCTCCAACGCTTATAGGCCTCAACTTCCTCCTTAATTGTTGTCTCACTCGGGTTAATCAAATTTGCAGTTTGTTTGTCACAAAGCTCCAAGTGAGCTTCTCTAGTCCGACGTGATAAATCTCCAAGCTTCTCCTTTCCCAACGCTCTAAGAAGTGGCTTTAATCCTTTAAGCTTTTTTGAGAACCGGAATAGGGCCGAAGTAGAGATGAATAGAGGTTCGAACCTCTCCCAATACTCCTTGACAATGGTTTTGAATTCTGGCATTTTGACGAGCGCATTTGTGAATTTAAAAGGTCTTCTTCTGCCTCTTGTCTCCTTCTCCAGTGAGATACGACCGCGAGTATGGTCAGAGCATCCTCCGGGTTCAAAAACACCATACGAATGTGGAAATTCATTGAGCCAAATCGTATTGACCAATATCCTATCCAACTTTTTGCAAATTTGCCCCTCCTCACGCTTATTGCACCAAGTAAATAGAGGGCCTTGATATCCCAAGTCTATGAGTGAACTATATCGAACCACATTTTGAAAGTCTCTCATTCCTGGTGTAACTTGCGGTAAGTCCACATGGTTTGAGTGCTCTTCCAATTCCAAGATCTCATTGAAGTCACCGCATATCATCCATGATTTTCTCCGAAACATAGGCGAATTGTGATGATGCCTAATATCCTCCCATAACAATTTTCTTTCTTCTATAGAATTCGATGCATAAACAAATGAGCAAAGAATTTCGTCGTCCCGTTTCGATAAAAGAACTGAACAAGTGATCAATTGACTACTCTTGAACATAGGTGTGAGTCTCGAACCCGCCTTCCATAGGACCCATATACGACCAAGCCTGTTGAACTCATAATTGGTAATAAGAGACCAATCTTTAAATAATTTAGCGACAATTCGAGCCACTTGTGTTTCCTTAACACGCGTTTCCAAAATACAGCCGAAGTGGAAGCAGTCGTTGTTTACCCAATTTCGAATAATGGAATGTTTAGAAGATTTGTTGAGGCCGCGTACATTCCAGAAGAACCCCGTCATTTATTGTTTTCTGGAGGACCCTTTTCCCCCTCCTTGGGAACTTGATCCATTGATGACTTTGTGTGAGGTTTTAGATGCTCTTGGTAAACTTGTTCTACTGCCCATCTGTTCCGTAGACACGTTTCGTCGAGGTTTGGGAGTGTTCCTTGTTTCACCATCCACAAGAGAGTTAATTTCCTCCTGACAGCCCTTTTGCTTCTCCTGGGATTCCCAATCTTTCTCTGTCACGGATTTCTCTTTCTCCTCTATCTCATCCTTCTCCGCATTCTCATCTATTTCCTCTTCCTCCGCCAGTACGGAGAACTTTGAAGGGGAGGAGATGCATTCCGAGTTTACGCCCAGCTCTATCATATTTCTACCTGTCTTTGTTGGGGATACGGTTTGCCATCCCGAATCCTCTGGTTCGTGGTTGTGTTCCGCTAGTGGCTGCAGTTCAATCTCTCCCTATTCCAACTCATCATGTTCAGGCAGATTGATACTCTTTTTCGGGTCTTTTTGCTCTGTTTCTATACTGATCATTTTCTCAATTACTTCCTCATGTAGCTTTTCCTAAATGGTTCCCACCAAGACCCCTGCTTCTGGAGGAGAAGCTGGGTTTGGTACTGTTTCTGCGGCTTCCAATGGAATTGATATGACGACCCCGTCTCTGTTTTTGATAGCCAAATTTTTTTTGACGACACAATCCTTTCCAATATCGCCCCATTTGGAGCATAGCTCACATCTGGCCGGGAGCTAGGGGTAAGAAAATTCAACCACCGCATCAACCCTTTTTGTTGATTTAAATCTGAAAGATTTAGGCAACTCCTTTGATAGATCCGCATTCACCGATACCTTAGCTTCCTCAAAGCTTTTACACGACTCCGTATCTGGGTGGAGCTTCTTTGGGAGGAAGCCAAGACCCTCCCATGAGAACATTCGATGAGGAACATTCTTCAGGACGACCCAAAGCGGTACAGAAGTCAGAGCTGGTTGAGCTTCTTCCGCGATCGGAGACCACTTAGATGTGTACATAGGAATACCGACGATATTCCACATGTGTCTTTGAAGAACTCTTGTGCGGATTGCTCGTTTTCTTATCCGAAACTTGATTGTAAATTCATTAACCACGACGTCTCAATCTTAACTGATTTGTCTCCAATGGGCCAAATCTTATTGACGATGACATGAACTTTCCCCACATGAGGAGCCTTAGAAAGGAATTTCCCTACAATGAAATCCTCCCATAGTGGAGGCGAATCTTCGATGATATCGTCGGGGATGTCCACCACCATTGAGCCTTCCGTCTCGGTGAAGGTAAGATCATGTTTATGAAGGGTTGGGTGGTTCTGCACCACTGCTGACCAGGTTGTTTTCTTCGATGGAGGTTGAGCTTCGGATGGTTGTGGTTGTGGTTCGGCATGGTGAGCCATGGAGTCGACCTCCGGCTGCACCGCTGCCATCTTCTTGCCGACAGTCGCTGAAATAGCGACGACAAAGAGGAGAAAAAATTGCCTAAAAGTCGCTTAAACAGTGTCAATAATCGCCTTCTTTTCTTCACCTGCTCCCACTCTAAAATTTCATTATGTTTCGTTTTAAGTTATGAGTTTTTGTTTTTGTTTTTTGTTGTTTTTACTCTTCTTTGACGCAGAAACTACGGACCCGTGTGATGAAAAAGAATTTGAATCCGGAATGGAACGAAGACTTGACACTTTCTATTACTGATCCAGTTCTTCCTGTTAAAATCGTAAGTGATCCCAACATTACAACAACAACTTGCACTTTCTCAGTAATACTGAATCAAACACGATACACTAGAGACCATTTTAGATTCTTGTTCTTTTAAACGTTGGAAACAGAACATAACAAGAAAATTATACCCAAAAAAAAAACATAACAAGAAAATGGGTATTTTTTGGGGTGATGATACAGATGGTTTACGATAGGGACTGGTTCTCAAAGGATGATAAGATGGGAGATGCGATTTTTCACATTGATCCATTCCTCGAAGCCATCAGAATCCAAAACCAGCTAGGAGCACTCCCCGATGGGACCGTAATAATGAAGGTACAAGCAAGTAGACAGAACTGTCTGTCAGAAGAGAGCAAAATTGTGTGGCATAAAGGAAAGATTGTCCAGAATATGTTCCTTAGGCTCCAGAACGTTGAGCGCGGGGAGGTCGAGCTTCAGCTTGAGTGGATTGATGTCTCGGGCCCTCTGAGTATATAGGAGGATAAAGATGTTGTTTACTAGATCCATATGTTACATGAAGTTTGTTGGAAAGTAGCCTAGTCTCGAGATAGGATTTTTTGGTCACAATTATTGTAAAATATATGTATGAGGTGAGATGTAAAATAACACAATTGTTGTAAAATATATGTATGAGGTGAGATGTATATGTGTATACATACATATAAAAGTGTGTCTATATACTACATATTATATATAAAGAAGAAGAGAGAGTAGACAAGAGAGAAAAGATGAGAACTTCTTATTATTGATTCTTGCTCATCTAACACAACCCACATATACTCTCTTCAAGAGGAAGAAATTACTATAACATTATGAATAATTATCCAATTTACAATACTCTCCCTTAATTATCTATCTTTAATGATGATGTTGGGTAATCATTATCCACTAATAACACTATGAATAATTATCCAATTTACAATACTCTCCCTTAATTATCTATCTTTAATGATGTTGGGTTGTGTACTGTTTTGTTAAAAACTTTTTTATGGAAAATCCATCTCGAACAAAAACCACAAAAAAAAAAGCAGTTTCCCTAGAAAAGATGGAGATGGTCTTTTCTTCGTAAATCGCGTTGATGATGCAATCTCCCCCTCGAATAAGTCTTATCTCTTCATAGACTCCATAGATTGATTCATCTTGATCATCTTCTTCGCTCACATGATTCATTATTATTATCTTTTTCGCTCGTCACAGTCTCATCAATGTATGACAAAACATTTGGAAGAGTGATAGATCTTCCTCATTTGGGATTATCACATTCCCGTTAGATGTCTGTCTTTAGCGTGTTATTTGTTGTGTCATTAAAAACATTTTTTATGGGAAAACCTAGTGAGACAAAAATATCATGTTAAGGAGAAAAGAATGCAGCCACGCTTATCATCACATTTCTTCTCCTGGAAACATCATCTTCACAGCTGAACTCCGTCTATATATACCATTCCTTTTAGGAGTTTTGTGTATTTTTAGTTGTCTCGTTAAAAACTTTCTCATTGTAATCAAAGCAATTAGTGAAATATTTTTTTTTTTGGTACAAGAGAGGGGAAAACGATTCCCCTGTTTTATTTCAAACATAAAACAAACATACTAGACACGAATATTACGTGGGTTCGCATACCCATTCACCTCATCCACGAAAATCTTGTTTACAACATCGACACACAAAGCAAACTTATCCAAACCAAATGGTAACGTAAAAGCATAGTTCGCTAACCTATCTGCAAGACGGTTAGCTTCCCTATACACGTGAGAGATACGGACTATCCAGTCCCTTGATATGAAGCCATGGCACAACCGTACCAGGAACGACAGCGGATGCGAATCGCTAATCCCTGTCTTTAAGAAACCAACCACAATTGCCGAGTCTACCTCGAGTTCCAATCGCACAATCCCATGCTCCCAAGCAATCAAAAGTCCATAGTAAACTCCCCATAACTCAGCCAAGGGTGCGGAGCATATGCCTATATTCAAAGCGAAACCATCGCACCATATTCCTTCCTCATTTTGTATTACCCGACCTGCGGTTGCAAGCCCCGTATTTCCCCTTGATGCTCCATCAGTGTTCAATTTCATCCAACCCGGTTTAGGCTTTTCCCATGATATCATCCTTTCCTCCACTACATTTCCCACCCTCCCCCTATTCCGCAATTGATGTGCCCTAGTGACCTCCTCGGTAGTATCCCTAACAAACCGTATTCTGTCGCGATAGCCGACATTGTTATTGAAGACATTCTCGCATCGCCATTTCCATCCCCACCAAGTAGTCATCGCAAAGCTTGTCGCCCATGTACTCCCTCCTACGATCGTCTCATCACCCAAATTGCCATAAAACCATTCCAACAGAGATTGTGCAAAGAATAGATCTTTTTTACGGTAAGGAACTAGTCGAGTCCAAATCCCCTCCATCGCGAGGCAGTCCCTCAGGATATGTATGATTGTTTCGTCACCGCCGTTAAACACTTGGCAAACAGTTAACCCGTCGATGTGCCAGCAATTAGTGAAATATTGTACACACATCACCATATTTACATAAATCTAGGTCTTACAGATTAAATTTTGTCTTTTTTCTTTGTCAATTAAATACATAAATTTGGATACGTTTCGAAATTTAAGAATTTGGATTTGACCTTAATACCTACTGTGGGGGTATCCCAGCTTAAGTGGCTGTTTAGTTTATTTTGTTTGGGAAGCTTTTTCAATATTGTGGTCAATTGTAAATATACACCTCTTTTTCTCCCTCATCAAAATTTTATCAAACCAACCATAAGTTCAACTTATTTACAGAAATGCCATTATATTTGAATTTTTTTTATAAAAAAAAATCAGACATTCAAAACACACAAATAAATACCTAAATATATCAACTTATTTACGAAAATGCCATTATCATCAATATTTCCAACCACCATGAACAACCAAAATCAAACTCTAAATGCTTCCCCGACTGTTTTTTATGGATAAGAGCTTCATTTGTGAGCTCATAACTTTTTCCTCACCCATTTCTATCCAATTTCATCCAAAAAACTATCTAAATTTGGTTTTCAAAATTTTTTCTCTCATAGTCTATCGATTTTCAATGGTTCTTGCATAAACGACGGCTGGGCTTCTTTGTTAACGGTCAGATTAGAAGTTTCAGGTGCTTGAAGGAGCTGAAAACCGAGCTTTACGTCGGAAACAGAGCTAAAACCGTGTTTTCTGATATGGTTCGCGATTGTAGACTGCACAAGAAGTCTGCTAGTCAACGAAATGTTAGATTTGAAATTGACTATTTTAAAAAATATTGAAAGCAGACTGCTCGTGAAGTCTGTTTGTTTTCCTTTGATAACAAAAAAAACACTCGTAGACTTCACATAAAGTCTACTTGAAAATGGGTTAGTTTTACATTTGGCCAAAACTTTGACTTTATAGAGCAGACTTCTGGTGGAGACGCTGACTCGAGACTGCAGATAGAGTCTGCTCCGAGGTTATTTTTGGCATTGACCAGACTGTTGACTTTTTGAGCAGACGCTATTAGAAGTCTGTTATGTACGGACGGGTTAGTTTTGCGTTTGACCAAAATCTCAAACATTGACCAGGAAAACATTTATCAGCAGACTTCTTCTGCAGTCTGCTATGTATTAAATTAATTAGCAGACTTCTGAAGAAGTCTACTGATAAATTAATTCGATATTTGGTCAAACACAAAACTAACCTTTTTTCATAGAAGACTTCAGATGGAGTCTACTCGAAAAGTCAAGAATTTGGTCAATTGCAAATGTAACCCGACCTTGAGAAGTCTACTAGAAAAAATCAAATTTTGGTCAATTGCAAAAATAACTTTTTTATGTAGCAGATTTCATAGAGAAATCTATTGAAAAAGTCAAATTCTGGTCAAATGCAAAAGTAACCCAATAGAGTTCTAATGAAGTCTGCTAGCGTTTGTCGTAATTGCAAAAATAACTCATTACGTAGACTTCACCAGAAGTCCACTAATAGACAACTGACATGAGTCTACTATCGCAGCCTGCTTGTGAAATCTGCAGATTTAATTTTCTTAGAAATTCATTTAAAACTTATTTATAATGAATTTTTTAGATTTTCCTGCTCCCACATGTGTGTTATCTAATATGTTTCATTCTGTGGAATTTGATATATTTAAATGCAATATTTATTGAATAAATCAATTTTTTTTGTTTGAGTAGTGCTTAGCTGTTGTTGGTAGAAGTCTGACTTAAATCTACTAGTAGACTGTATTTGAAGTCTGTACTATAGTTTTTAATTAAAAATCATTTTAAAATTATGTATAATGAATTTTTCAGATTTTTTTCTTTATTGCTGAGTTTCACATCTTCTGTTATAATCCAACTAATTTTCATGATTATGTAAAATGTGTGTTAATTATTTTTCTTCTTTATTGCTGAGTTTCACATCTTCTGTTATAATCCAACTAATTTTCATGATTAATTTTTCTTTCGCACATTTTAGTATAATGTTTATGAAGTCTACGCGTAGACTACAAATGAAGTCTATATTTTAAATTTGATTAAAAATATGTCTAAGTACATGTCTAAAGTTCAACATATATTTTCTAAAATTCTACTCACATAACTTCTAAAATTCTAACAATCTTATTTGGTCTTTGACTTTTTATAAAACAATTTGGAGTAAATGTATATTTTTAATTTCAAGTATCGGATTTGGTTTATCGAGTCATATAATAAGAACAAAGTGTTGTTTCTAGTTTAAAGTATATGATTTGGATTATCGAGTCCTATAACAAGAACAAATTGTTTGCTTACGTTGCTGAGTGATGTTTATTATGATGAATTTTTTTATCACATTGAATCACAAGAGATTTTGAGCAACACAAAATTGTAACAAATGAGATTATAACAAAACGAAGCGAGAACTGCAAATAATCTATATCAATATGAATAACAATTTGAAATATGTGCAACTAAAACCAAATTTAGGCCTCTCTCTTAAGTAGGGGTAAGAAATAAATTATCATTCTTCATGTTATCACTAAGAGAGAATTGTAACTAGAGCATAAGAGACAAAGCTGCTTGCATGCTTCAGGCACACAGTGCAGCACCAGCTCTAGCAGGATGAGGGGCCAACCCATTTTCCCTAGCTTGGGAGCAACCTCCTTATGAATACTTGACCTCCAAATGTATTGGACGAATCAACGTGAAATGCCAAAAGGTTATACAGCAACGAAACTGCTTGTAAGTTTGCATGACTCCTTTGTTCGTAACACGGACTTTAATAGTCCAACTTCCTTGGTAAGGGTTCAACGACACAAGCGGATGAACCCCCCTGGTCATAGACATTCTTGCAGTTGGTGCAACATTACAAATACCACAGAGGTTATTCAAGCAACATTCACAACTTGACAAACAATATGAATCAAAGAAAGCTTTTGCTAAGAAAAAATAATTGCTTACTTTCCACTCTGCTCATTGATTATCTATGAAGCTGATTTGGCGACAAACTCATGGTTTGATTTCAACGTTATCACTGTGGAAGCATTAAACTTTGGCTTAATCTCTGAGGCAAGTGGAGAAGCAACAACTTCACATTTCGTTACAAGCATATATCTGAAACGTCAGATATAGAGAAGACAAAGATCAGTTATGTTCTACTTAAATAAATCCATTTTTTCTTTGATCATCAAAGAAGGGAAAGAGATTATTATTACTTGTGAAACGACCCAACCCGTAAATTTAAAAATTTTCTCTTTCGGATTATTATTATCACAAATAATAATCTTCAACGGGTAAACAACACAATACGCGAAAAAATATCAATCACAACATCCAATAAATCCCATACTTTATTGAATCTAAACCAACTCCAATTCCAAATTCAACAACCAGTTCAATAAACCAATTAACAATCCATCTCAGTTCCATAATTACTAACGCTCTAGCAATTCCAATAACAACGAGCAAACAATCGAGCCACTAGATATCTCTTCTTCCCAGCCACGATTCCATG
This sequence comes from Arabis hirsuta, assembly GCA_964056655.1. Lineage (NCBI taxonomy): Eukaryota > Viridiplantae > Streptophyta > Magnoliopsida > Brassicales > Brassicaceae > Arabis > Arabis hirsuta. Next base: position 8,782,644 of record OZ053301.1, on the reverse strand, counting down.
ATCATAACTTGTCTTTACCTGCATCAAATGGTTATACGAGATGCGTGATACAATACTAGGGTGAACAATCAACAAGGCAAAGCACGAACAATCAACACAAGAATCGCACAACTGCACATGCGTCAACCGACACAACCACCCTGTGTCGATCGATGCACACACTGTCTTGATCGACACAGAGCAACTGCATCGATCGACGCAATGTCAGAGATCGTAGAATCAAACCTATCCTCACATGGTTTGTTCTAGATCACATCACAATCAATTCCCTGCACAAATCCACTCAAAAACCACACGAAATCCACCAAATAACGATAATCAAATGCATCCCATTAATCCCTTTACCCAGATAAACCATGATCACGCACTCACCTTAGATCTGGAAAGGAAGAAGGAAGAAAAGGATGAAGAATGCGAAGAACATGTCTCCAAATCCGGAATCCACACCCAACTCGCGAACAATCACTCCAGGAACGATCTCCCAAGCCTCCCAAACGAATCTCCTTCTCACAATCTCTCTGGAAAACTCTCTGGAACTTTCTGGAAAACTAAAAGTCTCCAAAACGCGGATACTACCTATTTATAGGGTAGCCATAGGGTTTTCCCTTAAACCGGCCCATAAACCGACACTTCAATCAACCGATCCGGTTCGATTTAATCTTGCGTCGATCGACGCACGCCACCTGTGTTAATCGACGCAATACCAAAAATCACAATCTTTGGTTCGCGGTCCTTACAACTCTCCCCCAATAACACGGATTCGACCTCGAATCACGCAACACCGTCACACTACGGTCTACACACCTGGTACCAGCCCTCTGACCCAACCCGGTTAGCTCCACTGATACCAGCCCTCTGACCCAACCTGGCCCCCACTTGGGCAGCACTACCTAAGATCGACACTCGATCCCTGAAACTCCACTAGTTTCATACTATAATCCCATAACACCGTCTCACTACGGCTACCATCCTGACCAAACCTGGTCAGCACCACCTGAGATCACTTCCGATCCCTGAAGCTCATCTAGTCTCATACTTACAAATCACATCCAGACGTTATTGCTCATAACTCATACTCATAACTCATATACATATACACCATACACATTCTCAGGATCGTCACTCCTTGAGCTATCGGTATGCAGGGAAGCCACTATCCCCTGGAGAGAACCACAATCCCTCAAAGTATATGTAAGGAACCCACCGTCCCCTAGAGAGAACTACCATCTCTCGAGTATATGCAGGGAATCCACTATCCCCTGGAGAGAACCACCATCCCTCAAGTATATACATGAAACCCACTATCTCCTAGAGCAATAACTTTGCGACGTGCATCATAAGCACCTGCCGACTAAAATCACCTCCCGTAGCTCCATCATGACATCTACTATCCCGGAACGTCATCTCATCCATAACCAATCACTAGGTCATCCAAAACCACCCCCACTAGGGTGTTTCAACCAGAGTCTCTGAAAAAGACAAGTTCTAACTCACATAAAACCTCTTTTTCCAAACTTCCCTAGGAAATAGACAGGTTCTAAGTCACATAAACCTCTATTTTCCAACGCCATCTTGAGAATAGACAAGTCCTAACTCACATAGAACTTTCATTCCTAGGTACTCCTCCTAGACACATGGACAAGCTCTTACTTACATAGAATTTCCAGTCTAGCCATCACATGACACCACCAGTCATCATAACACATGACCCCACCAGTCATTATAACATATGATCCCACCAGTCATCATAACACATGACCCCACCAGTCATACCATAAGAACTCACGTCTTATAAACACATTAATAAGAAAACCCATCTTATTAATCTCAAAAATATATAATCGTTACATCACCAAACAAAAAAATACATAAACAACTCATAGCCACATGCTATCACAGACACTGAAACCAGAAAAAGACAACTCAAGCCTCCACTTGCTTCTCGAACCACTACAAGAACTTTGCCTTCATCCTCGCTTCTGGTTCCCAAGTCTTCTTCTCAATACCGTCACAGTCCCACACGACTCTCACCAACGCAGAACCTTGACTCTTCTCTCAAGAATCCTCATAGGTCTCGCTTCCAACGTCACGTTAGGCTGAAGACACTTCCGTAGCATTAACACATGAAATACCTTATGAAAAGCCTTCATACTGTAAGCTAACTCCAACCGATAAGCTACTGGCCCAACCCGTTCCACAACCTTGAACGGACCCATAAACCTTGGACTTATCTTATTCTCTAAAATGGATCTGTTAGGACCCTCAACATCACTGCCTTGAGATACACCAGATCTACCAGCTCAAACTCTAGCTCTTTCCTCCTTTTATCGGCATAACTTTTCTGCCGATCCTAAGCCTCCCTCATGTTCAACCTCAAGACAAGGATCTTCTCCGTCATCTTCTGAACAAAATCCGCACCAAACATGCTCATCTCCTCCACTTGGGTCCAGCATAATAGTGTATGACATAGCCTCCCATACAGAGCTTTATATGGAGTCATCCTAATACTCGCCTGGTAGCTGTTGTTATAAGCAAACTCTACCAGGTTCAGGTGATCCTCCCAATGACCATCATAATCCAGCACACGCATCCTCAACAAATCCTCCAGGGTGTGAATCGTCCTCTGAGACTGCCCATCCGTCTGAGGATGATAAGCTGTACTCATGTGCAACTTAGTGTCCATCTCAGCTTGGAATGCCCTCTAGAACTCTGAAGTAACCTCGGATTCCTGTCTGACACGATACTCGTTGGAACCCCGTGCAGGCTCAATATCTCTCGCACATACTTCTTAGCCAACACCGCCGCTCCATCGGTCTTCTTGATGACAATAAAATGTGTTGACTTGGTCAGACGATCCACAATCACCCAAATAGCATCATGCGTCCGCAAAACCGGCAAACCTGCCACAAAGTCCATGGTAATCATGTCCCACTTCTACTCCGAAATGGGTAAACTCTGCAACAACCCGCTCGGAACTTGATGCTCAGCCTTCACTAATTGGCACACGTTGCACGCTGCAACCCAGTTAGCGACATCTCTCTTCATCCCGACCCAGTGATAATACCGCTTCAGATCCCGATACATCTTAGTTGGTTTTGGATGAATCGACAACATGCTCGCATGAGCCTCTCTCTCATGATCTCCTGCCTCAGATCCTCATATTTGGGTACACAAACCCGCCCGATCACAAGTATCATCCCATTTGTTGAGACCAAATAATCTGAACCCGCAACCTTAGAAGCATCAATCAATCCCTGATCCTTCTCCTGAGCTACTCGAATCCTGCTCAGCAAATCTGCCTGGTTTGCCACCTCTAACCCCAACGACTCCTGTGAGATAACGCACAACCTCAAAGTGCCAATCTCACTCAATAATGCCTCCATATCCCGCTCCTGAGCTGAAACAACCCTCTTCCTACTCAACACATCTGCAACCAGGTTAGCCTTACCCGGATGGTACCATCGCCAGATCATAATCTGCTACCAACTCTATCTCGCGCCTCTGCCTCTGGTTCACCTCAGGTTGAGTAAAAAAGTGCTTCAGACTCTTGTGGTCTATAAACACCTGCACCTTCCCACCATAAAGATAAGACCTCCAAATCTTTAAAGCAAAAATCAGCACAACCAACTCCAATTCATGGGTAGGGTAGTTGCACTCGTGCTTCCTCAACTGCCTTGAAGCATATGGAATAGCCTTCCCCTGCTACATCAGTACACAACCCAGACCGACTCCCGAAGCATCCGTATACACTACGTAAGGCTCACCCAGCTCGGATAACGCCAACACTGGTGTACTAGTCAACATCTCTTTCAGCTTCCCGAAACTCTCCTCACAAGCTGAAGACCACACAAAAAGGACATCCTTCCCCGTCAGCTTTGTCATCAACTGCGCCATACTCGCAAATCCCTTGACGTACCTCATGTAATAACCTGTCAAACCAAGAAAACTCCTGATCTCGATGGCATTCCTCGGTCTAGGCCACCCTCTGATAGCCTCAATCTTAGCCGGATCCACAGAAACTCCCTCTGCAGACACCACATGGCCAAGAAAACTCATCTCTCGCTGCCAAAAACTGCACTTGCTAAACTACGCATATGGCTTCTGTTCCCGCAGCTTCTCCAGAACCACTCTTAGATGCACCTCATGCTCCTCAGAACTCCTCGAATACACCAGAATATCATCAATGAAGATAATCCCAAACACATCCAGATACTCCTGGAACACCCCATTCATCAACCTTATGAACGCGTGCATTCGTCAACCCGAAGGGCATCACCACAAACTCATAATGCCCATACCTCGTCCCGAAAGCAATCTTCCTAACATCCGCCTCGTCGATAGGAATCTGATGGTAATCCGAAACCAAATCGATCTTGGAGAACCAGGTAGCCCCACGCAATTGATCCAAAAACTCATCAATCCGCAGCAAAGGGTACCTGTTCTTCATAGGGACCCAGTTAAGTTCCCGATAATAAATGCAAAAACAAAAACTTTCATCTTTCTTCTTCACAAACAACACCAGCGTTCCCCACGGTGAAACACTAGGCCGAATAAATACCTTTCCTAAAAGATCATCCAACTGCTTCTTCAGGTCTTCCATCTCTGCTGGAGCCATACGGTAAGGCACCTTGGATATGGGAGTTGTCCCAGGCTCCAACTTCATCGTAAAAGGATCTGACCGAGACGGCGGTAATCCCTACAACGACTGGAAAACATCCTGGAAGTCCTGAACAACTCGAATATTCCCAACTGCAACCTCTCTAACATACTCTGGGATCACAATCGTCACCAAATACGCCTCAGATCCCTTCTCAACCAGCTGCTCCGCCTTAATCGCCGAAATCACGAGACTCCTAGAAGTCGGCTCACTCCCTGATAAACCTACCTCTCAGCCTCTCGCTCAAACACAACTCATCCCCAATGATAATCCAGATGGACCCTGTACCGGTCCAGCCAATCCATACCTATGATGACATCATACAGCTCCATAGGACTGATAATCAAAACTGCTGGCATCATCTCTCCCGCCACCAGAATATCTATACCACGAGTCTGCCCGAAAGTAGCCAAAGACTTGCCACCAGCAACCTTAACTACTCCTGACTGCTCACCGGAATCGCTTCGGATACCGTTCATCTCTGCACACTCCAGAGTAATAAATCAATTTGTCGCTCCAGAATCAAACAACACATGAGACTCACAATCGCCCACTACTAAGGTCTGTGCACAAATCTCTTGTGCCTAAGAACCCTACCATTCTATCACAGACTCACAAATTTCAAAACAAATAAAAATTCAAACACCAGAATTTAACAAATCAAGTTCTGAAATTATCTGTGATCGGTCTAGCACTAGAACCACCCGCCTCCACCGAAGTGAACACCCACGACACCGCTGCAATCTAAACCACCGGCTCACTGCCGCCATCGCCATCTGCTACAGTTTGGGACACCTGGGCTTGATATTCCCCGACTTCCTACAATGAAAGCACACTTGCGCTCCCCGAGACTCACTCATCTTCAGACAGCTCGCTACTTGGTGATCCATGCTCCCACACCCGAAGCATCTCGAACCACCCTGCTAAACCAATGGACTAACCACCACAACCTGCTCTCTCAGGTCATCAATCGCAGCAGCTGTCTCCACCAGCTCCGCCCTCGTGGGGGAACCTACTCACCCTACAGCAAGTCCTCAGATATGGTCGAAGTCCCCTCAGGAACCTCTTCACCTGGGCCTGCTCGCCCTCCAGATCTCTACCGGCATGAACCAGAAGCCGACGAAACTCAGAATCAAACTCCCAGACCGACCGGTCACCTTGAGCCAACTCCCAAAATCGTAAATCCAAGCGATCCACCGTCTCCTGCGGAAAGTACTTGGCATTGAACTCAGCCACAGAATCCTCCCAGGCCATATCTGCCTGAGCTCTCCTAGCCACCACACCTCGCCACCAAAGATGTGTATCACCATCAAGGTAATGAACCTCCAGGTCCACCTGGTATCCCTCTGGACACCTGAGAGACTGGAAATTATGCTCCAATCTGCTCCTCCACAAATTCGCCTCCTCAGGCTTGGCACCACCCGAGAAAAACCCGGTGCCAATCCTCTGCATCTGCTCAATCATCCTAAGATAGGATGGAAGCTCCTCTGCAATCGCCACACCCGGCTGCACCTCAGCCATACCCGGCTGCATCCCAGCCACACCTGGCTACGCTCCCGGAGCATGAACCAGAACCGACACCTCACCTGGTAACTGCTCCATAATCAACTGTAGCAGACCTGCTAAACGATCATCTCGATCCTGGGCAAAACCTACTGCAACACCCCCACCTGGGCCCACCGCATCGGGACCCACACCAGCCCCTCCAGCCCTCACACTAGTACTCATGGCGGCCACACCCACGGACCCCTTCTGAAACGTCTGCGAATCTGCCACCTGCTCTTACGTGGTCCCCTAGGCCACACTTGCAGCAACAAACTCACTCTCGAGTCCATGCCCACCACAACCACCTCGGCCTCCACGATCCCCATGACCTCTGCCTCTAGCAACTCTAGCCATCTGACTCTGCACTACCATACAAAAACTAAGTATACTAGAAAATAACAAGTCACGAAAAACACATACCGTGGAATCTCTTTGAAGGCTCGGAGAAGATGATCTAGGACTCCAAACCCACACAACAATCAATCGACTAACTCACATAATCAATCAGTTGCACCCGCCCTAGAACCATAAGGGCTCTGATACCAAAATGAAACGACCATACCCGTAAATTTAAAAATTCTCCCTTTCAGATTATTATTATCACAAATAATAATCCTCAACGGGTCAACAACACAATACGTGGAGACAATACAATAATTAATCAATCATAACATCCAATAAATCTCATACTTTATTAAATCTAAACAAACTCTAATTCCAAATTCAATAACCAGTTTAATAAACCAATTAACAATTCATCTCAGTTCCAGAATTACTAACACCCTAGCAATTCTAATAACAACGAGCAAACAATCGAGCCACTAGATCATCTCCTTTTTCCGGCCATGATTCCACTATCACACCTTGTCTTTACCTGCATCACATGGTTATATTAGATGCGTGAGTATTATCACAAATACTCAGTGAGACGGTCATTCCATCCACTACGCTATACAGACAAGCATAAGAAAATGATACAATAACAGGGTGAACAATCAACAAGACAAAGCACGAACAATCAACACAAGAATCGCACAACTGCACATGCATCGATTGACACAACCACCCTGTGTCGATCGATGCACACACTGCGTCGATCGACACAGAACAACTGCGTCGATCTACGTAACGTCACAGATCGTAGAATCGAACCTATCCTCACATGGTTCGATTCTAGATCACATCACAATCGATTCCCTGCATAAATCCACTCAAAAACCACACGAAATCCACCAAACAACGACAATCAAACGCATCCTATCAATCCCTTTACCCAGATAAGCCATGGTCACGCACTCACCTTAGATCTGGAAATGAAAAAGGAAGAAAAGGATGAAGAACGCGAAGAACAGGTCTCCCAATCCGGAATCCACACCCAACTCACGAATAATCACTCCAGGAACGATCTCCCAACCCTCCCAAACGAATCTCCTTCTCACAAACTCTCTGGAAAACTCTTTGAAACTTTCTGGAAAACTAAAAGTCTCTAAAATGTGGCCACTGCCTATTTATAGGGAATCTCTAGGGTTTTCCCTTAAACTGGCCCGCAAACCGACACTTAAATCAAACCGATCCTGTTCGATTTAACCTTGCGTTATCGACGCACGCCACCTATGTCGATTGACGCACGACAAAAAATTGCAATCTTTGGTTCGCGGTCGTTACAATTTGTTTTCTTGTATACTTGAAATGAAAGAAAAATAATCTTGAAAGATACCTCAAAGTTGTATGCTCCAGGATAGTCATACTTCTGCATATTGATCTTTAAGTGATGAACAATTACTTCTGCACATACCTAAAACAACAACAACAAGAGTTACAATATTAAGAACAATGTCAAACAAATCTCAGTAACAAACAAACATCACCAGATTAGTTTTAGAGATTGCAGAGACAATTACTTTGGTTTCGTACGCCATGACATCATAGCGAAAAAGTCCTCTTTTGAACCTATCCTCCCACTAAACACACAAGTATTGACATTCACAAGGAGTAAGACTCTTTGAAGCAATAAAATAAAAAATCAAAGTAACAACTAGGTGTTTTATGTATATATGAATTTACCTCTCCGAGAACTCGAGCCTTGATGCTGCTTTAGCGTATTCAAGCTGTGACCCCACTAACAGAGAACTCGAACTCGAACCTTGATGCATCTCTGGCGGGGTATTTAATGCGGCTGAGGATTTTAAATAGGAGGAGGCGGTTGATGGTTCTGAATCGTAAAGTGGAGGCGAGTTAACCTTGAGCAAATCTTGCTATGCAAACTCAATTTCACAGTTTAACGAAGGATAATCAACCCTAAAATCGAACATATCTATAAGATTAGCTTACCTTGAAGGCGGTCTCAGTTCTCAGCCTCCTTACGAAGAAAAGCATGACCGTAAAGTCCCGATCTGAGACTATCCATGGTTCCATGCTCCAAATCTACAGCTAGCTTCATTGTAGAGGAGAGGAGAGGGAGATGGATCGAAAGTGAAAAAGAGAGAAAGAGAAAGGGAGACCAAAGTGTTGGCCATGTGTAGATCTGAAGGGGAGAATTGAGAGAGGAATTGTTGCGCCGTTTGAGAGAGAGAGTGTGTCGAGGGTTTTTAGGATTAGCTTAGTAAGTTATTTATATATGGAGGTTAAATATCCGGTTAGGTTAAATAATTCGGTTTAGCCGACTTCGTTTGAAGTCTCCGAAACCTTAAACTTTCTATGAAACCTTAAACTCTAAGTAGACTTCACATGAAGTCCACATGTTGATGCAGACTTCCAGCGAAGTCTGTTATCCGAAAACCAAATTGAATATTTTCAAAGGATTATTCAAAATCTTAAATCAAAACTTATAACAAACATCCAAAACGTTTAATGTATTCACAATTTAACACTTATATACAAATTTAACTCTAAATGTAACAATATGCATTCCCTTATTTTCAATGATTATTCGAAACCTTATACCAAAACTTATTTCAAACATTCAAAACGTATAATATATTTACAAGTTAACACTTTTATGCAAATTTGACATTTTAAATATAAAAATGATAAACCCTAACACTAACTCTAAGTGTAAAAACATGTTTGCAACCTATAATTACCCATATTTCATACTCGTAGCTCGGATAGATACGCCAAATGACATACATAACTCAAAATTTAACATCCCCTAATAGTTAATTCAACTCTAAAACTCAAACACTACACTACGATTTGTAGAACTAAACCCTATACCATCCAATCCCTAAACCCTAAACCATAAATAAGAATCTAATTCCTAAAACTAAACCACTACAACGATAAATAAACTCATGAAAATTATAAATATCAAACAATAATAACTACCAAAATGTCACCACATCAATATCCAAACAAATGTTATGATGTACCTTATTTGGTAACTCTTTGTTTAGTATATTATGTATTTCATTCATAACCTAATTTGTCTAAATAGGTTTAATTTGTGAAATTTTGTGAAATTTTATTTTTCATACTTCACAATTGTTTATAGTAGGGTCATCAATCAAAAAATTTTATCAATTTTTTTTGTTAATTTATAAATTTAAATTTAAAATATAATTAAACCACAAAAGTAGACTTCATAACCTAATTTGTCTAAGTAGGTTTAATTTGTGAAATTTTATTTTTTATACTTCACAATTGTTTATAGTAGGATCATTTATATCAAAAAATTTTATCAAAATTTTTTTTGTTAATTTATAAATTTAAATTTAAAATATAATTATTTAGTAGACTGCTTTGATAGTATACTAAACCACAAAAGTAGACTTAACATGGAGTCTAGGCGTTGAATTTCTGGCGGTAGTTTTCTGGTAGACTTCTATATTACGTAACAGATTTTGCTAGGATTAAAACAGTCATTATGGCCTCCGTTTTTTTGTTCGGTCATAAATGATGTTGTTGTAATTTCACTACTCCGTTGGGTTATTTTTCTCAAACATGAGATATGTGGGTTACACTTGTATTTAGAGGTCATTTTTAGTAACTTTCCCAAGGATCAATTGCAAGACTAACCAAAAAATAATAATAACTCATCAACTAACTAAAATGAGTTTACGTGGCTTAATCAAATCTAATAAAATTATGGCAAATGGTTAGGTTAATTATAAATTTTTTTTTGTGTGTTTCTGTTTTTAACATTTAAATATTTTCATTCAATAGAAAAAACATGTTCACAATGTAAAATTGATACAAGAAATAAATAAAAAACGTCGACTACAAAGACATTTTCTTTGTTATTCGATTCGCTGTTTGGTTGCTTTTGCGAGATTGATACGAAGAAACGAGATACATATGGATAAATAACACCAATTATTTTTTGTGTTATTGAGCCTAATTATCTTTTCTTTAATATTTTTTTCAAAAACAATGATATCAAGTTAGTGAGATCAATGAGTGTATACTTTACACGGGATTAGATGGTGAGATCAATGAGTGATACTAATCCATGTGTTTCAAACTTTCAATAACAACGATCCATTCTTTAAAAAAAATCCTATACCTCCACCTTCTTTGTAATTTCTTCTGCAACACTTTTTTTAGAAGATGAAATTCCATAAACATATATTTTTCTTCTACATTTGAATGTTCATCATACTTTAGAGAAACAATACGTTAATGTTTTCTTTTATTTGATAAAGCAATACATTTATGTTTTAAACAAGTTATAGCTCTTTGTTTTGTTTATTTAATTGCAATTGCTTTTATCTTCAAGTTGAGTTTGAAGTAGAATATCCAGAAGAATACATCACAGCGGTGATCATATCATGAAGTCTTATTTCAACGGAACCTCAAGTGATGACAATTGAGCTTGTAACCTCATATTCAAGATATGAGGTGCTTGGTACCGTGGATAGTAATAGCAAGAAGTACATGTTGAAGCCGAAGAATGGACTCGAACAAAGACTCGTAGGGTTCATTAGAATATCCCGTAATTCAATCAACGTTGTTGGAGCTAGATTTTATCTATAATCTTCCACTGCCAAAACAGAGTCTGGCTCTTCTTTGTTCTTAGTTCCTATGTGTATTTTGTATTCGCTTTTGGAAAATCATGTAATAACTCAAGTTACAAGTTGAAACTTTATAAAATTATTATGAAATAAAGACTTTAAGACAGTTTCGATCTTATGAAAGTATGAATTATGATGTGAAGTAAACAGATTCCTCTAGTGAATCAAAACGAGAGAGGGAGAAGAGACTTGCTTTTTTGGATTTTTGAAAATGAACAACAATTATGTGAAACGAATATGTAACTAAGTGAAAAATAAGTAAACCTATATAGATTAGTCAAAGCTTCCCGCTAACAAGCCTAACTGAAGACAAAGTTAGATTAACAAATTTAAGAATTGTCTAAATTGAGACTATAAATCTTACTAACCTCTTCATGTTTCTTGTTGATCTCATCCTGAGCAGCTAAATCAATCATGCTATCTAAATAGTTGGAGATTAAACACATTAAAAGTGATACATCAACAGCTAGATCATAGAGTTTGATTGTTTAAGGTTAAAAGTGATACGACACTCTAAATCTTACTAACCTCTTCATTCATTATGTGAGGGTTAAGGCTCCCATAGAGTTAAAGCTCCATCTTTTAGAATCTTAGTTCCTTTTGATTTGCTAAAAAATTATTTGTTTATAATGTTTTGAATACATTTATGGTAAATTTCTAAAGTTTAAAAAAATTGTATAGAACTATTTTTATTTGTTAAATATATAAGAAGTATATATTTGAATTCCTAAAAAAGGATATAAGTATAAGACAAGTATTATCTTATAAGACAAATATAAGAAGTATATATTTGGATTCCTAACGTTTTATCTCATTGTTGTAGTAACCATGTCGTGAATGTGTAGTCATTTTCACTAAAACCTAGATCGAATACACTTTAATTTTTTTTTTTGCAACGTTATCAATTTTTTTCTATACCTAAACTAAATCGAACCGAAATTTTATTCAGTATATGAAAGTTAGGGTTCCCTTCTTAGAGTTTAACTCTTTTTAGTTTGCTAAATATAAATAAGTGATTTAAATGTTTAGCATATTTTTTAATTTTTTTAATAAATATATAAATTGTATATCTATAGATTAAATAAAACATTTATTAGTATAAAATGAGTATTTCGTTATAATATTTTCTTTGATAACTCTATAAATATACCTTTTGTTCTATGGTTATGGTGTTTATCAACGTGAACATAGTTTTACCAAATTCTTTATCAAAATTTATTATTATTATTTTTAGTTTTACCCAATTCTTTATCAAAATTTATTATTATTATTTTTCATTGAAAATTGTTTATATAAAATCTATAATTATAATTCTCTGAAAATTATACCATAGTCGTACAAGATTACCAATAAAAACCATTGTTTCTCAAGTCAAAATAGAAAGAACCGGATTGAAACATTGCTTTGATGCTTTCTAGGACTGGGCATAAGACGGGTATCCTAAAAATTTGGATTACCCGTTACTTGATTCGGTATTTGACAAACAATATCTTTACTCCACCCGCAAAAGCAAGTACCCTATACAATGGGTAATCGGCAAAAATTCGTCGACCCGCCGGGTACCCGGCCTTTTACTTTTATCCGCCTAATTGTAACATAGTTTATCTATAATTAAAGTTGCAACTTATAGACCAAAGAAATGAAAGAGTTATTAGGAAAATAAAATAAAATCTCTTAATAAATAACATATAGTTTATAAAATTTAATATTATAAAATTTAAAACTTAAAACTTGTAATCCATCATTTCCAAAATTATCAATGACAATTCAAAAACACAAAAGATTGACGTTGTGAGTATTTATATATATTATATATTATACAATTTATTTTATAACTAAGTTTATTAAATATTAGTGATATAAAATGTGAGTATTTACAGATCGGGTAGCAAATCGAATACGAAGACGGGTAATGAGACGGATAATAAAAAAGAATGATATTTTTTATCTGATCTTTATGTGTGGGTATTAAAATTATAATACTTTTTATTTGACTTGAATATTATGGATATCCTATTTTTCGAGATGAGTATAAACCGGGGAACGGATAAAAGACGCTTAACAAGTATCTCTACCCAACCTCTTTCTAGCAAACCTTAAACTTTAACCGAAAAGGCAAATAAATTAAAAGATAAACCGGGTTTGACAGGTTCCTTCTTAATTGATTCCGGTTCTTTCCCCTCAGTTTTCCCTGTGTAAAATATTCCTCTCTTTCTCTCCTTCACAGTCACACCTCTTCGACAGAGAATCTCAGTCGCGCCGTCAACTTTTTGCAAAGAAGATATTTCATCTCTTTTCGATCCATAGAACGAAGAGCTTCTTTTCGCAAATCTATCTACAGTTCGATCTTTTCTTTCTTCAAGCTGGCCTTTGATCTCGCTTGTTTCTCAGGTATGATCGAGCTATATACCCTGTTTCAACAATTTTCCTGTATTTACTTGCTATTGATTTTGAAGTGTTCTCGCGTTTCTGGGTATTGTTAATATTGGACCTTACTCTCTGAATCTGTGGGGATTGATTCCTTTTGATCCATCAATGGGGGTTTTTCCGAAATTCGAAAGCATGTAACTTTACAGGCTTTCTGTTCACCTTCTGATCTATAGTGAATGAGGATCTACCAATTTTTTTAGGGCTAGTTTAATTCCATGAGTTTCTGTCATTTTTTTGAGGTTTTGTGTGAACAGACAAAACTCTCTTGTTTTTTCGAGTGGGGACTTATGTTTCTTGATAAAGGAACTAGATTTCTTCCCCTAACGTTGGAAAACATAATAACTGATATGTTGAACACAGGTGATATATCTTGTTTTCGCCTTTTATTCATAAGAATTTTGAATGTTTTTGCATTCCCTTAGAGGCATAGCTGAGGATATTGGAAGGTGGAATCTCAAATGGCTGAAGTTCCGGGTCAAATAAGCTGTACGGGCGGTGGAATTAGTCAATTGTTTGAGCGGGTATGCGATTATTCAAGAAGATTTTTGTTTCGGGTCATATCTATGGGTCCTTTACCCAATCATCTTGCCTTTATCATGGATGGAAATCGGAGGTATGCCAAGAAGTGCGGTCAAGAAGATGTGTCTGGTCATAAAGCTGGGTTTTCTGCACTTATGTCGATACTACGATACTGCTACGAGCTTGGTATCAAGTATGTAACGATATACGCATTTAGTATAGATAATTTTAGAAGAAAACCTGAGGAGGTTCAGTTTCTAATGGATTTGTTGCTTGAAAAGATCAAGGCTTTGCTTGAGAAAGAGAGTATCGTACATCAATACGGGATGCGGGTCTATTTTATCGGTAACTTGGCACTTCTAAGTGATCAAGTGAGAACTGCTGCAGAAGAAGTCATGAAGGCCACAGCTAAGAATAGTCGGATTGTGCTTCTTGTGTGCATTGCCTATACCTCGACAAATGAAATAGTACAAGCTGTTAAGAAATCTTGTATAAGCAAGTCAAATGATATTGACGTGTCTGGTATTTATAAACATGACGACACAGATAGTGATATAGAGGGAATGGATATGGAAGAACAGGAGAAGAGGATACAGCTGGTGGATATTGAGGAGAATATGCAGATGAGCATGGCTCCGGATCCTGATATAGTGATCCGAAGTTCAGGAGAGACGAGACTGAGCAATTTTCTCTTATGGCAAACAGGTAATTCTCAGCTCTTCTCTCCGGCTACTCTGTGGCCTGAGATTGGCCTGAGGCATCTGGTCTGGGCAATATTGGACTTCCAGAGAAACCATTCATACTTGGAGAAGAAGAAGAAACAATTGTGATTGTCCTGAAGGAGGCTTTAGTGAGGAATACAAAAGCCCTTGAAAACTCTTTTTGTTTTGGCTTTTATGTTCTTGCAGTATTAAAAGGAAACTTGGATTTACATAGAAGGTAATGTAATTTACAAAACGTTTGAGAAAGTTGATCCTGAAGACAGTTCACTTCATGTATTTGATTTGTACACTATATAACCCCTCAACTCTTGTGATATAATTTGAGAGTTTAGTCTCTCTTGCAAGCTGTGTCTTCGATTGCGATTAATCACTGTTGTGTATGAAGAAAACAAGTTCCAAAAGGCACAGCTCCTGTAAGAAGAGAGATGTTTGGGACATCAGAGCTAGCCACTTATGTCCACAAATCCATCCAGTCTTGTACATACATTAACACAATATACGTCAAGAAACCACCATTTGCTTCGGATCTTTAGAAGCCCTTTTGATAAATCTGGACCAGGGATCTATGCATAGCATGTGTGTGTGAACCATTGATTTTACGGAATCTGAAATTTAACGCCAAGTGATGAAACTATAGATTGCCTAACCAAATGTTAAGTGTAAATTAAGCTTGTTGCATTATCTTCTTCTTATTACATTCATAGCCCCAACAATGGCTAATGTAGCCGAACCCACCAAATTGATGTGTTTAAAGAAGTGTTGTACAGGATTTACAAAGTGGGATCACATTTATGGGATATAGTCCTTAAAGTTGTGAGCCTGGACAATACCCAAAAAGGGTTAGATAATTTAGATCGATAATGGTTTAGCTTTGGTTGAAATATAAAATGTCGGTTAAGCGATACAAAACGCAAAACCGGTATTGATATTCTCACCGAACCGGTAGTGAAGAGTACCAGTCGCGGGATAGTTGCCAATGAACCCTAAAAAGTAGCGACTCTTGCGCCACGGAACAAGCTCTTTGCCATGATAGTTGCTTAAAAAGTCATGGTTTCGAGTCTTTGCCATGGCGGGTTTCATTAAGCGCAGAGGAAACGTATTCTTTCAGTCTCAAACCCTAGCCGTGGTCTACTCCAAGGTGGGTCATTTTCTCTCTTTGGAAACTTACTCGTCTTTGTTAATCTCTCTGCCGCAATTGGTCGAACACTTCATCTGCGGGTTTCTTCTGGTTTCTAGTTGCAAAGGAGTAATTGCACGCTTGCTGAGGGAGTCATGGAGAAGTGTTCTAACATCCGTCAAGTTATTGATGAAGACATAAATTCAGGTTCTCTAGTGTTTTTTGTGATACTATACTACTTAGCTGGTTTGAGTCGTATGAAGCTAAAGGTTGTTCCTTTTGTTTTTGTGGATTGATTTCTTAACAGTTGATACATCGAAGTGGAAGAAGGTACGAGCAAGTGATGCTGGAATTAGAAATTCAATGATTCCGGAATCTTCTTTGAATGTCTTGAGACTACTCAGACGTCAAGGTTTGTGCCCTGAATGTTTCAATGTTTTCATATTAGCATTGATGTAGAAGAATAAGAAGAAGCTGAAGTATTTGTTTTTTCTTTGTCTTAAGGTTTTGATGCATACCTTGTGGGTGGATGTGTAAGGGATTTGATACTTCATAGAGTGCCAAAAGACTATGATGTGATCACTACAGCTAATCTTAAGCAGGTTTAATGGATTGGTTATCTGATAATGGTACTTGTTCAAGACATTATGTTTTGATTATTGCTTCGCTTATCTGTTTATTTTTTATATAGATTCGCCGGCTGTTTTATCGTGCTCAGGTTATTGGGAAACGGTTTCCTATTTGTCACGTGTGGATGGGAGGTTCGATAATTGAGGTCAGTTTTTTGGCCTTTGTACATAGATTTTGCCTAATTTTAGAGCTGTGCTTTTATCTTCTGTTTTAAGATCATGTATGCTTCTAACATTTTTCTTTTTGTGTTTTCCTTGACACTTCTCTTATAGGTGTCCAGTTTTGATACTGTCGCACAAAGTGATGGCGAGCATGAAGATGATTTGGGGAAGTCCGTAGAGAACTATGGTGTTCCACAGAATACAGAGCCAAACAAGAATAGCAGCCTCGTCAAAATGTATTCAGGTTGTGATGTAAAAGACTGCAGTCGCTGGAGGAATAGCTTGCAACGGGACTTCACAATTAACAGGTTAGTTTCTGTTATGTATGCCTCTGAAGCAAAGGAGTTGTGGTGTGTTTGGCTGCATCATTGAAACTCACAACTTACTTGTGGTATTAAATCTACGTGCAGTTTGTTCTATGATCCCAATGAATTAAAAATTTATGACTACGCTAATGGAATGGAAGACCTGAAGCATCTGAAGGTGACTAACTTTGCTTACTCGTTTTGAATTTATTTGTGTATGGTATTTAACCATTGCCTACCAACGTAAATGCAGCTACGTACACTTGTCTCTGCACATTTGTCATTCAAAGAAGATTGTGGTATGCCTTTTATGCTCCTCATAGCCTTCTATCTGGACAGATACTTTATTTAGTTTTGGTGTCTAACCGTTATATCATTTTTTCCAAAAACAGCTAGAATTCTCAGGGGGTTAAGAATTGCAGCTCGATTGGGTCTGTCACTTTCAAAGGATATTGAGACTGCAATACCTGAATTTGTTTCTTCTGTTGCAAATGTGGGACAGGTATTTTGACTGCTTGAATGTAGATATGTGTAGAAATAGATTCACGGTCTTAGCTATTACAATCATGCTCTTCCTTTGTTGCAGTTTAGATTAGTCATGGAAATGAATTATATGCTTGCGTATGGAGCTGCTGCGCCTTCAATCCTCCTTCTCATGAAGTTCAAACTACTTCACATTTTGCTTCCTTTTCAGGTATGCCATTTGCTTAATCGTCAGTCTCTTTAACTCTTTTTTTTTGTTGACTCTTAACTTAGATGAATTTGGATTTCAGGCAGCTTACCTGGATCAAGCTAGTAAAACATCTCAATTGAGTTCCTTGATGCTAGTGGTATGTGGTATCTTGATGCTAGGAGATTTTCTATAATCTTTTTTGACATTTCTGAGTCGGGTTTATTAATGTTTCAGAGGTTATTCTCCAATATGGATAAATTGGTTTCCTGTGAGCGACCTGCCGACTCCAAACTATGGTTCGTTATTTCGTTATTTCTATAGAAATATGAACCGTCTCTTCAATAAGCTCTGATTAATGTCCTGATTTGATTTGAACAGGATTGCAGTGTTGGCTTTTCACACTGCACTAGTGCGTAAGCCTCAGGAGGCTATCGTACTGTGCGCTTTTGCCTCACTGCTCTACCATAGAGATTGGAGCAAAGCTGTCAAATTTGCTAGAGAACATGAAAATTCAGTACCCAGATACCCCCCTGAGGTATCTAAATCTTCGGAAAAGAGATCTGATGAAGATCTTGCAGAAGCAGTTTCAGAATTCACATATCTAATAAAAGATACTCGATATGTTCTGACTGAAATGGAGGCTCTTCGGGAAGCCCTATGCCTATACCCGGATTTTAAAAGCTCTGGTCTGGTAAGTACGTAGTACATTTTAGTACGATAGAATTCATCATGTTAAGGCGTATATATATATACCCTGCTAAGTTTGCTGATCTATGTATGTTCTTGTACTCAAACTTACCTAGCTAATGTCTTTTCTCAACGTCCCCAAATCTCTGATTCACGTGGTTTCTTAGGTGTTTATACCAAAGAAAAAGGGGAGAGATGTAGCAGAGTGGTTTGCGAGAATGAGTGATGTGGAATCATATGAAAGCAAAAAAGAGGGATTCTCTATTGACTATGTCTCACTTGGGAAGGGAAATCCATGCGAAACAGGATTTGTTCTTGGTAAAATCATTCTCGACACTATCATCAAACAGCCAAATTCAGTCGAGAAGGAACTGAGCATCAGAAATCAAGTTGTTCCAGAAATCATCATGGAGAAGAAGACTGAGTTGGTCATTTCTAAACCGTCAAAGAAGGATAACAACGGTCAAGCTCCAGTCCATGGCTCAAAGGCATCATCTGTTTCTAAGGCTCAGCAAATGATTTTGAAGAGTATGAGAGAAGACAGTGAGCACAAGAATGACCAAGACACTGAGGTGTGTCGAGACTCAACCTTCTCTGGTCCAGCAAAGGATCAAGATCAGTCCGTAGTCCAAAAGCTGAAAAGACGACGTAGCAAAGAAGCACCAGTCTCCGAGGCGCCAAAGCCAAAGACTTCAAAGAGGTCAAAATTAGATGAGCAAGAGACTGTGGAAAGTCTTTATGGTCCAGCAAAGAATCAGCATCAGTCTGAAGTCCAAAAGAGTAACAAGCATGGCACAGAAGCACCAGTCTCTGAGCTGCCTAAGCAAAAGACTTCAAAGAACCGTTCAAAGGAGACACAGAAATTGAAACACAATGACATCCCTGTGAAGGAGATTCAAGAAGGAAAACATAGCTTCGACTCTGACAAATCTATGAGCGATCATTTAAAAGTTATTGTGAAACCAATTCAGCAAGTGTCCGACAAAGAGGAGAGCGACTCGTTATCATCAGAGAAGACAAAGAGACCGAGAAAACTCTCAAGACTCTTCAGGTGAAGTGGTCTCCCTAAGAGTATTTGGGGGCCTAAAGGGAAGATGGAGACCATCTTGAGGAGTCAGAGGGTCTTCCTTGAGTCACAATGTTTACTTGTACGGTAGCATTCATGAATCATTTGATTTCATCTTGTTTTGATTTGTTTCCTACTGGTAGAGAGAAATTTTTGCCCCGAGTAATATAATAGATGTAAATTAGATATTTATTTTGTATCTTTGTTTGATTTAGAATATATGAAATTAGATATTCTCACCTGATTCCATCCATCTTGGTTCTTTAGATTCTGTTGACTACACAGTTTTCTTCATTTTCATCTTTAGCTGTTCATGGTGTGAAATGGAAACTATTTTAGTTAGTTTGACCATTTTCTTTTGCTCTACAACTCACACTCGGGATTTTACGATTAAGCGATAACACTATAACACTACCACTAGGACAGAAGCCTCCTTCAGGCAAATTGACATGTTAAAAGTCATAATTTGAGCGGAATACGATACACCAAGAAGTATACACGATCTTGGGTTCCTAACACTGCCAACATAGTAATGATCTAAGATTGGTTTAGTTGTCTTTGCATAATTAAAGATTGATTGAAAATATGGTAGATGATGCAAAGCCATGTATTGAATAATACGATAATTTTTATAAGAAGAGATGGAGATAATATTGAATTCAAAATGATTTTATTCTTTAGGAGTGGTGAGAATACAATTCTGACAGGAAAAAAAACACACGCACAAAAGAAGTTTATAACGTTTCTTACATCTTACTTCCAAAATGACATTCAAGCCATAAACAATGAGAAGAACAAATAACCATCTTATCAAACAACTTGAAGTATACAGAATTCGAGCAGCGGTTGATGCATCCATGGCAGATCGGTCTAGTGTTACTATCGTTGCAAATAACTTCCACACTGAAAGGCTTGTAATAGAATGTGTAGCCTGGCTTCATATAGACGGAATCCCCAAATACGCACTTACAGTGGATAGTGATGTAAGGTTTGTTGCATGTATAGAACCATTCGCTTGGATCTAGCTTCTCCTCACATACTTCGCACCAGTACGTTTCATCTGAGACTTCTCCATAACAAAGGGAGAGAGGAAGTGCATCATATTTGTAGTGTAGTTTATCTGGAATGGTGGCACATGTATAACATATAATATATTGGCATATCGTGCATTGTAGATGGCGACCAGCACATCTGGCCTTGCAACCTTCACATAAAATGTCTTCGTATTCGTCAACAGGGATGGGTATAAATAAGGGATGTTCATGACTTTTGTGGGTGAAACATTCAGGAACTAAGATGCATCCAACATCTACCTGAAATCTTTTGCGATTGTAACGATCTCTAACATCACAATTATTTTTGGAGCACTTGTACATGAAACCAGCAGACTTTCGAGAACAGACGAAACAGCCCGTGGTCTT
Source organism: Arabis hirsuta (assembly GCA_964056655.1). Lineage (NCBI taxonomy): Eukaryota > Viridiplantae > Streptophyta > Magnoliopsida > Brassicales > Brassicaceae > Arabis > Arabis hirsuta. The sequence continues at coordinate 8,761,699 of OZ053301.1, read as the reverse complement.
ATAATCCCGCGGAGGAGTCGGGTCTAAGACAAGAAGGTGATGATGCAATGCATGATCTAGTTTCCGAGGAAGATTGGCACATACCTCGTGGAGAAAAAAGTTACATTGCACGCACTTATAGAAATCGCGGGAGTCGATATGAAGGATGCACGCTTGACATTGCTTGTCTGCGTCTCGAACACCATCGTACTTGTCAAGCTTTAGATAATGTTCATGACAAAAGTAGTTAATCAAATCGTCACCAACTTTCTTGAATGGCGCAACATCTTCAGCTTCACCAATTTCTTCGGGTTCCCATTCGAGCTCTCTCCCATCCCATACTTTTTCATGCGTTGCGCATTTAGAATGGACAACATAAGAGCAGTCATCATGATTGCAAGAATAATGGCCATACTTGACATCAATTGTCTTGTAGCAAAGACGACAGGAGGAAATTGTGGGTGAAAGAAAAGGAGTGTAAGAAAGGCGATGAGGGTGACGGGTGAGTTTTATGACGCGTGGTAAGTCTATACAACTCCTATGGACCACAAAGTTACATTGGAAACAAGCATAACTTGGCTCCGACCTTTCTCCCAACCCACAAGCATCACAAGGAAGCAAAAGTGGTCGAGGAAGGAAAATGAGGGAGTGGTGATGGTTTTTTGGATTTTGGATACTAGCAAGTGGAAATGTCTTGGAACAATCGGAATCCAAACAAAAGTTACAGACAGAACATCGGTAGAATGCACGATTTAGTGCCAACTTGTCTCCACACCAAGTGCAGTTATCGAAAATGTTACCAGGATAAGGTATGCCAACTCCCGTGTGTTCCTCGTCATAGCGTTGATGGTGATGGCTGTCATACATGATCCCGGTTTCATGGTTTAGGAAACTGAGAATGAGAGGATGTTGAGGGTGATAAGGATGTGTCATCTTCCTTGGCCACATGTAGCAATATACATGGAATTCTACATCACATGTGCTACAGTAATAATAGTTCTCATCAGCAGCCATAGGTTTTTGGCCGTCTGAGCCTGCAAAACAAATACCTGAAGGCTTTATTTTCGTTGGACCGGAGAGGGTGTGAGGATGAGCTGGTTCAGACAGACGACATACTGGGCTTTCAATTACTGGCCATTCTTCTTCTTCTTCTTCTTCCTCCTCTTCTTCTTCTTCTTCTTCCCTTAACGGCCCTTGTTCTTCCTTTACTTCCCTAGAAAGCATTACTTTTTCTTTTTTTTTGGTTCAAAATTTGTTTTTTGGTTGTTATGATCAAATATGCGTATATATATTTATGTGAACGCGCAAACACAAGTAAATTAGTTAGCACAATATTTTCATATAAACAATAACCCACGATACCGTTTATATGATTAAGAATGACCCAAAATGCAATTTTATATGATCGAGTTGTCCCCTCCAAGCACGTCTCCAGGCTGTCCGTCCTTAAATCAAATAATATATAGTAATAACTTATTTGACATTTGACGGCAATTTAGCCAAAGTTTAATAGTGAAATGACAATTATCAGAACAGTAAGACAAAATAGTTACAGGCTGTTTCGATCTACTTAAGAATAAAAAGTCTCTGTTTATTTGGAAGTAGAGGGGAGCACTAAAGATTTCTTCATAACCATTGACTTTTGAATTTGGTTAAATTGCGCCTACCTTCAATATGTTTTCCATGAATTGTGAATCTTGGGAATTTCACATATACTTGTTCATTTGTTATCTTTTCTCATACCCTTGGCACTTTTGTCCATGACTCCATACCGTTTTTCACGTATTCGAAAATCTATAACAACTAAATACTAAATCAAGATCAAAATCAAGATGGCAAGTAAATATGTTTTAATAAAAAATAATGTTTTATATTTTTATATGTGTATTCGACAAATTTTATTTTAATCATCCGATAAATTAGAGAGTTTCATTTAATGAATAAGAATGTAATATGATAAAAACAAAATAAAAAAATATATCTTATTTTCTCTATTTGTTTACATGGGTAATTGCGAAAATGTCACTTTTGAAGTGACATTTTTCAAAAGTACTACTATAAATTGTCCATATGAAAATATATTACTAATTAAGAATTTTTAAACCTTAAATCTTAAAATTCTAAACTCTAAAATATGTTTTGACCCCAAACAAATCTTAAACCTTCAAAACGAAACTCTAATACAACATAGTTAATCATTCGAAACAAAATAAATAACACTTTAAAAGTGGTATTTATAAATAAAAAATTCTTGTTTATAAGTGATATTTAAGGTGTACACCACTAAAGAAATGATTTAATTTTTATTTTTTTTATGAAATAAAACATCAATTATTATTTATCTAAATAGAATTCCACCAATAGAAAAATAATATAGATAATTTTTTTTTTGTCACAAACGCATTTTTAATATTGATTACACAAATACATTTTCACTATCCTAAAACCAATAAAAAACATAAATGCCAATAAAAAAAGAAAAAAAGAAAATAGTGTTCCTAATCCGTGCTCAAAACATCCATTTAAATCAAACAGAGAGTATTGAATAACCTGTTGCAAATAAATGGCGATATGTCATATCATTATTTATTTATTTATTTATTTATTTGATATCCATGGGAAGTTGACATTCTCTTTTTTTTTTTTTTCTTCTATAGATAGTCTCTCAAACTCTTTCTTTTCCACTCTCAAGTCGCAACAAATGAAATTATCTGTCGTAATGCTCTTATTTCCAATGATTTGGCACTGAGGAGGCAAATGTAGGATTAGATGTATATTCCTTTTGCTCCGAGAGAGACTAATTCCACCGAAATACGTACCAATTCAGACAACTTTTTGTTCTTGATAAAAGCCAATTCAGACTACTTCTTATCATTTTCTAACTACGTTTTATGTTATTAATTGCCAATTTGTAGACAATTTGTCAATTTGTAAATAAGAGGCAATTGATACCGTCAGGCTAGTGACAATTTGTATAAACTTGTCAATTTCTTCAAATCCCAAATGTCTTCTTATTTTCTACCTTTATAAAAATTAAGGAGTTATGTCTTCTTTTTTGGTTTGTTTTTCATAACTCCTTAAATTCTTGTTCAAAACGAAAGAAATCTTTAGTTTTTTTTTCAGCCATCAATCACGGCAAGAACTATTAGTTTACCGTATCAGATTCCATTAAATTCGACTCTGTTTGACTTGCATACAACGGAAAAAGGTATATTGTTTCTAATTTTATTCACCTATTTATTTTCCATTTTCTCTATTATATTTCTTGTGTTATTTTCTTTCCATTTAAACAAACAACTTTTTTTGAGCAAAACAAACAACCTCTGCATTGATCTCATTTTAAATGTAATATGTAAACCTAAATATGGGAGTATATGTGCTTTTTATTCTTCGCTTTTTAACTTAAATTAGTTTGATTACTCTAATTCGCAGTGTAACATATAAAGAAGAAGAAGAAAAAAGACAAAAGAGAAGGAGCGATGGCCACAGAGAGAGAAATGTTCAGCGCTTCTGGTCCCTTCCATCTTACCTCTATTGATTGGTACTCTTTCATTTTATTTAACTAATTTCCTTACTATCTCATTTTATTTAACAAATTTCCTATTAAAATAACAATTGATTTATGTACCAATATCCAACTTATTCATTTTCTTAATATAATTCTCCATTTGTACTAATTTGCAATTCATCCTTGTATTTTAACAGGAAAAATTCGCAGCATCGAACCTCAGTGACGTCATGTTTGGTAAAAGGAGTGTACACAATGGAACTAGACAGACAAATGAATCGGGTAGGTCTCGAATCACAAGCCAAGTCCTGGTGGGAATTTTTCCACTTCACTTTACTCGAAATCTTGATCGACGAAACCGATAACTCCATATATGGTGCCATTTTTGAATACAAGTCCTCGGACCAAGAACTCTCTAATTTGGGAGTATCTCCGCGTTACGTGATCGCATTCCGCGGAACAATCCTAAAATCAAAAACTTGGTTTCGTGACGTTTCACTTGATCTCCGCTGCGTCTTCGACAACCTTCATCATGGCACTAGGTTTGTGCACGCTATGGAAGCAATCCATACTATGGTGGCCAAACACGGCCAAAGATCTGTTTGGCTCGCGGGGCACTCTCTAGGAGCTGGCTTAGCATTGCTAGCCGGAAAGACCATGTCAAAATTAGGGTTCTTTCTTGAGACTTACGTTTTCAACCCGCCCATCTCGTCTATCCCTCTTGAGAAGCTACTTAACCACAAATTGCTAAATGATGGAACTCGGATCGCCGGGAGTTTATTGAAAGCCGGCGTAGCTAGGATCTTTAAAGATACTAAGGTAAATAAAAAAACCTTTATAAGTAATTGAAATTTCTGCTCTATCCATATTATCAACTTCGTTTCCATGTTGGTCACTCTAGGCTTTATTCGAAATAGTAGATTTTTAAGTTGAATTTCTTAAAAGAAACTAAAAACTTTTTTTGATATTTTTTTTTATCTTTTAACTATTGTTATAAAAAAGGTTCAACAAGATGATCTAGCTATAAATATAGCACCATGGATACCTCATTTATATGTGAACCCAGCTGATCCAATATGCTCAGAATACATTGGTTATTTCAAGAATAAATCCTTCATGTCTAAGATGGGATGGAGCGAAATGGAGAGAATTGCTACTAAAAACCCACTTAGGAGTCTATTTATGGTTGGAAAAGTAGGAACATCATCACTGTCATATTTGTCAACTGAGCCTCTCCATCTTCTATCATCGGCTAATATGACTGTAAACCAGCGCGGATCATATGATAGTATGGTAGCTCATGGGCTTCACCAATGGTGGGATCCTTCGTTTAATGGCGAGTGTGTTTCTTACAAATTTAATGCATGACTTGAGCTTTTGTTGTTGCAATCGTTTTGAAGTTAACTAAAAATAATGTGTGATATATATACCTTTTTTTTTTTGCTTGAGATATGTTTTTGTTTTGTTAAGGTATATCTAACATTCCTATTCATATTTGTTGTACACTATGCCAAAAATTCCAAATTTATTAATTATAAACTTTAGCTTACATTCAAATCCATTACAAACTAAATATCTTTCACGGTCTAGTAAAACCATTTATGGCCTATTCCGTTTCGGAACTATTACAATTATCTATGCCGGATGTCTAAACACAGAACCATGAACAAAAATCCTTCTCAAATAACTTATAGTATACGAAATTCGGGCAACTATTGTCACAAGTATAACAAATTGGTCGAGTATGACTACCTTTGCCAAGAATTTTCATCGATTCAGAGCCGAAATAGAACGTGTAGTCTGACTTGATATAAACGGAAGATCCGAATATACACTCAAGGTGGATAGTGATGCAACATTTGTTGCATGTGTATAACCATTCTCTTGGATTAACTTCTTTCTCATATACTTCACACCAATATGCTACCTCTGCACCTTCTCCATAGCACAGTGAGAGAGGATGTGCATCAAATTTGTAGTGTAGCTCATGTAGAATGGTAGCGCATCGCAAATGTGCATAAAGTACATTGCAGATAATACTCAACACGAACAATATCTTTGCAGCCATCGCAATATACGGTACCTTTTCTTGAATAAGAAGTGGAGATGAATAAAGGATGTTCATGACTTTTGTGGGTAAAACAATCAGGAACTAAAATGCACTAACATCTATTTAAATTGTTATCTCTGTAGAACTTTGAATCCTCAAAGTTATTAAAGATCGGACAATCACAGATTTTACTCTGTTTTTGTTTCTCTCTTTGTTTCTTGTGCAACACTCCTCTGATTCTCTCTTTGGTATATTGCTCTATTCTTGTAAACGAAAACCACACACTTTTATTAGATATGCAAATTGTATTTATAGGATTACATGACACAATTTGGTTAAGGGACACGACTCTAGAGGACAACCCAATGTGGAGACACATACAAACATGTGTAACTGTTTTGCGGTTTCTATTCGCATCTTTTCGGTGATACTAATAGATTTCATAAAACAGTTACATAACTGTATAATATACTTATATAATATATGACTCTTCTAAATAATTAAATAAAACATGATGAAGACTTGATCACATCCAACACTCCTCCTTGATCATGGCTTCATCGTTACGCCTAGCTCTTCTCGTAGAACCTCAAACCTTGTTGTGTTTAAGGGTTTCGTTAATATGTCTGCTATTTGTAACTCTCCTGGACAGTACTCAAGTTTGATCTTACCATTCTGTTTAGCCTCTCGAACAAAATGATATTTGATGTCAATATGCTTGGTCCGACGATGTTGAACTGGATTCTTTCCGATTGCAATCGCTGATTTGTTATCACAGAAGATTCTTACACCTTTCTCTGCCTTGAATCCAATCTCATTCACCAGTCTTTGTAACCATATTGCTTGGTTTGCTGCTGAGCAGACAGCAATGTATTCCGCCTCGGCCGTTGATTGGGCAACCATCTTCTGCTTGCTATAATTCCAACAAAATATACCTGATCCAATCGTAAAGACATAGCCACTTGTACTCAACTGATCCGCCCCAATCGCTATCAGAAAATCCCACCAACTCTGGTTCTTCTACACGCTTGAAATGAATCCCATATGTCAAAGTACCCTTGACGTATCTAAAGACCCGTTTGGCTTCTTGAAGATGTTTCTTTAACGGAGATGTCATGTAACGAGACAAGTAAGAACTTGCATACATGATGCAGGTCTAGAAGCACAAAGATACAATAAGCCTCCAATCATGCTTCTATACTTCGTAACATCTTCAAGCTTTTCATTTAACACCTCCTCTGTTTTGCCGTGAGGAGTCAATAGTGTTGATAGGCTTTTGCAATCTTGCATCCCAAACTTTTCCAAGAGCTTCTTTGTGAGAGAAATATACCTTCTTCGTTTTGTGTTACTTCCATACCAAGGAAGTAATTTAGTTCGCCCAAGTCCGTCATCTCGAACTCACTCTTCATCTCCTCCTTGAATCGTTCAATCTTCTTCATGTTGCTTCCGGTGATTATTATGTCATCAACATACAAACTAACCACAAATATATCCTCCAAGTCTTCTTTACATAGAGTGCCGCATCATTGATACTTCTCTCAAAACCATTTTTGGTGAAGTAACTGTCAATGCGTCCATACCATGCTCTAGGTGCTTGCTTTAAGCCATAGAGCGCCTTGTAGAGTTTAAGAACTTTTCCTTCTTCTCCTTCTTCTACAAATCCCGGTGGTTGTTCTACATAAATTTCCTCTTCCAAGTCTCCATTTAGGAATGCTGACTTTACGTCCATTTGAAAGAGTTTCCATTTGTGTTGAGCCGCAATCGCCATTAACGTTCGTATCGTATCGTATCTTGAAACTGGTGCAAAATTTTCAAGATAATCCACACCAAATTCTTGTGTGAATCCTCTAGCCACCAATCTTGCCTTGTGTTTGATTGCTTCTCCACTTGCATTAGTCTTTAAACGAAAGATCCATTTGACACTAATCACCTTTTTATCGCTTGGTCTTTCCACAACTTTCCACGTCTTGTTCTTTTCTATCATTCGTAACTCTTCTCTCATGGCTTCTATCCATTCCACGTCATTCATTGCTTCCTCCACAGCCTGAGGTTCTTCAGCCATCATTAGACACATCTCGTGTATATGGGCCATCTCTTCATTTGTTTGTTGCATTAATTCGTTGGTCGATTTGAAACCTCTTGGACCAACTGATGTTTCTCCTTCTTCAACCATGTTTTGAACTCCGCTATTTGAGATTTGTAGTTGGTTGAATGCATCACTTACTTGTTCTACTTGAGTGTTTATATCGTTATTTTCTCCTTGATCTCCTTGATCCCTTGAAGACTTGATCTTGAATTTTGAAAGAATCGTTTTCTTCACCTCCTTCTTATTTCGGTTCCAAGTCTTCTCTTCATCGAATGTCACGTCTCTTGACACTTCGATCTTCTCTTCACTTAGTAAGAACACTCTGTATCCTTTTGATTCATTGCTATAGCCAACGAATATCCCTTGCTTGGCTTTAATGTCCAGTTTTCTTCTTTTTTCATCTGGAACGTGTACATAACATACACACCCGAATATCTTCAAGTGATTTACACTTGGTTTCTTCCCACTCCATACTTTTAATGGAGTCACACCTTTCTCCAATGGCTTAGATGGTAATCTATTTTGCAAATAAGTTGATGTTGCAATAGCTTCAGCCCAAAACTTGTTTGATAAATTCCTCTCCGTGAGCATCGATCTAGCCATTTCCACAAGCGTACGGTTCCGTCTCTCCGCAACACCGTTCTGTTGTGGGGTATAAGGTGTTGTTACTTCATGATGTATGCCACTTTGTTGACATAGCTTGATGAATTCTTTTGATAAGAACTCACCTCCTCCATCCGTTCTAAGCCTCTTAATCCGAGTTTCCGATTGATTTTCCACATAAGGCTTGAATATCTTGAATTTTGAGAGCACCTCACTCTTACTCTTCATAAAATACACCCATGTCATCCTTGAATGATCATCAATAAATTTTAGAAAGTACTTACTTCCATTTATTGATTCGGTTTGCATTGGACCACATACGTCCGAATGTATGAGCTCTAGTACGTTGCTTGTATTGCTTTGAGAACTTTTTGGAAAACTCCTCCTTGATTGTTTTCCCATCTCACAAGACTCACATACACCTTTTATCACTTCGAACTTTGGAAGATCTTTTACGATCTTCAGCTTTTGCATTGTCTCCATCTTGTCGTAGTTTACGTGACCAAAACGCTTATGCCAAAGATTTGTCTTCTCTTCCTTTTCTTCGAATGCAACATAAGCATTTTCACTTGTGTTTTTTCAACGTATTGGAAAACTCTTGTCTTCCATATTGATATCCAAAATCTTTCTCCTATTTGGATCTTGAATCATGCATTTATTGTCTTCAAAAATAACCCGATATCCATTAGATATCATTTGAGAGACACTTAGCAGATTTCTTGCTAGTTAGGCACAAGTAGTACATCTTTTATGACATGTACTCCCTTTTTCGTAGCAACTCGTATATCTCCTGTTCCTTCTGACACGATTTTCTCACCATTTCCAATTCTTATGGTGATTCTCTTGCTACGATCCAAGGTGCTGAAGTGTCTTGCTTCTTTAGACATATGATTGGTGCATCCGCTATCCACCAACCATATCTCTTCACTGATTTGTGAAGCTTCTTCTTCTTCAACGGCACTAAAGAGCATATGACATTCATTTTCATTTTCATCTTCTGACTCTTCAAGACTTAGATGTGCTCTTTCACTTCCTCTAAGTTTGCAATCTCTAGCTATGTGCCCTGGTCTATCACACACATAGCATTGTCTCTCGTTTTTCGCACTCTTTTGCGAAACACCTCTATTTTTCTTTCTAAAACAATCTACCTCATTGTGATTGTTTCTTTTGCACACGCCACACCACTTATTGGTCTTCTCATGACGTTTCTTGTCTTGCTTGTTTCCTCTTTTCGAACCAAGCTTTTCTCCGTAAAACGCACCCTCATTGCGTTCTTCTCGGAGACTTAACCGCTTCTCATGCGCTTTCAAAGTACCTATCATCTCTGTCATAGAGAGAGTTGATAGATCCTTTGTTTGTTCAAGGATAGCAACGAAGCTATCAAACTTTTGCGGCAAGGAGATAAGAACCTTTTGAACCAATTGGTAATCGGTCTTCTCTTCACCATGAACTCTTAGTTGATTACTCATGTTAATCAACTTGGTTGTGAAATCATTTATGGTTTCACTTTTCTCCATCTTCAGATTCTCATATTCTCTACTCAAGGTCTGAAGATTAATCATCCTTACTTGTGAACTTCCTTGGAACTCCATTTCCAAAGCGTTCCAAGCTTCTCTTGCGCTTGATGCGGGAGCAATTCTCAGAAATATTGAATCCGAAACTGCACTTTGAAGGATTTGGAGAGCCATCATATCCTTCATCAATTGATCATCTCTCTCTCTGATTAACGCCGGTGAGTTTTCAGGAGACGCTCTCACCGTAACTCCATTTTCGATAACATCCCATAACTTCCGAGTTTTCAAGATGGTAATCATCTTGATTTTCCAAAAACCATACGATTCACCATTGAAGATTGGAATAACTTGTTGCATTGTTGTCTCCATAGCTCTGATACCATGTAGAACTTTGAATCCTCAAAGTTATTAAAGATCGGACAATCACAGATTTTACTCTGTTTTTGTTTCTCTCTTTGTTTCTTGTGCAACACTCCTCTGATTCTCTCTTTGGTATATTGCTCTATTCTTGTAAACGAAAACCACACACTTTTGTTAGATATGCAAGGATTACATGACACACTTTGGTTAAGGGACACGACTCTAGAAGACAACCTAATGTGGAGACACATACAAACATGTGTAATTGTTTTGCGGTTTCTATTCGTATCTTTTCGGTGATACTAATAGATTTCATAAAACAGTTACATAACTGTATAATATACTTATATAATATATGACTCTTCTAAACACTTAAATAAAACATGATGAAGACTTGATCACATCCAACAATCTCATCGTCACAATCATTTTTTGAGCATGTGTACCTAAAATCATTGGAGTCACGGGCACAAGTTGAACAACCTATGGAATGGTAGTCGAGTATAGGTGAAGGGTCTAAAAACAAGAGGATGTCTATGCAATGCATGAGCCAATTTTTGAGGAAGACCAGCACATACCTCGTGAAGAAAGAAGTCACATTGTACGCAATTGTAGAAATCATAAGAGTCTATGCGAAGGATGCACGCTTGACATTGTTTCTTTGCATCTTGAACACTATCATACTTCTCAAGCTTTAGATGATGGTCATGACAAAAATACTTTATTATATCATCACCGACTTTTTTAAATGCCGCAATATCTTCAATTTCCTCAGGTTCTTCTGATTCTCACTCAAGTTCTGTCCCATCCCAAACGTGCCTATGAGTTGTACTTTTGGAATGTGCAACGTAAGAACATCCTTCATGATTGCAAGAATATTGGCCGTATTTGATGTCGACTATCTTGTAGTAAACTCGACAAGATTAAGTTGTGGGTGGAAAGGAGTGTGAGAGACACGATGTGGGTGATGCGTGATTTTTATGACACGCGGTAAGTTGATACAACTCTCATGAACCAAATAGTTACATTGGAAACAAGCATAACTTGGTTCCAACAAACTAACCAACCCACAAGCTTCACATGGAATTAAGAGGGGCCAAGGGAATAAAAAGAGTGAATGGTGATGGCTTTTTGAATTTGTGATAGTAAGAGTTGGAATATTTTGGGAGCAAGAGAAATCCAAGCAAAAGTTAAATAACAAACAACGATAGAACTGAGAGCCATCTCTCAAATCATCCCCACACCAATTACATTTTTTTAATATGTAACTAGCTGGTATGATCTCTCTTTCAGTGTTTTGAGTTGTGAGAGTAAGAGGATGTTAGAGGTAATAAGGGTGTGTGATCTTTCTCGGATAATAGTGACAAATATCATGAAACTCCACATCACAAGTTATGCAGTAGTAATGGTAAGTAAAAACCGGTGAGAATTCTTCTTTGTCGCGAAGCTACCCGATGGAGGGACTTTTCTGGGTCTACGGGAGAGGGTGTGAAGTTGTGTTGGATGAGATAGACGACATATTGGCTCTTCTTCATTAGCAGCCTTTTTTTTTCCTTTTCTTACAGTTTTGGTTTATGCTCGAATACTTAGGTCTGAGTGAAACATATATGACTCCCACTTCCATCGTGTCGAGATGACTTTACTAAATGTGAACACAAGTTAATTTATTTAGCAACTAAACAACGACCCAATAAATGGTGTTGTATATGATACTCTTATCTCTAGTACAAATTATATTATTAAGAATGACACAAGATTAAATTTAAATGGAGAATTCTCTCTCGATGGACGATTGTAACGGCTCTCTAGTTTGAAACTATGAGCGTTACTCTCATCGGATCTTCTTGGCTCCGGCAGCTTCTCTACGCCGGACACCAACAAGGTTACGCTTCGTCGGCACCAGCAACATCCGATAGATGTCTTGGCTGTGTTCTGGATGATTCTTGTCGAATGGTGGGAGATTAGTTTGGAGATAGCTTTCACCAACGGTACTGGCTTCTGTTGGATTTCCGATGCAGTTGCTGGAGTCCGATGAAGACGAATCAACTCCATCATAACATCTCTATGTTGTACGGATCTCAATCTCATGGAGTCAGGAACTGTGAATTTTGGATTTGAAAACATTCCATCTATAAAATCCTTCGCGATCCTTTTACAATAACAGAGGAGAGGACTTGTGGATTTCCATCAATGATAGCAATCACAGGGCTCCCTTCTTCCCCGCAATCACTGGGATCTCCATAAGTATCATCAATCAAGGACACGTGATTACAGGGATTATGATAAATCTGCAGATCCTTCGCAACCTTTGTTATCACGGTGGATCCAATCTTCCCCTTCTAAAGCATCGGCGCCCCTCCCTGTCTCTCATCATTCTTGTACCTCCCGGTATAGCCTTTTTGGCCCCAAGAGATGGAAGAAAGCGTTTATCACCCATCAAGATGCCGGATTTCGATGAATCTGCGATCCTTAAGCAATTGGAACAGACTTTGGTCTGTCGTGTGCTTACCCCGGAACAATCACACCGTGTCAAAGCCCTTCTCGCCTTCCTACCTACGGTTTGGAGATGTGAGGAACGAGTGAAGGCCTTGGATTTGGGGAAAGGCAAGTTTCAGTTTCCATTCGACCAGGAATCTGATCTCCAACAAGTGCTTGCGAAGAGGCCGTATCACTTTGATGGTTGGATGTTTGATTTGGAACGATGGGTTCCTACGGTCATAGCGGATTTTCCCTCCACCATTCCATTCTAGATCCAGATTCAGGGACTCCCGGTGCTATGAGGAGGGAGTGATTGAAATTAGAGAAGCTTTTGGCATGGGAGGTCCAACCACCGCGAGTCCAGGTAGTATTGGAGAGTGGCTCACCTTTGGTCCTGGATCGAGACCTGGAATTTAAGAACGGAGACATCCTCACAGTCCATTTCCAATACGAGAAGCTCGACTGTTATTGCAAAAGGTGTTATCGCCTAACACATGATAAGCTCGACTGCCCGGACCGGCGTCCAGCACGACAGGGCCGAGGTTAAACTCGCCGATATGGTGGGAACGAAGACAGGAGATGTAAGGGAGACAGGTCACGCGTGGATTATGCACCGGCCCATAGCCGCAGAAATGACTCGCAAAGAACAGAGAGGCTAGATACTCGGGATGGTTTGGAGAGTACGGCGAAGAAATCGGCCCGGCAAAAGCTTTTTGGAGACGCGGGACCTTCCACTGATCAGGCTTTGCTCGGACCTAGCAACACAATTGCTACCACTGTACCGAAGTTGGTCAAAAAACCTGAAGCGTCGGCTGGCGAGGACAAACGATTGGGGAAGAGGCCGGTGGATAGTGAAGTCGGAGACTTGTCGAATGGATCACCAGCGAGGAAGAAAGACAAAGATGACCGGCGACGCGGTCCGGTTACCTCGATGGGGGAGGTGACGAAAGAAACCTTTGTTAAAGCATCGTGGTTTAAGGCCTCGATGGAGGAAGCACAGACTGTCACTCAAGCAAAGCTCTGGAAGACCAGTGAAGGGACACAGCTTAATGTGACGGAGACGCAACCAGCGGTGGCGAAGGCGGCGGCTTCCTCTGTTAGGGATCCGGTGAAGATGCCTGCGCCTGAGCTAGGTCTCGATGGAGTCATTTCTCCATTAAAAGGCATGTTCCAAAATTTCGGCCCTTTAGCAGCAGCTTCAAAGGAGAAAAACTTGGGCCAAAAAGGGCCACGGCAAATTGGAAAACCCAAATCTGGAAAAAGCCCAAAAATGCTCTTGGGTGGGGAAGAAGATAGAGCACAGCCCTTTTAGGGGCGTTCGAGTGCAACAACAAGCCTCTATAGCGGTTAAGGCTTCACTTAGAGATCACACGACTCTTTGTGATCTTCCGCAGTCGTCGTCTTCGAGGACGGCTCTTCTATTGGGAAAAAACTTGAAGAAAATACAAGATCCAGTGGTTAAGGACAAACCCCTGGCAATTGATTAAATGATCTTAAGTTGGAACTGTCAAGGATTCGGTGGTTTTCTGACAGTTCGTCGGTTGCGTAAAATCCGTAGGAGGCTATTCACGAAAATAATTTTTCTTATGGAAACTAAACACGATCAAAGCTATTTACAAGAGTTGCAAGCGAAGTTTGGTTATGAGTTTTTATTTACTGTTGACCCGCAGGGTCTTAGTGGCAGTTTTGCCCTTATGGCTTTACCGGATTTTAAAGTTGAAGTTCTTTTTTCGAATAAGAATATTATCGATGTAATGGCTACTATGCACGGTAATAAAGTTTTTATCTCTTTTGTTTATGGAGAACCTATTGTTTTACGACGTAATGGGGTATGGGAGCACCTAACACAAATTAGCTCGCCCCGGAATGGCGCTTGGATGATGACCGGTGACTTTAATAAGATTACGGACATCATGAAAAAATAGGGGGACGCCCGCGGAGTGAGAACTCCTTTCTAGACTTTCGGCTGATGCGTAACAGCTGCGGAATGATGGACTTCCCCTTCATAAGGAATTGCCTTTCTTGGGTGGGAAGGAGAGGTCGAAATGTTATTCGGTGTAGATTGGACAGATCCATGGGAAATAAAGAATGGCATGATAGGTTTACCCACATGCGCACAGAGTATATGAGATTTATGGGCTCTGACCACAAACCAGTACTTACCCATATTACGACAAGGAGTTGTCAAGGGGCAAAGAAGTTTTGGTTTGACAAACGGTGGTTGTATAAACCCAATTTTGAACAAATCATTAGAGTTGGTTGGGATCCTTTGAATACCGACCCCCAACTGGATGTTAGCGATAGGATTAAGTTATGCCGCACACTTATCTCTAGGTGGCGCAGAACAGACCTTCAAAACTCTGTAGAGGAGATTGGCCACCTTAAAGTTGAGTTGGATAGACTATAGAGCGATGACTATGGTTATGCAAAGGAAGTTGCAGAGGCCCAAGAAAAACTTCGACTCGCCCTTGTGGACGAAGAAGTTTTTTGGCAGCAAAAGAGCCGGGTAATGTGGCTCTTGGCTGGTGATCAAAACACCCAGTATTTTCACGCTTCCACAAAGCAACGGTGAGCATGGAACCAGATTATTGGAATTCTAAACTCCAATGGACAATGGACGGAGAAAGAGGCTGAGATCGAATAAATCGCCATCGAGTATTTTCAAGACATCTTCTCGTCCACTGGGATTTCAAATTTGGAGACCTCCCTACGGCATATTCCTCAGTCGGTAACACAAGAGATGAACGACGCCCTCACATGAGCAGTCTCACCAATGGAGGTCAAGGCAGCGGTTTTTTCCATTTATCCTGAAAAGGCACTAGGACCGGATGGGATGACGGCTTTATTTTACCAAAAGTTTTGGCACATTGTGAGGCCACAAGTAGTCACCTTGGTCCAAGCATTTATAGACTCGGGGAGCATTGACCCTAGTATTAACGAGGTTAATATATGTCTTATCCCCAAGAGCGAACGCCCACAGGAAATGAAGGAATTTCGCCCAATTTGTCTCTGCAATGTTAGCTATAAAATTATCTCGAAGGTTTTATGCCAACATCTCAAGCGGTTTCTCTCCAACTTAGTATCAGAAACCCAATCAGCCTTTGTGGCAGGATGGGTGATTTCGGACAATATATTAGTCGTCCAGGATGCCTTTCATGCTTTAATGACGAAAGATAAATGTCGAAGGATTTCATGGGTGTTAAGACAAATATGAGTAAAGCATACGATATAGTGGAATGGGGTTTCTTGGAGAATCTTATGCAGAAGATGGGGTTTTCATAGAAGTGGATTTCATGGATTATGCCATGTGTGAACTCCGTCTCGTCCCATATTCTGCTAAATGGGGACCCTAGGGGATCAATAACCCTGATGCGGGGCCTGCGACAGAGGGATCCATTATCGCCCTTTTTGTTCATCATGTGCACAGAAGTGCTTATCTCAAATCTGAAAGCAGCGGAGGTGGGTAGGCGGCTGACAGGTCTAAAAGTGGTGCGAGCAAGTCCGCCAGTTTCACATCTCCTTTTTGCTGACGATAGTCTGTTCTTCTACAGAGCTACACCAGCTCAGAGCAAAATAGTCCTAACTATTCTAACACAGTACGAAAATGCCTCTAGACAGCTGATTAACTTCGATAAATCAGTAATTACCTTTGGCAAAGATGTGGCACCAGACATACGAGCTGCCATTCATCAGCAGTTGGGGATTGTTAATGAGGGAGGTGCCGAAAAATACCTAGGAATTCCGAAATAGTTATAGGGTTCTAAAGCCCAAATTTTTGCATATGTCCGAGACCGTCTGAATAGCCGGATAAACGGTTGGTCGACAAAATTTCTATCAAAGGGGGGCAAAGAAGTGATGATTAAGTCAGTCGCCCAAGCTATTCTGACATACGCCATGTCATGCTTTCTCCTCCCTAAGGGACTCTACAGGAAACTGGCTAGTGCAGTATCACAATTCTGGTGGCGTTCGAAACCACAAGCTCGGGAACTACATTGGATTGCATGGAAGAAACTCTATTTACCAAAGAAGGTGGCGGAATCGGTTTTAAATCCTTTGAGGATTTTAACCAGGCCCTACTAGCTAAGCAGATGTGAAGATTACATCAATTCCCCAACTCTCTTGCAGCACGGGTGCTTAAGGGAAGGTATTACCGTACAATGCATCCTTTTAGTGCACCAAAACCTAATCATCCTTCTTATGGTTGGTGTAGTATTTGGTCGTCCAAAACGTTGGTGTTACAAGGAGCCCGGCGTACCATCAGCAATGGGGTAAATACCTAGGTGTGGAGTGGCAATTAGATCCCGGACTATAGACCGCGACCATCGTACAGTAACACAGGATCGCAAAACCTGATGCTCAAGGTCTCAGATCTAATACACCGTTCGTCTAATACATAGAATATACAAGCCCTCCAGCGATATATTCAACAAAGGGATATTCCACGGATTTTAAGTATTCGCTTACCTGCAGGAATGCTGGAGGACGGTTATTGTTGGCATGATTTGAACTCAGGAGAGTATACAGTTAAGTCGAGCTATGAACTAGCACGGTTACACAACGATGCAGAAACACAATTCCTGCTCCAATTACCATCAGACGCACCACTTAAAGCATTTGTCTAGAAGATCCCCGCCCCTAGTAAGCTAAAAACATTTCTCTGTTAATGTCTGGCGGGGGCAGTGGCGGTCAATGAACAGCTCAACCATCGACATATTTGCTCTACCTCAACTTGTCCTTGATGCGATTTGCAAGGAGAATCCATAAACCATGCGATTTTTTTGTTCCCAAAATCACAGGAGACGTGGACTCTTCGTCTATTCCTTGGGGCGACACGCTTCCACAAAGCAACGGCGAGCACGGAACCAGATTATTGGAATTCTAAACTCCAATGGACTATGGACAGAGAAAGAGGCTGAGATCAAACAGATCGTCATCGAGTATTTTCAAGACATCTTCTCGTCCGCTGGGATTTCAGATTTGGAGACCTCCATGCGGCATATTCCTCAGTCGGTAACACAAGAGATGAACGACGCCTTCACATGAGATGTCTCACCAACGGAGGTCAAGGCAGCGGTTTTTTTCATTCATCCTGAAAAGGTACCAGGACCAGATGGGATGACGGCTTTATTTTACCTGAAAAGGAAGCTCTTTGTTCTTGGCTGGATCATATCAGATGGAGAGTAGTGGACAGTTAGTTAGTGCAGTGGAGGAAGAAGCGTGTCGGTGGGTTGGAGAGCCACCGTTAAACTCGCCAGAAAAGCTCTCTGGAGCTCTGGATCTCCTTGTGGCTACATCGAAAGAGTAGAAGAGATTTTTCAAAGAGCTGGCGTTAGATCTATAGGAGTCAGAGGTTTGTAATTGAAGAGGAGGAAGAGGAGGAGGCACCGGTGGTACCGGCGGATTTGGCGGTTTTGATGGTTGGAAAGAACCTGGCGGCTCCGGAAGTAGCAATACCTTACCATGAGCGAGAACAAACAGAGCCGTGGAGGATCATGAACACAGATCCATACCCGAGATGGACGGCGAAAGCATGGATAATCTCATTAGCAGTATGAAAGGCTTCAGAAAGATGCAAGGTAAATCAAGGCTCTTCATGGTCCTAAACGGGTTGAACGCCCTTCATTTCTAAGATCGGTCCAACGATTTTGAATATCCCTTGCAAATCTAAAAAATCGTGTATATTTCACATATTATTGGAAACCACACATAATAATATCAAAATCATGGCATTAAAACTTTATTACACTGCTTCCTTAAACTTAATTTGTCGTAGATAAACGTTCGATTTATTTTTCTAATCTTTATTTCACTACTAAAAGTCATGATCCGTGTTAACAACAAATCTATTGGGAAAAAAAGGCCCTACTTCACTTGCTTGTAATGTATGTTAGGACAATCAATATACGAAACTATCATTGTCTGTGCGTAACTAATAAATAAGTAATATTTTGATATACTATTAAAATAAATATCGTATGAACAAAAAAAAATATTTGCCAAACTTTTCAAGAATATGAGAACTTATTTGTATGTAACCAATATTGCAAGTTATTAGATATAACGTATTCTAAACAGAAAATCAAATATAAAATATGATAATTATCTGTCTTGATCAAATATATATAAAAAAATTGTTCATTGACACACACAAAAAGATTCTATTGAAGGAATAAAATTTGATTATATTATCTGATTGATTAATATCTTACTTTACATCAAAATGTTTTACTACTTAAATTATATTGAATAATATACATTCGTACGATTTTGAGAATTTTCATATATATATGTTTGTTTGGAAAGAAAAAGACAGATCATGATATTTTAAAGTTTTTATAAGGAATTCTATATTTTTGGGGACAACTTCTCCAAAATAACCACAATTTTTTAATACGATAAAATTGAAAATTATCAAGTTCATGATTTTTCACACAAAAAAGTCTATTTCATTGTATAATTGTATTCATACTTGACTGATTTTTTTTAAGAATATAATTAATAAGAAAATCCACAGAAATAAGAAAGAGATATATAGATAATTATAGTACGTAACATTTATGAGTTAACTATGTTATGTCCAAAAATGAGACTGAATATAAATCTATGGCAAAACGATAAACAAACTCAAGAAAGAGAGACGAATCTCTTTCCTTAATTTAAAATATTTCTTGTAGTGTGACGTTTTGAATACGATAATGAATCCTAGGATACGATCTTGATGAGACTGATTCGCAACACTCGATATCAGAATCTACGAACTATAAAATGCTATGATATACTCTCGACCTAAAGACTTACAGTTTAGGAGAGACGAAAGAGAGAGAGTTGGAGAGATTTCTGATATTGTTCAGAACGTGAAGAAGAAGAATGAGAGGCGGCTTTATTATATAGCCGAGGGGAGGAGCTAGGCGATCCAAAAAATCTAAGAGGTGATCTTGTGGAGAGGATCTCGGATCGATTAAAGAGCCCACGACCCACGGCCCACGGTCCGGTTCGGTTTGGTTCGATGCGCGTGTGGTTCTTTTGGTTTTTCCATGCTTAATGTTTTGAACACTACACATGCATGCTCCTATTTATACACCATCCAAAAAATTCCCCTAAGGGATGTGAGATATTTTATGTGTATTCATTAAATGTGTTTTATGGCCTTCCTACTCTTAAAGTCCAAAAACACACATTTTTCATTCAACATTTTTAACTCATTTTAACTAAACCAAAAGCCTAACAAAAGACCCATTTGTTTATTAAAATGGTTCCAACAAACTATTCTATTGAAACCATTAACTTTAATTATTTTCTCTTGAAAAAAAAAATGAACAAGACAGAGATGTTAGGAACTTTAGTAATATTGTGGTTACTAATGTCTTGTGGATTGTTAACTTCTCCGACATTTGTAAAACCAATCAAATTTTTGTCGTTCAAGTTATGAATTGAGTTTAGCACAAAAAAATGGAATCAACAAAACAAAAAGATCCACCTTCAATAGGTTTTGGCGCCTTATCAAAGGCTTCGGCTGAACCTTTTGGTCGGCCATCACTGAACATCTCCAGTTGGTCCTTGAATAGATTTTGGAACCTTACCAAAGGCTCTAAATCAACCTTCTGGTCCATGGAAGGGTGGCCATCGCGTAACATCTCCAATAGGATTTGGAACTTTATGAAAGTATCTTTTGATCTATTTTTGTGAACCCAACAACCTTGTCTCACCATTAGCATCATTTCATAGACCTGATCAACTATGATCCACATCTTGCTAAACTTTTGAACCATAACATATAAACAATAAACTATATATTTTACTGAAACCCAAAATCTGCAGACAGATTCGTCGAGCAGATGACACATTGACCCATATAAAAATTCTAACGGATGGGATAAATCCGAACGACTAATTCAGCTAGTTTGGTCCTTTTCTTTTGGACAAAACAACAAACCATTTGATTTATTTATGCAAATCTAATCTGTAATGGCATGAGATGGTCCCCTCTTTATGTTTAACTCTTATGCGTTTGGTTTACGAAAACAATGCCTTTTTAAGTACTTTATCGAAGATCAAATTAATAAATTAATTTGGGTAAAGATGATAAGGAGGCTCCTCCATGTTCACTGCTTCATTCCCTGGCATTACCCGCTATGCCTAGATTTTCGTAAACATTGACTAATCATAGTTTTGGTAGGCTTATGGTAAATGATGATTTTTTTTTTTTTTGGTGCTGTAAATTATAGTAATATTTTTATTCTTTACATCTTTTCGTTTCGAGGAATTAGTAGAATTTTGAAAAAATGAAACTTCTTTTCCAAATTAGTGAGCTAGTTCTTTCTAAAAAAAAAAACAAGTGAGCTAGTTGAATTCAGATCCACATGACTTACACACCTTTTCCCATTATCTCTTTTGCTTGAAATGGAACTTTGAATTTTCATAAACATTAATTAATTTGTTATTTAGTTCCAGTTCAAAATATAAAATGAAAGAGCTTTTCAGCCGAAACAATATACAAAATTAGCCCCCAATAAAACCAAAGGGAAAAAAGAAAGATTTTTTTTTTTAAAAAAACAATCACTTTTGTAAGTCCATTTTAAAAGAAAAATACCAAGGAATGTTTTCCCTCAAATACAACACGTATGCTATGTATATTTTACATCAAATAAGAGATCGTTTGAAGAAAAAAAAAGAGTAGTGGTAAATTGGGAAATTATTTGCATAAGTTTAGGGTACTCTTGCAATTTTCCAAGAGAAAAAAAAAATCAATCTTGTACATTAATAATTTTCAAAAAATCTTGTACATTAATTAACCATATGATAAAAGTATCAAGATATGAAATAATATGAAAAATGTGAACTAGATATAATATGGTTGCTGTTATTAAGTAGAAATTTCCTTTTCTGGTTTTGGCCAACTTCTTGATTTAGTACCCAAAAAAAAAATTTGTGTTAAGAAAAATGTAACACGATCTTTTCATTAAATGACTAAGCAAATATGATTTTATTTGTCAACTTACTTCATAAACTTTAATAAAAATTACTACGAGTTCAACCAAGATATTACATAATTTTAATTTGTTTAGTGCACTATGGATTGAATTGTCATCACCACATAATATATCTTCAAATCCTTATCTTCAGAGGTTAGAAACCTCTAAACGCAAAGCTTCTAAAACTAAGGATTTGAAAATATCACATTTCTCTGTTGATTCGACACTAGAACATGATGTGATTTGTGACTTAACGTTAGTTTTTAGAAGATTATCTGCAATGTCGTAATAAATTGAGTTTGAATCAAAGCTCAAACCTTTTCAAAAAATTTAGGTGAAAGATATATATTAATTTATTATTATTAATTTTTTGTTGATTTTTGCAAATATATACATCCAATAATAAATTTAAAAACTTGAAAGTTTTTCCAATAAATGTGGCAAACAACATTCCGATAATTTTTGCTTTCTAATCTAATTGATGTGTTGATATGAATCATATGATGTAGACATGCAGTCTCTCTCGATTAAGAAAAGAAGAAGCAAATTATTGACTATTTTCCAAAAATATTTTGAGCCAATCAATGGAAAATTAAATTATTCACCAACAAAGAATTTCAAAATGGAAAAAAAAAACTCTCACGGGCCAGCATAATTCTCGGTACGGAATCAGGTCTGTCTCCTACGAATTTTTCTCTGAAATTAGGATTGAGACAGAGTATGATTAGCTCTGTAAATACGGATATTAATAACCTAATAATATTATTGATTATTAATGAATCTAATTTTATTATTAAATTTTTTTTCATATTTACATAATCAAAAAGTTTGTTAAGCCGCGCCTATGGAGCGCACAATTCTGTCTTAAAAAAAAGTCGAATCCACCCAATCAAAAAAATAAAAATAAAAAGAATAATAATAAAATTTTGAAATAAGAAGAGACGAAGCCACATGCCTTGAACCAAAGTTACCGTTAAGTCTTTTATAATACAGACTTGGAAGTAAATCGTTTCCCTCATAATCCAACGGTCATATTCCGATCCTAGCCGTTCTATTTTATTTTAAAATTTAATAAATTAAAAAAATTACACCTTTTTTTTTTCAATATTTTTGTTTTTATCTTCCACTTTGCTTATTTCATCCCCTTCTTCAGATTCGATTGTATCAGACTAAAGATTCTCTTCGTTTGAATGCTCTTCTTTTAATCTCTTTTTGTGGGTTTTTTTCTTTCTCTTGGAACAAAAACAATGGTTAATTCTAGTGAGAACAAAATCGTCTTTAAACCCACTACTACAACGACGATTCTTCAAGGTAGTAGTAGAAATTTGTCTCGAGTAATATGAGAATTCGAGGTTTTACCAATGGAGAAAATTCTGACAAAGTTGTGTTTATTGGTTTTGTTTTAGATGGAAAATTTGGACAAGAGGTGAAGAGAGAGAAGAGTGTTCTCAAGAGAAGAGTGTTGGGTGTGGTTAACCATAATCTTGTTGGTGCAAGAGCTTATCCTTGTGTTATCAACAAGAGAGGAAGCTTATCAAAGTACAAATTTTTAACAAAATCCCCAATTTAAAGTTTCTGTCTTTTGAATGTTTTTCTTTAATTTGATTGTGCTTATGGGTTTTTTGGATGATTTGAATCAGTAGGGAAGAAGAAGGGTATCAAAAGAAGAAGCTTTCAATTACAAGGTATGTATATAAAGTATGAATCTTTTAATTTTGTTTTGATTTTGATGAAAGATCTGAGATTTTGATTCTTCAGATCTCGAGTTGAAGAGCCCAAGAAGCTAAAGCCATCGGTTTCAAGCGCGAATGAGTTCGGTGACTGTATATTCGTTGATGAAGAAGAAGAAGCTACATTGGACCATCCAATGCCAATGTCGTTGGAGAAGCCATACTCAAGCATCACTGAGGCTGATTTAATGGTAACTATAACAATCCACTTTTAGATAAAGATCTTATCTTTGAGTGCAAATCGAATGTTAACGAATTGCATACAACAGGAGGAAGTTGAGATGGAGGATGTAATAGTGGAAGAACCGATTTTGGATATCGATGTCTCAGATTCAAAGAACTCGCTTGCTGCGGTCGAGTATGTTCAAGATCTATATGAATTTTACCAAAAAATGGAGGTACATTGTGGTTTGGTCTATCTGTCTCTTAAGCAACAAGAGGCTTGAGCTTAGTTTAAGATTGTTCTTGATTTGAATTTGCAGAGCTTTAGTTGTGTACCGGTAGATTATATGACGCAACAAATGGATTTAAACGAGAAGATGAGAGCCATACTAATCGACTGGTTAATCGAGGTACTACATCGACAAGTCCTCTACATTGTACTGTGTAATTGACAGATCCTAAAGAAGCTTGAGTTACATTGCAGGTACATGACAAGTTTGATCTGATGAACGAGACACTGTTTCTTACAGTGAATCTGATTGATAGATTCTTGTCCAAGCATGCTGTTATGAGAAAGAAGCTTCAGCTTGTAGGATTAGTGGCTTTACTCTTAGCTTGCAAGTACGAGGAGGTTTCAGTTCCTGTTGTCGAAGATTTAGTACTCATTTCGGACAAAGCTTATACGAGAAAAGATGTTCTAGAGATGGTAAAGACTGGCTTTTTAGTTACATAGAATAAACAAATCTTGTCTAGTTTTAGATTAAGACATTCTCTGATTCAGTGTTACCTTTCTCTCTACGCAGGAGAAAACAATGTTGAGCACTTTGCAATTCAATGTCTCGTTCCCTACACAATACCCTTTCTTGAAAAGATTCCTTAAGGCAGCTCAAGCAGACAAGAAGGTAAGTTAAAACCAATACACAAGCTCATGAATCATTTTTAACTTGAATTCTGACACTAGTGGTGAAACTGGTACAAAAAAAGTGTAAGGTGTTGGCTTCGTTCTTGATCGAGCTTGCCCTTGTGGAGTATGAGATGCTTCGGTTTCCACCTTCATTACTAGCTGCCACAGCTGTGTACACTGCTCGATGTACACTTGATGGTTTCAGGGAATGGAACAGTACATGTGAATTCCATTGTCATTACTCTGAAGATCAGCTCATGTAAGTCTCTCCATTCTCATTCAAAAAATGATTCTTTTATCAATATGCCAAGTAAATACCGGTCTTTTTACAAAACTTGATCCTTTTTTATACATAAACACAAAAGGGTAACGAGAAAAGACCGGTCTTTTAACCAAGACTGATGATCCTTTTTCATCCACGAACACGAAAAAGTACCGCGAAAAGACTGATGTTTTCATTGCGGGTTTTGCAGGGATTGTTCTAGGAAGATGGTGAGTCTACATGAGAAGGCGGCGAAGGGGAACTTGACAGGAGTATATAGGAAGTACAGCACATCCAAATTTGGGTACATAGCAAAGTGTGAAGCTGCACACTTACTTAGTGTTCCTCGTTTACTTTGAAGCACAAATAACACAACAAAACAAAAAAAAGAATCCCAATTCAATTTGATTCTGATCTTTTTTTCTTTTATGTCACTTTGATGGTAACTTTATGTTTTCATCTCTCTCAATAAACTCCATATTGAATGATAAATGATTCAATCATTCTTTTACTTGAGTTTTATTCCACCAAATGATCCATTGACCGATTCATTTTGATCTTTTTTAAAGAATAACACAACAAAACAAAAAAAGAATCCCAAGTTCAAAATCAAAATGAATCCATATTGAATATTATTGTGATTCATTTTTCCAGTTCGATTTTGTGCAACCCAAATCAGTGCACCCCTTAGAATTATATATTTATTTTAATGTTATTATATATATTTAATCAAATCCTGACCAAATCCAAATTAAACCAAACCGAAACAAAATCGTTTAATAAGTTACCTACCAAAAACAGTGTCGTTTATTATCACTATTTTCAGATACTTATTTGTTTTCTTTCCCTTCTTTTAGCCGTCACTTTACTTTTCTCAACATCTTTTAGGAAAAAAAAAAAGTTTCGAGATTCCTCAAAAACCGACGTTAATGGCGGCGTCAACGAACTCTTACCTTGTCGGAAACCAAACCCAGATCCCTTCCCTGAAACCCAAATCCATTTCTCAATCCACCAAACCTCACACCATCAACCTCACCTCCAGAACCAAACCCATTTCAATCAGATGCGCTTCCTCAACAACCCACGTTCAAGACAACACCAGATCCACCACCACCGTCGGATCCGAGCCACGTGTCTTCAATTTCGCTGCAGGCCCAGCCGCTCTACCAGAAAACGTCCTTCTCAAAGCTCAATCAGAGCTTTACAACTGGCGTGGATCTGGTATGAGTGTAATGGAAATGAGCCACCGTGGGAAAGAGTTTCTTTCGATTATACAAAAAGCTGAATCGGATCTCCGTCAGCTTCTCGAGATTCCTTCGGAATATTCCGTTTTGTTCTTACAAGGCGGTGCCACCACTCAATTCGCTGCTTTACCTCTCAATCTCTGCAAATCTGATGATCCAGTCGATTACGTCGTTACCGGATCTTGGGGAGACAAAGCTTTCAAGGAAGCGCAGAAATATTGCAATCCGAAAGTGATTTGGTCCGGTAAATCGGAGAAATACACTAAAGTTCCTTCTTTTGATGGATTGGAACAGAATCCGCACGCCAAGTATTTGCATATATGCGCCAATGAGACTATCCATGGAGTTGAGTTCAAAGATTATCCAGTTGTTGAAAACCCTAATGGTATTTTGATAGCTGATATGTCTTCTAATTTCTGTTCAAAGCCTGTTGATGTATCGAAATTCGGTGTGATTTACGCTGGTGCGCAGAAGAATGTTGGTCCTTCTGGTGTTACCATTGTGATAATAAGAAAAGATTTGATTGGAAACGCTCGTGATATCACTCCGGTGATGCTTGATTACAAGATACACGACGAGAACAGCTCGTTGTACAACACGCCTCCGTGTTTCGGGATTTACATGTGTGGTCTTGTGTTTGATGATTTGTTGGAGCAAGGTGGTTTGAAGGAAGTGGGGAAGAAGAACCAGAGGAAAGCTGAGTTGCTTTACAATGCTATTGATGAGAGCAAAGGGTTTTTCAGGTGTCCTGTTGAGAAATCTGTGAGGTCATTGATGAATGTTCCTTTTACATTGGAGAAATCGGAGTTGGAAGCAGAGTTTATCAAGGAAGCTGCTAAGGAGAAGATGGTGCAGCTCAAGGGGCATAGATCAGTGGGAGGTATGAGAGCTTCAATTTACAATGCTATGCCTTTGGCCGGAGTCGAAAAGCTTGTTGCTTTCATGAAGGATTTCCAGGCAAGGCATGCTTGATTTGTCATCTTCTTGTTTTAGCTTTTTCTGGTTATATTGTTGTGTAATAAGCTTGAGTGCTTATGATTTTGAGTTTTTTTCTTTCTTCTTCATGTATTTGAAATTCCAATTGTCTGTGGAATTGTTTCAGTAATAATCTTGTTCAAGCAAGAATCATTTTCACTATTATGTTAGTCTTGTTTGGTTGTGAGAGTCTTGTTTGGTTGAGACTGAATAAGATGAAAAAGTGAAAGTGAATTGAAAACTTCCAGTGGTCAACATCTTTTGTTGAACAACTTATTGAGAAAATGCTGAGATTTTAGCTTTTGATGATAATCAAATGCATACATTGGTCTCATTTTGTGCAGTTAGTGTGTCCTTTCTCTCTGTCTCCTGATGAACTTGATGGTCCTGTTTTTAAGAAACACACAAATAGCAAATTTAGGTTCACATCTAGCTAAACTGTTAATTCAGATTCTTCATGCATGGTGTTCGCTGCGAGCTTGCGTAAGTTACCGTTAGATATTGCCCCTCTGTAACCATCGGCTACATGTCGAAAGAACTCTTTCGTAGCATCTGCATATTCATTAAAGAACAGTTGCGACTAAACCCCGGGCGGGATAGAAATACAGAGCCAGAAAAATACAAGAATCTGCAAACTCACCGTGTTTCATTGCCAGTGATGGGTCTTGCTCATCGATGACCCTGATCAATTTCGCAGGATTTCCAGCCACCACACTTCAAAAACCCAAAAATGTCCATTGTTACTAAACAAACATTCAGAGATTTTCAAACAGACCCAACTCATGAAGATTTTTCAGTTGCATATTCTCTTTTATACCTATGCGAAGGAACGTCCTTTAGCACAAGTGAACCTGCAGCAACCATTGCCCCAGCACCTATGCTTATATTGCCAAGTATAGTCACACAGGCTCCAAGCACTGCACCTTCACCTATTTTTGGGTGGCGATCACCAGTTTCCTTCCCGGTTCCTCCTAAAGTCACACCCTGTGGCAGTGAAAATTTAACTAGCCTTTACTACCCCTTTACTAAAACTGAAAAATCTTGATCTCGGAATTGACCTTCAGGGGAAAGGTTCAGAAAAGAGATGCTTACATGCAAGATCGACACGCGGTTGCCTATCACAGCCGTCTCACCTATGACCACTCCAGTTCCATGATCCAACAATATACCCTCGCCAATTCTTGCCGCTACAAAAAAATGAAGTAAAGCCATTTGTTCACATGATCAACTAAAGCACCAGAGAGGGGAAATTGAGAATGTTCCTCTTCCTAGTTTCAGAGATGAGACATAAAGGCATGCATAAACTTTACCTGGATGTATGTCGATTCCAAAAACCTGAGAAACCACAAGCATAGATCAGACATTG
This sequence comes from Arabis hirsuta, assembly GCA_964056655.1. Lineage (NCBI taxonomy): Eukaryota > Viridiplantae > Streptophyta > Magnoliopsida > Brassicales > Brassicaceae > Arabis > Arabis hirsuta. The sequence goes on along the minus strand of OZ053301.1, from coordinate 8,733,506 downwards.
AGCTGAGAAAAAGCAACTCGAGACTCTAAATTTGGTAACCAATAGACAATGATCGCCAAAACTACCTCGCTTATCCGACTTTGCAATGCAAGTGCTAAGAGTTTCCGTCCTTCATTCCACAGTTTATGCGCAACTCTGTATGCTTGCAACGCATGATAGCCCTGTAGAACAAAAAGTTCTGATGAAATGCATGCTGAGAAACCTCCTTAGCAATCGCTTATTCCATGTGAGAGATGTTTTTCCTCTAAGAATTCAACTAAAGAATCACCTTCAGATGTAAAATAGCAGAACTATACGACAAACAAGCTGGATCCCGATCTTTAAATGCCTGAAAATATTGAGGCACATAAGAAAACAACCTCAAAACAAACAAAAATCATGTCTTCCACAGGGTATTAGACATTACCTGAATATCATGGCGAATCGAACTCTGAATAACTTTATCATGCATCATAACACCATTAAATATATCCAAGAGTTGAGTTGCCAACAAGGTTGGGTTTTGGAGACGGTTGGCTAGAACAAACCCTAAAGCTTGCTCTAAACAGTCATGTGCCAATATGCCAGCATACAAGAAGCTACACAAAATAGGCTCTTTATCTGCCTGTTACCACAACAAGTTTCATCATCATTGTAAGATTCGACAATTCGCAATCAGAAGCAGCAACTACATATATCATATATGTATATAGCATAGAACACTGACACTGTTCTCCACCTTTTAATGAAACAACTTTCAAAGTAAAACACTCACTCCACCAGCCAGCAACAACTGAAACATCAATCCTATGTTTGGTCGGATTAAATACTAAAGCGTTCAACGAGACAATTGTGATAGGAATATCTCTGTTTTTGCTGTTTCAACAAACAAGACTCACTTAATCTAAAACCCTAATGGACAATGTTACTAGTAATATCATAATCAAACAAGAAGAAAACTGAAGCTATAAATGGATAAACATGGAGACTCAAAACCATACGAATCCTTTTTGTTTTCTGAATAAGAATGAGACGTTGATGCAGATAAAGTGTTAGAATCGAGTGTAAAAACCTCAAGCTTAGCTTCTTCTCTTATAGCAACCCAAATAGGATCAGAACCAGAATCAAGCAAAATCGGGTCAAACTCCGACTTGTGCGTTCCCTTAGAGTAAACCTCGAAACCCCTCTCGAAAGGGACCTCGTCGCCGTTCATCTCCGGGAATAAAATTCCCCAAACGATGAAGAATCACAACTCTTTTGATTGGACAAAAGAGACTGAGAAAAAAGTAAAAGGAGGCAACTTTAATGGATATGATGATAAACTGAGAAAACCCTTTTCTGTTTTCTAACATTCACTTTCTGATGATAGTCGTTGTGGTTTGGTTTCTCGTTGATCCAAGTCTTCTTGTGTTGTGTCCACCGCTTTGAATGGTTAGTTTCGACGATATCTTTTTTTTTTTTTGGATCAACAATTCATAATATATCATATCATTTTTTTTTTGTATATATTTTTTTGTTTCCTTTGGGCTTATCTATCTGGTGGCGACCGGAATTGAGTCCAAGTTCGTAATGTGGTTTAGGGTCTCTTAAACAGATAATTGTTTTTTAATCAAGAGGGGGTCGAATATTGTTTTTATAATAGAGTTTAGTTGAATCTTAAATCGTATTCTTCGAGGATGGGAATATGAATATTATTATGTACAAGGTTGAGAGACCCACAAATTATGCCAACTTGTCGTATGTTTATAGTTTTTTTTTTTGGTCGTATGTTTATAGTTTAGAACTTTAGATAAATGCCTCTTGTCACGAAATTGTACTTTAGAACTCCCATCCCATTTCTTTTATTGTGTCAAGCACACAAAACGTTTATCCTAGTCTTTTGAACGTTTTGGTGTACAGAAGTTAAAAAAAAAAACAAAAAAGAGTTACCTTAAGGAAACTTTTTTAAAAAGTTTTTATCAAAAAAAAAAAAACTTTTTAAAAAGACCTAACCTATAAGAGCGTTCCAATGTTTGAGATAGCATAAGAGTATTCACTAAATATAAAAATAATTTTGTTAAGTTAATTAAATTAAAAAATTAAAATTTTCAATTGAAAATAATATTGAACCAATCTAAAATAGACATTTGTAATTTGAGTCTCTCATCCAAGAAACCTATTAAGGTTTAAAAAATTCACAAATGTGAAACACTAGTTAATATTCAAACATATTTCAACAATCCAGAAAACAATTCTCCAAAACTAACAACGTAAAATCGGAAACTAGGAAATAACAAACCGATGTTTTATGAGTTAGTTAAAAATTGTGTTTTTTTAATACATCAGAACTTAAAAAAAAAAAAAATTGATTAACTTAAGAATTTTGATAACATCATAAGATTTTGAACGCAATAAGTTATATTGATGCAACCACCAAGAAGTTTTCCGGTCCTTTTTTATTTTATCACCATTATAGAGCCATTCAAATAGCTAATTGATAAATAACCTTCACTTACTAGTCAGAATGTAACAAGAAACTTAAAAACATTTTCTTGAGGGAAATACTAAAGTAAAAAAGAAACTTTTTAGAAACTTTATATTTAGCAACTTTTTATAATTTTATTTTACGAAGTTTATAACCAGTATTATAAATTACAATTTTTTAAGTATCTTGTAATGTCACTTTCTTATGTATTTGGTAGTTATTAACTATCATTTTGATTTTAATATCTTAATTAAATTGAATTTATCTGTAAAAAAATCCTCATATTTTGCTTATGTTTTTCATATTTTTGCTCATTTTTCAATATTTTAACTTGATTTTTGTCTCTTGTTTAAGTTTTATAATAAATACAGCATATTAATAGAATTGTAAAAAACGATTAGTTGTCATCTTATAAACCCTAATTTAATATTTTAGCGATATTTGGATCTTCTACTGCAAATTTACATTTTCTTTCTACCTGACTAACACTCATTGCAATTTGTGCTTCCATTGGAAAAAGCGATACCTTGGTTTTCAAGACAGAGCAAATTTTTCTTTTATTCATCTGCATCCATTACACTAGAAGGATAAGCTTCTACACACCATAAACTTTGTTTGTTTGCTTGCTCTGGTATCTATATGCATAGTCGGCTTCCGAGAAAAAAAATATTGAGACTCTAAAATATTGTTGTAGTCAACTTTTTATTACTTGTTTTGCTATATGTAGATATATTCTACCAACAGATGCTGTCTCTGATGAAATTGTCCATTTTGTCAAATGCAGCAATATTAAATGTCGTGTAGCCCCTTATATTTTTTTGGTTGACATCAACAATTAGCAAGTGTAGGAAACGCAATGTGGTGTTCAAATCGCAATAGAAGACATCATAAGGCATACACGTCTTCTACGTAGTGGACATCTGTATGGATCAACTTAACTAGCTCAATATATTTGTTGTCAAGTGCCTAATATATACCCAAGGCATTTTGCTTTGTTCAGATGTCTCCAAACCAATCTCGTTGCGGATGCCAATTGTTTGATTTACAATGGGATGACTTGTCAAGGGCAAAGACTTCTTAAGACTAACTATGTCTACATCAGATTAAGTAAAGATTTTGATGCATCTATGCAACAAAGTTTTGCAATCTTTTCCATAGATGTTAGAAATCTCGAGTATGACCAAGATGTCCTCTCTTCGAATATGGTCTACAACTTCCAGTAAACACCCCTGAAAAATGCAAGTAGAAGACTTAAGTGCAATGGTGGAAGATAGATTAAACTCCTCTTATGATGGAAGTTAGAATTAAGTGCTTCGTGAATGGCGTTTTACCTGATACAGAGTAAACAACTCTGGAATTTGGAGGCTAAATAGAGAACCTCCATGATGAAATCCAAAGCCAAACGATAGTGCACATGACAACAATCTTTGTCTAGGTAATTAGATATCTCCTTCGGGGGCGGGCGGTCTCTACTCTTTGTTGATCGCCCGTCCCTGAACATCTTTGGCATATATTTTGCCTTCTTTTTTATATTTTGCTTATGTTTTTTTATATTTTTGCTCATTTTTCAATATTTTCAGCTTGATTTATTTTTCTTGTTTAAAATTTTTATAAATACAACATGTTAATAAAATGTAAGAAAGATTAGTTATCATCTTTATAAAACCTAATTTAATATTTTATAAAGTGTATGATATAATTATATTGAGTTTATAGAATTAATTACTATTACAAAAAAATTAGAAATCAAACCTTCGCGATTTCGCGGGGACAAATGTTATATATTAAATTTAAATGGAATATTATTAAAATGATTGAACATAACAAAGAATGAACATATAATACATTTTTTATAATTCTTATGGGTTAAAAGTGAAAAGATAAAAATATGAAAAGATAGAATATAAAAAATTGGTTATAAATAAGAAAAGTTACCAAAAAGTTATGAAAATAAGATGTAATCTTCCAAAATAATTTCTAAAATTTTATTGAAAAAAAAAAGAAAAACTATGACACACCAAAACAATTTTTGCGAGTATTGAAAACTGTTATATATAAAAACTAAAAAGTGTACAATATGAAAATTATGATAAAAAGGACTTGATGTTTCAAAGCACATTTAGAAATAGTAAAAACGGTTATACATAAAATGAATGGAGTGATAAATATGCAATTTAGCATATAGAGATCGGCTCAATCTCTATGGATCTCTCAACCAACATCTCATGGCTCGATATAAGCCACACAAGGATTCAAAGTTTTCCTCTAACTTGCGTCTAGAGAATCTCGTTCATCTTGAAATGAATATAATGGAGTGAATAATGATAAATTGTGGGAAAGAGTGCAGGTATATGCTTAAAACATAACGTTCCGAATATAAAAAATTTATGTCACTAGAGGTCAAATTTGATAAGCGTTGAATTACTTAAGTTTGTAATTTGAACATCTTAAACTTAAAAGCTACCTTTACAAATGAGGGAGTACGCAATATAATAGTAGAATATAATGGTTTGTGTTAGTATTGTCGATGATGTATCATCCTCCAAATTCAAACTTGCATAATGCATGTTTGTTTGTAAAAAAATTAGCGATAATTAGAGCACTTTTTAACTTCCAATAATTTGCAACCGACGATCCAAAATAAAGTGATTATTTTATGGTGATTTCATTTAACATTTTCAATTTGTATTTTTGGTTCAACCAGCTTACTATGGCCATGTTGTCTTCCTCTTTGAAGAAGTTGTATCTCCCTGATATCCCAAGTTTGGTAGAGCTTCCTTTTTTACTTCAGAATCTTAATAAACTGGAGATCTTGAGCGTTATTGATTGCATAAATACAGAGACTCTTCCCACTGGCATCAACTTTCAATATCTCTATAGTCTGGATCTCAGGGATGCTCACGGTTGAAGATTTTTCCTGATATCTCAACCAACATCTCAAGTCTCAATCTAAGCAATAAAGGGATTGAAGAGGTTCCTTGGTGGATCCAGAACTTCTATCCTCTCTCACAAACATCCCTCTCCAAACCATTCTTCAGATTTAGGGCTTTCCACATCAATCGACATCTTGGTATGTTGTCGGTTCATAAACAGACTCAAGAAGCACTTTGATCCAACTGACTGGAAACATCACTACATTTGAGTCTGGTAGTATTCGATTGTTGTTTCCTTCTATCTTAACTCAACTACGACCAGGTGGGTATAAAGTTTCAGAGTAGAGGTGAGGACTCTGAATTCAAAATCCGTAATACAAGTACTCTCTGAAGACTGCACTCCATTTTCAAATACTCACCACGGTTAAGAAAAATAGACTAATCATCATTGCTTCTCATTATTTTTGGTTAAGTCAATTTGTCGAGCTTTATGAAGAAATCACTCAATTTTGCTTCTTGAAAATAATTTCCTTAGGTAAAAGTTTCAAACAACGGTTAAGTCAATTTGTCAAGCTCATATATCTTATTTGGAAGGTAAAATCATTTTAAAGAATCACTCAATTTTGCTGGCAAGATTTATTAGAATGTATTTTGCATTGAACAAACGTCTATTCAAATGTGGCTCACGACGAGACTCGTGTTATAAAAATGGATAATTCGAATATTTGTTGTCTTTGTTTTTTTGCACTTGACAACGTTAATCTCGAGGCATGAGTTTCAATAAAGCAATTATAATCAATCTTGATCAGTTTAAGAGACCAAAGCTTCTTCAATTCGAGAAATCGAACGAAGCCAATTCACAGACCATGAGATTCTTGTTAACCACAAGAGCATCCAAAATCTTTAACCCACGTTTTCCTAGACTGTGTTTGTCCTATTCTTCCGGCGGATTTTCCGGCGATTCCGAGCCGGAATCATGGAGAACCATGGAGGGTCTCCTCCGATGCCCTGCAAATTTCTCCCCTTTATCCCCAGTTACCTTCTTAGAGCGATCCGCCAAGGCTTACAGAGACAAAACCTCTCTTGTGTTTGGGTCCGTCAAGTACACTTGGTTCCAAACCTATCAACGTTGTCTCCGTCTTGCCTCTGCTCTTACCCACCTCGGAATCTCTCCCGGCGACGTGGTTAGTCTCTTAAATCTGTTCAATTTCTCATCTTAATTTGAAATTCGGATAAAGGTTAGGTTTTTGTGGTAAAGTAAGGATCTTTATTAGGTTGCAGCTTTAGCGCCGAATGTTCCAGCAATGCAAGAGCTTCATTTCGCTGTTCCAATGGCTGGTTTGATTCTCTGTCCGCTCAATACTCGTCTCGATCCTTCCACATTGTCGGTTTTGCTCCAACACTCCGAGGCGAAAATCCTCTTTGTTGATCTTCAGTTACTTGAGCTTGCACATGGAGCTCTTGATCTTCTTGCTAAATCAGCTAGAACTAGAAAAACTCTGACGCTTGTCTTGATCTCTCAGTCTAATGATGATTATGCTGATGATGATGATAGCTTATCAAGCTTTGCTTCGAACTACTCTTTTGATTACGATTACGAAGCTCTGCTTAAATCCGGAAACAGCGAATTCGAGGTGATTAAACCAAGAAGCGAATGGGATCCAATCAGTATAAACTATACTTCAGGGACGACCTCAAGACCTAAAGGTGTTGTGTATAGCCACAGAGGAGCTTATCTCAATTCTCTGGCTACGGTTTTTCTTCACCAGATGTCTGTGTCGCCGGTTTATTTGTGGACAGTACCGATGTTTCACTGTAACGGATGGTGCCTAATTTGGGGAGTAGTGGCTCAAGGCGGTACCAATATTTGCATCAGGAAAGTCTCTCCTAAGCTGATCTTTAAGAACATTGCTATGCATAAAGTGACTCACATGGGAGGAGCTCCAACGGTGCTGAACATGATTGTGAACTCTCCCGTGACAGAACATAAACCGCTTCCTCATAGGGTTGAGGTCATGACGGGTGGATCACCGCCTCTACCACAGACTCTGGCTAAGATGGAAGAAATAGGATTCAATGTGTCTCATATTTACGGTTTGACAGAGACATACGGTCCAGGAACACACTGTGTATGGAAACCCGAATGGGATTCTCTTTCTTTGGAAGAGAGAACTAAGTTGAAGGCTAGACAAGGAGTGCAGCATTTGGGTTTAGAAGGGCTTGAGGTGAAAGATCCGGTGACAATGGAGACTGTACCTGATGATGGTGTAACCATGGGTGAGGTTATGTTCAAAGGAAACACCGTGATGAGTGGTTATTACAAGGACTTAGAGGCAACTCGAAAAGCTTTCAAGGGAGGTTGGTTCCACAGTGGCGATCTCGCTGTTAAGCATCCGGATGGGTACATAGAGATAAAAGATAGGTTAAAAGATGTGATTATATCCGGAGGAGAAAACATAAGCACGGTTGAGGTCGAAAGAGTTTTGTGTAGCCATCAAGCGGTTCTTGAAGCGGCTGTTGTTGCACGTCCGGATAATCACTGGGGACAAACTCCTTGCGGGTTTGTCAAGCTGAAAGACGGGTTTGATTGTATTAAACCTGAGGACATTATCGGGTTTTGTAGAGATCATTTGCCGCATTACATGGCTCCAAAGACTGTTGTTTTCGGAGACTTACCTAAAACCTCGACAGGGAAAATACAAAAGTATCTACTGAGAAAGAAAGCCAACGAAATGGGAAGCTTGTGATCGCCATGAAAGAAACATAAAAGCTTGGTCTCTGGTTCATGCATACAAGGAACCAAAGATTAGAGAATCGTAACACAGCGTGAAAATGACGAAACAGATCAGCCATGGATATGGAAATGCTAAAATTAGCTTAGTTACGCGGAAGAGGCCAACGATTTTGTACCTCAGAAAGATTTTAAGACATTAAAAGAAAGAAAGAAGCCAATAGAATATTCTGCCGCGTCTGAAACGAGTCCAATTCGTAGGAAGGTTTCAAAGACACTCCTACTTATCTGTTTTTCTTTCTTTCTCTTCTTATTCAATTTCTCCATTATATATCTGCATTGTGGGTCTGACCCTATAAACCAAATCATCATCGAAGAAGAAAAGATTTAGCTTTTTTTTCTTGAGAGAAAGATTGTTACTTTCTTGATCGAAAATGGCATCGAACGACGCTGGAAGGCCGTTACCGAAATTCGGAGAATGGGATGTGAATGATCCGGCAACCGCGGATGGATTCACGGTGATATTCAGCAAAGCAGGTGAAGATAAAAAGACGGGACGGAGTTCGACAAAGACGAATTCACAGAGGAAACAAGACGGTGATAAACCAACGGTCAAGAAATGGCTCTGTTTTACTTTTAATTATGTTTTAGTCATCTAATAACAAACTTATGACGTTTTCTTTCCTAATGATTGATTTCTTCATTTTGTAAAATATAGAACCAACAAAATTGTATTGTTGTCAATAGACAATCTAGCAACCCTTTAATTTGTAATTAAATAATTGAAAAACTCATAAAAGAGAATACCGATGCAGAATCCTGGATTTTGAGATGAAAACAGATTTCTTGTTCAGATTTGGACAAAAAATATGATATTCTTCATTACAAACCTTTCTCGATTCTCTTGATTTCTTCTGCAAATTAAAATCATGAAATCATACAAAAAAAACCTTAATTCTTTCAATACCGGGAAATCCAAAAGCCAAAAATGTTTAAACCGAACTGAAAATGGAATGCTCATGCCTAAGCAACCCCATTATAGGTATCTCAATGGGTATCTATAACTAACAAATTAATAAAAATTAAATAAAGTAGGAAAGAGAAGCAAATGAGTCTCTGATTGATTTGAGAGACTATGAAAAAAAGTTTAGAGATTCTAATAATAAATGTCATTATATGATTAGTTCAATCTTGTTTTTTAATTAAAATTTTAATTATATAATTAAATTATATTGAAAATATCATTTTTATATTTGGTGAGATACCTTTGTGGTATCTCAACCAATGGAGATGCTACATATGAAAGAACCAAAGAAGTTGAAGTTGTTTGTAATTGTTTCTTCTTCAAGTATAGGCATTATCAAAACATTCCAATCAATTCAAAACGTAACAACATTAGCTTTATATCGATGTCGACCCAAATTCACACAAAAAAGCAACAAAAAGAGAGAAAAGAGACACACATAGATGACATCATCCAGTTGGAACTTGCTGCATGAGAAGTCCATTAGACCTTGTAGGTTCTTGCTATACTGAAATCTAAACACATGCAAGCAATTCAAAATCTGGAAAAGAATCCTTGAACATGAAATAAGAGAAAAAGAAGAAACTATGTGGGCATGAAGATAAGAAGCGGGTTTTGGTAGCTTCGTCATGCCATTCCACAGCTTTAGTCCATTTCTTCTCTCTATATCTTACGACGAGTCCATTGAATGCTTATGTTTAAGCAACCCCATTGAGAGTATCTCTTCTGAATTTCATGAGGATAAATTTTCCGAATTTTCCGCTATGATGTTTTTTAGTTTTTTTTTTAATTTATTGTTTATTATGTTTAAAATACTTTTATATTAGATTTTTAATTAAAATTATTTTATTTTATGAATTATTCTGAATTTAAATAATTAATAGATTTAATAAATATATAATCATTTTTTTAAAAACAAAAATCAAAATCCATAGGAATGTGGTAGAAAATAACCCTCTCAAATTGGTGGGAAAAAAATCAGTCAGAAATCTGTAGCAAATATTTTCCACCAAATAACGACGGCAAACTCGTTGGAATTTTCAAACGGACAATTGCCATTAGAAATTCGTCGGAATTTCTAGCTGTTGGAGATTCGTTAGAATCATATTACGACAAATTTCCAACGGATTCATGCCGACGGATTTTCCAACAATTTCCGACCGATTCGTGATTTGCGACCACCTGAATCCGAGGCCGATATAGTTGGAAATTCGTCGAAAATAGTTGTTTCCGACGGATTTGCAACCATATAATCTATCCGAAAGTAGCATGTTTTCTTGTAGTGTTTTAAAAGTAAGCAATGGGAGAAGTTTATGTACAGTTACACACAATGGGAGAAGTTTTTACTTGTAGAACTGAAGCTACCAAATAGTCATATATAATCACATTCCAGTTTCGACCAAATCGTAAATAAATATATTCGAACCAACTCCAAACTTTACCATACTACAGCACAAACAATACAAAGCTGAACACTCATAAAATTGGTTTCACTCTCTTCAGCAAATTCAGTTGTCTTGACTAGTACGTCACCTAGTTATATTATTGACTTTTCGTTTCCTCTGATTATAATTTTTTTCTCATTCATAATAATTATATAGTGGAATCTTTTTTTTTTGTGACAAAAAAAATATAGCGGAATCATTTTTTGAAAGTATAAAACTTGTTAAATACTAGCAAAATATCATGTTTTCAAAACATGAAAAATGCTATAATTTCTAACTTTTCGATGGCAAAGCCCTAAACCTAGAGAACATTTGCCACATTGGGCCGATTATACTTGTGAAGTAAAGAAATGTAGTATGTTTTGGGAGAGGCTATCGTACGCACTACGCACTAACGTTGGGCCGATTATAAAAAAGCCCAATAGGCCCAATGTGTAGTTATGGTTTCTCTCATTTCGCTAACGTGCGCAGTAGAGTGGCTACCATGCGCCTTCTTTCCCATTTGATACACAAGGTGCAAAAACCTCTGCAAGAACCCTAAAACCTTACGGTTAATCGAAGAAGACGAGAAAGAGAAAATGGGGAAAATTCCGTCGTCGTTTCGATCTATGGCTTCGACGCAACTGGTGAAGAAACCGACAACATCTCCTTCAGCGCCGCCGCGTGATCCACGAAGCAGAATCGCCGTTGGAGAAACTTTGAAACCTTCCGAGTACACTCGCGAGCCCTTGAGGAATCCATTCAAAACCCCAGATCTCTCCGACGCAAAAAGCCTCTTCAATTCGATCGCTTCCACTTCGAGAATCCCTCTCGATCTCAGATTCCACAACTCCGTTCTCCAATCCTACGCTTCAATCGCCGACGTTGACGATACGGTGAAATTGTTTCATCACATATTGAAATCTCAGCCTGATTTCTCGCCGGAGAATTCTACTTTCCATATCTTGCTCTCTCACGCTTGTAGAGCTCCTGATTCGTCTCTCTCGAATGTTCATAGAGTTCTCAACCTCATGGTGAATAGTGGTGTTAAGCCTGATCAAGTAACGACAGATATTGCGGTCCGGTCTTTATGTGAATCGGGTCGTGTCGATGAAGCTATGGGTTTAGTTAAGGAGCTCTCGGAGAAGCATTCGCCTCCAGATACTTATACTTATAACCTCCTTCTGAAGCATTTGTGCAAACGCACCGATTCGCTTAGTATCGTTTACAAATTTATCGATGAGATGAGGAAATCGTTCCGTGTGAAACCAGACCTTGTTAGCTACACAATCTTGATTGATAATGTCTGTAATTCCAAGAATTTGAGGGAGGCAAAGAGACTAGTTAATGCCCTTAGTGATGCTGGGTTTAAGCCGGATTGCTTTCTCTACAACACCCTTATGAAAGGGTATTGCACATTGAGCAAAGGGGGCGAGGCGATCGGTATTTATAAGGAGATGATAGAAAAAGGTGTTGAGCCTGATCTTATTACTTACAATACTTTGATATTTGGATTGTCGAAATCCGGTAGAGTTGAGGAAGCTAGGAAGTATTTGAAAACTATGGTTGAAGCAGGTTATGAGCCAGATGCTGTTACTTACACGTCGCTGATGAATGGGATGTGTAGAAAAGGCGCTACTTTAGGCGCGTTGAGTTTGTTAGAAGAAATGGAAGCTAGAGGGTGTGCTCCAAACGATTGTACTTACAATACTTTGCTTCATGGATTGTGCAAGGCAAGGTTAATGGACAAAGGTATTGAGTTATATGAGTTGATGAAATCAAACGGCGTAAAGCTTGAGACCGCTGCTTATGCCACGCTTTTGAGGGCTCTGGTTAAAAATGGAAAGGTTGCAGAAGCTTATGAAGTTTTTGATTATGCAGTTGAAAGCAAGAGTTTGACAGATGCTTCTGCATACTCTGCACTTGAAACTACCTTGAAATGGCTGAAGAAAGCTAAAGAGCAAGGCTTGGCTGTCTAAGTGGTATTCTTTTTGCAACTCATGTTTCGTTATGAAGTTGTATTCGCCTCACAAGGAATGAATTTGATACGCTATAGGAAAAATAAAGCTAATCCTCAAGGAAGCCGCAGTGATTTATGATAGTACTTGGTAATATTCTTGTCGCATGAGATCTCTAATGGGTTCTTTAAACACTTGTACTATCAAATTGGTGAAATTTTTGGCTGTTCTGTTCATATCAGGTTCTCGCATTCAGTGTATCATTTACTCTATTCTTAGGAGCTATTGTGATTGACATGATTGGTTTATTGATCTTGTCTTCGTGTTGTTACCTGAGTGAGAGCTCAAGGAGATAATATTTGCTTTGACAATTACGCCATCTGTTCGACGTATAACAAACAGAGTATCTGAATAAAGATTTGTTTATTTTCTCTGGATTGCAGGAAGATACTGTTACCTTCATTGAACAATCCTTTATTGTATCTTCAATTTTAACATTGAGAAGCCAAGTGCAGAGTTTTTTTAGTTGAATTACAAACCAAATCATTGAGAAAACAGAGGACAACATTTGTGGAATCATGAAATGGTCAACATTTTGGTACGAGTCTTTCTTCTTTTTTAAATGACCATTTAGTGAATAAACAAACTCTTTTTGTTTATTTTGTTTTTCTCTACTGTCATTATTCATTATATATTGTATATTGCTGTTTCCTTGTCTCCCTCCATTAAACAATTAGAAACCCTAACGAAAAATACACACATGAGGAAGAAATGTACGTACCACGAGGTCCACGAATGCATGGTTCTCCTACCCTTATTGTAAACCAATAGATCATTATATCTCTCTTTATATAAGTTTCTACAAGCTGTCATGTTTTGTTGTAATTTATCAAACAGATTTTTTTTTTTTTTGGTATTCCAGCGATGATGAAGGACAAGAATGATCAGAAGAATAATCTAAGAGAAATAATTAATGAAACAAAATGATAATGGTGCAAAGATCCTTACCTTTTTAATAAGATTTTTAGATTTAAACACATACCCAATTGCTCTTATATGTATATCTTCAAAAGGGTCTTTTGGATGCTCAAGAGATTTGACAAGCTTAATTTTGGTGTCGGAGTATTACTCCATGGTACAAAAGAGATGTAGCTTCTGTGTAAACACCATTAAAATGAATGGATTTCGAATTTTTGTAGAGAAGACGTAAATGTAGTTTCGAATTTAATCCTGATCCTCCAATTATGTATTTCGAATTGTCGAAAATTAAACTATTCTCGGTTCTTATTCTATCCCATACATTTTCTAAGCCAATCATCATTAGAATGAATGGAGACATTAAGTTTGATTTAACTATTCTTTTCATTAGAGAATGTAAAACCATTTCGACTTTCGAGCATATACAATTCGTTTTAATCAGTCTTTTAAAATATGTTATAGGTTGGACGTACGATAGAGCACATAGACGGGAAAATGGGCTTTTTCACTATTGTCCATGGTTACAATCCATACATGAATTATCTACATTGGCTAATTCATACATGAACTCTTATTTATCAGCCAAATCATACACGAACTAATTAAATTGGCTAAATCATACAATTGACTTTAATTAACAGCGTTAGTCAAACCGCTAACGGACGATAAGTCAGATGCCACGTGAGATGGATCATATGCCACATCGCATACGATGTTGTATTGTATTACTAACGACGTTAAAGATGAAAAATATAGTCTTCTTCTTCCTCTTGACTCACGACATAAACAAATTAGGGGTTTAGGGTTTTAAAGTCTTGCTTCAAATTCGAGAGATTTGCAGTTCCCTTGTCGTCGGACGTCTTCCTCTTGACTAACGCCGTTAAAGTCAATTGTATGATTGGCCAATTTAATTAGATCATGTGTGATTTGACTGATATATAAGAGTTCATGTATTAATTAGCCCATGTAGATAGTTCATGTATGTATTTGTAACAATGGACAATAGTTCAAGTATGAAAAAGCCATTTTCCCGCACATAGACATATATATATTGTTGGGCCTGGACCTGCGGCCCAACATTCTGAGTAGGTCGCGGGCTGAGAATCGCCAAAGATGAAGTCCAGCAGGTTCGCGAGTCCGGCGGGCTGCCAGAGGCCCATTCTTCATCTAACTGCGGTCTGATAACCAGGGACATGTCGGATCAACCACGGTCAGCCGAACCCAGGGTAAACTCACCGCCTTCCACTATAAATAAGGGTCAAAGACTGATGTGACAATTCATTCACAAAATCCAAAAGAAAAAGGACAACAATCGTCAGTCCGCTAGCTTCCTAGATTACACTTATACTTGAAATCTGATAGTTCGGGGTCTGTCCGACCTATTATAGCCTACTAAGCTAGCGACCTGATAGTTCAGGACCTGTCCGGACTGTCTTTAGCGACCTGTTTATATTGAAATACTTGGCTCAGCTTTCTATTCACGAAATTCTCCGACCTCCGATCTGTTATAAATTCATTGTCGACCTGACTGGTTCAACAATTGGCGCACCAGGTAGGGGACTTGGAGATTTTCTAACGCAAAGAAACATGAGTCCGCACGTCTCCATAAGTCAGCAGCCCGGCGAAACATCAAACCAGGAACTCTCAGAGACAGCTCGCGAAGCTCCACCTCCCACGACGGAATCCAGCCCGATCGTCACCCAGACCGTTACTAATGAAGAAACGAACACTATAGCTCGCAGCCCGGAGACAATCACAAATGTGGACGATCAAGTCGATCTCGTTCGCGTCCTGGGAACCCTCATGAGACGCTTTGACCAACAGGATGACATGGTTCGTCAAACTAACGCTTGTCTGGATTCACTCGCAACGGCTCAGACCGTCATACAAGAGCAGCTCGACTCCTCCCGACCTGCGAACTCACAGCATCCTAGGGCGAACTCATCCCCATCTTTTACTGAAGAACTTGGGCGCCCACCCATCCAGAATCGGATTATTAACCTTAATACTCCGTCGCGACCTCCGATCAGCATGCAGCTCGAACGCACAGCCCACTCAAGGGAACACTCTTCAATCCACGGTCCCGAGCTCGAGAACATTCGAGCTTCACTTCGAGAAATGCAGTCAAAGGTCCATCAAGCTCTCAGTTCGGCACCCGAGATCGACCAAGTGCTCGAAGAAACTCAGAGGACGCCATTCACAGATCGGATCACTACGGTCCCGATCCGTCAGATGGCCAAGCTGCGAATCGAGTCTTTCAGCGGGACCACAAACCCAAAGCATTTCATGACCTCGTTCACCATCGCCATGGGGCGAATACAACTATCTCCCGAGGAGCGAGAAGCGGCCTATTGCCAACTGTTCGTTGAACATCTCGTCGGCTCCGAACTCGACTGGTTCTCTCGGCTCAAGCCGAACTCAATCGGGAACTTCACACAGCTTTCAACTGCATTCTTCAAACATTATTCCATGTATATCCAGGACGGCGCCTCGGAGGCCGATCTGTGGGCACTCGCACAGGGACCAAGGGAATCCCTGAGAGATTATATGTGCCGCTTCAAAGCAATCCTCTCAACGATCAGCGTCCAAGAGACCTCCGCGATTGGTGCTCTTAAAAACGGACTGTGGCACGAGTCCGAGTTCCGAGCCGACCTGATCCTTCATAAAGCCCCGACTCTCGCCGATGCTATGCATAGGGCAACGAGCTTCATTTTGCTTGAAGAAGACCGAGCTACCAATCTCAAGAAACACTCTCCGGTCAAATCAGCGGCCACAAAACCTAAAGCCAAAGAAGCAATAGAGGTTGACCACAACGAACCGTCTCAACATCTCGACCAAGAGTTTAAGGAATTAAAGCGAAAGCTTCTAGCAACAAACGTAATTCAGACGCCTCAGCCCGCTCCTGCGAAGCAACAACAACAACGAAACCAGGGCCAACAGCAAAACAAAAAATGGCCGTTTAAATTCGTTCGTGGCGAAGAGAAGGAAGAAGATACCAGGTCGTTCTGCGACTACCATCAAAAGTTCGGTCACGCGACCCACCAATGCCGACAGTTGCAGGCAAAACTGATGGCAGAATACAACAGCGGGAAGGTCCATATCGACTTGCCTCCCAAACGGCAGACCGAGAACGAGCAGAAATCTGACGATCAAGTCGTCCTTCCCTCACCCCCGAAGCGACCTGCAGAAGATGGTGGTCCCGGGCCACACCGGCCTACTTCCAAAAAGAAGATCTTCATGATCATGGGAGGCTTCAAGGCAGCTTCAAACTCAGTCCGGTCTCTAAGAAAACACGAAAAAGCGGTCTCTCAGCAAATAGAGTGCAGTGCCCAGGCCGCGGTCGACATACCAATCATCTTCTCCGAAGCAGACACCAAGAACGTGGAAATGCCGCATAACGACCCACTAGTCATCGAGCTTAGCATGGAAGACTGCGATGTCACCCGCGTGCTGATCGACACAGGAAGCTCGGTTAACCTCATCTTCCTAGAAACCTTGCGGAAGATGGATATTAGCGATGATAAAATCAAGCCGAGCGTCAAACCACTGACCGGCTTCGACGGCGTAACATCAATGACAATCAGAACGATCAAGATGGCGACCTATGTTGGTGGCGTCACCAAAGTCACCAAGTTCGTCGTAATCGATAAACCAACAGTTTACAACGCTATTCTCGGAACGCCATGGCTTTCTTCACTCCGGGCTGTAGCATCACCATACCATCAATGCGTCAAATTCCCGACCTCTTACGGAGTTTTCACAATCCGAGGGTCATAGAAGGTCGCCAGGTCGTGCTTCATAACAGAGCACAAATTGAGACGCGTCACCTGCAACATAAGACGATCTACCGCGGCACCAAGCGCGTCACCACAACAGGAGGCAACGGTCTCCATTACTCTCGATCTACAACGTCCCGATCGCCAAGTCAGCATCGGCACCGAACTCGATGAGCCCCTCCGTAGCGAACTCATCCGATTTCTGTCCGCCAACATCACTACATTTGCCTGGTCGATCCGCGATATGAAGGGGATCGATCCGAAGATAACGACTCACGAGCTAAACGTTGATCCAACGTACAAACCAATCAAGTAAAAGAGACGAAAGCTCGGACCCGAACGATCCCAGGCGGTAAACGATGAGGTCGCAAAACTCCTCGAAGCGGGCTTAATCACAGAAGTCCACTACCCCGAATGGCTGGCCAATCCAGTCGTGGTTAAAAAAAAGAATGGGAAATGGCGGGTATGCATCGACTTCACAGACCTCAACAAAGCCTGCCCAAAGGACAACTTTCCTCTTCCACGTATCGATTAGATCGTCGAAGCCACGTCGGGCAACGAACTCCTCTCCTTTATGGACGCATTCTCTGGTTATAACCAGATCATGATGCATCCAGATGACCAAGAAAAGAATGCTTTCATCACAGATCGCGGGACGTACTGCTACCGAGTCATGCCTTTCGGTTTAAAGAACGCAGGGGCGACCTATCAAAGGCTGGTCAACAAGATGTTCGCCAGCCAGCTCGGCGAGTCGATGGAGGTCTACATAGACGATATGCTGGTTAAGTCTCGGAAGGCCAGCGACCATATCGCGCATTTGCGCACTTGTTTCGAGGTACTTAACAAATTCGGCATGAAGCTCAACCCGGCCAAATGCACTTTCGGTGTAACCTCGGGAGAATTCCTCGGATACATTGTTACTCAGCGCGGGATCGAGGCGAATCCAAAGCAGATCGCAGCAATCATCAACATGCCCTCCCCAAAGACCCAGCGAGAAGTTCAAAGACTCACAGGCCGCATCGCCGCCCTCAATCGATTTATCTCTCGGTCTACAGACCGTAATCTTCCATTCTACAAGGCACTAAGAGTTCATAAAAACAATTTTCTCTGGGACGATCAGTGCGAGACCGCGTTCAGCAAGCTGAAGGCTTACCTGTCAACTCCGCCAGTTCTCGCGAAACCAGAAACCGGCGAACCATTGTTCCTTTACGTAGCCGTCACAAACGCTGCGGTCAGTGGGGTACTAGTCCGAGAGGATCGTGGCGATCAAAAACCTGTTTTCTACATAAGCAAGTCCCTGGATGGAGCAGAATCACGTTACTCCCTACTCGAGAAACTCGCTCTCGCTGTCATAGTCGCAGCCCGCAAGCTGCGACCATATTTACAACAGAGTCCGACGAACAACTCGAACCCACGACGATCGCCGCATAACAGAACGACAAGACCGCATCAGCGGACTGGCGTCAAGAAATAATCAAGTACATTCTGTCCGGCGAACTCCCGAGTGACAAATGGACCGCCAGACGTCTTAAAACCTGCAGCGCGTACTATACTGTCCTCAATGGCGAACTGTATAGGTGGAATGCCGCCGAAGCACTCCTACAATGTCTGGCTGGCGATGAAGTATATCGCGTAATGGCTGAAAGCCACGAAGGAGCTGGCGGAAGCCACTCCGGAGGTCGAGCTCTCGCGGTCAAAATCAAGCGCCTCGGTTTTTACTGGCCAACTATGCTTCGAGATTACGCCGAGCATGCCCGTTGTTGCAAACAGTGCCAACGTCACGGTCCGATGATCCATTCGCCGACTGAACCACTCTCCACAGCGACTGCGCCCTATCCCTTTATGAGATGGGCAATGGATATCATGGGCCCTTTCCCGCGGTCTCGGCAAAAGAGGTACATCATCGTTATCACGGACTATTTCACCAAGTGGGTCGAGGCCGAAGCTTACGCCATGATACGAGCCAACGACGTTCAAAACTTCGTTTGGAAGTACGTCATCTGCCGCCACGGACTACCTTACGAGATCGTGACCGACAATGGCTCGCAGTTTATTTCCGCGACCTTTAAAGATTTCTGCGTGAAATGGAAGATACGCTTAAACAAATCCACACCGAGATACCCTCAAGGCAACGGTCAGGCCGAAGCCTCAAACAAAATAATCATTGACGGACTGAAAAAATGACTTGAGGAAAAGAAGGGCCTATGGGCCGACGAGCTCGACGGAGTAATTTGGTCATTCCGAACTACCCCCCGTCAGTCTACAGGCTGAACTCCGTTCTCACTCGCTTACGGTCTAGAGGCTATGGCACCCGCAGAAGTCAACATCAATAGCCTGCGACGCGTGTTGACGACTAGGAATCCCGAGTTAAATAACAATTTACTCGTCGACAACCACGATCATATCGAGGAAGCTCGCGACGAGGCCCTCGTCCGGATCCAAAACTATCAACAGCTCGCCATGAGGTACTACAACAAGCGAGTCCGCAGCCGCAGCTTCGCCGTTGGCGATCTCGTCCTACGAAAGGTCTATGAAAACACCGAAGAATACAAGGCCGGCAAGCTCGGTGCGAACTGGGAAGGACCATACCAAGTAACCGAAGTCATCCGGCCCGGGGTATATCGGCTTATGACAATGAATGGAGAGATGATTCCCCGATCTTGGAACTCGATGAGCTTAAAGCGATACTACTACAACACCAACGTACTCAACATGCAGAAAGACTGAGGAAATCCTTCCTCAACGATAATCAGTCCGACCAATCGCAACAAGCAACGGTCTAAAAAAAAAAAAAAAAAAAAAAAGAACGCTCTGCGAGCTCACTATCATTACATGTATATGAACTACGAATGGCTTGATCCCTATTATAATGGGTCCGTAGGCAGCCCGACAAAAGGCACAGCTATTAATCAAAAATATATATATTCAGTTCGCTTAAATATGCATCTGTTCATATTACTATTTACTGCGTTCCCTGTGAACTAAAGTGGTCTGATCAACCACGTCGCTAAAACGGGAGCATAAACTCTCTTCTAAGCGACCTGTAAGCCGGGCCAGTCCCGCAACCAGTCCGAAGCGTCTAAGTACAATAAGCCGAGTCCGCCTCGCTGACTTAGCCACGCATCGAACAAAAACCGTAAGCCGGGCCAGTCCCGCAACCAGTCCGAAGCGTCTAAGTACAATAAGCCGAGTCCGCCTCGCTGACTTAGCCACGCATCAAACAAAAACCGTAAGCCGGGCCAGTCCCGCAACCAGTCCGAAGCGTCTAAGTATAATAAGACGAGTCCGCCTCGCTTACTTAGTCACGCATCGGACAAACATTATAAGTCGGGCCAGTCCCACAACCCGTCCTAAAACGCCTAAGTACTATAAGGCGAGTCCGCCTTGCATACTTAGCTATAAGGCACTATAAATACGCAAGCACAAGAAGAGAAAAGACGAACTGAGATTAAACGCCCCCACGAGCAAAAGAAGGGTTCAAGTCTTTACAAACAGAAATACAAAGGCCACAGGCGGCCTGAAAAATACAAAGAGAGGGGCGTTCAGAAGGATTATTTTTCAGTCCGCGCAGAAGAATCCTGGATAACCGGAATACCGTCGAGATCAGACAGCTTTTCTCCAGTGGTTTGGTCGACGGCAGGGACCTCAAGGTTCGTAAGACTTGGGTTCTCAGCGACACAAACCGCTTCGGTCTCACTACCAGCCATTGGAGCGACCCCAGCCTGAACCGAGGGATCGGCAGTCTGTGAGGGCGCAGCGGACAGCCACGAAGGAAGAGGCATCACAAAATCCTGTTCCTCGGCCTCCTCTACTTCCAGGGCCTCGAGATTGCCCTTGAACCGCTCAAAGCTATCGTCAAGGACTTTCAGTCTCTCTTCAGGAATGGCGACGCCGTCCTCTTCCCCCATCTTGATCAGATAACCTTTGATAGCTCGCGACTGACTCATCAGTTCTGAAAGTCGAGAGACTTCCACAGAATCAGCGATCGACCTCTTTATCATCGCGAGCCTCTGGTTGCAGTCTTCCAAGGTGCTCCTAACGACTGAAGCCCGAGACTTACGAAGACGATCGACTTCGGTCTGAAGGAAATCCTTTTGGCCGACCGCCAGCTCCAGCTGCTCAGTAGCATCCTTCTTTTGCGTCCTGAGATCCTGAATGACCTTATCCGAGTCCGCCATCGCTTTGGCAAGTTGATCGACTCTAGACTTCAAGACAGGGACCCTCTCCGCCTCCTTCTTCATCGACTCAAACTCCCTCTTCATCGGTTCCTGCTCCTTGAGCTGCGATTCGTACTCCACGAGCTGCTTCGAGACTTTGAAGAGCTTGCGTTCATACGAAAGGACCATCGAGTTCGTATAGGTCATCATCTGCGGAGAGGGCAACCAAAGCGCAAAGGGTTAACAAACAAACAGAGAACCCCGAGAAAAGCAAGAATAAACAAACAAGCAAAAAGCTCACCTCCACCGAAGCCCCGCAGACCTTACGATACGCTTCAAATTCTTCCAGCTCCTCCGGCTTGGGAAATTCGTAAACCTCGCTGCAGGGAAATCGGGACCACAGGTCGGCACACGCCCTAGTGTTGTTTATCATGTGCTCGGGCGCCCTGTAGTCCATTTCCAGTATGTAGTCCGTGGAATCAACTGAGGGAGAGGCCGCGGACAAAACGGCTTCGGGCATAGCAGGGGAACTTTCCCGGTTATCAGTCCGCGCCCTTTTACTCCGCCCTTCCGGAGCATCCTCCAGCGGTCTCTTATCCTTAGAGATCCTTTTTGCAGACTCTTCGGCTGCAACGGCAACTGATTTGCCAGACTTCTTTTCCGCCAGCGCGGCCTCAGCCTGTTTGGCGGACTGCCCCCTAGTAGGAGTCCCTTTCCTAGGCGGACCAGTTCCTCTAGAAGTAGAGGCCACATTTGTCCTCTTCGTGCCAACCTTGGCCGAAGTCTGTCCGGCCTTTTCAGTTAAGGAAGGCTTCTCAGGCAGAGCGCTCCTCCCAGCTGGAACGGTCTGCTTCGGTTTAGCGGTACGCGGAACGGGGGCGACCTGTTTCTCTTTGGAAGCCTTGACTGCTTCATCTAACGCGGTCTCATTGTAGTCAACCATCCGCCACGTTCCTTTCGCCTTCTTGCCCATCTGCTTCTCAGCCCGCTTGAGAGTTCTTGCCTTTGGAACAACCGGAGGGTGCATAAAGGGACGAAGAGGTTCGAGCTCGGGGTCGAAACAGCCTGTAGAAGAAACAGAGGCGTTGTCAGAAGAAATGACAAAACCGAAGTCAAGAGATCGGGAGAAAGCACTAACCGGTTAAGATCCTTCCAATGCACCTTTGAATCCTCTGCTCGACGAATTCAGGCCAGATCTGGGGAGCCAACGTCTCAATAAATCCAACAAAAGACTTTTCACCAGGTTGCTCGGGAAAGAGTATCCTTGGCGGCGGTCTGTCTGCAAACAAAGAAAAAAAAATTAGACGTCAGCCCGACCAAAGAAATATAAAAATATATGTCGGCAAAAACGTACTTATGTTGACATTCCAGCCCGCACGAATGGGCCACATCGGATTTTCAACAGACGCATCGTTTATTTTTACAAAAAAATAAAAACATTCCCAATCCGCGCTCTTATCAGCGTCAGAGCCCGTAATCAGCCGATTATACTTGGGTTTGGCCGAAACATAATAGCGGCCTGAAGAGCCTCTCCGCTTCAAAGCAGTCAGCCCTTCAAAAGTATCACAGTCGCAAACCATCCCATGCTCCGCGGCCAAAACCAAGTACGCCATAAAGTTCCTGATAGACCCATGGATCAGCTGCGAAATGGCTAGGCCGCGGCGAGCGCAATACTCGATTAACAACCGCAGAATTGGGAAAAACAGTCCGCTCTCCTCGAAGAAGGACAGGTAGAGACACATGTACCCGTCCGGGGGCGACCAGGGACGTTCGCCGCCCTGACGAACACGGAAATCGACCTCCACTGGCAGGTTACGGATCGACCAAATATTCGCAAGCATAGTATAGTCGGCCTCCGAATTAAAGTCATCCTTCCTCTTTAGCTCGATACCGGGACCTAAACCCGGTCCCAGGGACCCCAGAGCGAGTCTGTCGACAGGAGTCAGGTCGAAGGAGTCAGGATACGGGCAATCCTGCCAAACGACGAGCTGACAAGGCTCAGCAACTCCGGGTTGTGATGTTCCGGTCTCCGGATTACCAATAGCACCGGATCCGACATCATCCTCCAACAGGGAGTTACCGCCTGCCGCCCTCTCGTCAGCATCCGGCGAAATCACTTGGTGAGACGAAACGTCAGGACTCTCGGCGGAGGATGGGTCAGTCCTCCCAGAGTCGGAGAGGAAATCATTCTGGGAATCAGAAGCCGAGGAGACCATGGTTGCAGAGAGAATAGATCTGACGAGATTCTAAACCGATGCGACGTTTACCAAAAGTAACACTAAAGACTACGACGAGAAAACAGACCGGAGGAATCGAAGAAATTGCTAGCAGGAAGAAACTAGAGAGACAGAGAGAGAGTAACAGTACCTTAGAGAGAGAAGCAGTCGAAGTAAAATGAAGAGGAAAATAGAGGGGAAGCCCCGCTTTTATAGGCCCGAAGCGGAATACAAGGGGTCACGCCTCGAAAGAAACCACAGCACGAACAAGTAAAATACCGACACGTGGCAATCTCATGACTCCTCAGAATCAGATCGAACGATTCAAAATCAACACAGCTTAGACCGCCTCGCTTTGTTGACCGGGGGGGGCTACTGTTGGGCCTGGACCTGCGGCCCAACATTCTGAGTAGGTCGCGGGCTGAGAATTGCCAAAGATGAAGCCCAGCAGGTTCGCGAGTCCGGCGGGCTGCCAGAGGCCCATTCTTCATCTAACTGCGGTCTTATAACCAGGGACACGTCGGATCAACCACGGTCAGCCGAACCTAGGGTAAACTCACCGCCTTCCACTATAAATAAGGGTCAAAGACTGATGTGACAATTCATTCACAAAATCCAAAGGAAAAAGGACAACAATCGTCAGTCCGCTAGCTTCCTAGATTACACTTATACTTGAAATCTGATAGCTCGGGGTCTGTCCGACCTATTATAGCCTACTAAGCTAGCGACCTGATAGTTCGGGACCTGTCCGGACTGTCTTTAGCGACCTGTTTATATTGAAATACTTGGCTCAGCTTTCTATTCACGAAATTCTCCGACCTCCGATCTGTTATAAATTCATTGTCGACCTGACTGGTTCAACATATATGGCCGTTTATGCGAAACTATACGGTTGATACTTTCCAGTAGAAATAAATATATAAACATAAATTTTGACAATATATGCATATATAATTTTATAGTGTAAGCTAGTAAACATATTTTATAGTGTAAGGCTTTTTTACCACCAATTACCCAAGAAGCTGGCGATGAGCTTACAAATAAAACATTGTGAGTAGCTTCACGTGTACAATTCGCTAGCCGATCAGTTCTGGAATTAAGCGTGCGTGGTATCAGTGATAACAAAAAATATCGAAACTTCTTTTCTTTCTTCTGAATTTCTTCCAGATATACAGCAAACGCCGTTCACTCATTCGGTGTAGACACCATCGTCACCAAATCGGAACAGTCTGTTGCGAAAGCTACCTCTATCTTCTGCTAAGAGAGCATGCATTGCATAACCCATAGGAGTGCCTCTACCTCCTAATGTAGGGGGATAAGATTGTAAAAACAATAAGATTGTAAAAAGAAATCTCAAATAACTAATAAATATTGAAATAACACTCTAAATCAAAAGTTGAAAGAAACATCTATAAAGAAAAATTTTAACTCTCAAATCATATATTAAAATAATATATAAAATTAATCTTCAAACTGAATGAATAAAAAATCAATATATTTTTCCAAAAATTTAAGCTCTCATTTTTTTTTGGAAACTAAAACAATTAAAATCTAATCACCGTATTTTATTTTACTAACAAAATTAGTCTATGTAAATATTTTATTTGTATTAACATCGTATATATATATTTATATAATCGTTTTGTACTATATAGTTTGATGTATGTTATAAAAATAATATGACTTCTCACCGTAAAACATCTATACCATATTTTAGAATTCTGTTTTTAATGGGTGTCAAATGACAACGATAGAGTTTGTCTCTTTTTTTATGTGGAGTTGGAAGTTTTAAGTTGCACAATGAGTTTCCTAAACCTCAAATTCAGGAAAAACGACAGAGTTTTTCTCTTTTTTTATGTGAAGTTGGAATTTGTTTTTCAAAAAAAACCTCAAATTCAGACGAATTCTTCGAAATTTATTTTCATGACGTAATGTTCTTTACCTGTTTTTTTTTTTTAAATATTCTCAAAGATTGTTTACCTATTCCAAACACATTTTCTTCAATTTTTATCTCTCTCATTGTTCGAACATTATATTTGATAGTTTAGTTCGTAATTCAGAAGTTGTTCATTTTGGTGGTGTTAAGTTTCAGACGATAAAACTAACCCTACAAGAAAACACTGCCATTTCTGACGGCCAAATCCGTCGGAAATCCGTCGGAATAGGGTGTTTTCCGACGGATCATTTACCGACGAATTTCCGACGGATCATTTACCGACGGATTTCCGACGGATTAATGAATTTTTTAAAAAAAAATTCAAAATTAAATTAAATTAAATTAAATTAAATTAAAATAAAATAAAATTAAAATAAAATAAATTAAAATTAAATTAAAATAAAATAAAATTAGAATTCAATATTTTAAAAACTGAAAAAATATTACATAAAATTTACGGTCCAATCTGGGAACGTAAAATCTCATTCATCTTTTCTTCCATTGCACGAAAGCGTTCTTCATCTTGCTCTCTGCGTGCCTCCATTATGCGCATACGTTCTTCAGCTTGCTCCTCCATTATGCGGAAACGTTCTTCATCTTGCTCGCGGCGTGCCTTCATCACGCCGATGCGCGTGATAAGCTCGACGTTTTGTGCCCTCAAACTACTATCTGCATGATAGCGGTATGAAGTAACAGATGTGGAGGAGGAGTCTTCCGGGAGGCCAAAGACACGACCCTTGTTCTTAGGCGTTACCTACAAAAAAAAAAATCCATCAATATTATAACTTATTAGCATTAAATTTTTTTTAAAATTTGTATAAATTTGACAATGTTACTAACCTCATATGTGAACTCGTTGATCTTCTCGAGTGGAACTTCGGTGGCCGGTGGAGTACCATCGTCGCTCTGTTGGGTTACGAGGTACTGCTGACTGAGCCGTTCCACGTTTTCCACGATTTCACGAGCAACTGGATCTTGAATTTGACCAGTCTTTTTGCTGGTGTGCGCATCTTTGAGCAATTGAAGATGTGAAGGACGCACACCGGTCTCGTTATACTGTTGCCATAGAAAAATAATGAAATTATTTCAAAATAAAATTAAATTAAAATAAAATAAAATTAAATTGAAATAAAATTAAATTAAAATAAAATTAAAATCAAATCAAATTAATTACCAGTTTCTCAGCCCGTGTCGCTTTGCTCGTTGCTCCGAGGTTATGGGTCGCCGGTCCCTTCCCCTTCCGGTCGCTCTTCCGGTTAGTCGAGTTTTTTCGTGAGGTCGTTTGAGTGGCCTCCTGTTCCCAATGGGCAAGCAGTCCAGTCCATAATGCTTCCTTATGTTGGAAAAACCGAGGCACCTTTCCTTCTTTGTACCACATCTCCTTCCACTCGTTCAGCTTCATCGAGTACTTCCGAGCGGCCTTTTTTTTGAATTCCCGTCGGACCCTAGGAGTCAGCGATGGGTCCCAAGTAAACTCTTGCTGAAAAAAAACCGTACCCAAATTAGTATTGACAAATTTTTATGCAAAATAAAATATACTTTCTTAATTCCGACAAAAAAAACTTACCGCAAATTGCCGAAACCAGATGTTCTGATCTGCCTCCGGCATCGAACTGAATGTGGGATACGGGTGAGTTATCAAGCCATGGATCATTGCGTTCATAGAACTCGTAATCCCGTTCCCCAAAAATTGAAACCTGAAAAATATTTTGTTAAATATTTTATTAAGGTAATATAATCAAATACATTTTTAAATAAAACTTACCATGTCGTGCCAGGTGGCAAGTCCGGATCTAGGCGAGGTAATCTATCCCGTCCGGGTTGCGAAACAAACTCCTCAATGCTAATAGTTGTGGGAGCTGGTTGTGGGGCCTCGAAACCCATAGTCTCTGGGAAATAAGACTGACTCCCACTACCAGTATGAAATCGCTCGTAGTCCCTATGAATAACATAAATTTTTTTTAATCTATTATAAGTTTTTGGGATGTTGAGTTTTTGGGAATTTGTGATTTTGTAATTTTGAGATTTCGGTATTTAGAAATTTATGGAAATTAGAAAATTTGAGAGTTTGAGAATTAGAGATTTTAGAATTTAGGTATTTATAGATTTTGGGAATTAGAGATTTTGTAATTTATGGACTAATTGTTATTAACAAAATTTTTTATAAATCTATTATAAGTTTTTTCTATTTTGAGTTTTTGGGAATTTATGATATTGAAATTTAGAGATTTTGGGATTTAGGAATTTATGGGAATTGGAAAATTTGAGATTTTGGGAATTAGGGTTTTGGGAATTTAAGATGTTTTTATATATTTTGGGAATTTGGGATTTTCTAATTTAGGGACAAATATTTATTAACATAAATTTTTATAAATCTATTATAAGTTTTTGAAATTTTGAAATTTCGGGATTTAGGAAATTTTGAATTTTTATATCTATCAAATTTACATTCTAAATCTATCAAATTGAACAAATCTAAATCTATAAAATTCACAATTAAAATTGAAGAAATCTAAATCTATAAAATTCACAATTAAAATTGAACAAATCTAAATCTATCAAATTGAACAAATCTAAATCTATCAAATTCACATTCTCAATCTATCAAATTCACAATATCTAAATTTCCAAAAAAACTCAAAATTAACAAAAACTTACATGTTGATTACTGATTTGGTGGTAGAGATTGAGAATTGAGTTGAAATAGCCCGAGTTTTTGCTGCCTCCAGCGAGTTTTATCGATTTTTTTTCGTCTTTTCCGTCTGTCTGCGCGAAGGTGGTGGGTCGGATTTATTACAGCAGTCCGACGGAAAACCGACGGATTTCCGACGGAAGTTCAAAACCGTCGGAATTCCGTCGGATTTTCTGACGGATTACCGACGGATTTTGCCGCGTTTTCGATGATATCGAAGATGTGTGGCGGCCAAAAATTAGGGTTTCCGTCGGAAATCCGTCGGTAATTTATGACGGATTTCCGACGGATTTATAATTTTTTTTATTTTTTTTTAAAAAAATTTTAATTAAATTACGTATAATTAAAAATTAAAACCCGTCAGAAATCCGTCATAAATTACCGACGGATTTGTTAAAATTTTATATTTTTTTTTTAATTTTTTTTCATACGATTTAATTACATATTTCTCTGTATCTACTTCAAACTTACCATTTGTTAGAACCGAAAACTTTTTTTTCCCTTTTTTTCCTTTACTGGAGAATCTAAATATCCGTCGCAAAATTCCATTTTAATTGCATCAACATCTATATTTAAGTTTGGGCTTTCTGGTCTTTGGAATTCATTATCATAGTAGTTATCATTCGAAGTACTTCCACCGTAAGTATCTGACGTTTCAATCAATTGAGAAGGTTGTACGTCTTCGAGAACACGCTTCTGGTCAAGACATTCTGCCTGTTTATCATATTTGGGACTCAAAACATTAGGAGGAGAGCATGAATCAGCTTCCCACGAGTATGTGAGTATTTCTTGAGTATATTCGTCGTACTGAGATTGAGTTTCCCACGAGAATTTTGGAATGTCTTGGATGGTTGGCAAGCACTGGCTGTCCGGCACTATTGTTGATGAAGAATCTTCAATATGGATTGGTGAGCACGTATCAAATTCCCACGAGTAGGTCGGTATCTCTTGAGTGAATTCGTCGCATTGAGTTTCGGTTTCCCACGAGTTTTTTGCCTCGTCCATCAAAAATTACCCGAAAATATTAACTTATCTGATAACAAATTTTTTGGTTTATTTAAATTGTGTTGTGAATTATACTTGAAGAAATCTGCGCAGAAACTTATATAGAGCGGATTTCTGTTCGAAATCCGTCGGAATTCCGTCAAAACGTCTGACATAATACCCCACCAATCACATCAGCCACCGCTAACGAAATGGTAACCACTCAAACTTTGCCGGCATCGGCATACCGACGGAATTCCGACGGATTAACGACGGATTACTGTAAGTACCTCAAATTTTAGTTTACCATTAAGTACATTATATTAGAGAGAACGCATAGCATAGAGTTGAGTACAACATTCATAAACAAACTTTTATTCATAAATTATTAATCTGAATCTGATGATGAACCTTCACTAGGGATAGAGTCTGAATGGTCATCAAATTCTTCACGTGTTTCATCTTCGTCCGAATGAACTAGATCATCGCCGATATGTGTGACATCAATGACAAGGTCAATGTTGTCCATCTCCTCAACATGTGACATTTGTATACTTCTCGATACTTGTAGAGCATCATGTTCTGGGACTCCATATATTTTACCTCTAGGAGTAATTGGAGTTACTGTGATCCAAGGATCTGTCCGATAGGAAACTCGAGGATATGGAATGTAGCAAACCTATTAATAAATAGTGGATATTGTTAATATACAGGAATAACAAAACCTAACGTATAAGTATGTAGGAAAACCAAATACTTATTGATACCTGGTCTGCTTGAGACGCAAGGATAAATGGATCGTAATGCTGTAGTTTCCGGCTTGAATTTATTGAAATAACACCAAGACGGTCAATGCGAACCCCACGACCATTGGATGGATCATACCAATCGCACATAAACACAATGCACCTCAAGTCCAACATTCCTGGATAGTGGATTTCCAAGATTTCTTTTAAAATGCCATAGTACATGGTGTCACCTGATTGCGCCGAAATACCATTATCGGAAGTTGACCTTTGACGTCCTCCCTCACGAATCATTAACGAATATCCCCTAGCGCAAAATCTGGGATATGAAGTCGCGGTGCTGCGTAAACCATGAGCAAACTCCACTAACCATGTCGGGAGGGTTTGACCACTTGCACTTGCTTCGGAAACCTAAAAACAATATAAGTAAGAAATCAGTAACATATGAAAGTGAAAACCTTAAAAAGTAAGAGTAAGAAATTATAGTAAACTTACATACAATTTCAACCACTCCGGAAATTCTTTATCTTTTAAGACAACAAGTTCGGAATCTGTCTTATCAGCATGGTAAGTTTGTGCTAGGGACATGTAAATCCTGTAACATAACAATTGTTATTAGATGAAGACAATTAATTCCACAAATTTAGTATGACAAATGGTGTACCTTTCATACTCCACAAGTTCGGCACAATTTCTTAGGATATATGTATGCAAATGTGTGACCTCTTCAGGTGATAGTATGTGTTTCTTCCCTTTTCCACTTACGCGACCAACTTGGGCAAACAACTCAGGTACGACCACGGGATACACTGCTTTCTTACCTCTATCATCATGTCGTGCCGGCCTTCTACCCTTAGTTCGAACATCCGAAGGAAAGTAATACTCGGCAAAGTGTGATACTTCTTCATTGAGACTTTGTGCAACAATAGATCCCTCAACCTTGCTCAAATTTTTAACCTTTTTCTTCAGGTGGAACATGTAACGCTCGAACGGATACATCCATCGGTATTGAACAGGGCCTCCTAATGCTGCTTCTCATGGGAGGTGAATAGGAAGATGTTCCATAACATCAAAAAAAGACGGTGGAAAAATCTTCTCAAGATTACAAAGGAGTACCGGGATGTTGGCCTCCAAATTACGAATCCCGTCAACTGTTAGTGTCCGTGAACATAAATCTCGAAAGAAAGCCCCAACTCCTACAAACGAAAAGTGAACAAGTTAGTACATATATAGTAACTTTATATATAGTAAGAAACTCACGGGAGTACAAAATATACCTCCAATTGCTTGATGGATGTCTTTTGGAAGAAGATAAGCAAATGCAAATGGAAGAAGACGTTGCATCACAACATGACAATCATGACTCTTCATTCCAATAAACTTCCCTTCCGTCGAATCAACGCAATTACGCAGATTAGATGCGTAGCCGTCAGGAAATTTAACAAATTTTTTTATCCATTAAAAAAAAACTTCTTTCTGACCCGCGTCTAACCGGTACGCAGACATCGACAATCTACCATTAGGCAAAACATGAAGAGATGCCCTTGAACAAATCAATGGCAAGTCTAATCTAGACTTCCAGTTGTCTTTTGTCTTTCCTGGTACATTTAAAATGGTGTTCATGATGTTGTCAAAGAAATTCTTTTCAACATGCATGACATCTAGATTATGCCGCAATAGATGGTCTTTCCAATAAGGCAAATCCCAGAAAATACTTTTCTTGTGCCAATTGTGATATTCGCCACAACCGTCAACGGGATGATGGCCATTACCCCCACATTCAGGAGTTCGCTCTGCACCAAAATCTCGTAACTGTTCCAATATGCTGCAACCATCTATCTTAGGAGGTGGACCATATAACACAGATAAATTCTTCCTGAAATGTCTTATAGACCGACGATATGGATGATTTGCCGGTAAAAAACACCTATGGCAGTCAAACCATGAAGTCTTCCTTCCGTGCTGCAATTGGAATGCTGAAGTATTGTCTTGGCAATAAGGACATGCAAATCTTCCATGCGTTGTCCATCCAGATAACATACTGTATGCCGGAAAATCGCTTATGGTCCACATAAGAACCGCACGCATGTTGAAATTCTGCTGGATTGAAACATCAAATGCCTCAACACCATGCTCCCATAACATCTGCAACTCATATATCAATGGCTGGAGGAATATATCGAGTGACCGTCTTGGATGATCTGGCCCGGGAACTAAAATTGAGAGAAACAGGAACTCTCGCATAGAAGGAGGCAAATTGTAAGGTGTTACGATGACCGGCCACAATGAATATTTTCTTCCATGATTCCCAAATGGGTTGAAACCATAAGTGGATAAGCCGATGTATACATTCCGTCGTTCATATGCAAAATCTGGATAGACGGATTGAAAGTGTTTCCACGCTTTCGCGTCAGAAGGATGCGTAATATCTCCATCTTGACTATGCTCTGCATGCCATCGCATAGCCTTAGCTGTGCGTTCTGATTGATACAGCCTCTTCAACCTCTTTGTTAATGGTAAATACCACATTCGTTTGAATGGAATCTTCACTCTGCCGCTTGTGTCCTGGAACCGTGGTTTACGGTAAAATTTACATTTCTTTCTGTTTTCATCTTCTCTCCAGTATAGCATACAGTTGTCGATGCACACATCTATTATCTGGTAGGGCAAACCAAGACCGGCAACAAGTTTCTGGACCTCGTAGTATGATGCTGGAGAAAGATTATCCTCTGGCAAAACATCTTTCACAAACTCGGCGAATGCATCAACACATTCTTCGGACAAATTGTAATCAGTCTTGATGTTCATCATCCTACCTGCAGAAGATAACGGAGAATGACCTTCCCTACAACCGATGTATAGTGGTTGCTTTGATGCGTCTAACATATCAAAAAACCTTCGAGATTCTAAATTAGGTTCTTCAACCCTATCACCCTCATAACCACTCGACTGGAAATTCTCTCTAAACGCATCGTTAACCATCGCAACCGTACTTACCCCAACATCTACTTCCGTTGTACGTTCTCCAACGCTATCCAGAAAATAAGGTGCATTACTACTAGTACTACCATATTCATAATTGCTTTCTCCATGTAAAAACCAAACTTTATATCCCGGGCTAAATCCATATCTATATAAGTGATTCCAAACACTATGAACCGGAACACTAATTCTATTACAGCAATTAGAACATGGACATTTGATATCCTGACCTTTATTTCCTGCATCTTGAATGTTGGGTAATTTCATGAACTCGCATATACCTTCAGCGTATGCGGACGTTAATAAGTTCGAGTCCATATCCCTCATTGGCTCGTCCATCCAAGACCGAAAATATGAACTCATCGCTAACAAATTTTTTAAATTGTGTTATGAAGTAATGAAGAAATCCGTCGAAAACTTATATAGAACGGATTTCCGTCAGTAATCCGTCGGAAATCCGTCAGAATCTCTAACATAATACCCCACCAATCCCATCATCCATTGGTAACCACTAAAACTTTGCCGACATCCGCATACCGACGGAATTCCGACGGAAAATCCGACGGCATTCCGACGGAATTAGTTTTGTCGAAATGAGCTGACCACTCAAACTTTGCCGACATCGTTTTCCTCGTAGTTCCGTCGGAAATCCATCATAAATTACCGACGGATTTCCGACGGAAATATATTTTTTAAATAAACGTAATTTAATTAAATTTTTTTAAAAAAATTTAAAAAAATTATATATCCGTCGGAAATCCGTTAAAAAATATATTTCCGTCGGAAATCCGTCGGTAATTTATGACGGATTTCCGACGGTTTACATGTTCGTCGGAAATCCATCGGTTTATTGTGACGGATTTCCGACGGATACGTAAACCGTCGGTATTCCGTCGGAAATCCGTCATAAATTACCGACGGATTTCCGACGGACACGTAAACCTCGGAAATCCGTCGCAATTCCGTCGACATGTTCTAACGGATATGACGTCCGTCGGAATTTCGCCTGTTTTCTTGTAGTGTAAGTTCCGTTTATCACTTAAACTTCTCTCTCTATTTGTCACTCGTTTGTTTTGATAATGGTTTCGATGTTAATGAAAAAGAAAAACAGAGCACACACACAATATAACGAGTTTGGGCCATAAACTTGGTCCCTACGTCTCGTTGGGATCTCTGTCCCCGGAATCCACTAGAATCACTTTGGTTTATATATTGTCCATACAGCCACCCACTCGAATCTGCATTCATTACAATAGGACGCACTAAGCGTGCTTGAGAGGAGTGGTCCAACTTGATCAAAGTCTTCTTGCCTCATTAGAATAAGCAGAGACAAATCTGATGAACCCACAGGTTTCTGGTTTTAGACGATGATCCATGCGCATACCATGCGCGTCACTCTCCCTCGATATTGGGCTTCGTCTTGGGCTCACATTTGTCTCGATCACAGACATAATGAAACCCTCCGAATGCAGTGGAGTATTTCTTGTACTTAGTCATTTGAGAAGAAAGCTTCATCTTCTTCTTGACTCAAAGACATAACTCCCACAAAACTCCACCTTGGATTTGAGTCTTTTGATTCTTGTTCTTGAATTCTAACCCCGGTCCCTGACCTGTGTCAGTTCTTCGAAATGCTGATAAAGTCCATAGCTTCTTGGAGCTTGCCCACTGGTACAATCTTGGTGAGTATATCAGCCGGATTGCAAAGAGTTTAGATTTTGGTTACCTTTACTAGTCTCTTTGCAATCAGATCATGAATGAAGTGATACTTGCGATCAATGTGCTTAGTTCTCTCATGATGCACTGAGTTCTTTGATAATGCTATAGCACTTTGAGAGTCACAGAACACCTTCCACTGATTCTTGAGGAAACCCCATCTCATTCATCAACCCCTTTATCCACACTGCCTCTTTCACAGCCTCTGTAAGGGTTATATACTCAGCCTCTGTAGTAGATAATGCTACCACCTTCTGCAGGTTTGATTTCCAGCTGATCGTACCTCCTCCAACTGTAAATACGAAACTTGAAATTAATCTTCTTCTGTCCAAATCAGCTGCAAAATCAGAGTCACAATAGCCTTTAAGCACAAACTCCTTTTGCCTCTTGAACACTAGCTTGGTCTCTGTTGTTCCCTTTATGTATCTGAGAACCCATTTCACTGCTTGCCAATGATCACTTATAGGCTTACTCATGAACCGACTGATAACTCCCACTGGATAAGCCAAATCAATCCTTGTCCCAATCATAGCATACATGATGCTTCCAACGGCACTTGAGTATGGAACTGATGTCATCTTTGTAGCTTGATCTTCAAGTTCCTGGTCAGTTGCAGATTTCAGCTTAAAATATGCCCCAAGTGGAGTCTGAACTGATTTGCACTGATCTAGCTTGAAAGTATCCAATACTTTCATCATGTAACTGTCTTGAGACAGAGTAAGAACTCCTTTCTTTCTGTCTCTGTGTATCTCTATACCTAAGATCTTCTTTGCCTCTCCCAAGTCTTTCATTTCGAATTCAGAGTTGAGAAGAGTCTTGAGATTCTGAATTTGGATCAAGTCCTTTGATGCAATCAACATATCATCAACGTAGAGTAAGAGATATGTAAACTTGTCATTCTCATACTCCTTTAGGTATACACAACTGTCATACTCACTTCTTGAGAAACCAGACTGAATCATGAACGTGTCAAACCTCTGATTCCATTGCCTTGGCGACTGCTTCAAACCATACAGTGACCTTTTCAGTAAACAAACTTGTTCTTCACTAGATCCAATTTCATAACCTTCTGGTTGACTCATCAGGATTTCTTCTTCCAAGCTTCCATGCAAGAATGCTATCTTTACATCTAATTGTTCAAGCTCCAAATCCAGTTGAGCCACAATAGATAGGAGAAATCTTATTGACATATGCTTTACCATTGGACTGAAGATTTCCTTGTAGTCTACTCCCTCTTTTTGTGAGTATCCCTTTGCCATAATTCTCGCCTTAAACCTCGGACCTATCTCACCAGGTAAACCACACTTCCTTCTGTAGATCCATTTACAGCCGATGACCTTTTTCTTCTCTGGTCTCTTTACCAGTACAAACGTTTCATTCTTGTGTAGTGAGCCCATTTCCTCATCCATTGCCAGCTTCCATTTATCCTAGTCAGGATCATTAAGAGCTTCTTCATAGCTTTGAGGCTCAGGTCTTCCACCATCTTCTGTCATAGAGAGTGCAAAACCAACAATGTATTCCTTATATTTCTTTGGCTGTTTGCTCGCTCTCTTTTCTCTATCCCTTACCAACTGATACTACGGAGAATCTTCACTGTCCTCAGAATTATCATCCTCATCTTGTTCACTGTCCTCTTCTTGAGGAGTCTCTTCCTTTGCTTTCTCTGAATTTGTTGGTGTTTTGCTCACACTTGGAGTTTCTCCACCTTGACTAGAGGTCTCTTCTTTCTCTGGTGTTTGAGCCAGCTCTAGACTGATAGTTTTCACACTTTCTGTTTGATTTTTCAGATCTTGTGAGACTAGATTCAACTGCTTGAAGACTTTTTCCTCTTGAAAAACAACATTGCGACTTATAGTGCACTTTTCTTCTTCTAGTAGCCAGACCATGAAACCCTTAACACCCTCAGGATATCCCAAAAATACTCCTTTCTTTGCCCTTGGATTCAGCTTCCCCTGGTCAGCATGAACATAGACCACACATCCAAAGCGTTTTAAACCACTGTAATCAGGCACTGAACCTGTCCATTTCTCTTCAGGGATGTCAAACTCTAATGCAGTTGATGGTGACCTGTTGATAAGGAACACGGCTGTGGCTGCAGCTTCAGCCCAAAACTCTTGTGACAAACCAGATTCACTTAACATACTCCTCACTTTGTTCATTATGGTTCTGTTTAATCTCTCTCCAACACCATTTTGTTGGGGTGTGTAAGTGCAGGTCCGATGTCTTGTAATTCCTTCTCTTCTGCAAAACCCGTCAAACTCATTATTGCAATACTCCAAACCATTATCTGTTATGAGTTTCTTGACCTTCTTCCCTGTTTGCAACTCCACCATCCTTTTCCACTCAACAAATTTTCCAAATGCTTCATCCTTTTTCCTCATGAAATACAACCAAACCTTTCTTGTAAAATCAGCAGTGAAGCTTATGAAATATTGACAATTTCCAAGTGAGCTTGGTACTGATGGTGAACCCCACAAATCAGAGTGTATGTACTCTAATTTGTCTCTTGTGACATGCTTTGCTACTCCAAAACTCACCTTTTGTGATTTTCCATAGAGCAATCCTCACAGAATTCTAACCCATTAATCTTGCTGTGTTGCAGGCAGCCTTTCTTAGTTAAAATCTCCAAACCTTTTTGGCCTATGTGACCAAGTCTACTGTGCCAAAGCTTTGTCTCATCTGTGGTCTTGTCTGCTGCATTTGCTTCCCCAGTAATGACTTCTCCTTGTAGCAAATACAACCTGTTTGTTTTCTGAGCTTTCATCATCGTTTTGCAGCCTCTCATGACCTTTAGTACTCCCTTCTTTGACTGAAACCAACAGTCATTGTTCTCCAATGCTCCCATTGATATAAGATTCTTGGACATGCCCGGAACATATCTCACTTCCTTCAGAAGTACAACTGTACCATCTTCATTCCGGATCTTTATGGTACCTATCCCTTTGACTGATGATATTGTATCATCAATCATCTTCACACTTCCCCCATGTTGTGGTTGTAAGAGACTCAAACCACTTTTTTCTTGGTGTCATGTGATAGGTACACCCTGTATCTAGGATCCATTTTCCATGGCTCTCTTCGTTTGACAAGAGTTAGCCTCTAAAACCATAAGAGCAGCTTAACCTCTGAAACCATAAGAGTAGCTACTTGATATTCATCTGCGTTTACTGCAGATGCCTCCCCCTTTTCATTTGAGCTGCTTCCTCTGTTTCTTTCCTTCCAAGTATAACACTGCTTCTTAAAATGTCCTTCTTTACCGCAGATCCAACATGTCTTTGCTCCACCTCGAGATTTTGATCTTGACTTCTGCTTGTTTTTGTCATGGCTTCTGGTTATACTTTCAGATCTTCCTCTTTCCTGAGTGAAGAGAGCATCCGAGTTGCTCTTGAACGTTTTTCCACTTGCTCCTAACTCAAGAGTCTTTGATCTGATAGCACCAATGATTTCTTCCAGAGCAAGAGTTGTCTTGCAATACTTTAAAGTTTCCTTTAGTTGATCAAACTGTCTAGGTAAAGACATAAGTAACACAATAGCTTGATCTTCTTCAGGGACAATGACTTTAACATTCTCTAGATCTGATATTAACTTAAAGAAATCATTAACATTCTCATCAACCGACATACCTTCACTCATTAATATGCCTCTGCTTCAGGTATATTCGGTTTGGTAAAGACTTTGCCATGTACAACTGGTCGAGCACTCTTATCATCCCTGCAGCCGTTGGCTCTTTGATGATCTTTCTCAAGACGTTGTTTCCAACACACAGGATGATGTTGGATCTAGCTTTTCCTCTTTTTGCTTGAAGCTCTTTGTTTACTGAAGTAGAAGCCTTTGGTGCAGGAGTAACCGGAACAGTTTCTGAAGTGGTACTTGTTCCCGAAGCTGCAGCAACTGCTGCGTATGATTTCTCCTCACCCTTTTCTTCTTCTTCTTCATTGAGACATTCCATGAGACCCAATATGTCTAAATGTGCCATCAATTTTTCTTTCCAAAGTATATAATCTCCTTCCCCATCGAACTTCTCCACATCAATCTTACTTGAAGACATTTTCAGAAAGATTCTTTTCCTTTGGTCGGAGAACCAAAGCTCTGATACCAATTTGTTAAGTTTCAGACGATAAAACTAAGTTCCGTTTATCACTTAAACTTCTCTCTCTCTCTGTATTTGTCACTCGTTTGTTTCGATAATGGTTTCGATGTTAATGAAAAAGAAAAACAGAACACACACACAATTTAACGAGTTCGGGCCATAAACTTGATCCCTACGTCTCGCCGGGATCTCTGTCCCCGGAATCCACTAGAATCATTTTGGTTTATATATTGTCTATACAACCACCCACTCGAATATGCATTCATTACAATAGGACGCACTAAGCATGCTTGAGAGGAGTGGTTTAACTTGATCAAAGTCTTCTTGCCTCATTAGAATAAGCAGAGACAAATCCGATGAACCCACAGGTTTCCAGTTTTAGACGATGATCCACGCGCATACGTCACGCGTCACTCTCCCTCGATATTGGGCTTAATGGGCTTCGTCTTGGGCTTACGTTTGTCTCGATCACAGACATAATGAAACCCTCCGAATGTAGTGGAGTCTTTCCTGTACTTAGTCATTTGAAAAGAAAGCTTCATCTTCTTTTTGACTCAAAGACATAACTCTCACAGGTGGTTGATTTAAATTTACGGTTGAAACAAAAATTACAATGACCAATCAACAAAAGATTCGACTCTTCTCTACGTGTTATAACCCAAGATTTGAGACTAATCACATTAAAACCCTATACTATATTTTATGCTAAACTCTATGTGTCAACAAAAAAACTAGTTAAAACGTACCAGACAACCTAGGGAGTAGGGGTGGAATTATTATCCGGGATCCGAGATATGATCCGTTATCCGTTCGGAATCGCTCCGAAAATTAGGATATCCGGAGAGCCCGGATCCGGATAAGGATAGTAAAATCTAGGATCCGTGAAAAGAGGATCCGGATAACAAAATTTTAAGGTCCGGATATTCAGATCCGGATCCGGACGCATTAAAGATATTAAAAATATATATATTATATATCTATTAAGCTAATTTTATATAAATAAATATATATATATATAAATTGATTTTAGTTCTTTTTATAATAAATTATATTTATAATAAAAAATATCATTAAAAATATTAATTAATAATTTTAAAAAATATATTTTTATTTAGTTATTAATTATTTTAATTATTTTTAATATTAATTTTGGATCCGGATCCGGATCCGGATATCCGCAATTTTGACCGGATATTTAGAGTCCGGATATCCGGATCCGGATAGTTTTTTCACAGATCCGACGATTCTGGATCTGGATCTGGATACCTTGAAATTCCAGGATATCCGGATCCGTTCCACCCCTACTAGGGAGGATTGGACGGAGTATAACGTGGTTGAGGAGGATATGCATTTCTATACCTACCCAGACAATTTATAGACCGATGATATTATTTCAATTTTAATAATCGACTAGACCATTAATTATGTGGCAAAATTGGAAGCATAACAAGCGATGACTCATCAACTTTGTGGAAAAAAAATTACGCATAATATGACAATCGAATCTATATAAAAAAACATGACAACTCAGAATCACACATTTGGCCATAACAATCGGAAAAATAAAAACAATAGAAAATCTTATTATTGTTGAAGTTTTGTTGGTTGACGTAACATACGTTACAAACCCCTGTGATATAAATAGAGCTCGTAAAATCAAATAATTAGAGACAACACAAAAATGGCCATGATGATTATCAAGAATCATGTAAGATCGATAAGCTTACCTTCAAGAACTCATCCTAGCACAGCAGCGATCGAGGATTCGCTCGATAAACTTCTTATCACTATGAACACGAAGACAATGACGTCATTCGAACCGGTTTACTCCGGTTTAGCGGGGTTAGAGGATCTCTACGAGTGTACGGAGGAGTTTCTGAAGATGGGTTCAACGCAACGTGTCTTGTCGTTTAATGATGAGAGAAAGAAGATGAAAGGAGAATTTTTGGAGGATATGCTTGATGGTTCGTTGAGGCTAATAGATATATGTAACGTCTCTAGGGATCTCATGGTTGAGACTCATGAGCACGTTCTTGGTCTTCAGTCTTATGTAAGGAGGAGGAAAGATGTCGATTTCTCGGGTTATGTCGGGTTTAGGAAGAACATGAGGAAAGACGTGAAGAAGCTTCTTGGATCCTTGAAGAACATTAATGTAGGGTTAGTGATGAGAGATCGTTATCAAGAATGCGATGTTCATTTCTTGGCCGTGATTCATGCTATGAGACGTGTCGTTTCGATGACCGTTTCGGTCTTGAAGTCATTCTTGGAGTTCTTGTCGGGACGACAGAACGGGAACGACATAAGGAGCAAGTTGGCTTTGGTTCTCATGAACAAGAAGATTCATGATCACGATAAGGTGGTCAAACACGAGTTGGAGAATGTAGACTCAGCGATTTTCGGAGATTTTTGCTCGCATGAGGAGCTTGAGATATTGATTGAAAGGTTCGAGAAGAGTCTAGAAAGATTATTTCGAGGTTTGATTAGAACACGAGCCTCGCTTCTCAACATAATCTCTCGATAGATGTATATGTAATATCGTAGTCTTCGTGGGCATTCGATT
This sequence comes from Arabis hirsuta, assembly GCA_964056655.1. Lineage (NCBI taxonomy): Eukaryota > Viridiplantae > Streptophyta > Magnoliopsida > Brassicales > Brassicaceae > Arabis > Arabis hirsuta. The sequence continues at coordinate 8,692,223 of OZ053301.1, read as the reverse complement.
TTAGATTATTTGCCGGAGGGATCCAAACATAAAGTTATTATATATAAAGATATTTAACTCACTATATAGAAAGATATTTTTATATATTATAAAGGAAAACAATTTTGCGAGTACACGTTTTGGTATCACTTGGTGGTTTATTCAATTACAAATGATCAAGGTGTACCAATCTAGCTCCGCCAATGCTTAAGGCCAAGACCTACAATACGTAATGACATAAATACTTTGTGAATGTACATCTCTAAGAGAAGACTATAAGAGCATCAGTAAGGGTGACACCCTAAGAGTGTCATCCAATAAAAAAATATTAAAAAACATACTTTCTCTTTCTTTTACTCAACTTTATACCTTCTCTTTCATCTCTTTACTCAACTTTTATTAATTTTATATTTAAACACAATAAAACCCACCAAAAAACACTCTCCAAAAGTGTCAAAACACTCTCCCTATAGACACCCTCTCTCCAAAGTTTCTTTCTATCTCCTCTTTTTACGCAAATTTTTATTAATTTTATATTTCAATACACCACACTTTTTCAACAAAAAACACTCTCTTTCTTACTTTTACTCAAATTTTAATATTTTAATATTGGATGACACCCTTAGGGTGTCACCAATAATGATGCTCTAAGAACACGTCCATCGCTCTCTTTCGTTAAAGAGTCTCTCATGTGTATTATATGGGTCAGACTACCTATTTCACCACCAAATATTTGATATCTGCCTATATATTGCCCAAAAGATGACCTCTACCTACATGTCTATGGATTGAAAGTTAAATTTCTATATACCCATAAATTTGAATTTTATCGGTTTTATTAAAAAACCGAGACCAAATTGACCCAAACCAACATAACTATATTTTAAACCGAATTTTAAATCGAACCAGAACCCGATCCGTAAACCCAATTCTTTTAACCCGACCCGACTCTCTCTCACTCTTCTCATTCTTCTTATCATCTGCTTATCATCTTCTCTTTATCAGATCCGAAAACCCTACTCTCCCTCTCTTCTCCTTCTTCTTATCATCTTCTCTTTATCAGATCCGAAAACCCTACTCTTTTAACGACATCGTTTTCTTCAATCCCTTTGCAACCGATCCCTAAAAGCTCCGGTGGTGGTGGTCCGATCGTCTCTGGTTCTGGTCCAATCGAAAGAGGCTTCCTTTCTGGTCTGATCGAGAGGGGATTCATGTCGGGTCCTCTTAATCGGGTCGGGTTATTCTCAGGTCCGCTTGATAAGTCAAGCTCCGATCATAATCAGTTTCTCAGCTCCACTCGAGAATCTCACTGTTAATAGCTTGAATTTTAGCAGCGAAGGAAGCTTGTTAGAAGACGACATTTCGCTCGAAAGCCAGAATATTCTATGCTTCATCGAGGGCTCAAAGGTTTGTTATGGGATGATCCAAATGTCGAATTGCAACCTCAGGAATCCGATCTAGAGAGGTCTAATGGCGATGAATCTTGTTCAAATCGGGAAAGTGATAACAATAATCGATGGTGGAGATGTGAGTGGGATCGAGAAAATCAAGATCTTGATCGTCGATTAAAGGAATATATCAGTCAGAGAAACGGGTCGGATCGGGTCGTCGAATGATTCCGATGTTCTTCAGAACATATCTTAAGTATATTGTCTTTTTTAATTGATTCGTTTGTGAATAGTTTTGAACAATTCTATTCAAAAAAAATTTGTTGATAAAAGATTTCAGCTGTAATTGTTATGAATCTAAAAAATTTGGTCGCTGAAAAATATCATTGTTGTTGAAATTTACGTTGTTGCCTCTTTTTGTTGAGAGATAAGCGTTGTAATTTTGATTGTTGTCTTTCAAATGTAGCAAAAATACAAGTTTTATGGGTTCTCCGGAAAATTCAAGTTCTCTTTACTCATTGGCAGAGAGAAAGAGGAGATGATAAGAAGAATGAGAAGAGAGAGAGAGAGTCGGGTCGGGTTAAAAGAAGGGTTAATTAGGTAGAAAATACAAAAAAGTTGGAAATTTGTGGAATGACAAAATGTTTTGAAAAACTATAGACACTGTTGGGATTTTGCATCGTTTGGATGATTTTGGCCTTTATTTAGCTACGGTTATACCTCGTAGATTGCTAAAAAATCTTATAGCCGTCAGGAAAAAATCTGGTAGCCGTCTGCAGCTAGGAAACGTAGGTGACGGCCTATTCTCTGTCACACCTTATCCTTGTAACGCCCGTGATCCAAAAAGTGGATTTTTTTATCATGGTGTCGATCGACATAAGGTTGTGCGTTGATCGACACAGGTGTTTTGACTCGCGAGGAGTCAGGCAGTGATGGTTGTGTCGATCGACACAGTCTGTGCGTGTCGATCGACACGGAGTTAAATCGAACCGAGCGTTGATTTGTTAATTGCACGGTTTGCGTGTTGGTTAAGGAAAACCCTAGGGGGTTCGTATATAAGCCAAGGGAAAGGTTTAGGGCTGCGTTTTTGGAGAGTTGTGGCCAAAATCAGAAGGAATCAGAGAAAAGAGAGAGAGTTGTGAGAACTAGGGTTTCCTCTTGAGGGTTGAGAAGTTTTCATCAGTTTTGGAGGAGGCAGACGGCTGGGAAGATCAGAACGGATCGGTGGGAAACTTTGAGGGTAAGTTTTCCTTTCTTTCCTCTTGCCGTAGGCGAAAACCTCGTGTGTTTTGGTTGAATTTTCGCTGAGTTATGGCCGTTTGTTTGTGTGAGGGTTCTGCAGTCTCGAGTCTGCGATCAGTCCATTTCGAGGGAGGTTTCCCGTCGAACCAGAGAGAATCAGGAGACGATTCAGATACCTTTGGAAAGCTCTCTCTGTGTAGGTTCTAGATCAGGTTTCGGATCCTGATTCGGAGGTAAACTCCGTTCTATGTATTTGTTTGTTTTCAGGGTGTCGGTTCTGAATCTCTGTTTTTGCCAGTTTCGAATAGCGAGATTACGGGCTGTTTTGCCGTCGATCCTGTAGGAGTCAAAAGACGTTCTATACATCGTTGGAAAGCTCTCAGTGTATAGTTTCCAGAACAGGTCTCAGACTTGGTTTTGGTGGAGGCAGTCGCGAGATATTCCTCTCTGTTTGTGTCGGGTTCCTTAGTCTTTATTCTATCCGTTTGTAAAGGTGAGTGCGCGACCATAGGCTCTCGGATATAGGATTGTGTATGATGCGATTGTTTGCTGTGTGAATTTGGTGCTTTGAGTGGTTGATTGTGCAGGTGATCGATTAAGGTTCATGGAGATTCGGCCATGAGAGGATAGGCGATCTCCATCGAACAGAAGGTGTCCTGTCGATCGACAGAATTGCTTCCTGTCGATCGACACGGGGTCATCTGTGTCGCGCGACACCGAGGTGGTGTGTTGAGCGATACGCAGGCCGTCGATCGACACCTAGTGGTATGTCGATCGACGCTGAGGCTGCTGTTCTGGTTTGTGATGCTTGTTTGTTCTATGCGTGTTGAGTGATAACCCTGGTATTGTATGCATTTTATATCTGAGTAATTGGCCTGTAGATGGGAGGACCGTCTCACTAGGTATTTATGATAATACTCACGCATCTCGTATAACCATGTGATGCAGGTAAAAGCAGGTGTGATCGTGGAATTGTGGCGAGGACGAGATGGTTGATCTAGAGGCTCGATTGTGTGGTTATGTGGAGTGTTAGGTTGTTAGTGGAATCTGATAGTAAATGTTTAGGTTGCTGGTTACTTGATGATTGAATTGGATTCTTGGTTTAATGGAATTGAATTGTGAACCGGTTGTATTGATTAGTTGGTTAAGTTGATGTATGGTTAATTGTATTGATTTCGCTGGTTGCTTGTGATGAGAATTATAGCATGTAGAGAGTTGGCATTTATGGGAATGTTAACTTGATGCTATTTAAAAAAAAAAAAAAACGGGTCGGGTTGTTTCAATTTGGTATCAGAGCCCATATGGTTCTAGGGCGGGAGAATGTAGTTAAGTGATTGTGTGCTATCATTGCTTGGTTTGTGAACTGTGGTTTGTGTTTGATTGATTAGTGAATAGTCAATTGATTGTGGTTGGGTTTGGAGTCCTAGATCATCATCTCCGAGCCTTTAAAGAGATTCCACGGTATGTGTTGTTTGGCCTTTCTGATTTAGTACTTAGTCTACTGTTGTGGGCAGTGTGAGATGGCTAGAGGTGCTAGAGGTAGAGGTCGTGGTGCCCGTGGGGGCAGAGGGCGTGGCCGTGGGCATGGTCGGGGACAGGTGTCAGTGTCTGCCGACGCGAGTGAGTCTCATGAGGTCACGCAGGGGCAAGTTGCAGAGTCACAAGCATCTCAAGGGTCAGCGAGCGTGGACACAGTGGGTGTCGAGGGGGCTAGTGGAGCCGGTGGTGCGCAGGGCCCAGGAAGGGGTGCTGGCGCAGGTGGTGCTCAGGACCGAGATGGTCGCTTGGTGGAGCTGCTGCAGTTGATCTTGGCGCGGTTGCCAGTGGGGGCGCCAGGGCAGGGTCAGGCTCCGGTGGTGCAGCCTGTTGTGCAGCCCGTGGGGGCTAGGGTTCAGCCGGTGGTGGCTGGTGGGAAGCCGGGTGTGGCGGCTGTGGGAGAGCTTCCATCCTATCTGAGGATGATAGAGCAGATGCAGAGGATTGGCACAGTGTTCTTTGCGGGTGGTGCCAACCCTAGTGAGGCGGATCAGTGGAGGAGTAGGTTGGAACGTAACTTCCAATCTTTGAGGTGTCCAGAGGAGTTTAGAGTGGACCTTGCGGTTCATTACTTGGAGGGTGATGCACATCTGTGGTGGAGAGGTGTGATGAGCAGGAGGCCTCAGGCGGGGATGACCTGGGCGGATTTCTTGGCAGAGTTCGATGCCAAGTATTTTCTGCAGGAGGCGGCGGACCGGATGCAGGCACAGTTTTTGGTGCTGACCCAGGGTGAGAGTTCGGTCCGGGAGTATGACGAGCATTTCGGTCGGCTGTTGGGGTATGCTGGTCGGGAGTTTGGGAGTGAGGAGTCCCAGATCAGGAGGTTCATGCATGGACTTCGACCAGTACTGAAGATGCTATGCAGGGCTCGTAAGTACGCCACGAGGGCGGAGTTGGTTGAGACTGCAGCAGCTATTGAGGCTGATATGGGGGCAGAGCTGGCTGCGGTGGTTAGCCCACCGGTGCAGCAGCAACAGCAGAGGAGGCTGCCACAGCAGCAGACGGGTGCAAGCCGGGGCGATAAGCCGGCTCAGGGACAAAAGAGGAAGTGGGAGGGCTCTTCGGATTCCGGTCAGAGGGCCCAGGATGGTCAGAGTGGTGCGGGGTGCTTTGGGTGCGGAAGCATGGAGCATCGAGTGATGAGCTGTCCGAAGAGGAGAGAGAGTCAGACTGCGCAGGCGTGCTTTCATTGTGGAGAGCCGGGGCATATCAAGGCAAGGTGTCCTAAGTTGCAGTTGGCATTGGCAGTGGTTCAGCCAGTGCAGGAGGCTCCGATAGAGGCGCAGCCGTTGCATCAGATTGTGGCGTCGCGAGTGTACACTCCGGCGGAGAAGAGAGATTGAGGAGGGAAGCAAGGGTCAGGAGAGGGTCTAGGAACGGGCCGAAGCTGGACTTGTTTTCCTTTTTGTTTTAAGTTTTATCTGTTTCAGTTCCAGGGTAGCATGTTCGCTACATGTTTGAATTTATGACTTTTCGTTGAGGAATAACGAGTTTTCATTTTGAGATTTTATGAGAAGGAGTTTCTATTTTATTTCATTTAGAATTTTATAAGATTGAAGAGTTCTCTTTTATTGGAAGTTATGGATGAGTACTCTTATGGCTTGAAATTGTAGGATAAGGAGATGCGTGAGTATTATCATAAATACCCAGTGAGACGGTCCTCCCATCTACAGGCCAATTACTTAGATAAAGAAAGCATGAAATACCAGGGTTATCACACAACGATACAAGAACAAGCAAACGACAAACTCAGAACAGTAGAGTCAGTGTCGATCGACACAACCTCTAGGTGTCGATCGACAGACTGAAAGCAACCCTCGACATACCACCAGCAGAGCCCGTGTCGATCGACACAACCTCTAGGTGTCGATCGACAAGCTATATGTGTCGCTCGACACGCAACCCTGGTGTCGCGCGACACAGTGCAACCCGTGTCGATCGACAGAACCACTCATGTCGATCGACATAGGACCTGCTGCTCGAAGGGTTCGAGCCACTCATGGCCAAAACTCCACATTCCAATTCAATCACTGCGAACACAATCAACCAAAACACCAAAAACAACCAACAAACAAACGCATCACATCCATTCCTCAACCTAAGGACCTATGGTCACGCACTCACCTTAGATTCGAAGGAAGAAGGACGAAGAACAAGGAAACACACGGAGAACAGCCTCTGATCCACCAACAATCAGCCAACAACAGCCTCCTATCCCACGATCTAAGCCCCTCCAACGAAAATCACACCACTAAGGATTGAGAAACAAGGAAAAATCCACAAGAACTCCTTGAACTTCCCAAATCCTCTCAAATCTCTCTCTCAACACGTTTTGAGTGATAATGCGGCCAACCCTAGGAGAAGAGCCTTCTCCACGCATTAAATACGACCCCCAAAATCGGCCAACTCAAAACAAACCGGAAATCGAACCCTAATTCCGATTTTTGACCCGTGTCGATCGACACACATACACCTGTCGATCGACACAGCCGCCACTGTTCGATTCCTCGAGGAGACAACAACCCGTGTCGATCGACACACACACATGGTGTCGATCGATACCCACCAAACTCACAATTTTTGGTTCACGGGCGTTACAATTCTCCCCCACTGACAAGGATTCGTCCTCGAATCACAAGCCAATAACCACTCAGATCCGTGCTAAGGTCACCACTTAAGCTCAGAAACCCGACCCAACCTTCTCGGAGATACACCACAATGTATCGCAATAGTCCCGGCCCAGCCTGCCTGATCGATCGAACAACAATCAGACAAGAACATGTCCGACCCACCGTAGACCCGGCATAAAGGACTAACTGATCGTGCAACAATCAGACAAGAACATGCACGACCAAGACGTTACATTACTCTCCAAAATTGCCCGAATCGAGGTTCCAGCACAAATACTAACCTTAGACCAGACCCTACCATTGAAACCACATACATGACCCCACCGGTCACCCTACCTGAGATCCCTCTCGATCCCCGATGGCCATTCGGTCGCCCACTTGCAACCTGCTCAGACGCTATTGCTCATACTCATACTCATACTCATGACTCGTACACATATACACCACACCTACTCGCAGGATCGTCACCCTTTGAGCTACGATGTGCAGAGAACCCACTATTCTCTGGAGAGACCCACTATCCCTCAAAGTACATGTAGGAGACCCACCGTCCCCAGAGGCCCACTACCCCTCGGGTGCATGCAGGGAATCCACTATCCCCTGGAGAGATCCACTATCCCTCAAGTATACAGGAACCCACCGTCCCTAGAGAGCAATACTCTGCACCGTGCCGTCATAGACATCTATCGACCGACACACCCCCATGGCTCACCATGACATTCCCCACTGAGATGTTAACTCTCACTGTAACCCCCACTAGGTTACCGTAACCCCCACTAGGTTACTACACATGAACACGCATCATACGATCCAACAATAATAAGAAACATATCTTATTAATACTCCAAACGTACAATCGTTACAACAAAACGAAAATACAACACTGTAGCCACATGCTACAACAAAACCAACAACCGCGAAAGAAAGAACTCAAGCCTCCGCTTGCTTCTCGAACCACTTCGGAAACTTGGCCTTCATCTTCACCTCAGGCTCCCAAGTCTCCTCCTCAACACCATCGCAGTCCCACACGACTCTCACCAATGGTATCCTCTTACGACGCAGAACCTTGACTCTCCTCTCGAGAATCCTCACAGGCCTCGCCACTAAAGTCATGTTGGGCTGAAGATCCTCCGGGATCCTAGCCAACACCTCCTCCGACTCATGTAGACACTTCCGCAGCATCGAAACATGAAAGACATCGTGAAAAGCCCTCATACTCTGTGGCAACTCCAGTCTGTAAGCTACCGTCCCAACCCGCTCAACCACTCTGAACGGACCCATAAACCTCGGACTCAACTTGTTCTCTGCAATGGATCTGTTAGGACCCCTCAACATGGCTGCCTTGAGATACACCATATCTCCCAGCACAAACTCCAACTCCCTCCTCCGCTTATCGGCATAACTCTTCTGCCGATCCTGAGCCTCCTTCATGTTCAACTTCAAGACACGGATCTTCTCCGTCGTCTCCTGAACGAAGTCTGCACCAAACATGCTCCTCTCCCCCACTTGAGTCCAGCACAATGGTGTTCTACATGGCCTCCCATACAGAGCCTCATATGGAGCCATCCCGATACTCGCCTGATAACTATTGTTGTACGCAAATTCTACCAAGCTCAGATGATCTGCCCAGTGACCACCGTAGTCCAACACACACATCCTCAGCAAGTCCTCCAATGTCTGAATCGTCCTCTCAGACTGCCCATCCGTCTGAGGATGATATGCCGCACTCATATGCACCTTCGTGCCCATCTCAGCCTGAAATTCTCCCCAGAACTCAGAAGCAAATCTCGGATCCCTGTCTGACACAATGCTCGCAGGCACCCCATGCAACCTCACAATCTCCCTCACATACTTCCTAGCCAACACTGCAGCTCCATCAGTCTTCTTAATGGCCAGAAAATGCGCTGTCTTGGTCAGACGATCCACAATCACCCAGATCGCATCATAAGTCCGCGAGACCGGCAACCCTGTCACAAAGTCCATCGTCACCATATCCCACTTCCACTTCCGCATCGGCAGACTCTGCAACAACCCGCTCGGAACCTGATGCTCAGCCTTCACCAGCTAACACACGTTGCATCTCGAAACCCAACTCACAACATCCCTCTTCATCCCGACCCAGTGATAGTACCTCTTCAAGTCCCGGTACATCTTGGTCGCTCCAGGATGAATCGATAGCATGCTCGAATGAGCCTCACTCAGAATCTCCTGCCTGAGACTCTCATCCTTGGGTACACAGACCCGACCGTTCACCAGTATCATCCCACTCCCGGAGACCTGATACTCTGAACCTGCCTGCTGAGAAGCATCAATCAAACCCTGATCCTTCTCCTGAGCTACTCGAACTCTGCTCAGTAAATCCGCTCAGTTAGCTGCCTCTAACCCCAACGGCTCCTGCGAGATAACACACAGGCTCAACGTGCTAATCTCGCTCGCCAGCTCCTCTAAATCCCGCTCCTGAGCCGAAGCAACCCTCTTCCGACTCAACGCATCTGCGACCAGATTAGCCTTCCCCGGATGGTACTCAATCTCCATATCGTAATCCGCTACTAACTCCATCCAGCGCCTCTGCCTCAGGTTCAGCTCTGGCTGAGTGAAGAAGTACCTCAAGCTCTTATGATCCGTGAACACCTGGACCTTCCCACCATAAAGGTAAGATCGCCAGATCTTCAGAGCGAAGATCACTGCAGCCAACTCCAAGTCATGCGTAGGGTAATTGCACTCGTGCTTCCTCAACTGCCTCGAAGCATAAGCAATCACCTTCCCCTGCTGCATCAGAACACAGCCCAAGCCCACTCCAGATGCGTCCGTATACACAACATATGGCTCGCCCGCATCCGGCAACGCCAATACGGGAGTAGTGGTCAACATCTCCTTCAGCTTCCCGAAGCTCTCCTCACACTCCGCAGACCACACAAACTAAACATCCTTACCCGTCAACTTCGTCAACGCCTGCGCCATACTCGCAAAACCCTTGACGAACCTCCGGTAATACCCAGCTAATCCAAGGAAACTCCTGATCTCCGTCGCATTCCTCGGTCTCGGCCAATCCCTAATAGCCTCGATCTTAGCCGGATCCACTGAAACTCCTTCGGCAGACACGACATGCCCCAGAAAACCCATCTCCCGCTGCCAGAAACTGCACTTACTGAGCTTCGCATACAACTTCTGTTCCCGCAGCTTCACCAGAACCAACCTCAGATGAACCTCATGTTCCTCCGGAGTCCTCGAGTACACCAAGATATCGTCGATAAAGATAATAACGAACTCATCCAAGTACTCCTGGAACACCCCGTTCATCAGCCTCATGAATGCCGCTGGCGCATTCGTCAACCCAAACGGCATCACCACGAACTCGTAGTGTCCATACCTCGTCCTGAAAGCCGTCTTCCTCACATCGGCCTCATCTATCAGAATCTGATGGTATCCCGAAGCCAAATCGATCTTGGAAAAACAAGTAGCCCCCCGCAACTGATCCAACAACTCATCAATCCGCGGCAGAGGATACATGTTCTTCACCGTAACCCGGTTAAGGCCCCGGTAGTCGATGCATAACCGAAAACTACCATCCTTCTTCTTCACAAACAACACTGGCGCTCCCCACGGTGAACTACTCGGTCGGATGAAACCCTTACCCAGCAAATCATCCAACTGCTTCTTCAGCTCTGCCATCTCTGCTAGAGCCATGCGGTAAGGTGCCTTAGATATCGGCGAAGTCCCAGGCTCCAACTCAATCGTGAAAGGATCAGACCTAGACGGCGGTAATCCCTGCAACGACTGAAACACATCCTGAAAATCCCGGACAACCTGAATATCAACCAAAGCGACCTCCCCACCAGACTCTGGCATCACAATCGTCAGCAAGTACGCCTCACAGCCCTTATCAATCAACTGCGTAGCCTGAATCGCCGAAATCATCAAACTCCCGGAAGTCGGCATGATGCCCTGATAGACCAACCTCCCCGCTTCGCGCTCAAACACCACTCTACCTCGATGACAGTCCAGATGAACCCTGTAACGATTCAGCCAATCCATCCCCAAAATGACGTCGTATAACTCCACTGGACTGATAACCAAATCTGCCGGCATGACCTCTCCTGCCACCAGAACCTCTACTCCACAAGCACGCCCGAAAGTAGCCAAGGTCTTCCCTCCAGCCACCCTAACCACTCCCGGCTGCTCTCCGGAATCGCTCCGGATCCCCCTGCACTCTGCGCACTCCGGTGTAATGAAGCTATTCGAAGCTCCAGAATCGAACAAAACATGGGAATCACGCCCGCCTACTACTAAGGTCCCTGTGATCGGCCTGGCGCTAGGACCTCCCGTCTCTGCCGAAGTGAACACACGCGGCGCTGCAAGCTGCCTCAACGGCTGTACCTCAACTGCCGTCCCCTGCACCGGCTGCACCACTGCCACTGCCATCTGCAACTTGGGACACCTCACCCTAATGTGTCCTGTCTCTCCGCAATGGAAACACGCCTGTGCAGTCCGAACCTCTCTCCTCTTCGGACAAGCTGCCACCCGGTGCTCCGTGCTCCCACAACCATAGCACCTCGTACCACTCTGACCACTCTGGGCCCTCAGACCGGAACCCGAAGAGCCCTCCCACTTCCTCTTCTATCCTTGAGCCGGCCTACCGCCCCGGCTCGCACCCGCCTGCTGCTGCTGTGGCCTCCTCTGCTGCTGTTGCTGCACCGGTGGACTGAGCGATGCAGCCAGCTCCGTCCCCATATCCACCTCAATGGCTGCCGCAGTCTCAACCAACTCCGCCCTCGTGGCGTACTTACGAGCCCTGCACAGCGTCCTCAGCACCGGTCGAAGTCCATGCATGAACCTCCTGATCTGGGACTCCTCACTCCCAAACTCTCTACCAGCATATACCAACAGCCGACCGAACTGCTCATCATAACTCCGAACCGAACTCTCTCCCTGAGTCAGCGCCAAGAACTGCGCCTGCATCCGGTCCACCGCCTCCTGCGGAAAATACATGGCATCAAACTCCGCCAAGAAATCCGCCCAGGTCATATCCGCCTGCGGCCTCCTGCTCGTCACACCTCTCCACCACAGATGTGCATCACCCTCTAAATAGTGAACCGCAAGGTCCACTCTGTATCCCTCGGGACACCTCAGCGCCTGGAAATTACGCTCCAGACGACTCCTCCATGCAGCAGCCTCCTCAGGCTTAACACCCAGTAGTAATCCTGTGCATCTGCTCCAAAATCCTCAGGTAGGAAGGAGCCTCCTCGGCAGCCGCCACACCTGGCTGCCCCCAGACCACTGCTGGCTGAACACCCGCCGCTAACGGCTCAACACCAGCCGCTAACGGCTCAACACCAGCCGCTAACGGCTCAACACCAGCCGCCCCTGGCTGCACACCCGGAGCATACCCCTGAGCCGGTGCCCCACCTGGCAACCGCTCAAGAAACTGAAGCATCATCGCTTCCAACCGGTCCAACCGACCCTGAGCATCGCCCCCGCCAAGACCCCCACCTGGGCCCTGCGCCACACTGGCTAACTCAGTACCACCCACTGGCTCTGGAGGTATCTGCGACTCTGCAACCTCCTCCTGCGTGGCCTCCTGAGCCCCACTCAACTCAACAGAATCGACCGCCGGTCCCCGACCACGGCCGCGACCACGCCCTCTAGCCCCACGGGCACCACGACCCCTGCCTCTAGACATCACTCACTTACTCAACACAGAAGACAAGCATTAGAAGCAGAAATCCCAAACAAAACACTTACCGTGGAATCACATTGAAGGCTCGGAGAAGATGATCCAGGACTCCAAACCCAACCAAACAATCAATTAACACTATTTACACAATCAGCAATACATGCAGTTACTACGTTCTCCCGCCCTAGAACCGTAAGGGCTCTGATACCAAATTGAAACAACCCGACCCGTTTTTTTTTTTTTTATAATATTGGATTCCGGATTAACATTCCCATAAATGCTAACCCTCGGCAATCCAACCAACCACAATTAACATCACAACAATTAAACAATAAATTCAATAAACCATTAAACCAATAATCAGTACTCAATAACAAAAACCCATAACAATGACTCATCCAGCAACCTAACAGTTCTAGATGTCAAGACCACCAAAACGAGACCCTAGGATCATCCCCTCTTCCTTGCCTTGATTCCACGATCACACTTTATCTTTACCTGCATCACATGGTTAAAAGAGATGCGTGAGTATTATCATAAATACCCAGTGAGACGGTCCTCCCATCTACAGGCCAATTACTTAGATAAAGAAAGCATGAAATACCAGGGTTATCACACAACGATACAAGAACAAGCAAACGACAAACTCAGAACAGTAGAGTCAGTGTCGATCGACACAACCTCTAGGTGTCGATCGACAGACTGAAAGCAACCCTCGACATACCACCAGCAGAGCCCGTGTCGATCGACACAACCTCTAGGTGTCGATCGACAAGCTATATGTGTCGCTCGACACGCAACCCTGGTGTCGCGCGACATAGTGCAACCCGTGTCGATCGACAGAACCACTCATGTCGATCGACATAGGACCTGCTGCTCGAAGGGTTCGAGCCACTCATGGCCAAAACTCCACATTCCAATTCAATCACTGCGAACACAATCAACCAAAACACCAAAAACAACCAACAAACAAACGCATCACATCCATTCCTCAACCTAAGGACCTATGGTCACGCACTCACCTTAGATTCGAAGGAAGAAGGACGAAGAACAAGGAAACACACGGAGAACAGCCTCTGATCCACCAACAATCAGCCAACAACAGCCTCCTATCCCACGATCTAAGCCCCTCCAACGAAAATCACACCACTAAGGATTGAGAAACAAGGAAAAATCCACAAGAACTCCTTGAACTTCCCAAATCCTCTCAAATCTCTCTCTCAACACGTTTTGAGTGATAATGCGGCCAACCCTAGGAGAAGAGCCTTCTCCACGCATTAAATACGACCCCCAAAATCGGCCAACTCAAAACAAACCGGAAATCGAACCCTAATTCCGATTTTTGACCCGTGTCGATCGACACACATACACCTGTCGATCGACACAGCCGCCACTGTTCGATTCCTCGAGGAGACAACAACCCGTGTCGATCGACACACACACATGGTGTCGATCGATACCCACCAAACTCACAATTTTTGGTTCACGGGCGTTACATGGAGGGTCATGTAGGGAATGAATATGCTGGACTCAAGTGGGGGAGAGGAGCATGTTTGGTGGAGAATAAGCTAGGTCCAGGGTTATGGAGCGGGTTAGACCGGTAGCTTATTGGTTGGAGTTACCTCAGGGTATGAGGGTTTTTGTCAAGTTCCAGGTTTGAGGCTGCAGAGTGGTTGCAGGAGTCTGAGATGGGTTGGCTAGGATTCTGGAGAATCTTCGGCCAGGAGGTGTTGGTGGCGAGACCTGTGTGGATTCTCAGAAGGAGAGTCAGGGTTCTTCGCCGGAGGAGGATAGTATTGGTAGTAGTCGAGTGGGACTGTGGCAGTGTTGAGGTGGGGACTTGAGAGTCAGAGTCGGAGGTGGAGGACTAGTGCGTGAAGTGGTTCGGTTTGTGGTAGCGGGTGGCTACATTGGTTGTACTCTCATTTTTGTGGTAGCGATTTTGCGTTCTGGAGTTTTTAAGGTGAAGGATTCTTTTAAGTGTGTTGAGTTGTGGGTTCTTCTAGTGGATGACTGGTGAGGTCATGGAGTCAGGTGATGGCTAGGAATAGAGGTTCTATGGGAGTTAGAATCTGGTTGTGGTGTAGAGAGAGTCTGGAAATAAGGTTTCTGTGGATAGAACCGTCTTTCCAGGGACTCGGTGGGAAACCCCCAGGGTGAGTGGGTGGTTTCGGGTGGCCTAGTGGAGGGGCGTGGGGCATGATATTTTAGGTTAGGGAATGTCATGTTGGCGACGGGTGCTTTGAGGCACGTTGCAGGTTAGGGCTCCAGGGAACGGTGGGTTTCTGGATACTTGAAGGATTGAGATCCTTCCAGGAAGTGGATTCCTGCATGCTTGAGAGATTGTGGCATCTCTCCGGGAGATAGTGGGTTCTCCTCGGTACTTGAGAGGATAGTAGGTTCTCTCCAGGGACGGTGGTTGCCCTGCATATATGAGGGAAAGTGGTTTTCTCTCTAGGAGGATGTGGATCTCCTAATGTGCTTTGAGAGGTTGGAGGTCTCTCCAGGGGAGGTGGTCCTCTGCATACCGTAGTCCAAAGGATGACGATCCTGCGGGTAGGTATGGTGTACATGTATATGGGTATGAGTATGGGTTGTGAGCAGTAGCGGTGGGCTTTGGGGTCTAGTCTGGGGTTAGTATTCTCGTTTGGGAACTTGATTGGATGACTCTGGAACTGATGTATCGTCTTGATCGTGCATGTTCTTGTTTGATTGTTGCACGATCAATTGGTTTTTTTGCCGGGTCTACGGATGATCGAACATGTTCTTGTTTGATTGTTGTTCGGTCAAACGGGCAGGCTTGGTCGGGACTATAAACGGTACATCCTGGTGTGGTTCTGGGGTAATCTGGTGGGTTTTCGGACGAAAGTGTTAACCTTAACAGAGATTTCAGGTGGTTATTGGTGAACTTCCGGGGGATCGAGGGGGATCTCAGGGGGTTATGGATGAACTATTGGGGGATCGAGGGGGATCTCAGGTGGGTTGACCGGTGGGGTCAGGTATGCGATGGGATTGTAGGGTCCAGTCTGGGCTAGTACTTGCGTCTGGAACCTCGATTCCGACGATTTTGGGGACTTATGTAACGTTTGGTCGTGCATGTTCTTGTTTGATTGTTGCACGATCAACATGTCCTTTTTGCCGGATCTACGGTGGGTCGGACATGTTCTTGTTTGATTGTTGTTCGATCAATCGGGCAGACTGGGTCGGGACTACAACGTTACATTGTGGTGTGTCTTCAGAGGAATTGGGTCGGGTTCTCGGCATTAGTGGTAACCTTAGCATGGATCCTGGTGTGTGTGTATATGGGTATAAGTGTGGACTGTGAACAGTAGCGGTTGAGTAGGCCGTGATTAAGAGACTGGCTGAGTCTCGGGGATCTGGAGTGATCTCAGTGGATGTGTCTAGTTAGGGTGAGTACTTACGTTCAGGAATTCGATTCAGGCGATCCCGGTAAACTTATGTAGCGTCGTGGTCGCGCATATTCTTGTTTGATTGTTGCGCGGTCATTCGGTTCTACTCTTGGTCTACGGTTGGTTGGGCATGTTCTTGTTTGATTGTTGTGCAATCAATCGGGCAGGCCTGGGCGGGACCATTAAACGTTGAATTTTGGTCGTTTTCGGGTGAATCTGGTCGAGTTTCTGGGCAGACGTGTTAGCCTTAGCAGGAACGGGGTTGTGTAACTTGTGATTCGAGGACGAATCCTTGTTGGTGGGGGAGAATTGTAACGCCCGTGATCCAAAAAGTGGATTTTTGATCATGGTGTCGATCGACATAAGGTTATGCGTCGATCGACACGGGTGTTTTGACTCGCGAGGAGTCAGGCAGTGATGGTTGTGTCGATCGACACAGTCTGTGCGTGTCGATCGACACGGAGTTAAATCGAACCGAGCGTTGATTTGTTAATTGCACGGTTTGCGTGTTGGTTAAGGAAAACCCTAGGGGGTTCGTATATAAGCCAAGGGAAAGGTTTAGGGCTGCGTTTTTGGAGAGTTGTGGCCGAAATCAGAAGGAATCAGAGAAAAGAGAGAGAGTTGTGAGAACTAGGGTTTCCTCTTGAGGGTTGAGAAGTTTTTGTCGGTTTTGGAGGAGGCAGACGGCTGGGAAGATCAGAACGGATCGGTGGGAAACTTTGAGGTTAAGTTCTCCTTTCTTTCCTCTTGCCGTAGGCGAAAACCTCGTGTGTTTTGGTTGAGTTTTCGCTGAGTTATGGCCGTTTGTTTGTGTGAGGGTTCTGCAGTTTCGAGTCTGCGATCAGTCCACTTCGAGGGAGGTTTCCCGTCGAACCAGAGAGAATCAGGAGACGATTCAGATACCTTTGGAAATCTCTCTCTGTGTAGGTTCTAGATCAGGTTTCGGATCCTGATTCGGAGGTAAGCTCCGTTCTCTGTATTCGTTTGTTTTCAGGGTGTCGGTTCTGAATCTCTGTTTTTGCCAGTTTTGAATAGCGAGATTGCGGGCTGTTTTGCCGTCGATCCTGTAGGAGTCAGGAGATTTTCTATACATCGTTGGAAAGCTCTCAGTGTCTAGTTTCCAGAACAGGTCTCAGACTTGGTTTTGGTGGAGGGAGTCGCGAGATATTCCTCTCTGTTTGTGTTGGGTTCCTTAGTCTTCATTCTATCCGTTTGCAAAGGTGAGTGCGCGACCATAGGCTCTCGGATATAGGATTGTGTATGATGCGATTGTTTGTTGTGTGAATTTGGTGCTTTGAGTGGTTGATTGTGCAGGTGATCGATTAAGGTTCATGGAGATTCGGCCATGAGAGGATAGACGATCTCCATCGAACAGAAGGTGTCCTGTCGATCGACAGGATTGCTTCCTGTCGATCGACACGGGGTCATCTGTGTCGCGCGACACCGAGGTGGTGTGTTGAGCGACACGCAGGACGTCGATCGACACCTAGTGGTATGTCGATCGACGCTGAGGCTGCTGTTCTGGTTTGTGATGCTTGTTTGTTCTATGCGTGTTGAGTGATAACCCTGGTATTGTATGCATTTTATATCTGAGTAATTGGCCTGTAGATGGGAGGACCGTCTCACTGGGTATTTATGATAATACTCACGCATCTCGTATAACCATGTGATGCAGGTAAAAGCAGGTGTGATCGTGGAATTGTGGCGAGGACGAGATGGTTGATCTAGAGGCTCGATTGTGTGGTTATGTGGAGTGTTAGGTTGTTAGTGGAATCTGATAGTAAATGTTTAGGTTGCTGGTTACTTGATGATTGAATTGGATTCTTGGTTTAATGGAATTGAATTGTGAACCGGTTGTATTGATTAGTTGGTTAAGTTGATGTATGGTTAATTGTATTGATTTCGCTGGTTGCTTGTGATGAGAATTATAGCATGTAGAGAGTTGGCATTTATGGGAATGTTAACTTGATGCTATTTAAAAAAAAAAAAATGGGTCGGATTGTTTCAATCCTGACACAACAGAGCTCATTAAATGAACTGATTTAGTAAGATTTTATTAGCAAACAAATATACACATATATATATGATGTAATTAATGAACAGTTTCGTATACCTTATCCTCTATAAAACCGAATAACTCCCAAGCAAGAAGGTCAACAGCTGACCAACACATTCACTGAACTTAAATTTCTCAGATATCTTTAAAGCTCAACATTCTTCGTAAAAGGAAACATTCAATCATTCGGAGAACAATACTTCTTACCAACATCTCTGAGGTATGATGCTTTTTTGAAGCTGGGTTTCCTGTACGCATTAATTAACTTGACGACTTTCCCCTTCATTCATTCCCAAACAAACTTCTAAATCCATTTGTTTGCATATTATGTTACATATTAGTCGTCAAGTTAATTTATGTACGCATTAATTAATTTGACGACTCTCCCTATAAACACCCTCTCTCCAAAGTTTCTTTCTATCTCCTCTTTTTACTCAAATTTTATTAATTTTATATTTCAATACACCACACTTTTTCAACAAAAAACACTCTCTTTCTTATTTTTACTCAAATTTTAATATTTTAATATTAGTTGACACCCTTAGGGTGTCACCAATAATGATGCTCTAAGAACACGTCCATCGCTCTCTTTCGTTAAAGAATCTCTCATGTGTATTATATGGGTCAGACTACCTATTTCACCACCAAATATTTGATATCTTCCTGTATATTGCCCAAAAGATGACCTCTACCTACATGTCTATGGATTGAAAGTTAAATTTCTATATACCCACAAAATGAAAGTTAAATTTCTATATACCCATAAATTTAAATTTTATCGGTTTTATTAAAAAACCGTGACCAAATTGACCCAAACCAACATAACTATATTTTAAACCGAATTTTAAATCGAACCAGAACCCGATCCGTAAACCCAATTCTTTTAACCCGACCCGACTCTCTCTCACTCTTCTCATTCTTCTTATCATCTGCTTATCATCTTCTCTTTATCAGATCCGAAAACCCTACTCTCCCTCTCTTCTCCTTCTTCTTATCATCTTCTCTTTATCAGATCCGAAAACCCTACTCTTTTAACGACATCGTTTTCTTCAATCCCTTTGCAACCGATCCCTAAAAGCTCCGGTGGTGGTGGTCCGATCGTCTCTGGTTCTGGTCCAATCGAAAGAGGCTTCCTTTCTGGTCCGATCGAGAGGGGATTCATGTCGGGTCCTCTTGATCGGGTCGGGTTATTCTCAGGTCCGCTTGATAAGTCAAGCTCCGATCATAATCAGTTTCTCAGCTCCACTCGAGAATCTCACTGTTAATAGCTTGAATTTTAGCACCGAAGGAAGCTTGTTAAAAGACGACGTTTCGCTCGAAAGCCAGAATATTCTGTGCTTCATCGAGGGCTCAAAGGTTTGTTATGGGATGATCCAAATGTCGAATTGCAACCTCAGGAATCCGATCTAGAGAGGTCTAATGGCGATGAATCTTGTTCAAATCGGGAAAGTGATAACAATAATCGATGGTGGAGATGTGAGTGGGATCGAGAAAATCAAGATCTTGATCGTCGATTAAAGGAATATATCAGTCAGAGAAACGGGTCGGATCGGGTCGTCGAATGATTCCGATGTTCTTCAGAACATATCTTAAGTATATTGTCTTTTTAATTGATTCGTTTGTGAATAGTTTTGAACAATTCTATTCAAAAAAATTTTGTTGATAAAAGATTTCAGCTGTAATTGTTATGAATCTAAAAAATTTGGTCGCTGAAAAATATCATTGTTGTTGAAATTTACGTTGTTGCCTCTTTTTGTTGAGAGATAAGCGTTGTAATTTTGATTGTTGTCTTTCAAATGTAGCAAAAATACAAGTTTTATGGGTTCTCCGGAAAATTCAAGTTCTATTTACTCATTGGCAGAGAGAAAGAGGAGATGATAAGAAGAATGAGAAGAGAGAGAGAGAATCGGGTCGGGTTAAAAGAAGGGTTAATTAGGTAGAAAATACAAAAAAAGTTGGAAATTTGTGGAATGACAAAATGTTTTGAATAACTATAGACACTGTTGGGATTTTGCATCGTTTGGACGATTTTGGCCTTCATTTAGCTACGGTTATACCTTGTAGACTGCTAAAAAATCTTACAGCCGTCAGGAAAAAATCTGGTAGCCGTCTGCAGCTAGGAAACGCAGGTGACGGCCTATTCTCTGTCACACCTTATCCTGACACAACAGAGCTCATTAAATGAACTGATTTAGTAAGATTTTATTAGCAAACAAATATACACACATATATATGATGTAATTAATGAACAGTTTCGTATACCTTATCCTCTATAAAACCGAATAACTCCCAAGCAAGAAGGTCAACAGCTGACCAACACATTCACTGAACTTAAATTTCTCAGATATCTTTAAAGCTCAACATTCTTCGTAAAGGGAAACATTCAATCATTCGGAGAACAATACTTCTTACCAACATCTCTGAGGTATGATGCTTTTTTGAAGCTGGGTTTCCTGTACGCATTAATTAACTTGACGACTTTCTCCTTCATTCATTCCCAAACAAACTTCTAAATCCATTTGTTTGCATATTATGTTACATATTAGTTGTTTGTTTTTGTGGGTAAATTGTTATTTTTTATTTTGCATCTCTATTTCTGTTGGTTTCAAACTCTGGTTGCATCTACTTCAGATTTACTATTCCTTGTTCGATACTCTAGGAAAAGACTGAGAAATAAATTTATATCCATTTCTCTTGACATATATATGATTCATTCGCCTGGTTATATTAGTTTGTACTTATTAAATTGTTTGCTTCATTTTGTCCGAAAATATGTTTCTTTTTAGTAGATCTATCTATATAGTTGTCAGTAATTAGCAAATCCAACAGACGATAAAGTTCTACACATATTATGTTCAATATCTATCTTCCTTTTGGAGATGCTGTTTTTGATATATTTTTGTTTGTTGTTGTTTCTAGATGAGCCGCCTTGTGCGATTATTGGAAGGGGTGTGGATAAAAACTGCTTACGGTCGCTGGGAGTTTGTTAGCTACCCAACCAATCTTGGCTATGGAGCATATATTAGAGATGATGAAACATTTGACTCTTTGGTGATGGTCGTTAGGAGGAGATACTCTTTTGAAGAGTCCACGCCATTGTCCATAACCTACCGATTGCCCCAGCTACTGCCACATAACTATGAGGACGGAGGACAACCAACAAATGTAAGAAATGATCAGGATGTTATCCTATTCATGTCTCTACGGTTTTGTTACCCTGATCTGACCCTTTGTGTGATTACTGGTGCCGAAGAAGTTGCAACATACGAGTTTCAATGTAGGGCTCCCTTCCAAATTGGAAGCACTCTGTATCTGCCTGAAACGGAAGATGAACAAGTTGCACGTGAAGCACAAATTCGCTACATTGGTAATAATTGGCGAAAACTAGTTCTTAAACTATCACTGTAATTCTTTATTTATACAATCTAACAACCATCTACCTGTTAAAACAGAGCTTATCTCAGGAAGCACTATTTCAGCAGCTCGTAGTTTCTTAGAGGACATGCTAACAGAGGCACAGATGATGGTTATGCATCGTGTCAATCTGGAGATCATTTATTCAAATCCTAGGCTAGATATCTCCCACATCATTAGGGAAATGGGTTCTGCACAAATTAATAATTTTACATCGCCAAATGGAGATGAAGATATGGAGATGGAAGACCAATTCCAAACGGATCCAAATAACGCCCAAAGTAGCCAACATGAAGGAGTTAATGGTAACTTTTTAATTACCAAATTATTTATGATATATCTGCGCTGCACAATTTAGAAGCTATTTATGGTATACCATTCTGAAATATTTTTATTTTAGTTTACGGAAATCTTTCAGGAAAGAAGACATTTATTTTTTCTTTTGCAGGGACGCTCAATGTTGGCACTGGTAATATACATACCAATGGAACCAACATCAATGCCCCTGAGCAAAGGATGGAGAATGGAATGAACATGGAACATGGAGGGAATAATGGTAACTTTATGTATTTAACAACTGTAAATATTTATTTATTATAGATTCACATAGCTGCTACGTGATATATTATTTGCCAACCATGTGGCTTACTGTTAACTTACAATCATATTAAAATTCCATCTTACATCCCATTTTATAAGCACTATACATGATAACATACTCAATACACCACCCAATCAAGTTCCCATCAACGGAGATAGCTACGAAAATGGGAATAGTGGAATGAACCTTCTAGATACATACATGCAACAAGGTGACCAGCACATCTACGGAGATCTAAATGCGACAAGAGATTATTGGGAAAATCTCTTAGCGGCCGGTAATTCCTCTAATGACAACATTATCATCGTCCAACTGTTGAGCCCCGAAGGAGATTACCAAAACACTTCAACTCCACCAAGTGTCTTGAATACCGAAACAATTATGTTAAGTTCCAGAGAGAGCGATGAATACTCGTCCACTGCATCTAGTGATGTTTGTCTAACAACTGTGTTTGAGTCCGAGCATGATCAAGCACTGTTAGAAACTGCTCCTAGAGTTCGTGCTATGCGAGAAACTAAAAGAAACCAACTTTTGCAAGCAGGTGATAACAGCATTGAACGTATATTTTAATTTACTTCATTTATTTCTAATTTTAATATACATATATAGTTACTTGTATGATGCACCAAACTAGTGTCTGAACATTGGCAATATTATATCCGTCATTTGCTGTTTCAGCTAATGGTATAAACGTTGAAGGTTCAATTACCCAAGAAACTTCTTTAATTCCTTCATCTCCAATACGGCCATCTACGGAAGAGCAATCAGAAAGGGTGCCGGGAGAACAGCTTCTTCTTCATGGTATAATTGCAGTTTAATCATTTAAATTATAGTTGACAATATATTTTCATGTAAACTGTATAATAAAGCCTACCGCACATAGACGGGATCTCCCATCAAACTACTATTAAATATCAGTTTATTGTTTATTTGGACGTGTTGAATGAAATTTCTTGCACATAAAACAGATTCTGATGTTACTCTCGGTGGTCCACTCACACAACCTCCTTGTACTCATGGGACAGAGACAACCCATATCTCAGGAATTGTTACAAGAGACATGGCGACAAATGCAGAAGTGATAAGAGAAGGTACTTTTATATTTCACGTTAAATAATTTAAATAAGCATTAACTACTCTTTTATGTGTCATAGTCTTTTGTATAGATGCTATTTCTTTTAACAAATTATTAATAATTTGAAAGGAAACTTTATATTTCGAATAGTCAATCTAATGAATCTTCATATATAAATTGCAGGACTGAGTGTGTCTGATGCCTATCCAACTCCCACCGGAATACCACTACCTTCAGCAGGGTCCGCTAATGCTCCACTTGGTACGCAGCCTTACCTTGGCCTCACCTTAAATTGTGGTCCATACCCTTACACTGATGACAATGGTCCACAAGAAACCACCCCCCCGTGTGAACAATTTACCCACATCGCGGAAGATACCGACAATCAAGATATTTCTGAAGATGTTTTCACGAATCTTGGTGTGTTTAAAATTTGTGTTATCAACTAAGACTATGTATAATTATGATGCATGACTCTACTTTTTAGACTTTCCAAATCGTTTAATTGGGTGTTGATATAACAACCCCGGTTTGGTCATGGTCTTGTTTTTGTTATAGCGGCAGAAGGAGAAGATTCCTCGTCAGTTGGGCATAAAATGCCCAACAATTTTTCACTTTTGTAGCATGACATCGTTTGTAAGAAACCTGTTATCCGTTAATGTTTATAAAACAATGTCAAATTCCAACCTTTGCACCTGTAACATGTTTTGTGCGATTTACTTTAGAAGATTTTCTAATCAACTCCTTCCAAATGTAGGGTATCAAAACAACAACAACACAAATGATATTTATGTGGGCATGATATTCGAGAATCGCGATGAATTAAAGAAGCATATGTCTCTTTATGCTTTGAAGAAAAAATTTCAATTCCGCAACTCTAGATCATCCCTAGCGTTGATGATACTTAAATGTTGGGGAAAAACATGTCGATGGAGGATCTACGCCGTTCGTTTAGAAAGTTCTGCAAAGTTTGAGATTAGAAGTGTCCTCCTTCATCACACCTGTACAGTTGATGAACGTGCTAGATACCAAAGGCAAGCAACAACTTCACTTCTAGGGAATTTAATGAGGGCTAAGTATAGAGGAACAACAGCTGGGCCACGTCCTAATCAAATAAGGGAGTATATGCGTGGAGATATTGGCGTACACATTTCATACTGTAAGGCATGGCGAGCTAGAGAGGTAGCTATTGATGGAGCCAAAGGTTCAGCTGAACAGTCCTATACTTCTCTCCCCCAATATCTTCAACAACTAGTTACCGCGAATCCTGGATCAATTGTGAACCTTGAGACTGTCAATGATGATATGCTTCGCCAAAGGTTTAAATACCTATTTATTGCCTTTGGTGCATCTGTTCAAGGTTACCAATACATGCGGAAAGTAATTGTATTAGATGGAACACATTTGAAAGGAAAGTATGCTGGTTGTCTCCTTACCGCATCTGCACAAGATGGAAACTTTCAAATATTTCCACTTGCCTTTGCAATAGTCGATAGTGAGAACGATAGAGCTTGGGAGTGGTTCTTCAACAAGTTATCTGCATTTATACCAAACTCCCCTGATATCGTCTTCGTTTCAGATAGACATGGTTCTATATACTCGGGACTCCAGAAGGTACAACTCCTATAGACTGCTAAAAAAACTTATGACTGTTACATAGATTTGTAGTAATTACTATTCATGTATAATATTACGATATTTATTAACTGTTATTAAATGTATTATTCGTTAATTGAAGGTTTATCCTTTTACAAAGCATTGCGCTTGTGTGGTACATCTAGTGAGGAATGTGAAGACATACTTCAAAGGGAGCCATCTTCCTTACCTGGTATCCAAAGCTGCAAGGGCGTTCAAAATTTCTGAATTTCAAAGAATGTTTAATGAGATAAAAGAAGTAGATGAAGGTTGTGCAGATTACCTTATCGAGATTGGATTCTCTCATTGGGCTCTTGCTCATTTCGATGGATTAAGATACAATATCATGACAACCAACATTGCAGAAGCATAGAATGCAGTGCTAACCGAAGCTAGAGACTTTCCAATTGTTTCCTTGGTTGAATATATTCGATCAAAAATGATGACTTGGTTTTCATCAAGGCGAGAAGCTTCATCAAGCTTTGCAGAAACAGTTACACCTAAGATTGTTGAGCTCGTAGCAGATAATTTTGAGGCTTCAGCATCCTATGACGTAAAAGAAATCCGAGAAGGAGAGTTTCAAATATCAACAAACGATACCTCCTTCTTCCAAGTCAACCTTCAAAAATTATGCTGTAGCTGAAACCAATTCCAAATGTTAGGCTTCCCTTGTCCGCATGCTGTTGCCGCTACCGTATTCAAGAAAAGTAAGGTTGTCTCCCTAATTGCGTTGGAGTATACGACTCAACGTTGGAAGGATGCTTATTCTAACGCAATTAATCCATTTATTGAATTGCAAAACATCAACGACATTGAAAATACATTTGCGGAATTAACTCTTTATCCTCCAGCAACAAAACGACCGTCGGGGAGACCTCGAAAGTCACGATACTTGTCCCGTGGAGAATTCATGGTAAGTTCTTCTATTTAAAAATTATTAATATAATTTTCCTTATGAATATTAGATTTTTTTCTCTTCCTTCCATAGGCATGGAGCAAAAAACGACGAACAACATGTAGCCGCTGCAAGAAGGTTGGACATAATCGACAAACTTGTAAAATGGCCATATAAGTACTACGTTTATGACGGGCAAGGAAGAGTTGATGGTGTCGCTTTATCCCATGCTGTACTTGGGTCAGCATAATTGTCATGTTTAATATTTGTAAGATATGAAGTTATCATCCTAGATGAGACAATCTTCCAACTCATATATATAAATAAGAAAACTTGCCCGAGTTTAAGTTACAAATACATGTCAACATGAAAATTAATTGAGGAAGTGTTTTACTATAGACACATTCCACAAACCCGAAACCTACAAGTTCATTAAACAATAAACCAATTTCATTCAACAATAAAATCTTATCATAAACCTAAAAAAAACGTAACTAATAACCTCATCTCCAAAAGGGCACAAATGGAATAGCCTCGCAGGATTAGTAGGTGTTTTTGATGTCAATAGTTTGACGCGTTCGCCACATCCACATAGCATTGGAATCCCTTCACGATTGCTACTCATAGTTGTCTTCTCAACGACCTGACGCCTTGTCTTACTATTTCTGATGTGTAAAGAAGAACTTCAATGAGCTAGAGTAATTTTTGTAATCTTGTGTCGTCTCTTTATTTTGTCCGAGCAAACTTCATCTTCATCGCATAAATCGAGAAAGAAGAAATGAACAAGTTGTGCCCTAATTTTATCTCCAAATTGCTTGTAAAACGCCATCGTTTTAATCACAATAATTTTGGGAAACACCCCAAAATTTTACTACAAAACAAAAACTAAACAAATATCAAACCAGAATGACTAAACACTGTCGTTTTGTAGAGTAAATTACTTGATAAAAATTTGTTACCAATAACACCTACTCTGACATAGTAGCAGCTAACAAAAAAATTGCCATTTTTCGAAGATTACTTATACAATTAAGCTCAGATTAAGACTTGATTTATCATACTAAATACGGAAAATCAAGATAGATA
Organism: Arabis hirsuta; assembly: GCA_964056655.1. Classification (NCBI taxonomy): domain Eukaryota; kingdom Viridiplantae; phylum Streptophyta; class Magnoliopsida; order Brassicales; family Brassicaceae; genus Arabis; species Arabis hirsuta. Next base: position 8,665,602 of record OZ053301.1, on the reverse strand, counting down.
ATAGCGTTACTGAAACAAAATTACAAAAGTATCTTAAATCATCCGCCTCGAAGGCCAACTTATAGGAAGATAGGATAAAACTACAAATTAGAACAAAGAACATACGTCAAGTCTTTGCACCAAACACCTAGAGTATTGTTATACAACCACAAAGCCGATAAAATATGGAGATCAAATCTCAAATTAGTCAGACTTCTCTACACCAGCTCAACACTATCCTCATACATCTTAACAACTAGTCTCGCAGCCTCCGAACCCAATATATCTTCTGTGATAGACTTACACACATCATGACCACCCTTTGCATGTGCTCCCATTAGTAGCACTGATGTTAAGGCAGAATCAGGTAGGCGACGGTTCTGAGGGATGGTTTTAGGCCTCTCAACAGAATAGGGCTCAAGCTCCTTTTTTGTAAGAGAACGCCCCACCTGCTTTAACAAATATGGAAACTGGTCTGCAACAGGGGCCAATTCCTTGAATATAGATCTATTGGGGCGCAAAGACATATCACTGTCAAGAATGTAAACGGTAGATGAAGAACATTCAACACAGACACCAACCCAGTGCTTCTTGTCGAAATTGAAAGGGAAGTAGAACCATTCAACATCCACATTTTTCAAATTTTCATCTAATTTTTCGTAATTTCGTAAACACCATTCGTTATCTAATTTTTTTTGCCAAATTCAGCTAAATTTAGCAGTGTAGCGAAGAAAATATCTCCAGATCCAAAGCTGAAAAAGTGTGATCCCTCTACCTAGCCTTTTTAATCTAAACGTTAATACATTTTGATTAGAAGAAATTTGGAAAAATACCTTTTTATGTTTTTAAATTTTAAAAGTACACTTTTTTTTGCAAACTAACTATTTCATGTGTGATAAGACTATTTTATCCTAATTTTTATCAACAAATATATTTTTTTAGTAGAGTAAAATTATTTTTAAAAAGTAATATTTTGTTTTGTTTGAGAAAAATATATCTTATTAATTAAATTTGGAAAAAATACCTTTTTATGTTTTTAAATTTTAAAAAACACACCATTTTTTTTCGCAAACTAACTTTTTTCATGTGTTATCTATTTTATCCTAATTGTTATAAAAATTATATTTTTTAATAAAGCAAAATTATTTCAAAAAAGTAATATTTTGTTTTGTTTGAGAAAAATATGTCTTATTAATTTAATTTTAAAATTTATGATTAGATAAATCTATTGTAAATTTTGAATAATTATCTAAAAAGAAAATTAAACTATATAAAACAACCTCAATAAACCGATTTCGTTTTGCATCTTCTTTGGAAAGAAACAGAGAAAGAGAAAGAAATGGTCGATTTGACGAAGTTACCGGAGGAGCTCCTCTTGATGATCGCCGTCCGATTGTTCTCCGTCGTCGAACTCCTCCGTTTCCGTAGCATCTGCAGATCTTGGCGATCCTCTATCTCCGGCACCGACGACGACGACAACAATCCTTTCCCTCGCCGGTCTCTCATCCACCTCAATCCCCTTATCGTCACCGTCTCCACCACCCAACAAGGAAACAAACAAATCTCCGGCCTCGACCTCTGCGCGTCCCTCTCACGCGCCGCCTTCTTCCGCGTCACTCTCTCCTCCTCCTCCGAGAGCCAGGGATGGCTGATCAAATCCGAACCCGACCTCAATTACGGGACACTCCGTCTCCTCAATCCTCTCTCGCGCCTCCCGTTGCTCCATTGGTACAAGAGCATCGATCTGAACCAGTTCACTGTCTCCGGAATTCAAGAAACTTATGTTCTTCAAAACCGGCGCACGAAAGAAACAGAACCCGGATTCAAAAGATTGGTTCTTGTCTCTGTCTTAGGCCCAGATCCTCGGATTCTCGGAATCGGCTGCGACGGAAAGATCAGGTACTGGAACGGTGAAATCTGGACTAGAATCAAAGATCAAACGAGTCAATTCTGTGATATTATAGTTCATAGAGGTCTAACTTACGTTTTGGATTCAAAAGGAATTGTTTGGTTGCTTAGTCACTCTCTTAGTATCTTCAAGTACGGACCTTCACTCGATGAAAACATCGTCACTACTAGTGATAAAAGGTTTGTTGAATGTGGTGGAGAGCTTTACATTGTTGATTGTTTCCTTAAAGCGGATTCAGGTCATGTTACTCTGTTTCCCCATGTGATACACGACGATCTTGGGAACACGACTTGCGAATTATCAGAAAGTGTTAGTACCAAAACGGTTGGTTTCATGGTTTACAAGATGGATGAGGGATTGGGGAAATGGGTAGAGGTTAAGTCGTTGGGAGATAACGCGATTGTGATGGCTACCGATTCTTGTTTCTCGGTTTTGGCTAATGAGTTCTACGGATGTCTGCAGAATTCTATTTACTTCTCTGACAAAGAAAAAGTGATTAAGGTGTACAAGCTAGATGATGGTAGTATCACAACAATGAAGGGATTTTCGGAGAGTTGTTTCCAAATGTTTGTTCCTAGCTTTCGCTGAATCTTGTTTAGGTCAAAAATGTTTTCTCAATGTTAGAAACTGCACCTTTCATCTTCATTTGCGGTATAGACAAAGTGTATTGAGCAGAAGATGCAAAATGTTTATTCTATATACAGCTGAAATATCTTCATTTGTTCGGTATCATGAAGAAGCATTAGGATGTTTGAGAAGTGCATCAGAAGAATGATGAGCTAAGTGCTTCTACTTTAGCTTCACAGAAGGTGTACTCGAGGAATGACAAGAAATTAGCTGGCTTTGAGAAGAACATTGTCTCATACCATGCTTTACCATTTCCATCAAGCTCGAAAACCATTCTCCTCCCGCTAGTCAATGTGACGATCCGTAACAAAAATGTTAGAAAAAAGCCATGTTCCCATTTGGTCAAGCTTCCATCATAACTCCGCAGCTAGCCACCGCTAGTGGTAGCATTAACCCTCTCCCTCCTCAACCTCCATATGCACCAGATCCTTTAGCCTCCTCGCATCCCTCATCCATTTCCCACCACTATCAACTACCACATTAGAGAAAGGCTAAGGCTCCATCTATCCAAACCTTCGAATGATTCCTATGACAACTAGTTATTTTGTTAATAAAACTTCATTACGTTATTTTTCCCTATTAAAATGTAGTGATTACTTTTTTTTTTTTGCGCCAAGGCCATTGTAGGCTAGTGGTTGTACCACTCTCTTGGCACCTTTCCATCAGGTGTTCGACCCCTACTTCCTCCTGTGTGAGGATTGGGCTAGTGGGCCGGTCCGTTGTGGCCCACATTGCCAACAAAAAAAAAATGTAATGATTACTTAACAACTGATTATAGAGATTTTTTGTGTTATCCATACCATTCTTCTCTTTATATTTACAGTAATAGTGTACTATATCAATTCTTTCCACGTTATGAGTGGATTTCTCCCCATAAAATGTCGTCAAAAAAAATTACTTACCTTTCAAATCTGCTCCATTCAACCTTAATTTATTACTCTAAAAGGTAAAAAAAATCCAAAAAAAAATCCGTTGGCAATCTATAAGTGATCGCTCTGAGTTACAAATGTCAGACCAACAAATCTTCTTCTCAAAACAACAACCAAAGTAAAAAAAAAAAAAAAAAAACCAAAGTACAGTTAAAGTCCAAAAATGGTTGATTGGTCAAAGTTACCGGAGGACCTCCTCTGCATGATCGCCGTCCGATTGTTCTCCGCCGTCGAATTCCAACGTTTTCGTAGCATCTGCAGATCTTGGCGCTCCTCCTCCGCCGACAACAACCCTTTCCCTCCCCGACCAGTCCTCCACCTCAATCCCCTCGTCGTCAGTGTCACTTCCCCATACGGAATCATCGACCAAATCTACGGCCTCGACCTCTCCGCGTTCCCCTCACGCGCCGCCTTCTTCCGCGTCACTCTCTCTTCCTCCACCGAGAGTAGCCAGAGCTGGCTGATCAAATCCGACGCCGATCTCGGCTCCGGAAAATTCCGTCTCCTCAACCCTCTCTCACGTCTCCCTTTGTTGCAGTATTGGAAACAGAGCATCGATCTTTTGGAATTCACTGTCTCTGAGATTCGAGAAGCGTATTTGGTTCAAACCTCACGCAAGAAGAAACTAGCTCACGGGTTAAACAGAGTGATTCTTGTCCCTGTTGCAGGAAGAGATCCACGGATTGTCGGAATCGGCATAGATGGGAAGATCAGGTACTGGAATGGTGAAATCTGGACCAGATTCAAAGACCAGATGGCTCAATTCTCCGACATTATAGTTCACAAGGGGCTAACTTACGCCTTGGATTCGGAAGGGGGTGTTTGGTGGGTTAGTTCCTCTCTTAGCATCTTCAGGTACGGACCTTCGCTCGATGAGGACATCGTCACTAGTGGCTGTTTCAGTGAGAAGAGCTTGTTTGAATGTTGTGGAGAGCTTTACATTGTCGATCGTATCCTTGAAGGGAAATTTCGAAAGAGAAAAGTTGATAACTACGATGATAACGGGATTTATGTTGTTCGTTTTCCTCAGTTAAACTATGCGATACACGACGATGCTGGGATTGAGAAATGCCAAGTATCACAAGGAACACGTCCCAATACGGTTGGTTTCAAGGTTTACAAGATGGATGAGGAATCGGGGAAATGGGTAGAGGTTAAGTCCTTGGGAGACAACGCGATTGTGATGGCTACGGATTGTTGTTTCTCGATTTCGGCTCATGAGTTCTATGGATGCCTACAAAGCTCTATTTACTTCAGCGATGACGAAGAAGAGCTTAAGGTGTTCAAGTTAGACGATGGTAGTTTCACGACAACGACAATGACAGGACTTTCACAGAGTTGTTTCCAAATGTTTGATCCTAGCTTTCGCTGAATCGAGTTTATGTCAAAAGCAGCTTCCTTTATGTTTAAACAAAGCTCACCTTTCATCTTCATTTTCGGTTTAGACAAGCGTATTAAACAGAAGATGCAACAAGTTTTATTGTAAATAGAACTGTAATATGTATCACTTGCCGGTATCATAATGAAGCATTAAGAAGTTTCAGGACTGCATCAGAAGAATGATGAGCAAAGTGCTTCTGCCTTAGCTTCACATAAGGATATCCGAGGAACGACAAGAAATGAGCTGGCTTTGACAAGGACGTTATATCATACCATACTTTACCATCTCCGTCAAGCTCTATCGAAAACCGTTCTTCTCCAGCTAGTAAATGCCCCTGAAGAGTGCCACTTCCGTAACCGAAATGTGCAGGACCTTTTCTAGATTTCTGGCTTTCATCAACATAAACCACTTGCAGAGGAAGCATAACCCATGGAAGGACTTCTTTGACACAGATACAAAACTTCTTACCGGTTTCAACAGGAGTTTTAGGATCAACAAATGCCCATTCCATACCAAAATGCCTGCAATTTTGTTTCGATAATCGAAATCAATGAGAAGAAAACCGATTCATCGTGTCAATGAGATGTGAATAAAGCAATACATACTTCCAATTCTGGAGAGCTTTTTTGCCCTTCTCGTAACTCTCTTTACCAGAACCGACCAAAACCCGAGAATGATTGATCAAGAATCCATCTTTTTCGACTTCTGAATCTTCCTTTAGTTTAGCTACTGATTTAGACGAAACTCCTCTGTACTTGTTGTCGTAATTGAACGTTCCTGTTCTGGATTGTAACCAAAAACTCAGAGAGACTTTTTAAGTGCAAGATTGGGATTTTGTTTTCAATAATGGTTTTGATTCTTACTTGTTGAGTACTTGTTGCTGTTGCTCGGAAGATGGACGGCCCCAACTCAAGAACACCATCTCGTGAGCAAGAATCGAAGCAGACCCACAATCACCAGAAACTGTAACAAGAGAGAAAAACAGAGAAATTCGAAACCTGGGTAAGTAAGTGAATCAGTTGCTGTTTTGAAGGTAAAATTAAAAATCGAAACTTGGAGGGTGAAGAGAGAAGAAGAAGAACCTGCGAGCTTCACAAATCAGAGGCGTTTAATCCCATTTTCGTTTGGTTAGCTAAAATGATTTATCCCAATCCTTGTGAGTTCGCGTTATGTCGTTTCTTCGCGTAGCAAACGGCACGGTGTTCGTTAATGAATGTCTAAAACGACGGACAAGCTGCACGCACAAACCCAAGTGTTTTTAATTTTGGCGGGGAGTCGAGAATTTGGGATTGTGTAGCTTGATACAAAATTTGGGAATATTGTAATACAGAGAATGCTAAGGAACATAAAAAATACAACAAAGAAAACATGAGAGGAGAAGAAAGAAAATCATCGACTGTTAATTTAAAATGTAGAAAATGTTAAAACTACAATGGTACATGGGTTCAAAAGAAGATGTAGATTAATTTGATCACACAGTAAATAAACTTTCGAAATATGTAAGACAATCTACGATGTGGGTAGGCTTAAAGACTAAATTATAAGATTTGGTAAGGAGATCATGTACCACCAGTGGTTGCCTTGCCTGTATTGACGACCATAAAGCAATAACTTTTTCTTCTCCGGGACTGACACGGGTAAGAGAGCGAAGAATCAAACAACCAGATGACTTGGTTGGGCCAGTCTTTATGGGATACGCACAAACGATTGTCGAGGGTGCACATGATGACGCTGTGGGGGTCAAGTGCATGGGGAAAGGGTGCTTTACATAAGACTTGAAAAGTTTCAGTGGTAAGATCCAAAGATACAAACTTGTATAAAGGTACACTAAGTACATTATATATCTTCATTTGTATGAGTAAGTACACTAAGCTTTATTGTTGGGTAAATTTTCGTGACCCGAGAACAAAAGAACTCAAAACCGCTAAATAGTTGGTGCATAACCAACCTATAAGCAGATAAGACACAAGCTTGGCTCAGGCTCAAGCAGTAATTGTGGCAGACCTGAGTGGAAGTATGTAACATCTAAAACAATGTTTGGTCACAAAAATACTTATCTATTGACCTGATAAAAGAATATGATTTAGCCAAAACGTATACGCAGCTCCTTAAACCTTTTTCCATCAAAGAGCAACTAAAAAGAGGAAACACTCTTCTATGGTCAAAACTAGGTCCTCCTCCCCATTAGCCACACCCAAAAAGAAACAAGAAAAACTGTACAAGTCTAAACATTGTAAGAGAGTGAGATTGAGTGAGAGTTTGAAACTGATCAGAACTAGTAACGGGGCTTTCTGAGAGTTTGCATGAAACTAAGACACTGCTGCTTGTCCTTGCCAGGTTCCTCATCTCCTACCTGCTTGTTTTCACCACATCCTGCTATGAGAAACTCGCCTTGTAATGGGTTTTTACTCGGATCACACGACGTTGACCTCATTCATTATCTGTTGAAGCATTTCTATGATTTCCTCAAAAACTGGTCTTTGTTCTGGGTCTTTATGCCAGCACCTCTCTAGAAGTTCCTTCACTTTTGTGTTTGTCTTCTTTGGAATTTTCGGTCGAAGCCCCTGAGATAAAAACACTCAATTTAGCCTCTCGAGGATGAGAAAGACTTGTACGTTGCAACGTTCTTAGTTACACATACCTTTTGGACAACCCCAACAGCCGCTTGTAGTGGAGTCAAGAAAGCATATGGGATCTGTTTCCAATTACAAATGCATAATACATCAGTATATTCTATTAGCATGAAAGATTCAGACAAAGAATTGTAAGCAGGTTCTTACATCGCCAGTCAAAAGTTCCCATAGCACTATTGCAAAACTAAACACATCTGCCTTGTGACTGTAAGGTTTGTGCTCAATGACCTGGATTTCCCAAGTATATTGTCAAAAGTAAGAGGTAGATAAACAGAGGACATAGACTGATGAGACAAGTTTCATAGACTCCAAAAGCTTATATTCACACAAAGCCAGATCAATATACTTGATTTGAGGTATGGTACTCATACCTCTGGAGCCATCCACCTGTATGTCCCTGTTTCAGCTGTCATAACCCCTGATTCAATCTGCACTCTGGCAACTCCGAAATCAGCAACCTTGACAAGCTGCTCAAAATTAATCCAAGTTTAGAACCGTAGAGTCTGTTGCTTCTAGTAGAAATAAACCAAGTCTGCAGAGATAATATGTAAATGCTTGTTCACTACACTAAGAGTAGCCAGAGAGAGAGGGAATAAATCTTACTCCATGTTCATCCATAAGAAGATTGGCAGTCTTAAGGTCCCTGTGAATAATGTTGTTTTGATGCAGGTAGCACATTCCTTTGGCGACATCAAGTGCAACTTTAAGCAAAGTTTGAAGTTTGAAAAGACGTTTCTGCTTGTGAAGAAAATCATAAATGCTCCCCTGAGCCATAAACTCTGACACAAAGATCAAATCAGTCAACTCAAATGTCATGTTTTTGTGAATTAAAACTCAAATTGGCATCTACTAAGAGCTTACCAGTCACAATACAGAGAGTTGGAGATCGTGTGCATGCACCCAAAAATTGAACGACATTTTTGTGTCGGACTTTCCTACAACAGTAAAGCATCATTAACAAATGAAGCATGCATGTTGGTTCCTTTAGAAGAGGTGTAAAAGATCACTACAACATGGTACGACAAGGGCATCGTTAGTGAAAAAGAGAGGTTCTGTATATAAACTATGAACTGGATTTTACAGTGGAATGCAAGCGTAAATTAATATGGGAATATGCAATCCACATGACGATGAGAAGTAATTGCACCTACTTCATTATATAAACTTCTTGAGAAAACTCTCTTAGCATTTCATTGTTTACACGCTCAGGCTTGAGAAATTTGATAGCTACTTCCTGACTGCAATACGTGCCTCTATGCCTGCATAGCCATCCAAAACAAAATTACTGTAACTTATAAATAAAAACTTACAGCATTGTAAACCGAGCTTACAGAGCAATAAAACTCACAGATCCCCATATGAACCAGATGCCACTTTCTTTTCAACTTTGAGCTGTTTCACGTCAATTTCCCACTCGTCAGTTCCATCTGTGGGTATTTCAATGCAGGCAGGTATCAGCTCGTTGCTTGATTTGTCATGCTCAAAGAAAGCAATAGATCTCTGTCTGGAACCAGGTTGATCCTGAAGAACACAGCCAGCAGAACATATAGAGAAAGGAAAACTGTTAAATGTTTGAAGCCTTCAAATCATAGCAACAAGAAATAGGCACTTTCTAATGATGTATATGAGGTATCTCATGATCACAAAAATAAGATATGAAAAATACCTTCAGCTTCAGTATCTCCTTGCTCAACGCGTTTTTTAGACCATCTGTTTCCTATAATTCCAAAGGGCATAAAGTTTTTCAACCAGCTTAATGATAACAGAGACAGAAAGGTTGCAAGTACTCAAGATCTCGCTAACTCATTTGCTAAGTGACAAGTAGCATGAAACTTCCAAAAGCTAAAACAATACCTCCTGAGACCAACCATCAACTACAAATACATCCAGAGAGAAACCATCCGCAGTAGAAAAAGCATGAGCTTCTTGGATATTCAGCCCAAGATCACCAAGCAGGGAAGTCAGCTGAAACACAAAACCTTTTTGACTCAAATAATCACAAAACAGAAGAAATAACCGTGACAACTGAGCATCTAAACTGTGGCAAAGTTTATGCACTTAAACAGCATCAACCGTGATGTTAATCGAAGCATCACCAACCTGGCTAAGGAGTTTCGGCTTATCAATGGTTGAAAAGGTGATCTCGTGCATTGGTCTGCAGGATAGGCAGCAACAGATATTTAAACACGAGACTACACTTCCATTCTAAAAAGTCTAGGCAGACTAAATACAAAAACATAACAATCATCTAGAGGAGCTCAGTGTAACAATAAATCTCACCGAGTAGTCAGTGTCGCATTAACAGCACTATCAACATCTTCAACAATCTTATTTCCCTGAGTAATAGCCTCAAAATTCGGAGAAGAACCAAAAGTTGGAGGTGCAAGAACCCTTTTGACAGGAAGAAAAAGAGCACGGTTTTTAAAAGAAGTTCCAATGTTGAAAACGGTTTAAGATCGATCTCAATGTGAAGTCCATACCCCTGCCCGCTTGGGTTAGAGCTTTGAGCATCTTCCTCCAACGCAGGATCAGAGTCAGCAGAATTTCTGGGATTAACCTGCAAGAAAGAGGGCTCTAAGCAAAAAACTTTCTTACTAACAAAAGCTTTCAGTGTCACTCAAAGCTAGAATTTGGCTCAAGATTTTGATTACCTGTACACTACGAACTTCAAACACAGGCCTAGTTGCAGGATCTTCCGCCAATTTCAGTAATCTCTGATGAGTAAGAACATCTTCTGCTCTCTCAACTTTAACATCAAGAGCATATCTGAACCATAGAAGAGTAAGATACAATGATAATGCCAAATGCAAATGCCAACACAAGAAAAAAGATAACGTTTTTTTTCAGGTCAAGACACGTATTCATTTGAGATGGGTCAGCGAGAGAGAGAGAGAAAGATCAATCGTTTTCGATGAACATATACAAAACTGAATAATCAAATCGAAACAAACGAAAAACTTGAGTAGAACCCAGAAAAGAAATTGCAAGATTCTAGAAGATACTACGCCCTAAAAGTAAAACCCTTATCCTAAAATCGAATCGATCAGAAACAAAAACAAAAACAAAAAAACCCTAACGAAACAGGAAGACGAAGAAGAGTACCGAGCAGGAAGACGATTGAAATGTTGCCAAAGTTGATCCTCGAAATCAGGAAGAGTAGCTTCTTCGTAGTTAGATTCTTGGAGTCTCTGTAAAACCTCACCGTAGACATCGAGTTTCATCCGGTAATGTCTAGGGTTTTCTTGAGACGGCGAAGCAACGACGGCTCTACTGCCGCAACTCTCCGACTCATCTTTGATCGTCATCGGAAAAACCAAAACCCACGACGGCAGATCGGAGAGAAAAAAATCGAAGCCGCGAAAATCAGAACGAAGATTGATCCAAGATTCAGGTAAAAGTTACTGCTAAAAATGAGAGAGAGAGAGAGAGAGAGAGAGAGAAACAGAGAATCTTGTGGGATTGTTATATACGCGAAACAGAAAAGGAGGATACAGAAAAATCTTGAGGGATTAAAGAGGAATCGAGAGAGAGATTTGGGCTTTGGAGTGTGATGAGAGAGAAACGTTACGGTGTGTTTACACGTAGGGAATAGCCACGTCATCAGGTGGGGACCATATTTGTGTGGGTCACAAGAAGCCCACTAACCTTTTTCTTTTCTTATAAGTGGATTGGATAGTGGACTGGTGCCAAAATATATATAAAGATTGACATCAGTAAAAAATAATAATATTAATAACACATGAAGATTATTAAAATAAGTAGAATGTCCGCAATTATTTTTGGTATTAAAGTATTTTCTCCCAATCCAAAATCATTTATTAATCACAGTCTCGATGTCGAATCGTTTTGTTTGGATTTTTCTGTAAATCATGGCTAAAAGTTCATCACTTGTAAGTAATTAAAACATAAAAAAAAATCATCATTTAACGAATTATTTAAGATATAATTTTTTTGAAAATTACTTTAAACAAAAAAAACAAGTAGGTAGCAAAAATTAGAATAATTTACGGATTTAATCCAATATATAGTGATGATGTGAAACTAAGAAAAAATCAGTTTGAAATCGTAGCTTTATGAATATGCTATAATCAAATTGAAATTGGTATCTTTCTGATTAAGAAAAAAACAATTGATCTATTTTATATTCACAAATCACGATCATAATGTAAAGTTGCAATTAAGTACCGACATTAACAAAGGTTTTTCTAGACTTGTAAAAAGAAAAATAAATAAAAAGACGTCTTTGTCGCTTCAATGATTTTTAAAAAGGGTAGTGGAAACTAAATACCTTTTTATTTAAACTATTGAAATTCACGGTTTTGAATATGTCAACTATACACCAACTGTTCGTCATTATAAAACACCACTACCATGCTTGTTTCACTTTTGTCGAACTGATTTAACCCATCCCAGCTACTTGGAGCTCAAAATTTGAATTATGTCTTGAAACAGTTGTAGGCAAATTAAATAGTATGGTAAAATAATATACACGAAAATGTATAATTCCCATTTTTTTTAGGTCAGCAATGGCGTTTAGAAGCGTTGAATATTATTGTGCAACACGATCTTGACTCAAAACAATGGTGTGAATGAGTCTACATTTTTATTTGCATTATAAAAAAATGTATACCATATATATCTACAATGACGTTTTGTTTAGACAATTAATTGCAAGGATTGAGTCCGTTTCGTTTAGGCAGTTGTAAATTCTCGTTGATATTTGCATCGAGAATTTGGTTGTTTTTTTTTGATAAAAAAAACATAGAAAAAGTGACACAAATAGAGAATTTGGTTAATTCTTCCATTTTCGTATGAATTATTTACCGTGCTAACCAAATAATGAATGTGTGGAACATATCTTGTATGTAAATACCATGACAACGACGAAATTCCAACCGCGATGATTTACTACATCTGAAAATACCCAGCTACAAAATCTCGCGTGTCTTTAGTAAGAAAGTTAATCTCATCTCTAACTTCTGTTTATATTTATGTTAATGTCGTATTTCTAGAAATTGTTTCCATGTCCAAGATGATAGATTGGAGCTAAATGAAAGATTTTGGAGCATTTGAAAAGATCAAGTCGGAGTCGAGCAGGAGACAGCCTGTCGATCGACACTGTCCCTTCCTGTCGATCGACACGGATTTGACATCACGATGAAGAATTCCAGGGAGCAGCCTGTCGATCGACAGAGCTTGTTACTGTCGATCGACACGGGCCTGTTTTATTCAAATATGTGAAGAGAAGAATTTGGAAGAAGCGTGAAGGAGAAGATGACGTGGCATATGGACTTAATAGAAGATATATGCAAATATGGAAGTTGAAGATATGGAAAAAGATACGGAAGCGTGCGTATCAAGTTAGGGCAACCTAGAAGATTCACTTACTCAAAGAATATAAAAAGAGGGAAGGGAAGTCTTTTAGGGTTGGCCGTTAACGAAAAGAAGAATAGGATCGCAGCATCTATTCTTATTGAGAGAGACTTGAGAGCTCTTGAAAACGGGTTAGGGTAGAAATCTTGGGTGACAAGCTAAGAATAGTCTTAGGGTTGTGTAATTCCAATCAAGAGAGTTGTAACTTCTTGAAAGATTTATAATAAAGTATTGTTCAGTGATCGATTTGTGTTCATCCGCTTTTTCAATTGGTATCAGAGCGGGCATCTGAACCAAGTTGTAACTTGCAACAGGTGAGGATCCTGCGGAAAGGATGGACTCAAAGGAGCTAGTTGCTGTGCAGAGAGTTCCCATACTGGAGAAAGGGAATTATGGTCACTGGAAGATGAAGATGAGGGCGATTATTCGTGGAATAAGTGAAGATGCATGGACCACCGTCGAGACTGGTTGGAGTCCACCCGTGGCTATGGGTGAGAACAAGGTAGAAGTGCCGAAGGCAAAGTCACTGTGGACGGATCAAGAGAAATCAATGGCTAAGTATAATGCAAAAGCTCTCTCTGCTATCTTTGGTGCTGTCAATGAAAATCAATTCAAGCGAATCCAGTGTTGTGAATCTGCAAAAGAGGCTTGGGACAAACTCAAAAAGATGTATGAGGGTACTACAAACGTGAAGAGGTCGAGACTTGACATGTTAGCTTCGAAGTTTGAGACTATCAGGATGGAAGACAATGAGACAATCGAAGAATTCAGTGGAAAACTTAGCTCGATTGCGAACGAAGCTCAGAACATGGGGAAGAAGTACAAGGACAAGAAACTCATGAAGAAATTGCTGAGGAGTCTTCCTGCTAAGTTCGACATCAAGAAAACGGCCATGGGGATGTCTCTGGACACGGACACAATTGAATTTGATGAGGTTGTTGGTCATCTCCAAGCATACGAGATGGAAATCATGCCGAACAGAGACAATACGAGTCGAAGTATTGCGTTTGTTGCTGACGACAAACAGGAGATCCGAGAGCTCAAGGAGACCGTGAGTTTGATGGCCAAGAACTTCAGCCGTGTGATGAGGAGAATTGAGCGTGGTGCACAACGTGGTTATGACAAAGGGAAGTTCATCACTAAGGATCGTGAAAGGAGTTTCAAAAAAAATGAACAACAATGTCACGAATGTCAAGGTTATGGACATTTTAGAAACGAGTGTCCAAACGTTAAAAGTAAAGAGCTGAAGTGTTTGGAGTGCAAGGGTTACGGTCATACCAAATTTGAGTGTGTAGCTAGACAAAGCAAGAAGGAAAGGTCCTACATTGGAAAGAGTGATAGTGAATCTAGTGAAAGTTCAAGTGATGAGAATGATGTCACTGGATACTGCGTATTCACAGCAAGGGTTGAAGAAACCTCTGATGGGGAAAGTAGCGATGAAGACGGCAAAGAAAAAGGAAACTCTTCAGAGAGTGATTACGAGACCGATATATCCGAGGAGGAGGAGGAACTCAATATGAAGATTGAATTCCGCAAGCTGTATGATATTTGGCTGGATTTGAGCAGAGAGAAGATATCGTGGGCTGAAGAGAAGCTGTCATTGCAAGAGTTGAACAAGAGGTTAAACGAGGAGTTAAGGGTTGAACTTGAAAAGAATGAATCGTTGACCCAAGAATTAATGGAAACAAGGAAGAGAATTCAGCAGTTGAACAGTGGTACCAAGGATCTGAACAAAATACTTGCAGTTGGAAGGATTGGAAAATCCAACTTTGGGCTTGGTTACAATGGAGGACCAAGCAGTGGCCAGACTAATTTTGTCCGAGGGAACATGATGCAGTCTGTCCCAATAGAGAATATCAAGATTACAAACGGCTATGAAGGTAGATCATCTGGGTGTTGGTTCTGTGGAAAATTTGGTCACATCAAGAGGTACTGCTATAGGTTTGCTGAGAAGGTTGAGAATATCATTAGACGTGGAAGATTCTTTCCAAACTGGAGAAAACGAGCACAAATTTGGATTGCTAAGTCAGACCTATATCCGACAATGCAGAGACAGCAACCTCAAGTGTGTCATGTTGCATTCACATCAACCATTGAGTCTCTGAAACAGCCATGGTACTTTGATAGTGGTGCCTCTAAGCATATGACTGGGAGTCAAGAATGTCTTGCTAACTATGATGCTGTGAAGGAAAGCAAGGTTATGTTTGGAGGTGGAGCACATGGAAGAATCAAAGGAAAGAGAGTGTTGACTGATGGAGGATTTCCTAAGCTTGAGAACGTATACTATGTTCAAGGACTTACAGCAAATCTGATAAGTGTGAGCCAATTATGTGATGAAGGCCTGGAAGTGACATTCAACAAGATTAAGTGCTGGGCTGTGGATGAGGAAAACAAAGTGGTTCTCTCAGGAATAAGGTCAGGTAATAATTGTTACATGTGGGAACAGCCAGATGTCTGTTTCAGAGCAGAAAAAGAAGATCCAGAGTTGTGGCACAGGAAACTTGGGCACATGAATGCTAAGAGCATGTCGAAATTAATCAAACACGAACTGGTCAGAGGAGTTCCAGATCTCAAATATGCGGACAAGATTACGTGTGGAGCTTGCAATCAAGGAAAGCAAATCAAAGTACAACATAAGAAGGTACAAGGAGTTCAAACTAAGGAAGTATTGGATCTTGTTCACATGGACCTCATGGGACCAATGCAAGTTGAGAGTATCTCTGGAAAACGATATGTGTTCATGTTGGTTGATGACTTCTCCAGGTACACTTGGGTTCAATTCATACGAGACAAGTCAGACACGTTTGAAAGCTTCAAGATTCTGGCACTTCAATTGAAAAACGAGAAGAAGGGAATTAAGCAAATTCGAAGTGATCACGGCGGAGAGTTTCAGAATCAAGTGTTTGATAAGTTCTGTGAAACTCAAGGTATCCTTCATCAATATGCAGCTCCAAGGACACCACAACAAAATGGGGTTGTTGAAAGAAAGAATCGAACTTTGCAAGACATGGCGAGAGCAATGATTCATGGAAGTGGAGTTCCTGAGAGGTTCTGGGCTGAAGCAATAAATACGGCATGTTATGTGATCAACCGGGTCTATGTGAGGATTGGGATCAACAAGACACCGTATGAGATATGGAAGGGGAAGAAGCCAAATCTAAGTTATTTTCACATTTTTGGGTGCACATGTTACATCTTGAATGATAAAGATCAGCTGGGCAAGTTTGATCCTCGTAGTGATGAAGGTTTCTTCCTTGGTTATTCGACGAACAGTGTGGCTTATCGAGTCTACAACAAGAGAAGCAAAATGATCATAGAATCAGTTAATGTTGTATTCGATGAAGGGAGTATTCCAAATTTGGGCATGATTCCAGTAGTTGAAGAAAAGAGATCTACAACCCAGGATAATGTGAAGGAGCCTGAGGAGCAACAGGAACTTGAAGACGATACGGCACATGAGATAACAGTGGTGAAGAAGCCGAGGGGGCAGTATGGAGTACGCAAGAATCATACCGTTGAAGATGTTATTGGTGAGGTTAATGATGAAAGGCATACCAGAGGTATACAAAAGAATTTCAGAGAAATGGTGATGTTTGCTTGCTTCGTTTCTCTAATAGAACCATCTAGTGTGAATGAGGCGTTATTGGATCATTTTTGGATTTTGGCTATGCAAGAGGAACTAGAGGAATTTATAAGAAACGAAGTTTGGACCTTAGTTCCACGGCCTGAAGGTGTGAATGTGATTGGTACGAAATGGATCTTCAAAAACAAGAGCGATGAGGAAGGAAACATCATCAGGAACAAGGCCAGACTTGTGGCACAAGGTTATACTCAAGTGGAAGGAGTTGACTTTGATGAAACTTTTGCTCCAGTTGCTAGGTTGGAATCCATACGTTTCTTGTTAGGTGTTGCTTGTGATATGGGATTCAAGTTGCATCAAATGGATGTCAAGAGTGCATTCTTGAATGGTTACATCGAAGAAGAGGTGTATGTTGAACAGCCTAAGGGATTTGAAGATGCAGCTCATCCTGGTCATGTCTACAAACTTCATAAGGCCTTGTATGGGTTGAAGCAAGCACCAAGAGCTTGGTATGAGAGACTTGCTTCGTTTTTGATTGATCGTGGATACATGAGGGGAAGCGTTGACAAGACTCTATTCATCAAAGACACTAAGAAAGGGATGATCATTGCTCAAATCTATGTTGATGATATAGTTTTCGGCGGAACGTCAAACGACCTAGTGGATGAGTTTGTTGAGACGATGACTTCTGAGTTCAAGATGAGTATGGTTGGGGAGTTGAGTTACTTTCTGGGTCTTCAAGTCAAGCAAACTGATGAAGGGATTTTTGTGTCACAAACCAAGTATGCAAAAAATCTGGTGGAACGGTTTGGTATGAGTTCCAGCAAGCCTGCCAAGACTCTGATGAGTACAACCTTGAAGCTATCAAAGGATGAGAATGGTGTTAAGGCTGATGAGAAGCAGTATCGAGGGATGATTGGCAGTTTGCTCTATCTTACGGCAAGCAGGCCTGATTTGTGTTTAAGTGTTGGGTTGTGTGCTAGATATCAGGCTAGTCCGAGGGAGTCACATCTTGCTGCAGTGAAGAGGATCATTAAGTGTGTAAAGGGGACAGTAAACTTCGGTCTGAACTACACAAAAGACACGAACCAAAAGCTGGTCGGGTATTGTGATGCTGATTGGGCAGGATGCACTGATGATCGCAAAAGCACGTTTGGAGCATGTTTCTTCTTGGGGAACAATCTCATATCATGGCACAGTAAGAAGCAAAATTGTGTGTCACTATCCACAGCTGAGGCGGAATACATAGCGATGGGAAGTTGTTGCACTCAACTCTTGTGGATGCAACAAATGGCAAGTGACTACGGTATGGATCGTGACTCTTTACTTGTTAAGTGTGATAACATGAGTGCCATTAACATTTCAAAGAATCCTGTTCAACATTCTAGAACTAAACATATTGCACTACGTCATCATTTCATAAGAGAACTTGTTGAAGATAAAACTGTGATCATAGAGCATGTAGCAACTGAGAGTCAACTTGCTGATATTTTCACGAAACCCTTGGATTTTAACACGTTTGTGAACCTGCAAAAATCCTTGGGTATCTGTGAGTGCTAACTTTTTCGATGAGTGCATGTGCTGGAACAGGGACAGGGTGTCTGGAACAGAGGAAAGTTTTTCAAAAAGTTTTTGTTAGAGCTGTTACAAAGTTTTCAAAACTACTGATTGTTGAGATTAGTTATGGTGCAGCCGTCTTACATATCTTAGAGACTTAGACAGTAACGGTAAGAACACGTAAGTCTTAAGGTAGGGTCGAGTGGTAATTTTTTTCATGAGAAGGATTTGGGTTTACAAGTTAAAAAAAAAAAAAAAAAAAAAAAAAATTTGGTGCTCGAGTGAAGTTGAAAACGAGTCAAGGTGGAGAAACTCGAAAGATGATCTCAACTACACTGGTTGGATTGTCATTAAACCCAAATCTCATTGTGAAAAGTTGGTGCTCGGTCCTACAAGATCTTATAGCCGTGATCTTGCTCTTCAGCGCTGCTGGAGATTGCTTCTTGGGATATGTCAGCATGCTAACTATGATGAAAACTGTATGAATCTTCATGCTGGAACAAGGAAGTAGGTGTTTTCACACAGCTCAAAAGTTCAAAATTCCTCTGTTCCTTGCATTCGGTCTTGGATCAAGTTCTAGCACGCACACAGAAGGGAAGGGGAAGCTCATAAATGTCTAAGGTAACTTTTGATCTTCTTCCTAAGGGTTTTGTACAGAAAATGGGTGTTGTTCTCGTAAGTTGTTATGTTGCTTGAAAGTTCTAAGTTAAAAGAAATTAGATGGTCTGAGTGTATTGAATTGATGTGATTTAATGTGTTTGGTTTGTTGCTTTAAATTGGATTCTGCTGGTTTAATAGACCGGTATACACTTATGGTTTGGCCTAGTGTTTTTGGTTCAATTTTTTTTAAAAAAAAGGGGAATTAAAGAGAGAGGATCGAAACAAAACTAGGTCATTGTCTTCTCCACCAATTTCCTTCTCTCGACACCATGAGAACAAAAGAATTTGCTCGCTACCGTGGCTGTTCGGAGCTCCTTCACACCGCCGTAGCTCCTCCGCTCATAGTGCCTTGATATGCCTCTGCAACCGATGAAGCGAGCTCGAACCCGAGGATAACACAAAGCTCTCGCTGAAGAAATGAGTCGCCGAAGCGTCACCGTGCCGAGTATCTCTGCAAACTCCATTAATCTGACCTGTCGGACGTTGCTGCTCGAATTGAAAGTAAGTGTTTCTCTCTCTTGTGGTTGTTTTTAATTTATGAGAATTTTTGATTGAATGTGGCAACCAAGCAGGAGGAGATTAGGAGTCAGTCGTTATGATCATGGTCGATGTGTACTAGGATAGCTTGTTTAGTATAAGCTAGGGAAGTATGTCTAGGATCGGAATTTTAAGTTCTTGAATCATTATGTGTTGCTGAATTTTGTACCGGTGTGCCTTGTTTGTTTTTTGATTTTTGTAGGATGAGCTTGGATGCACACATTCAGTCAAAAAGGGGGAGAATGATAGATTGGAGCTAAATGAAAGATTTTGGAGCATTTGAAAAGATCAAGTCGGAGTCGAGCAGGAGACAGCCTGTCGATCGACACTGTCCCTTCCTGTCGATCGACACGGATTTGACATCACGATGAAGAATTCCAGGGAGCAGCCTGTCGATCGACAGAGCTTGTTACTGTCGATCGACACGGGCCTGTTTTATTCAAATATGTGAAGAGAAGAATTTGGAAGAAGCGTGAAGGAGAAGATGACGTGGCATATGGACTTAATAGAAGATATATGCAAATATGGAAGTTGAAGATATGGAAGAAGATACGGAAGCGTGCGTATCAAGTTAGGGCAACCTAGAAGATTCACTTACTCGAAGAATATAAAAAGAGGGAAGGGAAGTCTTTTAGGGTTGGCCGTTAAAGAAAAGAAGAATAGGATCGCAGCATCTATTCTTATTGAGAGACACTTGAGAACTCTTGAAAACGGGTTAGGGTAGAAATCTTGGGTGACAAGCTAAGAATAGTCTTAGGGTTGTGTAATTCCAATCAAGAGAGTTGTAACTTCTTGAAAGATTTCTAATAAAATATTGTTCAGTGATCGATTTGTGTTCATCCGCTTTTTCACAAGATCCCTTAATTGTTTTAAGTCGTATAACAATGACACTGATTAGGTCCAGAAATAAATTCAAATACAAGTGACACTAAAATACGAGCCAGTCACTCTCTAGTCTCTCAAATAAGACATTTCCGCCATTTTTTTTGGGTGTATTTTGTGCTAAAAACACAGTAAACGAATTAAATTGTCAACGGTATCGACATCATCGAAAACAACCACTTATGTGGACTAGAGTTTAAGCCTCCCTGACTAAAAAATTGTGGTTTAAGCAATTAATCAAGAGGGATGTAGAAAAATGAGATCCGAGGAAATATTCGGAAGGAATATGCTGACATTGACATATATATACAATTAAATGCACGTGTGTGTGTTTTATAAACATTTTAGTGTTCAAGTATTTTATATGGGTCCTTTTGTTAACATTGAATTATGCGGAACATATAAAAATTTTGCGTAATGCGGTTTGGTACAAATACGGTTCGTGCAGTTTGCAGAACAAGTGCAGTTTGTATGAAAAAAGTGGAACAGGACAATGTTTGATTGGTGACTAAAACAATTGTGTTGCGGATATAACAAATTTCTATAACAGAAATATATTTTTACAGTCAATAAATTTAACCTATTGCTTTTCCTAAAACTAGAAAAACAAATTTGAAAAAAAAAATTTAAATAAAAAAACGCAGCTAACCGCACCTAAATTACTACTATCCATGATAATGTGCGGTTTTCAATTATTTTACATGCAAAAGAACAATTTGCGTTTCATGCATTTTTATTTAATTTGATTTTTTTAATTGATGGGATGTATAGTTTGTAAAATTTCTTGATTGGTAACATCAAATGCGTTTTTAAAAACCACACTACAAAACCGCCACGCACATGTTGCACAATCATAGCCTATGTTTATACATGTTATGTCATGTGCGATAGACAAGTCAGAGTGGAACATTGGGTACTTCAAAGCAATAGAGGTGACGTTATGAATGCATCACATTTGTATTGCAAAGATTTAAATGATATGTTGAAATTAGGCTCAATAACAATCAAAAAAATTATAATTCAAACTATAACCATTTTTCTTAATTTTAGTGGATTCCATTAAACCACATAAACTCATTTTAGTTAGTTAATAAATTTTTTTTTTTTTTGTTATTTTTGCAAATGATCCAAGAAACAAATCCAATTTTTTTTTTCTTTTTAATTAATGATTGCACTTCATTGACGACTCGTCCAAATATACTTATTTATATTTATTTACCTCAAATCAGATTCAAAACCAATTGGTAATGACTTGATTGGCCCTAACCCTTTATATTTTAGTGAATTATTTCTTCCGATGTGGGACAATATTACTTAACACCACCTTTCACGCTCAAGGTATGAACATCTTGTAGCATGGACAATTGTGGGAACAACATTCACGGGGTGACCCAACGATCGGGTGGCTCTGATACAATATTAAATTTGGATTACTCATGGACTTCCAACTCAAAACTAATTGACAATGAGTGAATTGGTCATAACCCTTTATATATTAGTGAATTATTTCTTCCGATGTGGGATAATATTACTTAACAAATTTTTTTGTTTATAATTTGCAGAATGTACATACACTACGATGGAGTTTTGGTTCCAGTTATGGCATATACCAAGCCCTTAATCGATCAATATAATTTAGTTTGAATAGAATCAGACTCTTTTGGTCCAAGATAAGGGTTAAAAAGAAACAAACAAGTGATACTCTTTTTTTCCATGCTTACAAATCCAAACACAACATAAAAAGACACAAACAAAAGCGTCCTAGAGCGAGAGAGAGAACCCTTTTGTTTGGCTATTAGAAGGTAGGTCAAATACACCCTAACATACATTTGCCAAGACAACAAAAGAAAATAAAATAGGCTCACCTTGAGCCATGGTTGTATCTTCTCCGGTCTGGACTACCATAAGGAGAGTAAGACCGATCTCTCCTCGACTTTTCTCCATGATGTGGTGGTGAATAGTCACGCCTTCCTCTCAAAGGAGACCGTCTTGGTGACCTACGGTGTCCATAATCATCCCGCCTGAAGTGTCTACTACGGTCACGGTCTCGGTCGCGACCTCCTGAAAAGAGTTGGCAGTTTCTTAATCTGTTTTAACTTTTAAATGCACTTCTAAATCCCTAAGTAGAATAGTTTTAACATCATCTTCAAAACACCAGTCTTTTACCATGATCCCTGTCGCTATTCAAGCCAAGATAGTGCCCTGGAGTGGGAGTTCATGGGCGCTTCCTCCGTGACTGTAGAAAACAGAGTACCAAACTGTTTTAAGCAAAACGCGATAAAGACAATTTCAAGGTGACCAAAAAATAAAACAGAGTATGTTCAAGAAACAAAATTGGTACTTGACCAGGTGCATTTTTATCGAAATGAAAAAGCAAAGATAAGATGATAGAATGCAATCGGTAAGTACGCAAAAAAACTTGCAATACCATAAAACCCTTCACTAAAAGTTGTTGGTAATGTCCGTTGAATAGTTGAGACAGTTGTATAGATGTTGGGGGTTGGGCAATATATGATTAGTTGGTCATGATCATTTGGAAAAGCTGTTTAAGCTTGGGCCAGTGATCAAGCTGTGTTAAGGATGATGAACTCGTCATCTTTTGGTTGTTGATGCAATACATTTCTGAATAGCCATAAACAATCACGATATCAAACGCATAGTATATTGCAACCAAACGACAGTAGTAAAATTTTTACCCTTTCAACAGTTATATATCGGCCCTCCAGAATAGACTGGTTGAGGTATGCAGCGGTCAGCATCTTCATAGCTATCCATTGTAACAAAGGCAAAACCACAAGACACACGAGTACGGAGCTCCACCACAAGAAAGCACGAGGCAACCTATGAGAAGAGAAAGCTCCAAATCATTAACAAAGTTTAACGAAATACGAGGTAGAAAGAGGATCAACTTAGACATTATTACCTTTCCTTCCTTCGAGAAATGGGCTTCAAGCTCCCTCTTTGTGACCCTTGTAGATAGGCCAGTCACATAAAGAGTATTCCCAGGGTTTTCGGTTTCAGTCCTGTCATGAAAATACATTAAGTTAACAGAAAACAAAACATTACAAACAATAAATCCAATTACATGAACAATGGAAACTGTAATGAAGAAAATAAAGTAATAACTAACCTTCCACGGCTTCGTGACATCGACCTAGAAAGAATAGTTTACCAAAGTAAGACTAACATGCAAGCATATACAAAGTGTTCTTAATGAAATCTTAAATAAACACAAAAATGACACAACAACGAACCTTCCACGACTTCTTGATCTTGATCTAAGCCTTGGAACAGACCTCGACCTCGACTTCGACCTTGACCTAGACCTATGTCTCGACCTGGATCTCGATCTTGATCTGGACCGAGACCTGGATAGTTCTTTCTGGGGTGAAAGAGATCGTGAATCTCTGATGCAAAAGGTTAAGTAAAAAAATCATATAACCCTTGCTTAACCTTTGGATCCTAGTACCTTGTCTTGACTACAACCATATAATTTTACGCCTAAAATCAAGACATCGATAATCTATAACATTTCTCACTCAGACCTTTTATTTCGATACATTAAACATGATCATCCTTTCTATAAGGTGAATAAACCAACAAAATATCAGTAACACCAATTCAACATTATGAAAAACCAACTACATAATCGAAAATTCCATTTCTATAATCCACAATTAGGGGTTAAACAAAGTAAAAACTTGCAAACCATACAAAGATCTGTTAGTGTAATGCAATCAAATGTCAACGCACAAAATCAGCAACTCGTAAAGGAAATTATACCAAAAGAGAAGGAGTAAAACTTGATTAGAGAAACGAAAATCGCTTATGTACAGACAAGGAAAAATTGAATATACCTTATTCTAGGAGAATTCGCCTACAAAATTTTAAAACAAAATCCATAAATTAGTTCAATTTTCCCGGAGATATCAACAAGGATCAAGAAGAAGGAAACAAAAAATGAGCCCTAGAAACTCACCATTGATGAACATCTTAAGGTACAATAGACTCGCGACAATTTCAGAGACGGAGTGAATTTCAGAATTTTAGAATCTCTGATATATTAATTGGACAATGATTAAAAAAAAAACTAGCCCAAATTTCAGAATCTCTGATTTTCACTAATTTCAAAAAAAAACTATTTCAACACTTACCTCTGTTCACCAAAATCACTTTTCCAATTTTAATGTGACATGTCATTCTTTCAAATATAACATGACATTCTATCTAATTTAGTCCACTAATCAATAATTAAAATTAGCCCAAATTTAATAATTAAAATTAGCCCAAATTCAAAAGGAATATGAGAAATTCTTAAACATCTTCCTAAACAAGTAGAAAATATCTTAAAATAAGTTTAAGAAGAATTTTTACTTTTTTAGGAAAGCCTTCCTAAACATTCCTAAACAAGTAGAATACAATCTTAAAAATAAATTTATGAAGTATTTTTACTTGTCTGGAAAGACATTCCTAAATATCTTCCTAAACAAGAAGAAAACCATCCTAAAAAATAAGTTTATGAAAGATTTTCACTTGTTTAGGAAAGCCTTCCTAAACACATTCCTAAAAAATAGAAACTATCTTAAAAATAAGCTTAAGAATGATTTTTACTTGTTTATGAAGGTCTTCTAAAACACTTTCCTAAACAAGTCATAAACAACTCCTAAACAAGTAGGAAGTCATCTTAAAAATAAGTTTATGAAGTATTTTTACTTGTTTACGAAGGCTTTCCTAAACACCTTCCTAAACAAGCAGAAAACCATATTAAAAATAAGTTTATGAAGTATTTTCACTTGTTTAGGAAAGTATTCCTAAATACCTTCCTAAAAAAATAGGAACCATCCTAAAAAATAAGTTTATGAAGGATTTTCACTTGTTTAGGAAGTCATTTCTAAACACATTCCTAAACAAGTAGGAAACATTCCTAAACAAATTTGAAACCATCTTAATAATATGTTTAGGAAGGATTTTCAATTGTTTAGAAAGACCTTCCTAAACAACTTCCAAAACAAGTAGGAACCATCCTTAAAAATAATTTTAGGAATGATTTTCACTTGTTTATGAAAGCCTTTCTAAACACCTTAGTAAACAAGTAGAAAACCTTCCTAAATAATTTTGAAACCATCTTAAAAATAAGTTTAGAAAGAATTTTTACTTCTTTAGGAAGACCTTCCTAAATACTTTCCTAAACAAGTAGGAATCATCCTAAAAAATAACTTTATGAATGATTTTCACTTGTTTAGGAAGACATTCCTAAACATCTTCCTCAACAAGTAGGTAACTTTCCTAAACTAATTTGAAACCATCTTAAAAATAATTTAAGGAAGGATTTTCATTTGTTTAGGAAGGCCTTCCTAAACACCTTTCTAAACAAGTAGGAAACCATCTTAAAAATAAGTTTAGGAAAGATTTTCACTTGTTTAGGAACGCCTTCCTAAACACTTTCCTAAACAAGTAGGAATCATCATAAAAATAAGTTTAGGAAAGATTTTCACTTGTTTAGGAAGGTATTCCTAAACACCTTCCTAAACAAGTAAGAAACTTTCTTAAACAAATTTGAAACTATCTTAAAAAAAGTTAAGGAATGATTTTCACTTGTTTAGGAATGTCTTCCTAAACACCTTCCTAAACAAGTAGAAACCATCTTAAAAATAAGTTTATGAATTAATTTCACTTGTTTAGGATGACCTTCCTAAACAGTAAACACCATCCTAAACAAGAAGAAAATTAATCATCCTAAAAAATAAGTTTAGGAAGGATTTTCACTTGTTTAGGAAAGACTTCCTAAACACATTCCTAAACTAAACACCTTCCTAAACAAGTAGAGAATATTTCTAAACAAAAATTGAAACCATCTTAAAAATAAGTTAAGGAAGGATTTTCACTGGTTTAGGAAGGCCTTCCTAAACACTTTCCTAAACAAGTAGGAACCATCCTAAAAAATAAGTTTAGGAAGGATTTTTGTTTAGGAAGACCTTCCTAAACATCCTAAATACGTTTAGGAAGGATTTTCACTTGTTTAGAAAAACCTTCTTCATAAACACTTTCCTAAACAAGTAGAAAACTATTTTAAACATAAGTTTATGACGGATTTTTACTTGTTTAGGAAGACCTTCCTAGACAAGTAGGAAACCATCTTAAAAATAAGTTTCCCGATATGGACTCCTATCAGATACTCATAAGATTGTCCAATGATTTTGTTTACAAGGTTTTTGTTGGGGTCGAATCTCCCTCCTAGAGATCAACAGTCATAAAATGGTTAAGTATAAAAGTCGCAACGCGGTACCAAAGTCGGGAACACGCGGTACCGATGTCGAGCACACGCGGTACCGAAGTCGGGAACACGCGGCGCCGATATCGTGCACACGCGGTACCAAAGTCGGGAACATGTGGCGCCGATGTCGTGCACACGCGGTACCAAAGTCGGGAACACGCGGCACCGATGTCGTGCACGCGGTACCGAAGTCGGGAACACGCGGCGCTGATGTCGGGCACACGCGGAATCGAAGTCGGGAACACGCGGTACTGATGTCGCCCGAGGATTGGCGGTATCGAAATCGGTGGAACTGATGTCGATCATTTTCCGTGACATGAAGTGGGTCACGATGTCGTCACATCGTCGTACCAAAATGAATGTGATGGTTCCGAAGTCACGAAGTGGCTCCGATGTCAATCCAATGGGCATCGTTGTTGACTAAGAGATGACGGACCGAAGTGGGACGTAACGAGGCCCACGAGAGCAACCGACTTAAGTGATCCGGAATAGAATGGAAACTGGGAAAGAATAGGAAGTTTTTCCTTTATCGATTAGGAGTATGATAGATTCCTTGGTTTATTATATATACATGTACATAACCCTTGAGAAAGGGATCTGAAAATCAATACAGAAATACTTGTACACAAAAGCTTTCTTAACAACAATAAAGCAATTTTCTTTTCGTTTGCGTTGGTTTAACCCTAGAAATTCAGTTCCCTACAAAAGTCTCTACAAGTTTTGATTGTGCGGGTTTAGACTCCCACAGTTTTGATGCGGATGGGACAGTTTTGATTACTCCTTTATTGTCCTCAACTTTGACTGGAATCCACGTCTTGATGATGTACGGAGCAATAAGGAGGTACTCGAACTGCTTATACAGAGCGCCATCACTACAAGAAAACAGGGTGTTTTCCGACGGCCAAACCCGTCGGAAAGCCGTCGGAATAGGAGTTATTACGACGGCTTTCCGACGGTTTTGGTCCGTCGGTTCTATCTCGTCGGAAATAAAAATCCGTCGGAAATACTGACGGATTTCCGACGGAAAAGTGATTACCGGATTCCGTCGAAATCCCGTCGGAAGTCCGTCGGCCAGAGTTTCCGACGGAATTCCGACGGACTGAATTTCCGACGGAATTCCGACGGAAGTGATAACCGACGGAATTCCGACGGATTTATTATTTTTTTTAAAAAATATTTTTTTTAATTATAAATAAAAATATAAATAAATTTAAAATATAAATGAAAATTAAATAAAAATAAAGATAAAATTAAAATAAAACAAAATTTAAAATTAAATTTCAATATTTTTAAAAGTGATTTAAACATTAAAATATTACATAACGTAAAGTCTACTGCGAATGGTTACGGAAGAACTCGTTCATCATTTCTTCCATTGCCCGCATGGCGTTCATTTGTTGTTCCATTGCCCGAATGCGTTCTGCATCTTCTGCGCATTGTGCCTCGACCAAGGTTAAGCGGTCGCGAAGCTCGGCGTTCTGTTCCCTCAACGTATCATATGCGTGCACGCGGTATGAATTAACCGATGTGGAGGAACTGTCTTCCGGGAGGCCAAACACACGATCTCTGTTCTTAGGCGTAACCTACGTTAAAAAAATAAAACAATCAATGTTCTTACTTATTTTTATGCAAATTTATTTTAAACTTGTTTAAATGTGACAGTGTTACTAACCTCATACGTGAACTCGTTGATCTTCTCGAGTGGAACTTCGGTGGCCGGGGGAGTTCCTTCGACGATCGGTTGGGAATGGAGGTACTCCGCCCCGAGCCTCTCCACGCTTTCCACGATTTCACGAGCAATTGGATCTTGAATTTCACCCGTCTTTCTGTTGGTGTGCGCATCTTTGATCAACTCAAGATGTGACGGACGCACACCGGTCTTCTCAACCTGTTGGTATAGATATAGCAGGAAATATAAGAGGGGTTATAAAATCCCAAAATGAAAAATTAGAAAATTACCAATTTTTCAACACGCGACGCTTTGCTCGTGGCTCCGAGGTTATGGGTCGCCGGTCCCTTCCCCTTTCGGTCGCTCTTCCGGTTAGTCGAGTTTTTTCCTGAGCTCGCTTTGGTGTCCTCACGTTCCCAATGGGCAAGTAGTCCAGCCCATAATGTTGGCTTCTCTGTAAAAGCCCGCGACACCTTTCCTTCTTTGTACCACATATCCTTCCACTCGTTCATCTTCAACGAATACTTTCGGGAGGCCTTTTTGTGGAACTTCCGTCGGACCCTAGAAGTCAATTGTGGGTCCCAAGTAAATTCTTGCTGATAAAAAAAAGTAGTCATATTAGTATTGACAATATAAAATCTTAATTGGGAAAAAAAAATCATACCGCAAATTGCCGAAACCAGGTGTCCTGGTTTGCCGCCGGCATCAAACTGTACGTGGGATACGGTTTAGTTATCAACGAATTCATCATTGCGTTGATAGAACTCGTAATCCCGTTTCCCGAATATTGAAACCTAAACAATATTTAGTTAAATATTTTATTAATTATAAATAATCAAGTAAATTTGGAAATAAAACTTACCATGTCGTGTTAGGTGGCAAGTCCGGATCTAGGCGAAGCAACCTATCCCGTCCGGGTTGCGAAACAAACTCCTCAACGGTCATGGCCGTGGGAGCTGAGTGCCATGTACCCGTAGGAGGAGACGGGTGTGGGATATCAAAAACTGGAGTCTCGGGGATATGTGACTGACTCCCACTCCCACTGCCCCTAGTGGTATTACCGGCTCCACTAGACTCATGGAATCGCCCATAATCCCTACGATTGCCAAATTTTTTATTATTTATTCATATGATACATTTTTTTATTGAAAATATTTATATCAACAATTTATAATTTAATTAGATCAACCATTTCGAATTTTTACATATCAACAATTTAGATTTTTATAATTTATTCATATTATAAATCTTTATAATATCCCTAAAAACCACAAATACTTATTAAAAACAAATGTGTATTTATAAAACCCGGTAACTGAATAAATCACAAATTTCCATAATTTAAAATTTTTCTTACTCGCTAATTGCAATAATTCATAGATTATCAAATTCAAAAATTCAAAAATTCAAAAATTCCTATCTACGTAAATACGTATTTCCCTAAATCCCTAAATTTCTAATATCCTAAATTCGTACATTTCTACAGTTATATCATCATAAATCCTAACATCTCATAATTTCTTACATCCTAAATCCATCAAATTCTAAAACAACATTTCTAAAATTCATAATTTCTAATTTTCCAAAATAAACAAAAAATTAACATAAACTTACAATGGATTCATGTTTATACGGAATAGAGATTGTGATTGTGGGTGTTTCGGGACTTTTCCGGCGAAGAAATGGGATCTCCGGCGATTTGTGTTTATTTTTTTCCTCTTTTTCGTCTGTCTTCGCGAAGAAGAAGGGTCTGGTTATATTACAATTTTCCGACGGAATTCCGACGGATTTTGCCGCGTATTCGATGAGATCGAGGTTGTGTAGGCGGCAGAAAATACCGACGGATTTCCGACGGATTGTAATGTTTTTATAAAAAAATTATTTTTTTAATTTCCGCCTATTTTATTAAAAAAAAATTAAAATTCGTCAGAAATCCGTCGAAAATACCGATGGATTTCCAACGGATTTTAATTTTTTTATATAAAAATTTATTTTTTTAATTTCCGCCTATTTTTCTTAAAAAAATTAAAATCCGCCTATATAATAAAATTATTTTTTATATAAAAACATTAAAATCCTGATATCCGAAGGATTTTAATTTTTTTATTTGATTTCTGCGGAAATTTCAAAAAGATTTACAAAACGAAATTAATAAATATTTATTAACTGATAATAAGAGATAAATTTGGATCTCTTATCTGCGTCAATAAATTATCTTGACATTAGAGCTTTCAACAACATAATACATTACTAAATTTCCCAAGATATGTCTCTGTATCCACTCCAAACTTACCATTTCTTAGAACCAGAAACTTTTCTTTCCCTTTTGTTTCTTTGGTGGAGAATCTAAATACCCGTCGCAAAATTTCCTTTTGATTGCATCAACATCTATGTTTAAGTTGGGGTTTTCTGGTCTTTGGGCAAATTCTGAATCATAGTAGTGATCCTTACATTCATTTGAAGTACTTCCACCGTAAGTATCTGACTTTTCAATCAATACCGATGGTTGTACGTATACGTCTTCGAGAACACGCTTCTGGTCAGGATATTCTGCCTGCTTATCATATTTGGGACTCAAAACATTGGGAGGAGAGCATGAATCAGCTTCCCACGAGTATGTGGGTATCACTTTAGTATATTCGTCGCACTGAGATTGAGTTTCCCACGAGAATTTTGGAATGTGTTCGATGGTTGGCAAGCACTGGTTGTCCGGCAGTATTGTAGATGAAGAATCTTCAATATGGATTGGTGAGCACGTATCAAATTCCCACGAGTAAGTGGGTATCTCTTGAGTGAATTCGTCGCATTGAGTTTCGGTTTCCCACGAGTATTTTGGAAATTTCCACGAGTATTCTGGAATTTCTGGGTTGTTTGCCACGCTTTTTGATTTATAGTCTTCATTAGGAGAGCTAGATGACATTATTTGTGTTATTGATTGTGCTATGAAGAAATGAAGAAATGAAGAAATGTGGAAACTTATATAGAACGGATTTCCGTCGGAAATCCGTCGAAAACCTCTGAAATATAGCCCCACCAATCCCATTGGCCATCGCTAACGAAATTGTAACCACTCAAATTTGCCGACATCGAAATTCTGATGAAATACCGATGGAATTAGTTCCGTCGGTATTAGCTGACCAATCAAACGTTGCCGACATAGGAAATTCTAACAGCGTATTTCCGTCGGAGATTTATTGGGATTTACTAAAAGTTTTAAATAACAAAATTTAAATTGTTAGAGTACAACACTCATAAACAAACATTTATTTATAAATTAGTAATCTGAATCTCTTGATGAACCGTCACTAGGGATGGAGTTTGAATCGTCGTCAAATTCTTCACGTGTTTCATCTTCGTCCGAATGAACAAGATCATCGCCGATATGTGTGACATCAATGACAAGGTCAATGTTATCCATCTCCTCAACAGGTGACATCTGTATACTTCTCGATACTTGTAGAGCATCATGTTCTGGAACTCCATATATTTTTCCTCTCGGATTAATTGGAGTTACTGTGATCCAAGGATCTGTCCGATAGGAATCGCGAGGATATGGAATGTAGCAAACCTATTAATAAATAGTGGATATTGTTAATATACAGGAATACCAGAATCTAACGTATGAGTATGTACGAAAACATATTATTGTATTGATACCTGGTCTG
The DNA here is from genome assembly GCA_964056655.1 of Arabis hirsuta. Taxonomy (NCBI): domain Eukaryota; kingdom Viridiplantae; phylum Streptophyta; class Magnoliopsida; order Brassicales; family Brassicaceae; genus Arabis; species Arabis hirsuta. The sequence continues at coordinate 8,633,947 of OZ053301.1, read as the reverse complement.
CTTGAGACGCTAGGATAAATGGATCGTAATGCTGTAGTTTCCGGCTTGAATTTATCAAAATAACACCAAGAGGGTCAATTCGAACCCCACGACCATTGGATGGATCATACCAATCGCACATAAACACAATGCACCTCAAGTCCAACATTCCTGGATAGTGGATTTCCAAGATTTCTTTTAAATTGCCATAGTACATAGTATCACCTGATTGCGCTGAAATACCATTGTCCGAAGTTGGCCTTTGATGTCCTTCCTCACGAATCCTGAACGAATATCCCCTACTGCAAAATCTGGGATATGAAGTCGCGGTGCTGCGTAAACCATGAGCGACCTCCACTAACCATGTCGGGAGGGTTTGACCACTTGCTAACCCTTCGGAAACCTAAAAACAATATAAGTAAGGAATCAATAACATATGAACGTGAAAACCTTAAAAAGTAACCTGAGAAATTTATATTAAACGTACATAAAATTTCAACCACTCCGGGAATTCTTCATCTTTTAAGACAGCAAGTTCAGAATCTGTCTTATCAGCATGGTAAGTTTGTACTAGGGACATGTAAATTCTGTAACATAACAGTTGTTAGTAGATGAAGACAAATAATTCCACAAATAAATGTATGCAAATGGTGTACCTTTCATACTCTTCAAGTTCGTCACAATTTCTTAGGATATATGTATGCAAATGTGTGACCTCTTGTGGTGATAGTATGCGTTTCTTCCCTTTTCCACTAACGTGACCAACTTGGGCAAACAACTCAGGTACAACCACGGGATACACTGCTTTCTCACCTCTATCATCATGTCGGGCCGGCCGTCTACCCTTACTACGAACATCCGAAGGAAAGTAATACTCGGCAAAGTGTGATACTTCTTCATTTAGACTTTGTGCGACAATAGATCCCTCAACCCTGCTCAAATTTTTAACCTTTTTCTTCAGGTGCAACATGTAACGCTCGAACGGATACATCCATCGGTATTGAACAGGGCCTCCTAAGGCTGCTTCTCGTGGGAGGTGAATAGGAAGATGTTCCATAACATCAAAAAAAGACGGTGGAAATATCTTCTCAAGATTACAAAGGAGTACCGGGATGTTGGCCTCTAAATTACGGATACCGTCCACTGTTAGTGTCCGTGAACATAAATCTCGAAAGAAAGTCCCAACACCTACAAACGAAAAGTAAAAAAGTTAGTACATATATAGTAACATTGAAGAAATGTGGAAACTCACGGGAATATGAATATACCTCTAATTGCTTGATGGATGTCTTTTGGAAGAAGATAAGCAAATGCAAATGGAAGAAGACGCTGCATCATAACATGACAATCATGACTCTTCATTCCAATAAACTTTTCTTCCGTCGAATCCACGCAATTGCGCAGATTAGATGCGTAGCCGTCAGGAAATTTAACAAATTTTTTGATCCATTCAAAAAAAACTTGTTTCTGACCCGCGTCTAACCGGTACGCAGGCATCGGCAATCTACCATTAGGCAGTACATGAAGAGATGACCTCGAACAAATCAATGGCAAATCTAATCTAGACTTCCAGTTGTCTTTTGTCTTTCCTGGTACATTTAAAATGGTGTTCATGATGTTGTCAAAGAAATTCTTTTCAACATGCATGACATCAAGATTATGCCGCAATAGATGGTCTTTCCAGGCAAATCCCAGAAAATACTTTTCTTGTGCCAATTGTGATATTCCCCACAACCGTCGACGGGGTGATGGCCATTACCCCCACATTCAGGAGTTCGCTCTGCACCAAAATCTCGGAACTGTTCCAAGATGCTGCGCCCATCTATCTCAGTAGGTGGACCATGTAACACTGGCAAATTCTTCCTGAAATGTCTTCTAGACCGACGATATGGATGATTTGCTGGTAAAAAACACAGATGGCAATCAAACCATGAAGTCTTCCTTCCGTGCTGCAATTGGAATGCCGAAGTATTGTCTTGGCAATAAGGACATGCCAATCTTCCATGCGTTGTCCATCCAGATAACATACCATATGCTGGAAAATCGCTTATGGTCCACATATGTTGAAATTCTGCTGGACTGAAACATAAAATGCCTCAACACCATGCTCCCACAACATCTGCAACTCATATATCAATGGTTAGAGAAATATATCGAGTGACCATCTTGGATGATCTGGCCCGGGAACTAGAACTGAGAGAAACAGGAACTCTCGCCGCATGCACATAGAAGGAGGCAAATTGTAAGGTGTTACGATGACCGGCCACAATGAATATTTTCTTCCATGCTTTCCAAATGGGTTGAAACCATCAGTGGATAAGCCCATGTATACATTCCGTCGTTCGTATGCAAAATCTGGATATACGGATTGAAAGTGTTTCCACGCTTCCGCGTCTGACGGATGCGTAATATCTCCATCTTGATTATGCTCAGCATGCCATCTCATAGCCTTAGCTGTCCGTTCTGATTGATACAGCCTCTTCAACCTCTCTGTTAATGGTAAATACCACATACGTTTGAATGGAATCTTCACTCTGCCACTTGTTTCCTGGAACCGTGGTTTACGGCAAAATTTACATTTATTTCGATTCTCATCTTCTCTCCAGTATAGCATACAGTTGTCGATGCACATATCTATTATCTGGTAGGGCAAACCAAGACCGGCAACTAGTTTTTGTACCTCATAGTATGATGCTGGACAAAGATTATCCTCAGGCAAAACATCTTTCACAAACTCGGCGAATGCATCAACACATTCTTCGGATAAATTGTAATCAGTCTTCATGTTCATCATCCTACTATCAGAAGATAACGGTGAATGACCTTCCCTACAACCGATGTATAGTGGTTGCTTTGATGCGTCTAACATATCAAAAAACCTTCGAGATTCTAAATTAGGTTCTTCAACCCTATCACCCTCATAACCACCGGATTGCAAATTCTCTCTAAACGCATCGTTAACCATCGCAAACGTACTTACCCCAACATCTACTTCCGATGTACGTTTTCCTACGCTATCCGAAAAATAAGGTGCATTACTACTGGTACTACCATATTCATAATTGCTTTCTCCATGTAAAAACCAAACCTTATATCCCGGCCTAAATCCATATCTATATAAGTGATTCCAAACAGTATGAACCGCAACACTAATTCTGTTACAGCAATTAGAACATGGACATTTGATATTCTGACCTTTTTTGGCTGCATCTTGGTTTCTGGGTAAATTCATGAACTCGCATATACCTGCAGCATATGCGGATGTTAATAACTTCGAGCCCATATCCATCATTGGCTCGTCCATCCAAGACCGAAAATATGAACTCATCGCTACCTAATTTTTTGTTTTATAAAAATGTGTTATGAAGGCACGAACGGATGAAGGGGCTTATATAGAACGGATTTCCGTCGGAAAACCGTCGGAAATCCGTCACAAACCTCCGACATAACACCCCACCAATCCCATCGGCCACCGCTTACGAAATGGTAACCACTCAAATTTGCCGACATCGAATTTCCGACGGAATTCCGACGGAATTAGTTCCGTCGTTAAGAGCTGACCAATCAAACTTTGCCGACATCGGAAAATCGGATTTCCGTCGTTATGCCGTCGAAAAGTCGTCGGAAAATTACGACAGCTCATTTCCGTCGGAAATCCGTCGGAAAATACTGACGGATTTCCGACGGTTTAATTATGCTCGGAAATCCGTCGGTATTCCGTCGGAAATTTCCGACGAAATTAACGTCCGTTGGAAGTTCCGTCGAAATACTGCCTGTTTTCTTGTAGTGCATTGAAGAACAAAAATTCAGTATCTCAAGTATATGAGCGCAAATATAATAAGTTGCAAGGATATATCATATAACATTTCTAGCAAGTGATCTTAACTCCTCATCACCTCAAGAGCCTAAGCTTTACCAAGCAAAGGTGCAAAGGTTTTGTCAGGAGATCTATGTCGTATGGGTTAGGCTAAAGCCGGCACAGTAAGGAAGTTGGTGAGGTACACCCTCAACTCAAAACTTAAATCGCTTTATCGTCTAGTTTTGTTCATGTACCATCAGCATGTGATTAGTTCATTACGTATTTGTTGCAACTCTAAATAGATTACTAAAATGTAACATTTGCGGCATACAGGCTATTCCAATGTGTTTAACGTGCGAGAGAAGTCTTTTTCTTTTAGCCGTAACAAATGCGGTGGCTGTTAAGTTTTTGTTTTTATTATTAGTTAATGTACTTGTGTTTACAAAGAAATGACTTCCAAATGAAGTCAAAATCAGGAAACCTCGCATGTTTATTGTCTGCCGAATTGGTATCTAGGGGGGTTTCTAAGGGGATGAAACATCGGGAGATGTTGCTCAGTAAATTACAGAGAATATATTCTCGTGGTTCTACAGAGCTCATTCAGGTCTTCTCCGATTCGTAGCTTTGGTGTTGTACAGTTTGATTGATGAAACAGAGAGATAGAGAGATATGTATATAACTTTACAAAGGATGTGAAGTTGGACTCGTGGTGTTGTATATGACTAATCTCAAAAAGTATACAAATTAAAACTCAACGTACTTTATAAGATATGGATGTGAATGTTGATTCGTGAGTTCGACAATACATTTATGAAATGGAAAAGGGATCGGGAATTCTCGTTTATTGACAATTGAGCTCGGAAAACTGTTTACAAATAGAAAATAAATGTAAACAGTAAAGGGAGTTTGAGCTCGGAAGCTTGTTGATTGACGAACCTTGTCTGATACGGACAAACTGATGGACTGGGTGACGAGATCGGTCTTGTGTTGGATGTGAGGTCGTAACCTTTTGAGATCGGATTCTCTTTCACGTGTATGAGTTCGGAAGCGGACTGTAAAAGATGACTCGTACATTCACGTGTATGAGTTCGGAAGCGGACTGTAAAAGATGACTCGTACAATTCCGGCGGAAGTGTACGAACTGAAGTTCTCCTTTTTTCTTTTTAAGTTAGAGTCTCGAAAACTGTCAGTTCTCAAGTCCCTTGTGCTTGTCTCAAAGAGGAAAAGTGATGGGACAATTCATGGGAAGGGGTCCCCTATTTATACTAAAAGGGGGGAGAATAAGATACTAGGATTTCCTTGGGATCTGGTTCGGGCTCGGGCCGCAGACGGGCCGACCCTGATTGCCGCTGGGCCGAGCTCGGACAAATGGGCTTTATAATTTATAATTACAAAGCCCATGCCCAACAGTAGCCCCCCCAGTCGGCGAGTAGATGGGCTCGTCGATGCGGTTTCGAGGCCCATGAGTCGTTCGGCCCGCTTCCCTCTCGCTTCTGATTGGCTATCGCTTTAGGGTTTGTGCGGGCACCGAGGAGGCCCTTCATCTTCCCGAGCTCCTCCTCTATAAACGAGACCCAGATCTAGGTTTTCCTCACTTGCTTCCTGCCTCCTTCTCGCCAAGGTATTTCTCTTTTCGATTTCTCTTTTTAGTTCTGTTCTGATCTTCTTGCTCGTCTTCAAGTTTCCCAGTCGGATTTCCGTATCCAGTTCATTGATTCTTTGCCATGTCTTCGGACTCTAACGCTCGCGAGGAATCCGATTCAGTTAATTCCGGTAACTCGCGAGATCTACGATCCTCCTCCAGTTCGTCAGGTGGTGGATCTTCGGGGACTTCTTCTTCCGATCAGGGACAACTGGTTCGGAAGAATCAGAAGGTTCCGACCGTGAACCGCGGCGGGGCTGCTTCGCGCTCAGGTCGGTTTCCCCCATCGAATCCTAGGGTTGGATCTAGCTCATCGCGTCCCCAGGATAGAAGTGGTTCCAGGGCTGGGAAGAGCCTGGCTCTGACGCCGAGCCCGTACGATCCGACCTTCGAGACTGCTCAATTTATTTTGGAGGACTTTGGTGACTTAGGTCGGCATCCCGGTCCCGGGATTGATGCAGATATCACTCTGCAATGTCTTGACGATAAGGGGACGACGACGACCCGAGAGAAGCTCAACGTTCTCCGCGGATCGTGCAACATCCCATCGGGGGTCAAGTTCGTCCTCCCGACGAGTATTGATCGACTATGGAATCCCCCTCCGGGGTATATGTGCCTTTATGAATCCTTCTTTTATGAAGGCGGGCTTTGGTTTCCCCTCCCGAGGGTCTTGGTCGAGTACTTTGCTCGGCGGAAACTTGCGATTTCTCAGCTGTCGGTCACATCTATCAGCAATTTCGTTGGATTGCTGATTATGGCAGCTGAGCTCGGACGGAGGGTCTGTTGCAACGTCCTTGAGGAGCTGACGAGGATTACCCAGATGACGAAGACTGGGGGTCGGTTCTATCTTAGCATGAAGAAGTGCCTCGTTGAGCGTCCTAAGGGGTATAAAACCCCGAACTGGGAGGCTGGTTACTTCTTTGTGAAGATCGACCGGGCTTCGGTTGGGAATCCGAACTGGGAAATCCGAGTTGGATGGAACTCCCGGATTGGTATTTACGTTTCCTCTCGTGTTTTCTTTCTGGATTGATCGACTGACGTCTGATCTTTGTCTTTGTTTTTGCAGTTCGCCATTTCGTTGGTCGTCCATTCCCGGAGGGATTCATCGAGTTGAGAGATAGGTTGTTGTTGGAGGGACGACAGTGGTGGGCTGATTTCCTCGATCAGCGAATTCGCCGGGCTCTTCCTCGCATTCAGTCGGGTAATTTCTTTGGTCTTTCCTTTCCTGTTCGGTTGACGTCTAATCCTGCCGTGTCCTATGACCAGATCTGAATTTTAACTTTCAGGTCGGTACGATCTCGAGCTTGCTCCTCTCAGACCCTTTCTCCCCCGCCCCCAAAAGAAAGGAGATAAGGAATCCCCCGAGGGCCAGTCGAAGAGGGCCGCTTCCTCGAAGCAGAAGGACAAGACAGCAAAAAAACTGCAACCACCTAAATACGAAAGGGGGAAGGGACTGATGGGGAAGCCGAACACCAAAATAGTTAACTACGCTGCTCGGTCGAAGGCCGCGGAGGCTGAATTCAAAAGGAAGAGGGAGGAGGAGAAGGGAAGAAAAACGGAGGAGAGAGGAGGCAGAGCGAGGGGAAATCGAGGTGGGACGAGGCAACGAGGCCTGTCATGGCCACTGCTGCTGAGGGACCGACCCAGGGTGCCATTGTGATTTCGGATGAGCCTGGATCTCCATCCGACAACATTTCTCTCCAAGCTCGTCAAGCCGAGCTTGCGGCTGCTCGTTCTGGCAAACGGGCCCGGACTGACGATGGGGAGGGGCCTGTCCAGAAGCGACCTCAGACTGATCCCGACGTCCCTCCTCTCGCCTTGGTCGTTGGCGGCGGATCTGGCCAAGGGCAGCAGGTCGAACCGGGGCCGAGTCCGCTAGACTTCGAGTTTTTCTTCAAGGGAAAGGGGGTTGCCTGGCGCAGTCCCCGAAAGAATGTGCGGTTCTTATGAGTCGCATCTCGGGAGGAAAAGGGGACCCTATGCCTTCTGCGGATGATCTTTTCGCAGATAAGGCGTATGCCGCTTGGTCGCAACAGGCCGTCCAAGTATTTTTGATTTATTTTCTGGTTCGCTTTTCCCTACTGTTCGTGCCGGCTAATCATGGCACTATCTTCCCTTTTGCAGCTGATCGGCAGTACCAACTTCATGGTCGAACACTACGACCGCTGCCTGAAGAAGGCGTACGAGCGGCTGGAAAAGAGAAAAGTGTTGCTCGATAAAAGCAATGAGCGGTTCAGGGATCTCTGGCCTCGTATGCAGCAGGCGCTTGATGAGAACTCCAGTCTGCGTATGGAGATCGAGTGGCTGAAGGGCGATCTCGACGTAGAGAGAGCTGCGAAGGAGTCTCTCGAGGATTTGCTGAAGGCCGAGAAGAAGCGGCTTCGAGAGTCTCGCCTACTTGAGGTCGGAAACGAGAGAAAGCGAGTCGAGGAGAGGATGGGAATGAGGCTGGAGGCGAAGCTGGGGAAGTTGAAGACTCATTGCCAAGAGACGGAGGTCGTTAATGAAAAAAGGTCGCTCCTGGGTCAGGCGATGTGTATGAAAGATTTTTATGACGAGCTGGAGGGTATGGGAGTGCCCTTCCCTTCTGAGAAGAAGGAGATGGTCGTCAAAGATATCGAGACCTTTACTGACGAGCTTGAAGCAATGGAGGTCGTGGAGATAACTGATGCCGATTTTGAGGTCGGCGATATGCCTGCGGAAGAATGGGTTCCACCTTCTCCGATGTCTCTTGTAGGGGTTGAGATCGATACCTCTCCTGCTCGGGTTGAGGTTGAGGCCGACCCCACTACTGGCGAACTCCTAGCTCCTCTCTTCGGTCCTCCTGTTGCCCCTTCTTAGGCTTTATCTTTTTGTGTTTTGTTTTTAAGAAATTGCTTTATGATCGGGCCGCGTGTGGTCCTAGATTTAATCTTTGTTATTCTTGAAACTGACTGTGCTTCGGGGTCGTAGGGACTCCTTGATTTTTTGTAAGGACTGAACTCGTTTCGGGTTTATGTTTTTGAGCTTTGTAGGGACTCCTTTTACTCGTTCGGTAGATTTTGATTGGTTTATCGTGTTCGAGTTAGGTAGTTTAAAAGTTGAGTTCGATCGTAACCGAGCTCAATTGTTTTGAGTAATCCGTAGTCAAGCTTGCCGAGGTGGGGCTCGCCGGAGCTTACTTAGATTTTGTTGCTTTGTTATGCGAGGCTGGGCCCGGCTTAGTAATGTAATCCTTATAGCTAAGATTGCGATACGAGCTCGGCTTATCGTACTTAGTTGTGTCCGGATTTTAGTGCCAACGAGCTCGGATTATTTTTCTGAACCGGAAGACGTGGATTATTTCACCACTGCATCCATGGGGAACGCGGTGCGGATCGGGTCCAGCTTTTAGTGCCAACGAGCTCGGATTATTTTTCCGAACCGGAAGGCGTGGATTATTTCACCACTGCATCCATGGGGAACGCGGTCCGGATCGGGTCCGGCTTTTAGTGCCAACGAGCTCGGATTATTTTTCCAAACCGGAAGGCGTGGATTATTTCACCACTGCATCCATGGGGAACGCAGTGCGGATCAGGTCCAGCTTTTGGTGCCAACGAGCTCGGATTATTTTTCCAAACCGGAAGGCGTGGATTATTTCACCACTGCATCCATGGGGAACGCGGTGCGGATCGGGTCCGGCTCTTAGTGCCAACGAGCTCGGATTATTTTTCCGAACCGGAAGGCGTGGATTATTTCACCACTGCATCCATGGGGAACGCGGTGATCGGATGCCTGGCCAGGGCACCGATGTTTGTGGTAGCTCGGAGCTAAAAGGATAAGTATAAACAAACTGACAGACTAGAACTCTTTTAGGAAAATTTTTTTTTATTATCATAGCTGGACCTCGTAAGAGGCTGCCTACGTACCCGTTAAATAGGGATCAAGCCGACCGTAGTTCAGTTACATCAAGTGAAGAAAACGAACGAGCTCGTGGAGCGGTCTTTTTTTTTTTTTTTTTTTTTGACGTGACGTCTTACTCGGCTTACTCGGACGGTGCAGACTGATACGGTCGTGAGTCGTAGAAGTACTTTTTCAGACTCATCGCATTCCAGGAACGTGGGATCGATTCTCCGTGCATCGTCATCAACCTATAGACTCCGGGTTTGACGACCTCAGTGATTTGATAGGGTCCCTCCCAGTTGGCTCCCAGTTTGCCTGCCCGATACTCAGCTGTGTTTTCGTACACTTTGCGTAGCACGAGATCACCGACCTCGAAACGGCGACCCCGTACACGTTTGTTGTAGTAACGTGCGGCCACTTGCTGATAATTCTGAATGCGAAGGAGCGCCTGGTCGCGCTCCTCTTCGATGAAGTCCTGATTATCGATCAGCATTTTGTCGTTGAGGTCGGGGTTCGAAGGCATTTGGGCTCGGCGGAGGCTGGTGACGTTAACCTCGGCAGGGGCCATTGCCTCGAGGCCGTAAGCTAGAGAGAACGGGGTACGACCGGTTGTGGATCGAGGAGATGTGCGGAAAGACCACAGTACTCCGTCTAACTCGTCTGCCCAAATGGATTTGGACTCTTCAAGTATTTTTTTGAGCCCATCGATGATGACTTTGTTTGTTGCTTCAGCCTGTCCGTTACCCTGGGGATACCTCGGGGTGGATTTACTGAGACGAATCTTCCATTTGGCGCCGAAGTCTTCGAAGGTGTTTGAGATGAATTGGGAGCCGTTATCGGCAACGATCTCGTAGGGCAGCCCGTGCCTGCAGATGACGTGTTTCCAGACGAAGTTTTGGACGTCGTGTCCTTGGATCCGAACGTAGGATTCGGCCTCGACCCATTTTATGAAATAATTGATGACGACGATCACAAAACGCCTATTACGAGACTTAGGGAAGGTCCGATGATGTCCATCGCCCAGCGCATGAACGGGTACGGGGCGGTCGAAATGGATAGTGGCTCGGCCGGTGTGTTGATCATTGGGTCATGCCTTTGGCATTTTTCGCAGTTTCGGGCATGGGCCGCGCAGTCAGCGATCTTTGCGGGCTAGTAGAATCCAAGCTTCTTTAACTTCATAGCTAATGCTCGTCCTCCAGAATGGTTGCCGCCTTCGCCTTCGTGTGTTTCGGCCATCACCCGGTAGATCTCGTCCCCGGCCAGATATTTTAGTAGGACCCCGGTTGCACTCCATCTGTATAGCTCCCCGTTGACGAGCGTATAATGTGCTCCGCGGACGCGCATTCTTCTTGCTGCCCACTTGTCCTCGGGGACCTTTCCCAGAGCGAGGTACTCGCGAACTTCATTCCTCCAATCGACATCGGATTTTGAGGACGGGGCTGCGTCGTCGTCGTACTCGGGAGGAATCTCGTCATCGTTTACCTCGTAAACTTGGCAGACACCTCGAGCGAGTTCGATGCTGGGCTCCGTGATCGTCTCGATAGGGATAGTCCATCTTCGATCGATTTCGGAAGAGGATCCGAGGGCGGCGAGGGCGTCGGCGGCAACATTTTCGCTGCGGGGAATCTTCGTAATATGAAAGCTCGTGAAGCCCTCGGCGATGTTGCGGACGAGCCTCAAGTATGCGTCCATGCGCTCATCGCGAGCTTCGTATTCGCCAGAAAATTGATTGGCAACCAATTGCGAGTCGCAGAACGCGTGAATTCGGACCGCACCGAGCTCCCGGACAAGTCTCAATCCTGCGATTAGGGCTTCTTACTTGGCCTCGTTGTTCGAAGCCTTAAACTCCAAGCGAAAGGACTGTTCTAAGATTTCTCCGGTAGGTGACTCGAGTCGGATGCCGATCCCGGAGCCGTGTCGGGATGAGGATCCATCAACGTGGAGGACCCATTATGAGGTTCCTGGGTCTATCGGCGCTTGCTCGGCGGGGAGCTCGACAATGAAATCGGCCAAAACCTGTGATTTGGCGCTAACCCTGGGTTTGAACTCAATGTCGAACTCACTGAGCTCGACCGCCCACTTCGCCATCCGACCTGAATGACCGGGACTGTGGAGCACTGTCCAAAGGGGTTGGGAAGTCATTACCGCTATTATATGAGATTGAAAGTAAGGCCGTAGCTTGCGGGATGATACGACCACAGCGAGGGCCAACTTCTCCAGTGTCGGGTAGCGGAGCTCGGCTCCGACTAAAGACTTACTGATGTAGAACATGAGTTTCTGCTCGCCTCTGTCTTCGCGAACGAACACACCGCTCACAGAAGAGTCGGATGCAGAGTAACAAAGTTTCGCCCGGCTCGGGCTTCGATAGGACGGGTGGATTGGAAAGGTACGCTTTCAGCTCCCCGAGAACCTTCTCGCAGGCTGCATCCCATTCAAATTTTCGGTTAGCTCGGAGTAGCTGGTAGAAGGGAAAGCACTTGTCTGACGATCTCGAAATGAACCGGTTCAGCGCAGCGATTCGGCCGGTCAGCCGTTGGACCTGCCTCTTATTCTTCGACGAGGGCAGGTCGGCAATGGCGGTGATTTGTTTCGGGTTCGCTTCTATGCCGCGCTTGGTGACTATATAACCCAGGAATTCTCCCGACGTTACGCCGAAGGTGCACTTGGCCGGGTTGAGCTTCATTCCGTAATGGTTGAGAATCGTGAAACAAGTTTCAAGATGACTGATGTGATCACTGGCTTTGATAGATTTTACGAGCATGTCGTCGATGTAGACCTCCATCGTATTGCCGAGTTGTTCGGCGAACATCTTGTTAACCAGACGCTGATACGTCGCTCCAGCGTTCTTCAGCCCGAATGGCATTACCTTGTAACAGTAGGTTCCCCTGTTTGTGATGAACGCCGTCTTCTCTTGATCTTCGGGATACATCATGATTTGGTTATAGCCAGAGAAGGCATCCATAAAGGATAGAAGCTCGTTTCCCGCGGTCGACTCCACCAGCTGATCAATATGGGGGAGTGGGAAACTATCCTTAGGACATGCTTTGTTGAGATCGGTAAAGTCAACGCAGACACGACATTTACCATTCTTCTTCTTGACGACCACCGGGTTGGCCAACCATTCCGGATACTGGACCTCTGAGATCGACCCGGCCTCAAGCAGCTTCGTCACTTCGTTATTCACAGCTTGGGCTCGTTCGGGATCGAGCTTCCTGCGCTTTTGTTTGATCGGTTTGTAGGTGGGATCAGCGTTGAGCTCGTGACATGTGATGTTCGGATCGATTCCTCGCATGTCTTTCATCGACCAAGCGAAAGTGGAAGTGTTGTCTTTCAAGAATCGCACCAGGGTATCCTTAATTGTCGGACTGAGTTCCGCGCCAATCGCTATCTGTTTCCCGGGGTCCCTCTCGTTGACTGAAACGAGCTCGGTCGCCTCGTTGGTTGGCTCGGTAGTGAGTTGACTGACGGGACAGCTGATCATATTCGTGCTCATCTTGCGGATCCGTCTTTCGGTGATAAAGCATGTTCGGGCCATCTTTGGTTTCCCCGGAGGGTGAAGACTCCGGTCGGTGTTGGGAACTTCAAGCATTGGTGGTAGGTAGATGAGACCGCCTTGATCGAAAAGAGCCACGGGGTTCCCATAATCACGTTGTAGACGGCCAGCTTGTCTACGACCATAAACTTTACTTTCTTTGAGATTCCCCCAACGTGGACGATGAGCTTAACCGTACCGACTGTCATGGTAGTTTCCCCGTCGAACCCTGTGAGCGGCTTGACGTCGGGCTTGATTCTATCATTTCTGATTTCCATCTTGCGTAGCGTATCCTGGAAGATCAATGAGGATCCTGGCGACCTCACAATCCTCAATCTTGAGCTCGACGACGAGCGGGTCGTTATGGGGCATGGCGACCCCGCGGGTGTCCGACTTGGAGAAGAAAATTGGCATGTCGACCTCGTTCTGGCCAAGGAAGTCCCGCTTCTTGTCCGCGAGCTTCTCGTATTGTTTGATGGATTGGACTGAATCACTTCCGGACAGTAATTTGCCCATGATCATGTTGATTCATCTTTTTGAGGTCGGCGGTGCGTTACTTTGTTTGCCCCGATCATCGTGACCACGCTTCGGAGCGTCGGTTATATTGCTTCTGCTCTGATCGGTGTTCCTGGTCGGTGTTTCTCGTTGATTTTGCTGTCCTGGCCCGTCCAGCTGGATCTCTCCGCGCTGGAACTTTGCCAGTAAATTGTCTTTGAGGTGCCGACATCTGTGGTCGTATGGCCGTAGAGTTGATGGTATTCACAGTAGGCCTTTGGACTTTTCGGCTCTTTGTCCTCCTCGCGGCTGTACTTGGCCCATTTCTTGAGTGGGTTGTTGGAGCTGCCGACCTGGTGCACAATTTGTTTCTTAACCTTCTCTTCTTTGTAATCCTTATCGTAGTGTTGTCGATGTTCATGGCATTCATCGTCTCTTGGTTTTTCCCTCGGGGTCGGGGGCTTCGCTGGTGAATGCTTCTTCTGGTTCACAGCGCGATCTTCCTCGAGGGTTATGAACCCCGTTGCTCGATGGAGGGCGTCGGCCAGATTGCTCGGCTCGTTGATCGTGAGGTCGTCCCTAAACGCCGAGGTATGCCAGAGGCCCTGTTTGAGAGCTGCCAGAGGTGAAGAATCGTCTGCGCTCGAAGGAACCTTTGATAGGACCGCCTTGAATCTGTTCATATAGTCCCGAAACGGCTCCCTTTGTTCCTGGGTCAGGGACCAGAGGTTGGCTTGTGAAGCGCCGGCCTGAATGTACATCGAATAATGTTTCAGGAAGGCGGTGGAAAGCTCTTGGAAGTTATCGATGGAGTTGGGTCGGAGTCTAGAGAACCACGTGAGAGCCGTTCCGCCGAGGTTCTCTACAAATAGCTAGCAATAACCGGCGTCCTTTTCTTCGGGAGCGAATTGGGCTCGGCCCATAGCGATGGAAAATGCCGTCAGATGGCTGATTGGGTCGGATCCGCCCTCGTAGGTCGGGACTTTGAGCTTCGTGGAACTCCTGATCGGGACCAAAGATATGCGTACGGTGAAAGGGTTCCTCTGTGCCTCCTCGAGTACCCGATCGATTTATGGTGCCGAACTGATTGCGCGGTGCATCTTTGAGTTCATATCCTTTAGTCGGGCCTTCATCGCTTCCATCTCTGAGTCCCGAACCGGAATTGAGAGACGCCGTTTATCATTAGAGATCGTATCCCGATGGTGGGAACTGGTGCGGTTGGCCTGTGAGCTACTCGGATTTTCGATCGGTGCTCCAATCGTGAGGTGGGCTAGCCTCCCTGTAGTCTCGATCCGTGCTCGGCGCTCTGGGGTCGGCGAGGTGCTCCTATGAGCCCGAGGAGAGTTGTGAGCGGATCTTGTGTGAAGTTGATCCAGCTGGGAGCGGTAGTTCGCCTGAGCCGTACTGAGAAGTTATAGCCTCGAGTTAGTACTCCGGGCTTGCTCTTCTTGGCGATCGAAGCGCTGCATGATGACTTCCATCATGGCTGCCATCGGATCCTGAGGTCGGTGCTCCGGAATTACTTCCTCCATGGCGAGATCAGGATTGAGGGTTTCCCGGGCCTCCTGGTCGGTTATATGTTGTATGTCCAGGGGCTGTGTTCGTTGATCGTGGTTTTCTTCTTGGATCTCCTGATCGGAGATGACACGGTCGGACTGAGTATCTCCCATTTCCGAGTGTATGTCGTGCGTTAGAGAATTTCCTTACCCCTACCTGGCGCGCCAATTGTTGATTCGTGAGTTCGACAATACATTTATGAAATGGAAAAGGGATCGGGAATTCTCGTTTATTGACAATTGAGCTCGGAAAACTGTTTACAAATAGAAAATAAATGTAAACAGTAAAGGGAGTTTGAGCTCGGAAGCTTGTTGATTGACGAACCTTGTCTGATACGGACAAACTGACGGACTGGGTGATGAGATCGGTCTTGTGTTGGATGTGAGGTCGGAACCTTTTGAGATCGGATTCTCTTTCACGTGTATGAGTTCGGAAGCGGACTGTAAAAGATGACTCGTACAATTCCGGCGGAAGTGTACGAACTGAAGTTCTCCTTTTCCCTTTTTAAGTTAGAGTCTCGAAAACTGTCAGTTCTCAAGTCCCTTGTGCTTGTCTCAAAGAGGAAATGTGATAGGACAATTCATGGGAAGGGGTCCTCTATTTATACTAAAAGGGGGGGGGGGGGGAGAATAAGATACTAGAGTTTCCTTGGAATCTGGTTCGGGCTCGGGCCGCAGACGGGCCGACCCTGATTGCTGCTGGGCCGAGTTCGGACAAATGGGCTTTATAATTTATAATTACAAAGCCCATGCCCAACAGTGAAGTTGGATTTTGGACATTGCGTTCGGTCCAAATATATAATACACGTACGGTTGCTTGGGCCTCGTTTTTGTCGATTGTGAAGTGGAAATAAATTCAATTTCAAATGGGAAGAGAAGTCTCCATCGTATAGGAGAAACTTCTCATCATATAAAATTGATGCATTTGTTTACTTTAAGCTTACCATTATATAGGTATAATGATATTTTACATATTAATATAAAATATTACTCATTACGTTTCAAAATAGTTGTCATTCTAACCTTAATTTATTGTTTCATATTACTTGTCATTCTGCAATTTCAGTGCACATTTATGATTAATTTTTCTATCTTTATCTTTATTTTTAAGTTTATTAATTATTCATATCAAATAAAATATTATATTAATTAGGTGTAAAACAGATTTTTATTATGTTTTCTTAATTTGTGTGAAAAATTACAGACAATTATTTTGAAACGGAGGGAGTATGTTTCTTAAAAAAAGTATATATATATATATATTTTTTTTTTGTCACTAATTTATTTTAATAGATAAAACTCTTTTTTTTACCAAGACAGAAGAAGATTTTTTTTTAATCGTCTAGATTTATGAATTATTACAAATTATGAAAACAATTACACGGACGATTATACAATGGACAATTTTAGTTTTGACATACGAGACTACTCTGGACGAGTCTCCTTGCACCACGCTGAAAGTATCCTGCAAATTTTGCTTCCATTATAGTTTGTATTCTCTCGGACTCGAAGTCCATACCTGTAGATGTAAAAGTATTAATGAACTCTCTGTTATGCGACTGGACTAAGAGGGCTTCCACAAAAAATAAATAAATTAAACTCTCTTTTTTAGACATGTTTAAATTTAATTGGAAAAAATTAGGAAAATTGCATTCAATTATAAAAAAAAACTATAATTAAAACCCTTGCAATTTAACATAATATAATGGTTGATACTTGATATTTTGCCACATATGCTGATTTTTTATTTATTTTCTTAATCTTTTAAAAGAAAATTATTTAGCAAATTAACCCAAAAATTTCTCGTGTCAAAATCTTCAATTGTTGTTTATATGTTTTGATTATCCAAATATGAAACGACCAAAGGCACAAAAACTAGAGGCCTGATGATGGAAATGTGAGTGACTAGATGAAAGGTGCAATTATCCTTTGATTTCAAAAGCCAAAAAGAAATCACGATTGCAGGTACATTGATATTGAACACCAACCTTTAATTAGTAACTTTTAAAGCATAAGCCTCTCTTTATTGGGTAGTTTTTTTTTAGGGAAAGTTTCCTAATCTGTCGATTGATAAGACGAAGCTATTAGCTTTTAGGACATTCACATAAACCATTCTTCATGATTTAAAAATATCATAATATAACAAACACCGGTGAATCCCGAATGTAAATGGTTGATGTGAGACTCTCAATTATGCCGGAGCATATATGATATATCCCAGTCCTGAGATTTTAAAAAGGAAATTTGATAGGGTTGTCACAGAAACTAAGGTTTGTGCTTTGTTCTCGATGCTAAAACCTATAAGTTGAAACCCTACAAAGATCTTGCTTTGAGATTGACTAATCTGTTTATAGGGCTGTGATAAAAAGATCACAATTCTTATATAAAATTCAAAAATAACAGAGATTTTGTGTTATTTGTGAAATGATTTAACAATTTTTTTCAATAAAATAGTAATAGAAAATCACAATTCTTATATAAAATTGCCACTCTTGATTAATCAATGAAACGGTTTTTGGATTTCTAAGTGTTTTTCTCTCTAATGTTACATGTTCGCTCAACAAGAAGTTCATCACGACTTTAGAAAATAGACATTCACTATTTCGGTTTTGTGCCTGATTTTTTCTAGTAAACACAATTATTCACTTGGTAAAACGGTATAACCCAAAAAGTTTCTTCTCTTAACGACATGGGTTGCCTTGAAGGAAGAATCCTTTCGCTAAAGAAAACAAAAGTAACAAAACATAATATTCTATCCGATCAATCTTCACCATCCATTCATAATTTAAAAGCAATACAAACCGTTAGATGATTTTTGTCTTCCTATAAAAATGTCTAACGTCATCGATTTCTAAAAACAGGTTTGCTATTATATATAGATATCTAATATCCGCATGAAATTTACCATACTTGGAAAAACCACAAACACATGAAACTTCTTTGTGTGTAAACTCGAATCCACTGGCAAAGAAACAAAACATGAAACTTCTCTTAAAGACCAAATATGATTCATCTACTAAACACGAAATAGAAAACAACATAAAACAATATAATACAACTAACACCATAGTAAGATTCATAAAGCAATAAAACCTACGTTTACATGAGCACACGTTTGCTTGATGTATCTATAAGAACATTTCTCTTCTTCATAAATACCATCTTTCGCAACGAACTCACCGATAGTGCTGGTAACTTCCAGCCCACGTACCAGGATTATGTGTTGGATTGAGAATGATATTTTGTCTACAAGTCGTTTACCTATGTTAAAAAGTGATTCACTTGCTCGAATAAAAGCGATCGCCCAGCAAATTACTACAGTAAAAACCCAATATTCAGGTAATAACAACATGGATGATTTAGCGCTTCTTGAGATGGTTAGAAGAACAAATAATAGAGATTCTAATATTAAATACTGTATTTCATAACTATAGCCACTACAAGAAAACATTTAAATTTTGACCACATATTGATAAAAAAAATTAGTAAAAAACATAACTTTTTGATCAAATTTTTACCAAATCTCGGCCGTTAAGTATCGATTGACGAAATGAGTTTCGGTCAAAAAATGGTCAAAACTATCTCACCAATCCAAATAGTTAGTCATGTAAGTGATCATTGAAATTTTCTAAGTTTTGATTTAATAAAATATCTACTAAGATTCAATTTAATAGAGTATCTTTTATTTTTTTTTACTTTTAATAATTGTAGGGAATTTACAAGAGCCTAGAATTTTCTGATTTAAGTTTGATAGGAACATATATTGTTTTTATAGTATGATACAATATCGACCAATGCGGAAATTCATACTGGATAATACTAAACATTTATTATATCTAAAGTTGAAGCATGGATGATGGCTAACAACTTTTTTAAAATATATGACTCCCCAATAACTAGAAGTCATTCTCAGATAATTGGACGACCAAAATCAACATGGAGAAAATAAAATATAGTTTAATAAGCCCTAAAAGATAGAGAATATTATTCATGTATGATCCCCTAACAAACAATTCAGCAATTCCCACCATTTAGAGATCATTTTCAAACAATTGAAAAACTAATGAGGTCTAAACAAATCTAATAGCAAACATAAAGGCGAAAATATTGAAAATATTATGAAATCAATTGCTTACAAACAAATCCAAAAAAAAAAAAACACAGAATAACATGGCTCTATGATCCATGAAACGAATTGATATCATAGATTTCTTACAAATAATAAAAAAATGTGTTTTCAGAAATTTTCACAAAAATACGATTATGCAATTTTTCTACTTATAAGTGATTCCACATTTCTTACAAAGAAGTGGCTCCATAATCTTTTTCTTCCGAAAACAAAAATCATCAATTTTCTCCCAAAAATATGAATTTTCAAATTTACTTCAAATACATGTTTAACAAGATAACAAATCTTGCAAAATAAATTATTTCACAATTTTTCGTTAAAATATGATTTAAAATAAACTATTTCACATATACGGCTAAAAATGTGATTCTCTACATACCGATCAAAAACACGATTTTGAAACTTTCCAATAAAAACGGAATCCCATAATTCATCGGCCAAAACCTCATTTGCTTCTTCTGGTGTCATGTTGATTTGATTTTGTCAAGGAGAGAAGACGAAGATCACAATATAATTCTTGTTATATTTATGATTTTTTTTTTCAACTTGTATTCTCCATCTTCTTTGAAGTTGTATGTACATTTTCCAATCAATAATAATCCAGATGTTAAAAAAAAAAAAAAAAAAAAAGGAAAAAACACTGGTGTTCTCTCCTAAATTACAAAGCCTTGCTAAATTACAAAGCCCATTCTGTAATAGCCCATAAGCCCAATTTAACAGTGCAGAGAGAAAGAGAGAGAGAGAGAGAGAGAGAGGGGTCCGAGTCAGTTTCGACGGCGCTGACCAAAGAACCGCGTCTTTGGAGAAATTTCCGTACAGAGAGAGAACGAAGAAAAAGACGACACAGGAGAAGAAGAAATCACAGTTTTTCGAGATCGAGAGCAATGGCTTTACCGATCTACAGTTGCAAGGAATGCGAATCAGATCTAAATCTAAACCCTAACGATTTGTTTCCTCCAGATTTCTACTTCGAAGCCGGTAACAAAGGAACGATCTCCTTCGCCGCCGTCGACGCCGATAAATTCCGATTCGAAAAAGAAGACAAAATCATGCCGTTCTTCGAAACCCTAAATTACTGGGGAATCCAACGGAAACGAACCAAAATCAAGTGCAATAGTTGCGGTCACCTCATCGGCTACATCTACGACGATGGTCCTCCTCTCACCGGCGGTATCGGTCAGTACGGGTTCGGTCCGAGTCAGGTCGTCCCTCGTGCACCTCGTTATCGATTCAAAACCAAGACCCTTCGAGTCTCGTCTCAGACCTAGGACCAGAGGTTTAAGCTTTACATTAAGATTGATATACACATGTATATATAATTAAGTACGTGCTTGGGTTTGATTTTGATCATATTTGTAGTGTTTGTGTTTGATGGTTACTCGATTGTGAATGAATCTTCAATAATAATCAGTTGTTTTGTTTAAAGTTTTGATTTTGATTTTTTTTTTTTTTTTTGGGTTTTCTCAGCTTAAAGAGAAAGTGAAGCAATAGTAGTAGTTTAATGGAGGACGTCATTTCGGTGGTAGTGATTGTGACTGCCATTTATGTGATTGAGAGATGTATCATTAGCTGTTTCAGACCATATATATATTTTGCATTATCCTTTACTCATTTACCTAATTGTTTACTTTATTATTTGAATGAAGATTGGAAGTTACATCTACTTGTCTTTTCTTGTACAGTTGAGTTTCTAGTTTGTCTTAACGTACAAGATGATTGGAAGGGTAGACGTAGACGTTCATAATTCTTTTGGTATACACTCTTAAGAATCTTAGGTGTATCTCTTTAGTTTGAAGGTTAGATTCAGTAGCCTTTTTGTGTCATCTTTGTTCGATCTTTGTGTTGTATATATATAGTTGTTCCAAGTGTTTTAGCTCGTGAAGGCTGTGAATATGAAGAAGCAGAATATGGACGAGTCTGAGAATTTGGGTTTGAAGAACTCATTGATGCCGCCTCCTCCTCCTTCACCGCTACCTCCATCTCCGGGATACGGATCAAGAAAGATCGAGGGAGATAGCATAACCAATAAACAGATCAAGAAGTTTTGGAGGCAGAAGCAGATCATTGAAGAGGAACATTTCTTTGCTGCTATTAAGGCTGCAGCTCGTGTCAGAGCCCGTAATCTCTCTGTATGTCCTCTTGCTTTTTACAATTCTTGTTCTGTCCTTTAGAAGAGGAAAATCGATGTTTGGTCTACAGAGTTTCACTGATCTAACTCGGGCGATTCTTTTGATCAAACCAGTCAGAGAAGCTCGTGGTTCTGATAGTGATATCTATTGCAGGATGAGGATTACAAACGCTTTGAAGAGAGCTTGGACATGGAGGATCCGAAAACCCAAGTTCATGACGGAATCAAAGACTGGTCTCTGTTTAATTCTTATCCATATATTCTTACACCTTTACATATTATCTCCAAACATTCATTCAATGAGCCTAAAACAAGAATCACCTGTTTTTTTCTTAGCTGTTTTGAGATGCATAGCGCGATTTAACTTTGAATGTCGATGCGTTTCTGTCAGGTGGACGAAGAGCAAGTATGCGTACTTGAACCAGCCGGCTCTTGGATCTGCAGATTCACTGAAGAGAAAAAGGTTTTCTTCGTATGTACCAAACTGTTTCTCCTTCAAGCCTTGCATTCCTCTATATGCGACTTCGCTCAATGTCTTTTAAACCATTAGCAAACCCTGCAAGATCAATTGTGTTGCATATATATATGTGTGTGTTTGTGTTTGTCTGTGTAGATATGTGTTAATTGATCTGGACTTTGGTGTGTGGTTGTTTTTGTGTAAATGTTGAATAAAATTTCAATCTTTCTGTGTAACATTAGTTTCTCATGTTTCAAAATAAAGAGAAAACATTAGTTTCTTTTTGTTCCATAGATGATTAGGTTATTGCATTGCGGTGGTGTTATAAGTTATATAACATAGACTCGAACCCACACAAAATCGTGGTGGAAAATGTCTCAATATTTTCTCTAGGAAAAGGTCAAATAAACCCCCTTCCAAGTTTAACCAAATGGACGGAAAAACTTAGTATACTAACCTTGTGGTGGTGTTTTGTTTTTCACCCCAATTGACTAAAAGCTGTTTGTGTTTCCTGTTTAGGCTCAAAGCCTTGGGACCAATTATGGTGTGTAGGAGAGAAAACATTCTAATACTAAGCCGGACCAGGCTAGGGTTTAAGTCAGAACAAATGTGTCCGAGACTTAATAGCTTATTTTTTTGGCTATACTACTCTCTCCCTTCATTAGATTTGATATTTAATTTTTTTTTTGTTTTATTTTATTTCATGTTTTCAAGTTTCTATCCAAAATTAATTGTGTTTTATTTTATTTGATATTTTTAAATTTTTATGCAAAATTAATTATGTTTTTGTCATTTGAATGTACTAACAAGTAACAAGCAACAAGCACACTAGTAAGTATGTTCTCTTCTTTTCACATATATGATCTTTTCCACCGAATTCGAGCATGTTTAAACCGTCTAGAGTTTTATTGAAAGATTGACTCATCCCTAGAGATGATGTGAAACAATAAACAATGCAACATCTCACATCATAGTTTGGTCCTAGATATTTGGCTAGGCCCAGTTGTTATATTTAACTGGTTTAGTTGTTGATTTTAATGAGATGAAACTTACCCCAACACACATATATTGATACAATATACGTAAATAACAAATAGACTCATATTTTATTATATTTCATATTTTAAGCTGAATTGGAATGATAAATCTGCTCATACGCCCTCGAAAAAAGCTTCATATATGATTAGTTTAAGAAGAAGAAATAAAACTTATTATTTAGTATCCCAAACAAATTGGCGTCCCTTCGGTTCAACAAACCCTCCATCTACATTACTCTCTAAGTAAATTCCATCATGTTTGGCAATCCATAACCGTATTTGATTACATCGAGGACTAGCGGCTCCTCTATATGCTCTCCATATGGTAACAAATACCTCCCTTATCTCACCTTGCCTTAAAGTACAACGCCATACGATTCTTTTGTCTTCTCTCTCTGGAAAGCGAAGTATGTATGATTCACTGAATTTTACATCTTTGGCATCGGGAAACTGGTTTGTATTGGATGAACAATTGACTTTGAGAATAGTACGAGAATCAAGTTCATTTCGCATTTCTAAAATGTTTAAAACGCAAATTTCTGTTGACGAACCAAAATACAAAGCAATACCAATCGTAAAAAATATGAGATGATTCATATTTTGGATCTACAGATTTTTTTGAAGTAATATGAAGATAAAGATGTCAAAGTGTAGTATTTATAGTCTCTTATATGGTAATCGAGTTTAAATCGGAGAAAAATTCATTGTTATTTAATAGTTGACTTGAAATACTGTATTTAAATATAGTGTTATTGGTTTTTTTATTTACAATTATTACAAGAGTTTAAATTTGGTGGTATTGGTTTTTGTATTTATAATCTTTCCATCAAAAGAGATATGAAATTTATTGCTATTCAATTAAAAATTAACAATAATCAATTAAAATCTCAAAATATCACCACCTTTCAACGACACCTGACACAACATGGGCAGTTCTTTTAATCAAACCAGTCGAAGAAGCTCGTGATTCTGATATCTATATCTATTGCAGGCTAAGGACTACAAACGAGCTTGCACATGGAGGACCTGGAAACCGAAGTTCATGAGGGAATCTGAACGTTCCGACCGCCATCGAGCTATCTGTATACAGGAAAATCTTCATCCCCTCAAGAGAAATCTTCATCTCTCAATAACATATATGGGAAATCTTCATCTCCACGAGAAAAATCTTCTATTAGATATCATGGTTTGGTTAAGTATTAACCGGCTTAACCGGATAGGCTTTGTGTATATAAACACATTGTACAGTTTTATTTACATTTAACAGAAACATTATAATTTCCAAATCCTTTCAAAGTTTATCTTCGTCTTCTTCATGAGAGATCTCGTTTATGTTCAAATCTCGAATGGTAAAATCTTCATCTCTCAATAACATACAGGGGAAATCTTCATCCCCTCACGAAAAATCATCATCTCCCAATGGGCCCATACCCACTCTCGGCATGTGGGCCCATCCCTATCCGATGATCGGTACGTTAGTTCGGGAGGCTCGAAGATTTGTTTACTAACCCTGCAAATCACCACGTGATCTTTCCGCGTGTTTTGTCCTCACTCACACGGTAGAAATGACATTCCAGTAGGTTACCCATCCTTAAATTGCTCCAGCCCAAACACGCTTAACTCTGGAATTCTCTTTGGAAATACGACGGAAAAGATAAGTACACTTTGGTGATATAGGTATCCAAATCAATTTTCTTAAATCCATCTGCATACACCACATATTTCCTGAAACTGGGATGTTACAGAATCAATGACTATTCTCTGTTTAATTCTCACCCACATAATTTGACACCTTTACATATATCATGAATATTCATTCAATGAGTCTAAAACAAGAATCATCTGCTTTTTTCGTAGCTGTTTGAGATGACATAGTTTTAACTTTAAATGTCGGTGCGTTTCCAGGAGCGAACCCATTGGTTCAAATACGGTGTCAAGTGACACCGGTAATATTTACAAAATTCATGTATTCTCTTGTAATTAACCTGAAATTGGTTTATTTGCTTGCATTGAACCCACTCAAATTCCATGTGAGATGTTCGTTGAACCCATTTGCACCAAATTATTATTTTATTTTTTGAAGTACCGAAATACTTATAGTATATATCTTATACTTATCAACCATCATTTTTTAAGTTTGATGACTTCTTTCAATATATAACACATTGACATATCATTTTTATTACATATTACTATATACTAGATAATAATAGATACATTTTTGTGTAGTTGGGTTTTAAATGTATTTATCTAAGCATATATAGTATTTGAATGTTAGTATGCATACTATATTCTAGTTAATTAACTACACTAAAAAGTTATCGATCACTACTGTTTTATTACTTTCAAGTGTTTTAGCAAAGTTTCAAAAAACATAAAAAAGTGTTTTAGCATAATTGTAAATATGTAATGGCTAATATTTTTATATAATGGATAAAATTTAAAATATATATTGACCCCGGTAAAATATATTTCTGGATTCTATTAGGTGGACGAAGAGCAAGTACGCGTACTTGAACCAGCCGGCTCTTGGATCTGCAGATTCACTGAAGAGAAAGAGGTTTTGTTCTTATGTACCAACCTGTTTATCCTTCAAGCCATGCATTCCTCTCTATGCAACTTCGCTCAATGTTGTTGGGCATGGGCTTCAAATATTGTCACTTTTGAAGTCCATTTCCGAAGGAAAGAGGCCGGTGAGCTCGGCATAGGAGGAAGGAGGCTGACGAGCTCGGCCCAGAAGGAGGGCGTCCGACGAGCTCGGCCCGGTAACTGATGATGCAGGTCCAAAGTAAGCCCAGCCGCCTTTTGCAGTAGATGACGTTAGCATTGGTCCCAAGAAAACCCTATTACCTTATTCTCTCCCCTTTTAGTATAAAAAGGGGTCCCCATCCCTTGAGTGAAGGGGACTTTTTCCACTTTTGGGGCAGTACAAGGGAATTTGAGAGCTAAAAGCAATCATTCTCTAACACCAAAAGGGAAAGAATCTTTTGGTCGAACTGCTCGTCGAAAGGGCTGCGCAGGGTTCGTACTTATCACGCCAACAGCCCGACCTTGAGTGCTCTTATCATCAGGTTCCGACCTCCGAACTGCCGATTTCATCATTCAGTTATTCAGTCAGTTTAGACTTCTAACCCGATCTCGTCTTCAATTACAAATTCCGACCTTGAAGCGACGATCTCACAACCCAGTTCGATACTCAGATAATCGAGCACAAGGTCCGTCAGCGATCTAAAGCTTCCGAGCTCCAAACACAAGTTTCGTCAGCCGATCTAAGCTTCCGAGCTCAAAACACAATCTTTTTCCAGCTTATGCAATATTCTATGTTGTAGCCCGTTTCCGAATTAATATCAATAAACGAGAATTTCCGATCTTTTACCGTATATAAATTTATTTTCGAACTCATGGATCAACAATTGGCGCGCCAGGTAGGGGACCGAAATTCTCTAACTCACGATAAAGACTCAGAAATAGACGGAACTCAGCAAGAACAAGCCCTTGATGACCAAGTTATCCTCGACACACCGGATCGCCCTCAGGTCGTCCAACCAATGGCCGCAAAAGAAAGGCGCGCGGAACTCGAACCGGAGGTAATCGCGACTAGGGAAGCAGCGGTCGCCCCGGTTTAGGACCCCATGGCTGCCATGATGGAAGTCATCATGCAACGCTTCTACCGTCAGGAAGAGCAGACACGCAGCACCAACACACGACTCGACCTTCTCAGCACGGGACAGGCTGGTTACCGAGCACAGCTGGACCAACTTCAACTGAGATCGACTCAAGATTCACCACGGGCTCAACGAAGTTCGTCTCCAACCCCGGAGCGCCGAATCAGAATCGAGACGACTGGACGATTGGCTAATCTTACAATCGATCCAATGGTGGCGAACCCGAACAACTCAAGAGCCGTTCGATCAAGCTCCCAGCACCGCGACTCGATCTCAACCGAAGAGCGAAGAATGCTGCCCCGAGCTCGGGATTTTGAGATCGAGGGAATGAAAGCCCGGCTTAAAGACATTAATTCAAAGTTCCATTGCGCAATCAGCTCGGCCCCCGAGCTCGACCCCATTTTGGAAGAAGCACAGCGCAACCCCTTCACGGCTCATATCTCCTCGGTCCCAATCCGGGGCACGACCAAGCTCAAGATTCCAATATACGAAGGGAATGCAGATCCGATCAGCCATCTGACAGTTTTTTCGATAGCTATGGGCCGATTTCAGTTCTCCCCGGAGGAAAAAGATGTTGGGTATTGCCAGTTGTTTGTGGAAAATCTCGGCGGAACTGCGCTGACATGGTTCTCGCGGCTGCGTTCGAACTCGATTGAAAGTTTTCAGGAGCTCTCCACGGTGTTCTTAAAACACTATTCCATGTACATCCAGGCCGGAGCATCCCAAGCTGACCTTTCGTCCCTAACCCAAGATCGGAACGAATCGCTTCGAGCCTACATGGGCCGATTCAAAGCCATCTTGTCAAAAGTCCCAACGAGCACAGACGACTCCTCCCCACTAGCAGCACTAAAGCAGGGTATGTGGCACACGTTGGTATTTCGGGACAACCTGACAATAAACGAGCCCGACAACTTGGCTGATGCTCTTCATCGGGCAACACGGTTCATAACCCTCGAAGAAGATCGAGCAGTGAATCTGAAGAAGCACTCACCAGCAAAGCCTTTGCCCCAAAGGGAGAAGCCCAAGGAGGATGATCGTCAAGAGCACCGACAACATTTTGACAAAGATTATAAGGAAGAAAGAAACAGGAAGCAATCCGTTAACTAAGTTAGCAGCTCGGAGAACCCACTCAAAGTGGGCAAAGTACAATCGCGAGGAAGAAAAGGAGCCCGGAAGTCTAAGAGCCTACTGTGAGTACCACCAGATGAACGGTCACACGACCATGGAGTGCAGACACCTCCAACAGAACTTGGTGGCTAAGTTCCAGCGCAGGGAAATCTCTCTCGACGGCCCGGGGCAACGTAACCAAAGGGACGGGACAAACAGAAAGTCCACCCAGGATGGAAACATGACCGACGCCCCAAAACAAAGGCATGAAGATCGGGGGAACAACATCAACACACCTCCAAGCTCAAAGCGCCGAATCAACATGATCATGGGAGGATTTCTGTCTGGCGGCGACTCTGTTCAGTCCATTAAACGTTACGAGAAGCTCGCAGACAAGAAACGCGATTTTCTGAACAAGCGTGAGGTCGATATTCCGATCACCTTCTCCGAAGCGGATACTCAAGGTGTCGCCATGCCTCACAACCACCCTCTCGTCGTGGAGTTACAGATCAAAGACTGCGAGGTCGCCATAATCCTGATCGACACGGGGAGCTCGGTGAACTTGATATTCAAGGACACCCTACAGAAAATGGAGATCCCTGAGAATAACATCAAGCCCGGTGTCAAGCCACTCACCGCGTTCAATGGAGAAACAACGATGACAATCGGGATGATTAAGCTGGACGTCCACGTCGGAGGGATATCGAAGAAAGTGAAGTTCGTGGTCGTGGACAAACCAGCCGTCTATAATGCCATCATGGGGAGCCCGTGGCTGTTTTCTATCAAGGCCATCCCATCAACGTACCATCAATGCCTCAAGCTTCCGACTCCGAACGGCATCTTCACCCTTCACGGAAACCAAAAGATGGCCCCGACGTGCTTTATAACTGAGCGTCGACTGCGTAAAATGAACATAAACGCCATTACCATCAGCCAGTTTGACCCCGAGCCTCAGCGTGAAGTAACCGAAAATTTGAGTGGGACGCAGCCTGCGAGAAGACCTTCGGGGAGCTGAAAGCATACCTTTCAGTCCACCCATCCTATCAAAGCCCGAATAAAGCACGAACGTCACGATCGCCACGCCCTACAACAGGATCAGCAGTAGTAAAAAAGAAAAAAAAGAAAGAAAAAAAGATCGCACTACGAGCTCGTTCGCTTCCTTCATTCAATGTAATTGAACTACGGTCGGCTTGATTCCTATTTAACGGGTACGTAGGCAGCCTCTTACGAGGTCCAGCTATGATAATTAAAAAAAAAGTTTCCCAAACTTCTAATCTTTCAATTCTTCTCTACTTATCAATTACACCGGTTTCATATTTTCCTATTTTAGCTCCGAGTTACAACAAACATTGGTGCCCTGGCTAGGCATTCGATCCTCGCATTCCCCATGAATGCAGTGGTGAAATAATCCACGTCTTCTAGTTCGGAAAAATAATCCGAGTTCGTTGGCACCAAAAGCCGGGCCCGATCCCGCATCGCGTTCCCCATGAATGCAGTGGTGAAATAATCCACGTCTTCTAGTTCGGAAAAATAATCCAAGTTCGTTGGCACCAAAAGCCGGGCCTGATCCCGCATCGCGTTCCCCATGGATGCAGTGGTGAGATAATCCACGTCTTCTAGTTCGGAAAAATAATCCGAACTCGTCGACAATAAAAGCCGGGCCCATGAATGCAAGTCCTGTAGCTCGGAAAAATAATCAAAGCTCGTGGACACTTAAAGTCGGGCTCAATCCCGCTTGGAAAGTCCTTGTATATAACTAAGTATAATAAGCCGAGCCCGTGTCGCAAACTTAGCTATAAGGATTACTTTACTAAGCCGAGCCCAGCCTCGCATAACAAAGCAATAAAATCTAAGTAAGATCCGACGAGCTCTACTTCGGCGAATTTTACTACGGACTACTCAAGACAATCGAGCTTGGTCTCGATCGGGCTCAACGTGTAAATTACCTACTTCGAGCACGACAAACTGATAAAAGAAAATAAATCTCGAACGAGTAAAAAGATTAGCATAGCAAAGAAAAATCGAAACAAATATAAACAAGGCCTAGAACTCCCACGAGTCCGAGGCAAAATCAGTCTTAACAAAAAATGAAGGATCCCCACGATCCCGAAGCAAAATCAGGTTCGAGAATTACAAAATTAAAGTTAAGACCACAGGCAACCCCGATCATTAACAAAAAGAAAAATCATTAAGAAGAGGGGCGAGGAGGCTGCTCAGGAAGGTTGGTCGGAGGATAAAGAAGAACAAGAGGTTCGCCAGTCTGGTCATCGACTCCGACCACATCGCCCGTCTGACTGTCAGTCTCGGCAGGCATCCTGTCCTTGTCCGGAGTCACCTCAAAATCGGAGGGAACAATCTTCACGATTTCGATCTCCTTGATCTCTTCGGGAAGCGTCTTCAGATCGTTTTCAATGACCTCCTTCTGCTCGGACGAGATGAGCACTCCTTTTTCCTCAGCCTCGTAAATCCCCTTCAAACAGGCCGCTTGGTTTAGATACGTTTGCTTCGCGTAGACCTGG
This sequence comes from Arabis hirsuta, assembly GCA_964056655.1. NCBI lineage: Eukaryota > Viridiplantae > Streptophyta > Magnoliopsida > Brassicales > Brassicaceae > Arabis > Arabis hirsuta. The sequence goes on along the minus strand of OZ053301.1, from coordinate 8,604,041 downwards.
TCCATAGCGTCGAAGTAATACTTCAACTTCCCCAGCTTGGCCTCAACCCACGACTTCATCTTTTCTTCAGTCAACCTCCTCTCCTTCGCGACCTCGAAGGCTCAAGAATCTCTCAGCCTTGCCTTCTCATCCTTCAGCTTATTCTTGAGCGCCGCATTAGCCGCCTTTTCCTCAGCGAGCTCCTTCTCAAGCGCTTCATGCCTCGACTCAAGGGACTCGATGGATTCCTTATGCATATCGATTGTCCGCTTATTCCACTCGAGTTGTTTCTTCTTCTTCTCTAACTGCTCACACGCCTTCTTCAGGCAGTGATCGAGGTGCCGAGCCATGTGGTTTGTGCTCGCAACCATCTGCGACCAAAGGCAAGACGATGAGGGAGCGAGTAACGAGCAGAAGAAAGAAAAATCACGCAAAAGATCGTAACAATACCTGAACAGTCTGCTGCGCCCAAGAAAAGTACACCTTCTCGCTGAATAGAACCTCGGCAGACAAGTCGACCTCGAACTTATCCCCGCTTTTAATACTGCTCAAGTATTCGGCGCATAACTCGGGGAACTCACTCAGACACTTCCCCTCCCACTTGAAAGAGAAGTCGAAGTCGAACTCAGTGGAAGCTGGCCCGCCTTGTTGCTCCTGAGCATCCTCTCCAGCGACCGCCTGAGTCGAGGGTCCAGCGACCACGGCCAGTGGGGAGGTTCCTGTGTTCGCCTGTTTCCGACTAGAACCCTCAGTCTCCTCGGGTCGAGCCCGTTTCTCGAGCCTGGCTACCGCCAACTCCTCCTGACGAACGCTAAGAGGGACGAGATCCGACAGAGTTTCGGCTGGGGAAGAAGCTCGCTCGCCCGCTCTCGCGGCAGACGGTTCGACGGCCCTAACGGTCATGTCAGGAACCGCTGCGGGGATGACCTCAGTGTCATTCCTCGGGAACTCCTCGTATCCCCATGCCCGCTCTTCTTCATGCCTCTCTTCGTCTCCCCTCCTCCGTCTTTGTTCTTCTTCTTTTCTTCTTCTTTCTTCTTTCGCCTGCCTCATCTCTTCCTCCTTTTTCTTCTTAAATACCTCCATCTGCTGCGCCATTCGGTCGCAGTAGTTAAGCAGTTTGGCATTCGGATCCATCAGCCCCTTTCCTCTACCGTGCTTAACCGGAGGCGTGTCGACCACAACCTTCTTCTTCTTCTTATTTTTCTCTTCTCCCTCGTCACCCCGCTCCCCCTCCCCCGTCGGTCTCTTCGCCTTCCTAGCAGACTTCTTTGCTCGAGCCGCGCGAGGAGGAAAGGGAGTGAGCGCCGGCTTGAGAGGAAAATCGTACCGACCTACAAATGCACCGAAAGCTTGGTCAGAAACCGAGTTTAACTAATACCCAGACCGAGAAAGAAGAACGCGAAAATTACCCGACAGGATGCGAGCACGGGCTCGCTCAATCCGTGCCCTCAGAAATTGCTCAGGCCACCACTGATACTGGAATAGGGGCAGCCTATCCTCAGTTGCGGGAAGCCAGGAGGAAAAGCGCGAAGTGGAAGGGGCGATCTGTATGATAAAGAGAGGGCGAGTTGGATACTAATCGAATAATCTGAAAGGTAAACGCAAGATAAGATTCATACCGACGTCAACGCTCCACCCAGATCATATTTCCCAGTCCGGGTTGCCGACTGAAGCTCGATCGATCTTCACAAAAAAGTATCGAGCTTCCCAGTTTGTGGTTTTGTTCCCAGGGGCACATGCCAAGAGGACATTCCTCAAACTAAGGTAAAACCGGCCGCTACCAGCCGCCCCGAACCTATTGAACTTCGTCAGTTCTTCGAGGGTGTCGCAGTATACTCTTCGGTTAACCTCGGCCGCCAGAACCATCACCCCCACTAAGTTACGGATCGCTGTGATCGACAACTGCGATATGGCGATCCTACGTCGAGCACAATACTCGACTAAGACCCTCGGGAGAGGAAACCACAGCTTCCCCTCGTAGAAGTATGATTCGAGCAAACACATGTGCCTTGGGGGAGGATTCCAGGGACGATCTTGGGGTGATGGAAGGAGAAGTGTGACGTTCACAGGAATGCCATACGAAGACCGGAGAGCGGTAAGTGAGGCCGCGTCTGACCCAGTCGGCAGGTTGTCCTTGCCCTGAAGAACGACCCTATATCCAAGCCCGGGAACATTAGAACAGTCATCATCGCCCAGCTCGAACTGAGCAGTCTCGTACCCAGGGTCAGACGAGCTAGGAGTCAGGGCCAAGCTCTTTGTTGCTCGAGTCTCGCTGCCATCTTGAGGATGATTCGAGCTTGATTGCGAGAGAGTAGTCGGCCCTGAAGCTCACCTCGAGCTAGAAGCAGTCTCATCACGAGACGAACGGGACTGACGAGCTTTCCGGATCAGAGGAACCGAATCCGCTGGGCGTTAGCTCGAAGATTCTTCGTCTTGACGAGACGAGTACTGGAGATGCTGAGATCCACCAGAATGGGCCGAGATGGACTCCTCGCGTTCATTTGAGTCAGGCATGATTGAAAGTATAGAGAATCGAGATCGGAAGTTAGAGAGAAGGTAGAGAGAGAAAGTACTTTCACAAAAGTCAGGAAAATGCAAAGTGAAGAATAAAGGGAGGAAGGGTTGTTTATATAGGCCAAGGTCGGGAAGACGAAGAGTCACCTCGATGCTCGCACCTCGCCCAACGACAGCCAATCAGAAGCGCGGTGAAAGCAGGCTGAATGTTTCGTCGGCCTTGAAACCGCATCGACGAGCCCAAAGCCCATCTACTCGCCGACTGGGGGGGCTACTGTTGGGCATGGGCTTCAAATATTGTCACTTTTGAAGCCCATTTCCAAAGGAAAGAGGCCGGTGCGCTCGGCATAGGAGGAAGGAGGTTGACGAGCTCGGCCCAGAAGGAGGGCGTCCGACGAGCTCGGCCCGGTAACTGATGATACAGGCCCAAAGTAAGCCCAGCCGCCTTTTGCAGTAGATGACGTCAGCATTGGTCCCAAGAAAACCCTAGTACCTTATTCTCTCCCCTTTTAGTATAAAAAGGGGTCCCCATCCCTTGAGTGAAGGGGACTTTTTTCCACTTTTGGGGCAGTACAAGAGAATTTGAGAGCTAAAAGCAATCATTCTCTAACACCAAAAGGGAAAGAATCTTCTGGTCGAACTGCTCGTCGAAAGGGCTGCGCAGGGTTCGTACTTATCACGCCAACAGCCCGACCTCGAGTGCTCTTATCATCAGGTTCCGACCTCCGATCTGCCGACTTCGTCATACAGTTATTCAGTCAGTTTAGACTTCTAACCCGATCTCATCTTCAATTACAGGTTACGACCTTGAAGCGACGATCTCACAACCCAGTTTGATACTCAGATAACCGAGCACAAGGTCCGTCAGCGATCTAAAGCTTCCGAGCTCCAAACACAAGGTCCGTCAGCCGATCTAAGCTTCCGAGCTCAAAACACAATCTTTTTCCAGCTTATGCAATATTCTATGTTGTAGCCCGTTTCCGAGTTAATATCAATAAACGAGAATTTCCGATCCTTTACTGTATAGAAATTTATTTTTGAACTCATGGATCAACAATTGGCGCGCCAGGTAGGGGGCCAAAATTCTCCAACTCATGATAAAGACTCGGAAATGGACGTAATATCCATCGGAAATTTTCGACGGACGTAATATCCGTCAGAAATTTCCGACGGATTTCTGAGCAAAATGAATCCATCGGAAATCCGTAGGTTTATTGTGACGGATTTCCGACGGACACGTAAACCATCGGTATTCCGTCGGAAATCCGTCGCCTTATCCAGACGGATTTCCGACGGAAATAAGCTATCATAATTTTCCAACGACTTCCCGACAGAATAACGATGGAAATCTGACTTTCCGATGTCGGCAAAGTTTGATTGGTCAGCTTATACCGATGAAGTGTATATCTTCTACACCTATCAATAATACAAATAATGTCGTCTTCTAGCTCTCCTAAGGAAGACTATAAATCAAAAATCGTGGCAAACCACCTAGAAATTCCAAAATACTCGTGGGAAACCGAAACTCAATGCGACAAATTCACTCAAGAGATACCCACTTACTCGTGGGAATTTGATACGTGCTCACCAATCCATATTGAAGATTTTTCATCAACAATAGTGCCGGACAGCCAGTGCTTGCCAACCATCCAACACATTCCAAAATCTTCGTGGGAAACTCAATCTCAGTGCGACTAATATACTAAAAAAATACCCACATACTCGTGGGAAGCTGATTCATGCTCTCTTCTCAATGTTTTGAGTCACAAATATGATAAGCAGGCAAAATGTCCTGACCAGAAGCGTGTTCTCGAAGACGTACAACCATCTTAATTGATTGAAAAGTCAGATACTTACGGTGGAAGTACTTCAAATGAATGTAAGGATCACTACTATGATTATGAATTTATCCAAAGACTAGAAAGCCCCAACTTAAATGTAGATGTTGATGCAATCAAAATGGAATTTTGTGACGGATATTTAGATTCTCCACCAAAGAAACAAAAGGGAAACAAAAGTTTCTGGTTCTAACAAATGGTAAGGTTGGAGTGGATATAGAGACATATGTTTTTAACAATTTAAAATAATTATATGTTATTAAATTTCTTTTTGTAAATCTTTTATCTGTTATTAAATTTCGTTTTGTAAATCTTTTATTAAATTTCCGTAGAAATATAATTAAAAAATTAAAATCCGTCAAAAATCCGTCGGTATTTATGTTTTTATCTGTCATTAAATTTCTGCAGAAATATAATAAAAAAATGAAAATCCGTCGGAAATTCGTCATAAATACTGACGGATTTCCGACGGAAAAATGAAAATCCGTCGGAAATCCGTCATAAATACAGACGGAATTCGACGAAAAACCCTAATTTCTGTAACGACCACAAACCAATTTGACGGAAATTGGTTGTGTGTCGCGCGACAGAGGGGATTGTGTCGCGCGACACACTCAATTTTGTAAACCGAGCGGTTCGGTTTAGGAGCTTCTAATTGCGGTTTGGTTTGGTTAAACCGATGGTTTTTGCCTATAAAAGGCTAGAGGGATGATTGTGCTTGGTTGCAGAGCTGAAATCAAGTTGATTTCATGTGTTTGTGGAGAGATTTGAGGTTGTGAAATTGTGTTCTTGAGAAATCTTGTGTTCTTGAGGATTTTGGGAGTGGTTCCGTCGCGTTTTGGAGAGGGCAAACGGCGGCCAAGTTCTGTTCGGTTTTGTGCAAGAATTCGAGGGTAAGTTCTCCTAAGCTTGCTCTTGAATTAGGAAGAAACCGTTTGCAATTTGGTTATGAATTGATTGAGTTATGGTCGTTTGAAAATGGGAGATCGTGCAGTTTTCTGCAATTTCCTGGGATTTCGTCCGGAGGAGCTGTTTTCGGGGACGATTTTTCGGCGAACCATTTGGAACCAGGAGGCGTGCGACCCACCGTTGGAAAGCTGTTGGTGTCTAGTTTCCAGAACCGTTTTCCGATCGTGATTTGGTCCAGCGAATCGGAAGTTATTCGCGTCTAAAACAGGTGAGTGCGTGACCATGGTTAGTTGAAGGTAAATGGGTGTTTTGTGTGTTTGATTGCGATTTGGTGTTGATTTTCTTGTTGAATACTACCTGTTGATGTGTGTACTGGTGTATTGGAGTGTTGGTTGAGCATTAGAATCGAATTGTGGGTTGTAGAATCGAGTTGATAGTGTTTAGGCTCGATTTGGGGTGTTTTGCGGAGTGTGTCGCTCGACACAAGGTGGTTGTGTCGCGCGACACAGCTGAGGTCATGGCTTACGTCATACGGCATTACGGGATTCGCGGGCACGAGGGTCGGATAAGTGGATTTGGCGGTGTGGAGTGTCGGCAAGGTGTGTCGCGCGACACACCTGGTTGGTGTCGCGCGACACAGGTTGTTTAGTGTTGACTTCTGGTTGACTTTTTGTGTTGATGCGTTTTCGAGTGTTTCGTGCGGTATTTTTGGTGTTTTAGCGTTTTCGGTGTTTTTGGTGTTCCATTTACCCAAGCACGTAGCCAAGTAGATGGGATGACCGTACCACTGAGTATTTATGATAATACTCACGCATCTCTTTTATCCATGTGATGCAGGTAAAGACAAAGTGTGATCGTGGAATCCGGCTGTGAAGAGGAGATGATCAAGTGTCTCGTTTAAGTGTTTAAATGTTTTAAAAACGATTGTTGTTTATTTCCGTTGGATGTTTTATTGCGCGTATACTGTTAGCGAAATAATATTTATGGGAATATTATTTCGGGTAAAAAAAAAAAAAGCGGGGAAATGGTTGTTTCATTTTCTGCCGCCCAAAACAACTTCGATCTTATCGAAAAAGCGGGGAAATCCGTCGGAATTCTGTCAGAATTCCGTCGGAAACCTGTAATAAAACCAAGCTCATCTCCTTCGCGGAGACAGACGGAACGACGGGAGAAATAATTATCATATCGCCGGAAAACGCCGAAGTCTCGCCGGAAAACCCTAAACCAACATCAAATTCAACCCCATTCTCAATCTCTATCACCAAATCATGAATCCAATGTAAGTTTTTGTTCATTTTAGGCTTGTTTAGAAAATTAGAAATTATAAATTTTAGAGATGTATTTTTAGAATTTGATAGATTTAGGATGTTATAAATTAAGAGATGTAAGGATTTAGGATGATAGAAATGTAGAAATGTACGGATTGAGGATGTTCGAAATTTAGAGATTAAGGGATTTAGGGAGTTAGGAATTTAGAAATTTAGAAATTTTGTAATTTAAGAATTATTGATTTTAGAAGTTTTGTGATTTAGTGACTTTTCAGGTTTATAAAATTATTTTTCATTTTAATAAGTATTTGTGGTTTTTAGGGATTTATAAAGATTTATAATATGAATAAATTATAAAATTCTAAATTGTTGAAATTTTACTGGTTGTTTCATTTTTGGTATCAGAGCCCTAGCGGTTCTAGGGAGCACTTATGGTTTTAGAGTAGTGGCATTTAATTAATTGTGTGAGTTAATTGATTATTTGCTGAGTGAGTTTGGAGTCCTAGATCATCTTCTTCGAGCCTTTGATGCGATTCCACGGTATGTGTTTTTATGACTTCTGTTGTGTTTTTGGTACTTAGTAATCTGCTGGGAGTGCAGAGTTATGACTAGAGGTACTAGAGGCAGAGGTCGCGGGGGCCGTAGGGGTTGCGGTGGTCGTGCCGGGCGTGGTCTGGGGCGGAGACTTGAGAGTAAGTCTGCTGCCACGTGGGTGTCCCAGGAGACTACGCAGGAACGAGTAGCTGACTCGCAGACGTTTCAGGAGGGGTCTGTGGGTGTGACTGCTACGAGTGCCAGTGTGAGGACTGGTGGGGCCAGTGTGGGTCCCGAGGTAGCAGGTGGTGCGGGGGGCCCGGGTGGGGGTGCTCCCGTAGGTATGGCCCAAGACCGAGATGATCGTCTGGCGGGTTTGCTGCAGTTGATTCTGGAGCTGCTACCAGGTGGGGTACCGGCTCCGGGTCAGGCTCCTGGGGTTCAGCCAGGTGGGGCTGGGGTTCAGCCGAGAGGGGTTGATGTGCAACCAGTTGCAGAGGAGCTTCCATCCTACCTGAGGATGATGGAGCAGATGCAGAGGATTGGCACCGGGTTTTTCTCAGGTGGTGCCAAGCCTGAGGATGCCGATGAGTGGCGACGGAGATTGGAGCGTAATTTTCGTTCGATCAGGTGTCCAGAGGGATATCGGGTGGACTTAGCGGTTCACTATTTGGATGGTGACGCGCATCTCTGGTGGAGAGGCGTCGAGACGAGGAGGGTGCAGGCCGAGATGGTCTGGGAGGATTTCTTGGTTGAGTTCAACACCAAGTATTTTCCGCAGGAGGCAGTAAACAGGATGGAGTCGCGGTTTCTGAACATGACTCAGGGGGATCGGACTGTGAGGGAGTTCGATTTGGAGTTCAGTCGACTCCTGGTGCATGCTGGTAGGGGCATGGAGGGCGAGCAGGCCCAGGTGAGGAGGTTCCTCGGGGGACTTCGAGCTGATCTGAGGACTCGCTGCAGGGCGAGTAAGTTTGCCACGAGGGCGAGCTGGTTGAGACTGCTGCAGTGATTGAGGAGGATCTCGGAGAGCAGGCTGTGGTGGTTAGTCCACTGGTGCAGCAGCAGCAGCAGAAAAGACCTCAGCAGCAGGCAGGTTCGAGTGTGGGCGGTAAACCTACGCAGGGACAAAAGAGGAAGCTTGAGCACTCTGCGGGTTTGGGACAGAGAGGATGGGGTGGTCCGGGCTGCATCAGGTGCGGAAGCCTGGATCACAAGGTTGTGAGTTATCCGAAGAAGGTTGAGGCGCAGAGTAGTCAGGGTGGTCAGGGATGCTACGGTTGTGGGAGCATGGAGCACAGGGTTGCGAGCTGTCGGAAGAGGGTGGAGTCTCGGGCGACGCAGGTGTGTTTCTACTGCAGGGAGCCGGGGCATATTAAGCTCCAGTGCCCTAGGCTGCAGCAGGGGATAGTGGCGGTGGTGCAGTCGTCACAGCAGGGAGCAGCAGTGGTGCAGCCATTGCAGCAGATTGCAGCAACGCGAGTGTACACTTTGGTGGAGGCAGGAGGCTCTAGCGCCAGGCCGATCACAGGTACATGTTGATCTTAACTTGGTGATTTTTGGTGATGTGGATGGTTTGTTTTAGAAATAGTGTGGCTGTGATAAGACTTTAGGGCTCTTGACACATGAGTTGTGTAGGGACCTTATTTGTAGGCGGGTGTAAGTCCCATGTCCTGTTCGATTCTGGAGCAACCGTTAGCTTCATTAAGCCGGAGTGTGCGGAGAGCAGCGAGATCCAGAGCGACTCTGGGGAGCAGCCGGGGGTAGTGAGAGTGGCTGGAGAGAAGTCGTTGGCTACGTTTGGTCGGGCTCGTGGTGTGGATATTCTGGTGGCCGGAGAGTTGATGCCAGCAGATTTGATCATCAGTCCGGTGGAGTTGTATGATGTGATTTTGGGGATGGATTGGCTGGATCGGCACAAGGTTCTTCTAGATTGTCACCGGGGACGAGTAGTGTTTGAGCGAGAGGCAGGGAGGTTGGTTTACCAGGGTGTGACACCGATTTCAGGGAGTCTTGTGATTTCAGCTATTCAGGCGGAGCAGCTGTTAGAGAAGGGTTGCGAGGCTTATCTAGTGACGATAATGACGCCGGAGACTGTTGGGGAAGCTGTTATTGAGGATATTTGGGTTGTTCGGGACTTCCAGGATGTTTTTCAGTCGTTTTCGGGATTGCCACCGTCGCGGTCGGATCCATTTACGATTGAGTTGGAACCCGGGACGACTCCGATATCCAAAACACCTTACAGGTTGGCTCCAGCGAAGATGGCGGAGTTGAAGAAGTAGTTGGGGGATTTGTTGGAGAAGGGTTTTATTCGTCCTAGTACTTCACCGTGGGGAGCACCGGTGTTGTTTGTGAAGAAGAAGGATGGGAGTTTCCGGTTGTGCATTGATTACCGGGGACTTAACCGAGTCACTGTGAACCGCGGATTGATGAGTTGTTAGATCAGTTGCGTGGGGCTACTTGGTTCTCCAAGATTGATTTGGCTTCAGGTTACCATCATATTCTAATTGACGAGGAGGACATTTGGAAGACTGCTTTTAGGACGAGATATGGGCATTTTGAGTTCGTGGTGATGCCTTTTGGGTTGACGAATGCGCCAGCAGCGTTTATGAAGTTAATGAACGGGGTTTTCCAGTGGCATCTTGACGAGTTTGTGATCATCTTTATTGATGATATATTGGTGTATTCGAGGACTCCTGTGGAGCATGAGGTTCATTTGCGGGTGGTTTTGGAGAAGCTGAGGGAGCAGAAATTGTATGTTAAGTTGAGCAAGTGCAGTTTCTGGCAGCGAGAGATCGGTTTTCTCGGTCACGTGATATCTGCAGATGGAGTGTCTGTTGATTCGGCGAAGATTGAGGCTATCCGAGATTGGCCTAGACCGAGGAATGCAACCGAGATCTGGAGTTTTATTGGGTTGGCAGGGTATTACAGGAGGTTCGTCAAGGGTTTTGCGAGTGTGGCATAGTCGATGACGAAGCTGACAGGGAAGGACGTCCCTTTTGTTTGGACTTCAGCTTGCGAGGAGAGTTTTGCGCGGCTGAAGGAGATGTTGATGAGTACACCAGTGTTGGCGTTACCCGAGCCGGGTGAGCCATTCGTAGTGTATAAGGATGCTTCAGGGGTTGGTCTGGGTTGTGTGTTGATGCAGCATGGGAAGGTAATTGCTTATGCGTCGAGGCAGTTGAGGAAGCACGAGTGCAATTATCCTACCCATGATTTGGAACTGGCAGCGGTGATCTTCGCTTTAAAGATTTTGAGATCTTATCTTTATGGCGGGAAGGTACAGGTATTTACGGATCACAAGAGCCTGAAGTATTTCTTAACTCAGCCGGAGCTGAACTTGAGACAGAGGCGCTGGATGAAGTTGGTAGCTGATTATGATCTGGAGATCGATTACCATCCAGGTAAAGCTAATCTGGTGGTGGATGCCTTGAGTCGGAAGCGGGTTGCTTCGGCTCAGGAGCGGGATTTGGAGGAGTTACCGAGTGAGCTCAGTACATTGAGGTTGTGCGTGATCTCACAGGAGCTGTTGGGGTTAGAGGCAGCTAACCAGGCAGACTTGTTGAGCAGAGTTAGAGCAGCACATGAGCAGGATCGGGTTTTGATTGAGGCGTTGAGGGCTACCGGTTCAAAGTATTCTGTCTCGACGAATGGGACGATATTTGTGAAGGGGCGTGTGTGTGTGCCTAATGTTGTTGAGCTGAGACAGGAGATTCTTCATGAGGCACATGCGAGTATGTTGTCTATTCATCTGGGAGCGACTAAGATGTACCAGGATCTAAAGCGGTATTATCACTGGGTCGGGATGAAGAGGGATGTAGCGAGTTATGTTGCAGCGTGCAACGTGTGTCAGCTGGTGAAGGCTGAGCATCAGGTTCCGAGCGGGTTGTTACAGAGTTTACCTATTCCAGAGTGGAAGTGGGACTTGATTACCATGGACTTCGTGACGGGTTTACCTGTGTCTCGGACGTATGAATCGATTTGGGTGATTGTGGATCGTCTGACCAAGTCAGCACATTTTCTTGCCATTAAGAAGACTGACGGAGCGGCGGTATTGGCTAGGAAGTATGTGCGTGAGATTGTGAGGTTGCACGGGGTGCCAGCGAGTATAGTGTCAGATAGGGATCCGAGGTTCATTTCAGAGTTCTGGAGGGCATTTCAGGCTGAGATGGGCACTAAGGTGCATATGAGTACATCATATCATCCACAGACAGACGGGCAGTCTGAGAGGACGATTCAGACATTGGAGGATCTACTGAGGATGTGTGTGCTGGATTACGGTGGACATTGGGCTGATCATCTTAACCTGGTGGAGTTTGCGTATAACAATAGTTACCAGACAAGCATTGGGATGGCTCCGTATGAGGTTCTGTATGGGCGACCATGTCGTACACCGTTATGTTGGACCCAAGTGGGGGAGAGGAGCCTGTTTGGTGCAGATTTTGTTCAGGAGACGACGGAGAGGATCCGTGTCTTGAGGCTGAACATGAAGGAGGCTCAGGATCGACAGAAGATTTACGCCGATAAGAGGAGGAAAGAGTTGGAGTTCGAGTTGGGAGATTTGGTGTATCTCAAGGCGGCGATGTTGAGGGGTCCTAACAGATCCATTTCTGAGAATAAGCTAAGTCCGAGGTTTATGGGTCCGTTCAGGGTTTTGGAGCGGATAGGACCAGTGGCTTATCGGTTGGAGTTACCTCAGAGTATGAAGGCTTTCCATAAGGTCTTCCATGTGTCGATGTTGCGGAAGTGTCTAGATGAGTCTGAGGAGTTGTTGGCTAGGATTCCAGAGGATCTTCAGCCCAACATGACGTTGGCGGCGAGACCTGTGAGGATTCTCGAGAGGAGAGTCAATGTTCTGCGTCGGAAGAGGATACCATTGTTGAGAGTCGTGTGGGACTGTGATGGTATTGAAGAGGAGAATTGGGAACCAGAAGCGTCGATGAAGAGGAAGTTCGCGAAGTGGTTCGAGAAGCAAGCGGAGGCTTGAGTTTTGTTGTGTTTCAGACTTGTACGCAAGGGATTTATGAGTTGTATTTTTGTTTTGGGTTGTAACGACTACACATTGTTGATGATTTAATAAGATGGCGTATTCTTGTTAATCTTGGTGTCATGTTGTGAGTTTTGTCGACATGTGACTAGTGGGGTCATGTGGGTCGACAAGTGATTTTGGATGCACGTTTCAGGCTATTGTCTCGGAGAGGGGGACGGTGGGTCCCGATATGTTTATACTCGGAGATAGTGGGTCTCGGCATATACTCAGAGATAGTGGATCTCGGCATATACTCAGAGATAGTGGGTCTCGGCATATACTCAGAGATAGTGGGTCTCGGCATATACTCGGAGATAGTGGGTTTCGGTATATACTCAGAGATAGTGGGTCTCGGCATATACACGAGGGATAGTGGGTCCCCTGCGCACCGTGGCTTAAAGGGTGACGATCCTGCGAGTTGATACGGTGGGCGGTATATACGTATGAGTATGAGTATGCGTATGAGTATGAGTATTAATATGAGTTATGAGCGGTAGTGCCTGAACGTGATCGTGTTTATGAGACTGGAGGAGTTTCAGGGATTGTTGAGTAGATTGTGGAGTGGCGTCTAGTCTAGGATTTCGCCTATGATCGGAACTTGATTCAGATGACCCTGGTAGCAGATGTAGCACCTTTGGTCTAACTTTAGGTCTACGATTGGTTGTTCATGTTCTTGTTTGATTATTGCGCAAACAAACGGACAGACCTAATTTGGATTAAGAACGTTGCATCGTAGATGTTTTCGGATAAATCTGATCGGGTTTCGGCTCGGAAGTGAACCCTAGGGTGGCAGAATGGTGTATGGTTTAAGGTTGATCGCGAGTACAGTGGACGTGTTTACGTTGGCCAGGAGGGCGAGTTGTGGGGTGACCGAGTTATGTGATTCGAGGACGAATCTTTGTTAGTGGGGGAGAATTGTAACGACCACAAACCAATTTGACGGAAATTGGTTGTGTGTCGCGCGACAGAGGGGATTGTGTCGCGCGACACACTCAATTTTGTAAACCGAGTGGTTCGGTTTAGGAGCTTCTAATTGCGGTTTGGTTTGGTTAAACCGATGGTTTTTGCCTATAAAAGGCTAGAGGGATGATTGTGCTTGGTTTCAGAGCTGAAATCAAGTTGATTTCGTGTGTTTGTGGAGAGATTTGAGGTTGTGAAATTGTGTTCTTGAGAAATCTTGTGTTCTTGAGGATTTTGGGAGTGGTTCCGTCGCGTTTTGGAGAGGGCAAACGGCGGCCAAGTTCTGTTCGGTTTTGTGCGAGAATTCGAGGGTAAGTTCTCCTAACCTTGCTCTTGAATTAGGAAGAAACCGTTTGCAATTTGGTTATGAATTGATTGAGTTATGGTCGTTTGAAAATGGGAGGTTCGTGCAATTTTCTGCAATTTCCTGGGATTTCGTCCGGAGGAGCTGTTTTCGGGGACAATTTTTCGGCGAACCATTTGGAACTAGGAGGCGTGCGACCCACCGTTGGAAAGCTGTTTGTGTCTAGTTTCCAGAACCGTTTTCCGATCGTGATTTGGTCCACCGAGTCGGAAGTTATTCGCGTCTGAAACAGGTGAGTGCGTGACCATGGTTAGTTGAAGGTAAATGGGTGTTTTGTGTGTTTGATTGCGATTTGGTGTTGATTTGCTTGTTGAATACTACCTGTTGATGTGTGTACTGGTGTATTGGAGTGTTGGTTGAGCATTAGAATCGAATTGTGGGTTGTAGAATCGAGTTGATAGTGTTTAGGCTCGATTTGGGGTGTTTTGCGGAGTGTGTCGCTCGACACAAGGTGGTTGTGTCGCGCGACACAGCTGAGGTCATGGCTTACGTCATACGGCATTGCGGGATTCGCGGGCACGAGGGTCGGATAAGTGGATTCGGCGGTGTGGAGTGTCGGCAAGGTGTGTCGCGCGACACACCTGGTTGGTGTCGCGCGACACAGGTTGTTTAGTGTTGACTTCTAGTTGACTTTTTGTGTTGATGCGTTTTCGAGTGTTTCGTTCGGTATTTTTGGTGTTTTAGCGTTTTCGGTGTTTTTGGTGTTCCATTTACCCAAGCACGTAGCCAAGTAGATGGGATGACCGTACCACTGAGTATTTATGATAATACTCACTCATCTCTTTTATCCATGTGATGCAGGTAAAGAGATCGTGAAATCCGGCTGTGAAGAGGAGATGATCAAGTGTCTCGTTTATGTGTTTAAATGTTTTAAAAACGATTGTTGTTTATTTCCGTTGGATGTTTTATTAGCGGGGAAGTGTTTGTTTCATTTTGGGAATACTGTTAGCGAAATAATATTTATGGGAATATTATTTCGGGTAAAAAAAAAAAAGCAAAAAAAAAAAAAGCGGGGAAGTGTTTGTTTCATTTTCTGCCGCCCAAAACAACTTCGATCTTATCGAAAAAGCGGGGAAATCCGTCGGAATTCTGTCAGAATTCCGTCGGAAACCTGTAATAAAACCAAGCTCATCTCCTTCGCGGAGACAGACGGAACGACGGGAGAAATAATTATCATATCGCCGGAAAACGTCGAAGTCTCGCCGGAAAACCCTAAACCAACATCAAATTCAACCCCATTCTCAATCTCTATCACCAAATCATGAATCCAATGTAAGTTTTTGTTCATTTTAGGCTTGTTTAGAAAATTAGAAATTATAAATTTTAGAGATGTATTTTTAGAATTTGATAGATTTAGGATGTTATAAATTAAGAGATGTAAGGATTTAGGATGATAGAAATGTAGAAATGTACGGATTGAGGATGTTCGAAATTTAGGGATTAAGGGATTTAGGGAGTTAGGAATTTAGGAATTTAGGAATTTAGAAATTTTGTAATTTAAGAATTATTGATTTTAGAAGTTTTGTGATTTAGTGACTTTTCAGGTTTGTAAAATTATTTTCCATTTTAATAAGTATTTGTGGTTTTTAGGGATTTATAAAGATTTATAATATGAATAAATTATAAAATTCTAAATTGTTGAAATTTTACTAATTCTTTAATTTGTTTAAATTACAAAATCCTAAATTCCCGAAAATTCCTAAATATGTAAAACTTTAAATTACCAAATCCCAAATTCAAAGTTTAAATTTATATATGTTGGAAAATTTCAAAGGTGTGTAAAATTTTTGGCAATCGTAGGGATTATGGGCGATTTCATCACTCTAGTGGATCCGATACTTCCACTAGGGGAGGTCGGAGTGGGAGTCAGTCGCATATCCCCGACACTAGCGGTTTGGATCCCCCACACCCGTCTCCTCCTATGGGTACATCGCCCTCAGCTCCCACGACCATGACCATTGAGGAGTTTGTTTCTCAACCCGGACGGGATAGGTTGACTCGCCTAGATCCTGACTTGCCACCTAACACGACCTGGTAAGTTTTATTTAAAAATGTATTTGATTATATTAACTTAATAAAATATTTAACTAAATATTGTTTAGGTTTCAATATTCGGGAAACGGGATTACGAGTTCTATCAACGCAATGATCAATTGCTTGATAACTAAACCGTATCCCACACACAGTTTGATGCCGGTGGCAGACCAGGACACCTGGTTTCGGCAATTTGCGGTATGATTTTTTTTTCTAAATTAAGAATGTAGATTTTATTTTCCATTCAAATTGTCAATACTAATTTGGGTACGGTTTTTTTTCAGCAAGAATTTTCTTGGGACCCACAGTTGTCTGCTTTGGTCAGACGGCATTTCGACAAAAAGGCCGGTCGAAAGTACTCGTGGAAGATGAACGAGTGGAAGGACATGTGGTTCAATGAAAGAAAGGTGCATCGGGTTATGAAAAATAACCCAACATTATGGGCTGGACTACTTGCCCATTGGGAACGGGAGGACACTCAAGCGAACTCAGGAAAAAACTCGACTAACCGGAAGAGCGAGCGGAAGGGGAAGGGACCGGCGCAACGAGCAAAGTGTCACGTGCTGAAAAACTAGTAATTTTCTAAATTTTTCAAAAAAAATTTATAACCCCTATCATATTTCCTTCTTTATCTATGCCAACAGTTTGAGAATACCAGTGTGCGTCCGTCACATCTTAATTTGATCAAAGATGCGCACACCAACAGAAAGACTGGTGAAATTCAAGATGCATTTGCTCGTAAAATGGTGGAAAGCGTGGAGAGGCTCGGTGAGGAGTACCTCCAATCCCAACCGATCGTCGATGGAACTCCGCCGGCCACTGAAGTTCCACTCGAGAAGATCAACGAGTTCACCTATGAGGTTAGTAACACTGTCAAATTTAAACAAATTTAAAATAAATTTTAATACTAATAAGTTATAACATTGATTTATTTATTTTTTATCGTAGATTACGCCTAAGAACAAATGTCGTATCTTTGGCCTCCCAGAAGACAGTTCCTCCACATCCGTTAATTCATACTGCTTTCATGCAGATAGTAGTTTGAGGGCACAGAACGCCGAGCTTCTCGAACGCATGAGCGTGATGGAGGCACAACGCGCAGAAGATGCAGAACGCATTAGGGCAATGGAAGAAAAGATGAACGAGTTATTCCGTAGATTTTACTTTAAGTAATATTTAAATGTTTAAATCATTTTTAAAAATATTGAAATTTAATTTTAAATTTTGTTTTATTTTAATTTTATTTTAATTTAATTTAATATATTTAATTTGAAATCTTTTTTTTTTTAAATAATTAATCCGTCGGAATTCTTTCGGTTTGCGTGGCCGTCGGAAATCGGTCGGTAAAAGCTGCCGTCGGAAATTCGTCGGTATAAGCTACCGTCGGAAATCCGTCGGTCAGCACCTCCGTCGGTAAAAATTTTCGACGGAGTTTCGACGGATTCTGTTCCGTCGGAAATTCGTCAGGGTTTTCCGACGGATATTTTTTTTCGACGAGATAGAACCGACGGACTAAAAACGTCGAAATCCCTCGGAATAGGGGATATTCCGTCGGAAACGCCTATGTTTTCTTGTAGTGTAATCTTTTTCCAGCTTATGCAATATTCTATATTGTACCCCGTTTCCGAGTTAATATCAATAAACGAGAATTTCCGATTCTTTACTGTATATAAACCATGAGCAAACCCTGCAAGGTACAAACGTTTGTATCTGTGTCTGTACATGTGTTAATGGATCTGGACTTTGGTGTGTGGTTGTTTTTGTGTAATTGTCGAATAAAATTTCAATCTTTCTGTGTAAAATTAGTTTCTTTTTGTTCCATAGATGATTAGGTTATTGCACTGTGGTGGTTAGACTCGAACCCTCACAAAATCAATATTTTCTCGGGAGAAAGGGTCAAACAACCCTCCTTTCAAAGTATAGTAAAGAAAAACCCATGAAATTTTGAGTTGACTTTACTGTTTTAGGCCTCCCACATAGATTCACCTCTTAGTTCCCATTCTGTTCAAGCCACTCCAAATCTTGTAAACCCCAACCCCCATGTTGGATATAATATAATAACTACATTCTCACTTTTATTATAAAAAAACGTTTAGAAGAATTGAATTGTTCGATATGGAACATAACTAATAAGCAACTAATCGACCAAACGAATAGACACTTGCAAACAATTTTAGAACATATGGGTACGTAGAATCAAATTTTTTAGAGTCTTGAATAATCCATTCAGAGAACCTCTGATGGATCAAGAAGAGCTGGTGACTTGACAAAGCGAAGCATTGGTTTGCCAGTCAGTATTCGAGCAAGGTACAAGAAGAGGTCATTGAAATTGCGGTCGCTCTTGGCAGATATCTCGTAATACTGGAGATTCTCATCAGTGAGCTTTGGCACATCCTTGGCCAACAATCTATGACGGTCCAAATCAGTTTTAGTCCCACAAATAACAACAGGGATTTCACCACACAGTGTCTTAACATTATCGTACCAGGTCTGAATATACATGCATGATCTACTTTCTGCGACATCAAAAAATAAGATTGCACAATCTGCACCAAAGCTGAAAGAGAAGAAAAAATAAAAATACAAACGCAAACCTTAATGTACTACTTACGGTCACTAGACGTCTCAGTAGCATGTTTACTAAGAAAAGTAGTTTTCCCTGAACAAACCACGAAAGAGCACTCAAAAGTAGTGTTAACAAAATAACCAAAAACATGAACTGAAACCAACAGTGAGTATTATTTTATTCGATAGACTACATAAGCCAAGAGTACCTGCGCCTTTGTCACCAAGACCGATGAGCTTGAATCTAGGATGACCTTCGTTAGGTGGAGTCTGAAAATGAAACCCCATAAAAGCACCTCTTCTGTTTCGAATCTCTGAAACTTTCTCGACCTTTAACGATTCCATCTTTGCAATGTTCTCATTTTCTCCAAACTCAAGCCAGCAACTATTGTACGAAGGATTTTGTTTGAATATTAATTTCACATTCATTCAAACAAACGAAAAAGAAATAACAATAGGAACAAAGAGATCAACGGATCTGAGATCGTGAAAACCCTAGACCCTAAAATGGAAGGTTTTTTTTTTTACCCATGATCCATTTGAATGTGGGTCCCCTTTTGTTTAGGAACCTACATAACATTTGTTCAGCAAAAGAATTCTTCACGTCTACTTTGGGGTATTGTCGGCTCAGATTTTGTTGCAGCTGTGTTGGAATTCTGTTGAACCAAATAGATCGACAATGAATTTGTAATAGATCGGAGGTCGGAGAATCTCGTGAATAGAAAATTGAGTCAAAGATGTTAGTACAAATAGGCCGCTAAAGATAGTTCGGACAGACCCCGAACTATCAGGTCGCTGGCTAAGAGATTGTGATAGGTCGGACAAATCCCGAATTATCAGGCCGCCGGTTACTAGATCGTGATAGGTCGGACAGATCCCGAACTATCGGACTCTGAATACAAGTGTATGAGCTAAAACCAGCGGGCTGATTGTGTTTGTCCTTTTCGTGGGTCCGTGGGTGAATGAGGTGTCCCATCAGCCTCTGACCTCTATTTATAGTGAAAGGCGGCGGGTTTACCCTGGGTCAGCTTAACCCAGGGTAGTTAGACCGCGGTTAATCGGAGAATGGGCTTCTGGCAGCCTGGTGGGCCTCTTCTCTAGGCATTTCGCAGCCCGCGACTTACTCAGAATGTTGGGCCGCAGGTCCGGGGCCAACAGTAGCCCCTCCAGATCAACGAAGCGAGGCGGTTCGAGCTGCGTTGATTTCGAGACACTCGATATGATTCTGAGAAGTCGCTAGATCACCACGTGTTGGTATTTCACTGGTTCTCGCTGCGATTTCTTCGAGGCGTGGCCTCTCGTATTCCGCTTCGGGCCTATAAAAGCAGGGCTTCTCCTTCTGTTTCTTCATTTTGCTTCTCCTGCTTCTCTCTCTAAGGTACTGTTACTTTTCTCTCTATATCTCTAGTCCCCTCTTGCTTGCTTTTCCTTTGATTTCTCCGGTTTGTTCTTCGTCGTAGTTTTATTGTACTCGTTAATAGACACTGCATCGGTCTAGATTCTCGTCAGATCTATACTTCTTTTTTTTTTGGCAACCATGGTTTCCTCGGCTTCCGATTCCCAGAATGACTTTCTCTCCGACTCCGGTAGAACTGATTCTTCCTCCTCTGCTGAGAGTCCTGTCATTTCAATTCACGAAGTGCCTTCGCTGGATGCTGACGAGAGGACGGCGAGCGGCAACCCTCTCGCTGAGGATGATGCCGGATCCAGCGCTGTTGGCAATCCGGAGACCGGAGTGTCACAGCCCGCAGTCGCTGATCCCTGTCAGCTCGTCGTCTGGCGAGGTTCTTCGTATCCTCACTCTTTCAGCCTCTCTCATGTCGACAGGCTCGCGCTAGAACCCCTGGAACCGGGCTTAGGTCCTGGCATCGAGCTAAAGAGGAAGGACGACTTTGATTCTGACTATGCTTGCGAATATTTGGTCGATTCGCAACTTGTCCAAGGAGGTCGATTTTCGTGTTTCCCAGAGCGGTGAACGTCCCTGGTCGCCTCCGGATGGATACATGTGTCTTTACATATCCTTCTTCGAGGAGAGCGGACTGTTTTTCCCGCTTCCGAGGCTGTTAATCGAGTATTGTGCTCGTCGCGGCCTAGCCATTTCGCAGCTAACCCACGGGTCCATCAGGAACTTCATGGCGTACTTAGTTTTGGCCGCGGAGCAGGGTCTGGTTTGCGACTGCGATACTTTTGAGGGGTTAACCGCTTTGAAGCGGAGAGGTTCTTCAGGCCGTTATTATGTTTCGGCCAAACCTAAGTACAACCGGTTGATTACGGGCGCTGATGATGATAAGAGCGCGGACTGGGAATGTTTTTATTTTTTTGTAAAAATAAATGATGCGTCTGTTGAGAACCCGACGTGGCCCATTCGTGCGGGCTGGAATGTCAACATAAGTACGTTTTCGCCGAAGTATTTTTATATTTCGTTGATCGGGCTGACGTCTAATTTTTTTTTTCTTTCTTTGCAGACAGACTGCCACCAAGGATACTTTTCCCTGAGCAGACCGGCGAAAGGTCTCTTGTTGGATTCATCGAGACATTGGCCCCTCAGATCTGGCCCGAATTCCTCGAACAAAGGATTCAGAGGTGTATTGGAAGAATCTTAACCGGTCAGTGTTTCTTCCAGTCTCTCGATTCTGGTTTTGTCAACTTTGTTTGACGACACCTCCGTTCTCTTTGCAGGTTGTTTCGACCTCGAACTTGAACCTCTTCGCCCTTTCACACATCCTCCAGTTGTTCCAAAGGCGAGGAACCTTAAGCGAGCTGAAAAGCAAATGGGTAAGAAGGCGAAACCGGCGTGGCGGATGGTCGATTATAATGAGGCCGCGCTAGATGAAGCAGTTAAGGCTGCCAAAGAGAAACAGGTCGGACCAGTTCCGCGGGCTGTCAAACCGACACAGACCGTCCCGGCTAAAAAGGGGGTTCTGCCCGAAAAGCCCGCCCTAGCTGAAAAGGCTGGGCAGGATCCGGCTAAGGTCGGTACAAAGAGGACGAATGTGGCCTCAACTCTCAGAGGGACCGGCCCGCCTGGGAAAGGAATTTATGCTGGAGGGCAGTCCTCCAAACAGGCCGAGACCGCAACAGCGAAAAAGAAATCTGTCAAATCAACCGCCGTTGCGGCCGGAGAGCCTACGACAAGGACTCTTGCGGATAAGAGGCCGCTGGGGGAGGCTTCGGAGAGGCAGAGTAAAAGGGCACGGACTGACAACCGGGAGAGTTCCCCTGTTATGCCCGAAGCCGTTTCGGCTGCGGCCTCTCCTTCGGTTGACTCCAAGGATTACACGCTCGAGCTGGACTACAGGGTGCCCGAACATATGATAAACAATACTAGGGCGTGTGCCGACCTGTGGTCACGGTTCCCTTGCAACGAGGCTTACGAATTTCCTAAGCCGGAGGAGCTGGAGGAATTCGAAATGTATCGTAAGATCTGTGGGGCTTCGGTGGAGGTGAGCTCTTGTTTGTCTGTTTATTTTTGCTCTTTCTGGGGTTCTTCTGATTGGTTGTTAACTTTTTCGCTTTGTCGGTCTTCTTCGCAGATGATGACCTACACGAACTCCTTGATTCTTTCGTACGAGCGCAAGATCTTCAAGGTCTCGAAGCAGCTCGTAGAGTACGAGTCGCAGCTTAAGGAGCAGGAGTCAATGAAGAAGGAGTTCGAATCGATGAAGAAGGAGTTCGAATCGAAGAAGAAGGAGGCGGAGAAGGTCCCTGTCTTGAAGTCGAGAATCGATCATCTCGTCAAGGCTTTGGCGGACTCGAGTAAGATCGTTGAGGATCTTCGAGCGCAAAAGAAAGACGCCTCCGAGCGATTGGAGTTGGTAGCAAGCCAAAAGGACTCCCTCCAGACCGAAGTCGATCGTCTTCGCAAGTCCCGAGCTACAACTGTGAAGAACACTGTGGAGGGCTGCAATAAGCGGCTGGCGCTGATAAAGAGGTCGATCGCAGATTCTGAGAAGGTCACTCGGCTTTCGGAGTTTATGAGTCAGTCGCGGGCTATCAAAGGTTATCTGATCAAGATGGGGAAAGAGGATGGCATCGCCATTCCTGAAGAGAGGTTGAAAGTTCTTGACGATAACTTTGAGAAATTCAAGGGTCAGCTCGAGGCCCTGGAAGTAGAGGAGGCCGAAGAAGGGGATTTCGAAATGCCTCTTCCTTCGTGGCTGTCCGCTGCGCCCTCTCAGGCCGCCAATCCTCCTATCCAGATCGAGGTCGCTCCGACGGTTGGTGGTGAGATTGAAACAGCGCCTGTTGTTCAGAGCCAGAGTCTTAAAGACCCTGAGGCCCCAGCTGTCGATCGTACCACATGGGAAAAGCTATCTGATCTCGATGGCATCCCAGTGATCCTGGATCCTCCGGTGCGAACTGAAAAATAACTCCTGTTGTTCTTTTCTTTTTTCTTTTCTGTTTCGGGCCGCCTGTGGCCTTTGTATTTTTGTTTTGTAAAGATTTGAACCTTAAACTCCTTTGCCCGTGGGGGCGTTTTTATCCCAGCTCGCACTTTATCTCTTTTTTTTTTTTTTTTTATACTTGCGTATTTATAGGCCGTACCGTCTGTTGTTTTCCTTTTGAGTTTGTGTGCGACCTTAAGGTCGGCTTTAATAATTCCTTATATCTAAGTATGCGAGGCGGACTCGTCTTATAGTACTTAGATATTTTAGGACAGGTTGCGGGACTAGCCCGGCTTATGATGTTTGTCCGATGCGTAACTAAGTAAGCGAGGCGGACTCGGCTTATGGTACTTAGACACTTCGGACTAGTTGCGGGACTGGCCCGGCTTATGGTTTTTGTTTGATGCGTGGCTAAGTCAGCGAGGCGGACTCGGCTTATTGTACTTAGACGCTTCAAACCGGTTGCGGGACTGGCCCGGCTTACAGGTCGCCAAGAAGAAGGTTTATGCTTCCTCTTCAGCGACGTGGTTGATCAGACCACTTTAGTTCACATGGAACGTAAGAATATTTAAGCGAACTGAATATGTATATTATTGATTAATAGCTGTGCCTTTTGACGGGCTGCCTACGTACCCATTATAATAGGGATCAAGCCATTCGTAGTTCATTTACATGAAAGTGAGCTCGTAGAGCGTCCTTTTTTTTTTTTTTTTTTTTTTTTTTAGAAAGCTGCGAGTTGGCGGACTGGTTGTTGATGAAAAAGGATTTCCTCAGTCTTTCTGTATGTTGAGCACGTTGGTGTTGTAGTGGTATCGCTTTAGGCTCATTGAGTTCCAAGATCGGGGAATCGGCTCTCCACTCATCGTCATGAGCCGGTACACCCCGGGTCGGATGATTTCGGTTACTTGATATGGTCCTTCCCAGTTCGCGCCGAGCTTGCCGGCCTTGTACTCCTCAGTGTTTTCGTAGACTTTTCGAAGGATGAGGTCACCAACGGCGAAACTACGGTGGCGGACACGTTTGTTGTAATACCTCATTGTGAGCTGCTGATAGTTTTGGATTCGGACGAGGGCCTCGTCGCGAGCTTCTTCGATATGGTCGTGGTTGTTGACGAGCATATTTCTATTTAAGTCAGGATTCCTTGTCATCAGTACGCGCCGCAGGCCGTTGATGTTGACCTCTGCGGGTGCCATGGCCTCCAGACCGTAAGCGAGTGAGAACGGGGTTCGGCCTGTCGACTGACGGGGGTGGTTCGGAATGACCAGAGTACTCCATCAAGTTCGTCTGCCCAAAGGCCCTTCTTTTCCTCAAGTTGCTTATTGAGTCCGTCGATGATTATCTTGTTTGATGCTTCGGCCTGTCTGTTACCATGAGGGTATCTTGGTGTGGATTTGCTTAAGCGTATCTTCCATTTTGCGCAGAAGTCTTCGAAGGTCGCAGAAATAAACTGCGAGCCGTTGTCAGTGACAATCTCGTAAGGTAGTCCGTGGCGGCAGATGACGTATTTCCAGATGAAGTTTTGAACGTCGTTAGCTCGTATCATGGCGTAAGCTTCGGCCTCGACCCACTTGGTGAAGTAGTCCGTGACGACGATGACGTATCGCTTTTGGCGAGACCGCGGAAAGGGACCCATGATATCCATTGCCCACCTCATGAAGGGGTAGGGCGCAGTCGCCGTGGAGAGTGGCTCGGTTGGTGAATGGATCATCGGGTCGTGACGTTGGCACTGTTCGCAGCAGCGGGCATGCTCGGCGCAATCTCGAAGCATACTTGGCCAGTAGAAACCGAGTCGTTTGATTTTGATCGCAAGAGCCCGACCTCCAGAGTGGCTTCCGCCGGCCCCTTCGTGACTTTCGGCCATTACGCGATGTACCTCATCGCCTGCAAGACATTGTAGGAGTGCGTCGGCAGCATTCCATCTATACAGTTCGCCATTAAGGACAGTGTAATACGCACTGCGGGTCTTAAGACGTCTGGCGGCCCATTTGTCACTTGGGAGTTCACCGGACGAAATGTATCTGATTATATCCTGGCGCCAGTCCGTTGCTGCGGACTGTTGAGGGGGGGTCGTTGTGGGTTCGAGCTAGTCGTCGTGCTCGGTTGTAACGCTGCAAACGCCTTTTGGGAGAGATATTCTTGGCTCCGGGATGGATTCGATGGGAATCACTCGTCGGAAGTCAGAGTCCGAACTAGAACCAAGAGAAGCGAGGGCGTCGGCCTGAGTATTCTCTGCTCGTGGGATCTTCGTAACTTTGAACATGTCGAAACCTTTTGTTAGTTCGCGCACGAGCTTTAAATAGGCTTCCATCCTTTCATCCTTAGTGTCGTACTCGCTGTTGAATTGAATGGCGACGAGCTGGGAGTCACATTACGCATGTATCCTTATTGCACCGACTTCTTTTGCTAGTCGCAGCCCGGTGAGGAGGGCTTCGTACTCGGCCTCGTTGTTGGAGGCTTTGAATTCCAGACGGAAGGATTGTTCGAGCACCTCTCCGGTTGGGGACTCGAGTCGGATCCCGATTCTGGAGCCATGTCTGGAGGATGACCCATCGACGTGAAGGATCCATTCTTGAGATAGGTCGGCTTCTGGGGAGGTTGGTGGGAGTTCGACGATGAAATCTGCGAGGACCTGAGACTTGGCGCTTGTTCGATTCCGAAACTCGATGTCGTATTCGCTTAGCTCGACGGCCCACTTGGCCATCCGACCTGATACGCTCGGACTGTGGAGGATAGTCCGCATCGGTTGGGTTGACATGACCACGATGGAGTGAGATTGAAAATATGGTCGCAGCTTGCGGGCTGCAACTATGACGGCAAGAGCGAGTTTTTCGAGTAGAGAGTAACGTGATTCCGCTCCGTCCAAGGATTTGCTTACGTAGAAAACGGGTTTTTGATCGCCACGATCTTCTCGGACTAGTACTCCACTGACTGCAGGCTTGTGACTGCTACGTAAAGGAATAGTGGCTCGCCGGTCTCTGGTTTCGAAAGAATGGGCGGAGTTGAGAGGTAAGCCTTCAGCTCGCTGAATGCGGTCTCACACTGATCGTCCCAGAGAAAATTGTTTTTATGAACTCTTAGTGCCTTGTAGAATGGAAGATTGCGGTCTGTAGACCGGGAGATAAATCGATTGAGGGCGGCAATGCGGCCTGTGAGTCTTTGGACTTCCCTCTGGGTCCTTGGAGAGGGCATGTTGATGATTGCTGCGATCTGTTTTGGATTTGCCTCGATCCCGCGCTGAGTAACAATGTATCCGAGAAATTCTCCCGAGGTTACACCGAAAGTGCATTTGGCTGGGTTGAGCTTCATGCCGAATTTGTTGAGTATCTCGAAACATGTGTGCAGGTGCATGATATGGTCACCGGCCTTCTGGGACTTAACCAGCATATCGTCTATGTAGACCTCCATTGAGTCGCCGAGCTGGCTGGCGAACATCTTGTTGACGAGCCTTTGATAGGTCGCCCCAGCGTTTTTTAAACCGAACGGCATGACCCGGTAGCAGTACGTTCCGCGGTCTGTGATGAAAGCAGTCTTCTCTTGATCGTCTGGGTGCATCATGATTTGATTGTAGCCAGAGAATGCATCCATAAAGGAGAGGAGTTCATTGCCCGCCGTGGCCTCGACGATCTGGTCGATGCGAGGAAGGGGAAAACTGTCCTTTGGGCAAGCTTTGTTGAGGTCTGTGAAGTCGATGCATACCCGCTACTTTCCATTCTTCTTTTTAACTACGACTGGATTTGCCAGCCATTCGGGGTATTAGACTTCTGTGATTGAGCCCGCTTCGAGGAGTTTTGCGACTTCATCGTTCACTGCCTGAGATCGCTCTGGTCCAAGCTTACGCCTCTTCTGCTTGATCGGTTTGTATGTTGGGTCGACGTTTAGATCGTGTGTTGTTATTCTCGGATCAATCCCCTTTATATCATGGATCGACCAGGCGAATGTCGAGATGTTGAAGGACAGAAATCGGACGAGCTCGCCGCGGAGGGGCTCTTCGAGTTCGGCGCCAATGTTGACTTGGCGCTCGGGATGTTGTAGGTCGAGAGTAATGGAGACCGTGGCTTTTTGTTGTGGTGACGTGCTTGGAATCGCGGCAGATCGTCTTATATTGCAGGTGACACGTCTCAGTTTGTGCTCTGTGATGAAGCACGACCTAGCGACCTTCTGTGACCCTCGGATTGTGAAAACTCCGAAAGAGGTCGGGAATTTAACGCACTGGTGGTAAGGCGACGCCACAGCCCGGAGTGAAGAAAGCCAAGGTGTTCCGACGATAACGTTGTAGACCGTCGGCTTGTCGATTACGACGAACTTGGTGACTTTGGTGATGCCGCCGACATAGGTCGCCATTTTGATCATTCCGATTGTCATTGATGTTACGCCGTCGAAGCCAGTCAGCGGTTTGACGCTTGGTTTAATCTTGTCATCACTTATATCCATTTTTCTCAAAGTTTCCAAAAAGATGAGGTTAACCGAGCTCCCTGTGTCGACCAGCACGCGGGTGACATCGCAATCTTTAATGCTGAGCTCGATGACTAGTGGGTCGTTATGTGGCATTGCCACGTTCTTGGTGTCCGCTTCCGAGAAGATGATCGGTATGTCTACCGCGGTCTGAGCGCTGCACTCTACTTGTTGAGAGACCGCTTTCTCGTGCTTTCTTAAAGAGCTGACTGAGTTTGAAGCCGCTTTGAAGCCTTCCATGATCATGAAGATCCTCTTTTTGGGAGCAGATCGGTGCGGGCCAGGACCACTGTCGTCAGCAGGTCGCTTCGGAGGTGTTGGAAGAACAACTTGATCGTCAGATTTTTGTTCGTTATCGGCCTGTCGTTTTGGTGGTAGGTCGATATGAACCTTTCCGTTGTTGTACTCGGCCATCAGTTTTGCCTGCAATTGTCGACATTGGTGGGTCGCGTGACCGAACTTCTGATGGTAGTCGCAGAATGATCTAGTATCTTCTTCTTTTTCCTCACCGCGGACAAATTTAAACGGCCATTTCTTGTTTTGTTGTTGGCCTTGGTTTCGCTGTTGCTGTTGCTGTTGCTTCGCGGGAGCGGGCTGAGGAGTCTGAATTACGTTTGCTGCTAAAAGCTTGCGCTTTAATTCCTTAAACTCCTGGTCGAGGTGTTGAGACGGTTCGTTGTGGTCGGTCTCTATCACCTCTTTGGCCTTAAGCTTTGTGGCTGCTGGTTTGACCGGAGAATGTTTCTTCAGATTGGTCGCTCGGTCCTCTTCGAGTAGGACAAAGCTTGTTGCCCTGTGCATGGCATCGGCGAGAGTCGGGGCTCTATGGACTATCAGGTCAGCCCGGAATTCAGATTCGTGCCACAGTCCGTTTTTTAGAGCGCCAATCGCGGAGGTTTCTTGGACGCTAATCGTTGAGAGTATTGCTTTGAAGCGGCACATATAATCTCTCAGGGATTCCTTTGGTCCCTGGGCGAGTGCCCACAGGTCGGCCTCCGAGGCTCCGTCCTGAATGTACATGGAGTAGTGTTTGAAGTACGCCGTTGAGAGCTGTGTGAAGTTTCCAATTGAGTTCGGCTTAAGCCGAGAGAACCAGTCGAGTGCAGAGCCGACGAGATGTTCGACGAACAGTTGACAATAGGCCGCTTCACGCTCTTCGGGGGATAGTTGTATTCGTCCCATGGCGATGGTGAACGAAGTCATGAAATGTTTTGGGTTCGTTGTTCCGCCAAAAGATTCGATTCGCAGCTTGGCCATTTGTCGGATAGGGACCGTAGTGATCCGGTCTGTGAATGGCATCCTTTGAGTTTCTTCGAGCACTCGGTCGATCTCTGGTGCCGAACTTAGAGCTTGATGGACCTTTGACTGCATTTCTCGAAGTGAAGTTCTAATGTTCTCGAGCTCGGGACCGTGGATTGAAGGGTGTTCTCTCGAGTGGGTCGGGCGCTCTAGTTGCAAGCTTATCGGAGTTCGTGACGGAGTATTAAGGTTAATAATCCGATTCTGGATGGCTGGACGCCCATGTCCTTCAGCGAAAGATGGGGGTGAGTTCACCCTGGGTTGCTGTGAGTTCGCAGGCCGGGAGGAGTCGAGCTGCTCCCGTATGAAGGTCTGAGCCGTTGCGAGAGAGTCTAGACGAGCGTTGGTCTGACGAACCATGTCGTCCTGCTGGTCAAAACGTCTCATGAGAGTTCCCAGGACGCGAACGAGGTCGACCTGTTCGTCCGTATGTGTTATTGTTTCTGGGCCGCGAGCTATGACGTTTGTTTCCTCGTTGACCACGGTCTGAGTGACGATCGGACTGGATTCCGTTACAGCAGGCGGAGCTTCGCGAACCGTCTCCGAGTGTGCCTGGTTTGATGTTTCCCCGGGCTGTTGACTTATAGACACGTGCGGACTCATATTTCTTTGCGTTAGAAAATCTCCAGACCCCCTACCTGGCGCGCCAATTGTTGAACCAAATAGATCGACAATGAATTTGTAATAGATCGGAGGTCGGAGAATCTCGTGAATAGAAAGTTGAGTCAAAGATGTTGGTACAAATAGGCCGCTAAAGATAGTTCGGACATACCCCGAACTATCAGGTCGCTGGCTAAGAGATTGTGATAGGTCGGACAAATCCCGAATTATCAGGCCGCCGGTTACTAGATCGTGATAGGTCGGACAGATCCCGAACTATCGGACTCTGAATACAAGTGTATGAGCTAAAACCAGCGGGCTGATTGTGTTTGTCCTTTTCGTGGGTCCGTGAGTGAATGAAGTGTCCCATCAGCCTCTGACCTCTATTTATAGTGAAAGGCGGCGGGTTTACCCTGGGTCAGCTTAACCCAGGGTAGTTAGACCGCGGTTAATCGGAGAATGGGCTTCTGGCAGCCTGGTGGGCCTCTTCTCTAGGCATTTCGCAGCCCGCGACTTACTCAGAATGTTGGGCCGCAGGTCCGGGCCCAACAAATTCTTCAATGCCTCTGCACTGCTAAGACAAGTTAATGCAACTACCATTGCTTTAATTCCGAAATATATAACTTTCAGATTTTAGGCCCGTATCATGTTGCAATACGGTCATCTCCAGGATCATTGCTTCTCGCCTGAAATGGTTTTTGGATGATGCAGTGCAACCAAACCAAGTGGGATTCGTTTGGGGCAGATTACTATGTGAAAATGTCCTTCTAGCATCAGAACTAGTTGTGGATTTTCACAAAGATGGACCGACAACAAGAGGATGTCTACAAATTGATCTTACTTACTATAAGGCCTACGATAACTTGGATTGGGGTTTCATCATTAATATCTTAAAGGCTTTTGAGCTGCCAGAGCAATTCATTAAATGGATCAAAGTTTGTATTTCGACTCCCTCCTACTCAGTCGCGTTTAATGGTGTGAACTTGTTGGCTTCTTTCCAGGGAAGGCGACCCAATGTCCTCTTCCTTGTTTGTGATGGCGATGGACATTCTTTCAAAGAAGTTGGATGTGGCAGTTAGGAATGATAACTTCAAGTCTCATCCTAAATGTAATAACCCTCTTGTTACCCACTTAAGTTTTGCAGATGATGTACTTGTATTCTTTGATGGTACCGAGCATTCTATGGAGGGAATTCTTGAGGTTCTTAGAAGCTTCTATTTGACTTCTGGTTTGCAACTAAGTTTACCAAAGTCTCGATGGGAACAATCAAATGTTGGCAGGTTCATTAATTAGCTACAAGGTTTCAGATTTGCATTGGATCTCTTCCGGGTCTGCCTTTGCACCATCATAAGATGCAGCCGGCGGATTATCAGCCACTGATTGACAAGATACGCACCAAGTTTTCTTCCTGGTCATATCGTCATCTATCTTATGCATCTTGATCCAATCAGTCATCTCCTTTATCTTGTGGCTGATTATGAGGGACAGGACAGACTGATTACAAGAGATAGGCTTCTCAGTTGGGGAATTCATGTTCCCTTTCAAGTTGCCTTCTGTGTGATGCGGCTCCGGAAACTCGTGAGCATCTTTATTTCGCAAGCAATCGTCTACGAAATCTGGAGGGAGAGGAACCTCAGGTTACACACCGATACCATTTGGCCAATTCACATTATTGTCAAAGAGATCGAATTCACAACCCGAAAGAAATTATACGGAATGGATCAATTAGGGAATGGCGTTCGAGCCCCAAGCAGCGAGGACTCTTACCTCTCCCTTTGGTTCGGTTTATTTCAACTCACACCATCTATTCTCACTGCTTCAGGTCAGGTTCAAGGAACACCATTACTTTGGTTCGGTTAGCTGTTTGAATACTAGAAAAAGATAAATAAAAGAAGAAACAAGGTCAGGTCTCTGTGCGGTTTGTTTTATAAAGAGAGTATATGTTCTCTTCTTTTATTTATCTTTTTCTAGTATTCAAACGCTAACAACACTCATGGGCCTTATTTCTGCTTTAAGTTGGGCCCATTGTTTGGGTTAGGCTAATAATAACATTTGTTCAGCCTTCAGGCTCATTTTTTGCACCAAATAAATGTCCAATTTTGAAAACTTCAATTAATTAATTCCAAAGCAGATGTCACCTACTGAGCTTATCTATCACAACGACTATACAAGTGCAAACAAATGAGAAGGAGGAGCAGTGAGTCTCTCCAACTTGAACTATAGGGGGAAAAAAAAAAAATCTTTCTCTAAGATGATAATGTATTATTTGCCTAAAAATTTCAATCAACTAAGCCATGAGAAATATTTGGAGAGAGTTAACCTTTGAATGATTGATACAATACCAACAAATTAGAAAACACAATGGCTGATTAAAATTGTAAATGTGAAAGAGAAAGTAAGATCAAATGAAAATGCATAGATATTCCTTAAACTGAATTGAAAAGATGTTAAAGGAAACAAAATGGCTTTGTCCTTCGTTGTAAACACATTGAGAGGGGCTAGTTGTCCACGCAGTAGCAAGATGAACAAACATTTGCATAAGCACGAAATAACAGTATTAAATGGAGAGAATTTGTGAGTGTTGGGCTAGATATTGAAGCGGGATCAAAATAGTAAATGCGTACGTAGATAACAAGTAGACTCATATTTTATTTTATTTATGTTTTATATTTTAACCCTGAATTAGAGTAATAACTTTGCTCATAAGCCTCCCAAAAGAACTTCATATATGATTAGTTTTAAGAAGGAAAAATAAAGCACATTATTTAGTCATCCAAATAAATTGGCGTCCCTTCGATTCAACATATCCTCCTTCTACATTACTCTCTAAGTAAATTCCATCAGATTTGGCAATCCATGACCGTATTTGATTACATCGACTAAAGCTGCCTCCTCTGTATGCTCTCCAAATGGTAAAATAATTCTCCACTATCTTACCTTGCCTTAAAGTACAACACCATACTATTCTTTTGAATGAACTCTCGCTCTCGGAAAATCGAAGTGTGTATTGATCATTGAATTGTACATCTTCGGCATCGGGAAACTGGTTTGTATTGGATGAACAATCGACTTTGAGAATAGTAAGAGAATCAAGTTCATTTCGCACTTCTAAAACGTTTCGAAGGCAATATTGTGTCGACAAACCGAAACACAAAGCAATAACCATGATAAAAACTATGAGATGATTCATATTTTGGATTTAAAATATTTTCTGAAGTAATATGAAGATAAATATGTCAAATTATAGTACTTATAGAGTTTAAATCCGAAAAATCATTTTTATTTAATAGTTGACTTGAAATACTTTATTTAAATATAGTATTATTGGTTTTTTGTATTTACAATAACTTTACTAAAAAAATATAAAATCTAGTGATATTGGTTCTTGTATTTATAATCTCTTAACTAAAAGAGATATGAAATTTATTGTTGTTCAATGAAAGATTAAAATAACCAATTAAAATCTGAAGAAATATCATAACCCTTAATCGACACATGACACATCTTTTACTTCTTATATCTCATCTCTATCCCTTCCCCCTTTTCTAGGTTTCAAGGTAAAATGATTCCATTTTCAACTTTTTTCTTTCTTTTATTTATTTCTTATCTCTAGTTATTGATCTAATTATAATATTATCATTGTATGCTTTTATATATCAATACAAAATTTTCATAAAGAATATGATTCAGATTAGGTCATTATGTTATAATGTCTAACTAATATTTGGCGAAAAATCATAAGAGAAGGATATGGATATATACAAAAAGTTATGAAGGAGAATCCTATTCATTTTTGGCAATTATATTGTACGTATGATCATGATATATTTGCGTATTTATGTTAACTTATCAGAACAATGACATATTTGGAAAACACTCAATATATGAGACTTGTGGAGATGGTTACTACCTTATTAATGAGTGTTGATATGACTAAAATAAGATTAATTATTATCTGTCGACAAGAAAAAAAAGTATTATTATTTCTATAGCTTATATAGTTCTGGACTCTTTTTTTTTTAGAAGTTCAGAACTATAGTTCTGGACTTTATATATTATTCTCAAGAAGTCTCTTGTGCTTATCGTCTTGATATATATTCTCTATATCATTTTTAACATGTAAAAATTTGCCATGTAGCCGCTAACAACATATCAATTAAAATATTATATCATGGCAATTCCATTATTATCACAAACCCTTTTTATTTTAAAATAGTAATCCCATGTTTTTTTATTAACTTCATTTCATTAACTTCGTGATTATCTTTATTAATGATCCCAGTACATATATATATATATATAAGTATCATGTATATCTCTTCTCAAACATACTTTTTAGTAGTAGTTTCCGATCAAAGTTTTTCTTTTTGTGCAGTACAAAAATTTAGAGGCCAAAAGATCTATTTGAGGACAATTACGATACAATTTTAGTTGATTTTTTCGATGCTTCTTTAAGATAAGCTGTTTACACCTTCTTGTGAAAAGGATCAACAATAATTAGCACGATTCTAATGAATCATTTAGTAAATTACCTATTGTGAAAAAAATTCTACCAGAACTCAACAAAAACACTTGTAGTCCAAAAATTACAAGCAATTATTTAAATCAACTGTACCAAATTTCTATCGAGCTTCAACGTCATTCTTCTGGTTTTTGTTGGGATCATCGAACAAATAGATTTCAGCATCTGATGGTTATTTAAAAGTAAAATTTTGTTAAGTAAATAAATCTACATATTTACATGTTATTAATATGTTTGTTTTGCTTTCATTGGCACCTCCGACTAATAATATCCTATATATGTTACGATATACTTGAATATTTTGACGAATTACAAATCATATTCGAAGAAGATGTTGCTACTAGAAGAAATGTATTAGGATTAGGTGACAATATCGATGCACGCACAAACAAAGTTTGGGGAGATTGAAAAGAAGAATATGTGGATGAGCTAGTCATGACTAGTCAGTACTGAAGAATTAATATGTGGATGAGTTCTTTCATAATTTATTTCAGCATTTTATTATCTCACAACTCAATAATTTAGCACAGAGAAGTTTCAACCAAAGAAAGAGCTAGATCTCAGGGAGGTATTTCATAGAAATATGAAAATCCAATGATAATTGTTGGTAATATATATCAAATCTTGATTCTAATACAACAAAGATAAAAAAGACAACAAAAAGAAGAGGGATAAAAAGGAATAATGTATGGTATGCTATAAAGGAAATTTTGGATGTAGATAAACGTATTCTTTACAAAGTACTTAACATCATTTACCACTTGAAAATACAAGACATTTTTGTTAGCATGTCGACGGAAGAAATGCTAGAGTGGAATCAAACATATATGGAATGAATGAAGTTTTATGAGGGATGATGTGTTTTTAAATGAGAAAATAAAAGGGTTTTTTCGCCTAAGTTTTTGACTCCTTGGATGTTTTTACTAAAATTGAATATAAAATTATATTCAAGCTAATGCTTTATAAAAAAATGTGAGTTTTGAGAATCGGATATAGTGGTGTTTTGAATAAATCTAAAACAAAGCTTGAATAGAGTAAAAACCGAAGTGTTTTCCAAGCTAACGGAAAGAGTGCCACTTTTCCATAGCTTCTCCGTAGTCATATGATTCCATGCGCTACTAAGGAAATTTATGCGATTTTTTTCTTTTGATGAGTTGGTTGATCAATAGTTCTGTGGACAGAGGTGTTTCTCCGTGGATTCTATTTCAGATCTTTCCCTCACAATTTCTTAAAAAGTAATTATTACTTTACCGACACAAATTCGAATTTTTTGTTAACACTGCATTTTTATTATTATTTTATTATAAATTATAAGAACTATTACATCGACAATTCCACAATGGACAAGTCTACCATCTTGTCCATGCCAAACGATTCTACCTTGTTCCGCGCCAAATTCAAAATTTAAATAAAATATTTGTTGGAAAATCACTTTTTAGAAATGGGAGTATTAGCTAAGACCCATGTTCTAAAACATGGCCATCTAGTGGGATGAATAATCCTTCACCAAAGTCTATCCAATGCAATTTTCTCCAATTCGGATAAACTACTGGTAAACCGGTTTTTCGGCTGCTTAGTTTAAAGGTTGAAAATTGTACTATTGATATCCGGAAAGCTCAAACGGACTCAACTAAAACAAGGGTCTTACGGAAAAATGTATTATTGATAAGAACTATTTCCAATGTAGTTGTTTCTTATCAGTGTTGATTGGAACTTTTAAAAAATGCGGGTCCTGTTATAAAAGTAAAATTATTTATACAAACATATACCAAAAATATTCTTTTGGTCAAATCCATGTTTAAAATCAGAAAATCCGAAACAATCATATCATTAAGATATGTTGATGTAATGATAGGTAACTCCTTTTCTTTCGTATACATTACTCCTAAACTCTTAAACATAATGTAATCTCATGAAAACAAAACATAAATCTCAAAATTTAAATAAATAAATAAACAAAAAATCAAATTATAGATAACGAGTTGAGAGTTTAGAAGACAATACCATCAAACAACTTTTCTTCTAGTCAAGAATATGGTCATTGTCAATCTCAATGTCATGGTCGTTGTCAACATATATGCGAATCCCCAGTCATCATCTAAATCACTTAATGGACAATCATCGATTAAATTATCATTGGGGAGTCTCAAAACTTTGAACCTCTCGGAACAACGCTTCTCGAGGTCCCATGTAAGTTTAACGTTTAAACAATGGCGTAAATCAAAGTGTTCCAAGTGAGGAAAACCGTCAAGTATAGCGTTTAACCCGATGCTAGTTAGTCTGTTTCCAAAAATATGGATGTGACGTAATTGGGGCATGCTCTTGGCAGTTTCTATGGCATCATCATTTTCAACAAAAACCCAAGCATTCCAATTTGTGGCTCATATCGCGAGAACATTACTATCCGTGTCTTTAGTTTTGGGCAAAAATGGCCTATAGCATTCCAATTTAGTTTTCTGTTTCAGCGTGAGACTTTGAACTCTTCAAACAATGGAAGTTTTGCGATTGCGTTCAAGAGTCCCTCGTTTGTTACTCGGTAGTGCATATCAAGTCCAAGATTTCTCAGATTACTTGATATGCAAATAATCACATGTAGAGTTATAACTTAATAGCAAAGAAAAACATCAATACTAAGAATTATCATGCACATAAGCATGCAACAAATATTAGAATCACAATGACTTTCAATTTTAAAATGAATGACCAAAGCATAACGTGTCATGATTAATGCTTTGTTCAAATTGTGACAGTTAGTACATAAGACATAAGGTCCTCTACTTCTACAACACAAACATATGAATGTTATTTTAAAATCCAAACTTTTGAACTATAAAACTTGTAAATTACGTTGAATTTCGTTTAAAATAAGTTTTAACCAAAAATATTCACTTTATTAATACTTCTTAAAAAAACAAACAAAATCCCTAAATTAAATTTGGTTCATATTCTTTTTTTTCACCGATTCTTTATATCGTGTTACCTCGCGTTAGGTACGAGATGAAAAAATTGTTTCATCCTTTTTGGTTATATGCATTCCGATTCTGAACTCAAAAAGAAGAACAATAGTGTTTCAGTTGTGGCAAGTCACCTACATAAATTTTGATTTTGTCATGATCGTAAAAAATTAAGAAAGTTGTGATGCTAATGGATAAATATTTATTTATATATGAACCTCCCCAAAAGAACTTCATATATGATTAGTTTTAAGAAGAAGAAATCAACCATATTATTTAGTAATCCAAACAAATTGGCGCCTCTTCGGTTCAACGTCATAGCCTCCTACATTACTCTCTAAGTAAATCCCATCAGGTTTGGAAATCCATGACCGTATTTGATAACATCGAGGATGGGTGGCTCCTCTGTATGCTCTCTATATTGTAAAAAAATACTCTATCATCTCACCTTTTCTTAAAGTACAACGTCATACTATTCTTTTGTATGGACTCTCAAAAAAGCGAAGTGTGTATTGATCATTGAATTTTACATCTTTGGCATTGGGAAACTCATTTATATTGGATGAACAATTGACTCTGAGAATGGTACCAGGAACAAGTTCATTCCGCACTTCTAAAACATTTCGAACGCATTGGGTCGACGAACCAAAACACAAAACAATAACCATGGTAAAAGCTATGAGTTGATTCATATTTTGGATCTAAAATATTTTCTGAAATAATATGAAGATAAAGACGTCAAATTGTAGTATTTATAGTTTCTTATATGGTAATAGAGTTTAAATACGAGAAAATTTCATTGTTATTTATATTTCACTTGAAATATTTTATTTAAATTTAGTGTTATTGTTTTTTTATTTACAATACCTTTATTAAAAGAGTACAAAATCTAGTGGTATTGTTTCTTGTATTTACAATCCTTTCACTAAAAGAGATATGAAATTTATTATTATTCAATTAAAGATTTAAAATAACCAATTAAATCTCAACATATCACAACTCTTTCTTTTTTTTGGTCAAAACATATCACAACTCTTAAACAACACATCACACATCTTTTTCTTTTTCGTATATCTCATCTCTATCTCTTTCTCCTTTTCAAGGTTTCAAGGTAAAAT
Organism: Arabis hirsuta; assembly: GCA_964056655.1. Lineage (NCBI taxonomy): Eukaryota > Viridiplantae > Streptophyta > Magnoliopsida > Brassicales > Brassicaceae > Arabis > Arabis hirsuta. The sequence continues at coordinate 8,566,714 of OZ053301.1, read as the reverse complement.
TATTCAATAACAATATTATCATCGGAGACTTTTTATATTAATAAAAAATCTTCATAAAGAATATGATTCAGATTTAGACATTATGTTATTGATGTTTGCGTGATATTCGGCGACAAATAACAAGAGAGGGACATGGTTATATACAAAAAGTTATGAAGAAAGATCCTATTCATTTTTTGCAATTATATTGTATGTATCATGATGTGTTTGCGTATTTATGTTAACTTATCATAACAACGTCATATTTGAAAAACACTTGATATATGTGACTCACATAGATGTTTACTACCTTATAAGTTGGTATGGGTAAAATAAAATTATTATTTGTTGACAAAAAGAAATATTCCTATTTCCATAGTTTATAATTCTAAAATTTATGTATTATTCTCAAGAAGTCTCTTATGCTCGTCTTCTTGATATATATTCTCTATTTCATGGCTAGCTATCCGAGCTACAGTTAAACTTTGTTCATTTTAAACTAATAAAAATAAAACACCACTTCTAAACATGTTAAAATTGCCATGTAGCCGATAACCGCATATCAATTAGAATATTATATCATGGCAATTGCAATATTATCACAAACCTTTTTTATTATAAATATCAACCCGTTGTTTTTTTATTTACTTCATTTTATGAACTTCGTGATTATCTTTATTAATGGTCTTAATTATAAGTATCATGTATATCTCTTCTCAAACATTAATGTATAGTATGCTATAAATGAAATTTTGTACTTAGATAAACATGTTTGTTATAAAGTACTTACCAAGATTTACAATTTGGAAATACAAGACATTTTCGTTACCATGTCGATAGAAGAAAGAATAGAGTGGAATCAAACATATATGTAATAAATGTAGTTTTATGAGCTTTTATCTCTTTTTTTTTTTGGGTTTGTTAGTTTTTAGAGAATTTTTTAAAAATACCACTTTTTTTGGACAACAACTTATATTGAAACTTAAATAGGGGCTACAACACGAGGAAACCGGAATTTTTTTGCCAAAGAAACCGCATCTCGAAAGTTTGAAATTAAAGCATAAACAAAATACAAAGCATAAACTTGATAGAATAAACGGTTAAAAACATAGGTCATAACCGGTTGCTCTCGGATCCGCTTGGATACCGAAGAAGGCGATAGTTCTTCTTCCAATAAAGGCAAGTGAACACATCTATTAGCTCTTGATGCCGTCAAGGTCGAGCGTTTTGAAACAATCTCCATATAGGAGGAAGTTGTTGGGATGAATCTCTCCGAACTGGAGGAATGTGATGAGGGTGATCTCTCCAAAAAGGAGGAAGTTTGCTGTAGTGATCTCTCGATAAGCGCGGAAGGTCTCTCCTTAAAGGAGGAAGGTTTCTCCATGAAGGAGTAAGGTCTCTCCACAAGGGAGGAAGGTCTCTCCATGAAGGAGGAAAGAGTCGGAGATCCACCGGTAGAGGCATAGGGAAGAATACCCAATGAAACATCGATGAAACAAAAGTGTGAAAGTGATCTCTCTTTGAAAGAGTAAATTGAGCGAGACATATTTAAGAAAGCGTGGGTTTTGTGACCTGAAATATTACTGGGCCAACACATGTTGAAAATCTTGATGGGCCTTAGATGGGCTATTGACACGTCCAGGCCCAGACAGAAAATGATGGCATCCATACTAGGGTTTACTGACGCCAGCGACGAGGTGCCTGAGATGACGGCCGAGTGACAGATCGTTGACGGAAATGTTGGCCACAGAAGCGGGGCATATGTTTTTTTCCTTCGAGCGAGAGCTGATGCGGCTTCAAGAGGGAGACCGGTCATGCCCTCGACAAGCTCATTGCGGGTGACTTGCGGGATGGTGAGGGGCCTCACACCGGAGTCCAAAATAGATCTGATCCTTTGTGGGTTCACCGAAGAAAGAGCAAATGAATAGGGCAGTAGTTTTACCCGATAGATTGAACCGACAGGAGACAAGGCGGATGGATTGATCCGGGAGAGGGTCGGTGGCCTATAGGAATCCAGCAAATCAGGTGGGTCCGCTGGTTCCGGTGGTTTCGAAGGGTTCACGCCTTTCACATATATTAACGTCGTCGGATCTGGTGGCTCAGGGGGAGAGAGATTCTTACGACAGATAACTGATCTCAACATCACAAGGAGATGGGGAAAGCCTAGACCGGAAAGGTTCTTTACTGTTCGAGAGGTAGAAGATGTAAATACTGACCGGGAATAGCGCAGGACGGCGGCAGTGGCTTCACGGGAACAGTTCGATGATCGCGCTGGTGGATAGTCGGAGTCGGAAGGCCATTCTTAGATGAAGAAATGTTATAATGCGGCTTTCCATTTATTATAAATACCACTTTTCATATGCCTTTTTTTTTAAATGCCATCATTTTGATTTTTGTTTTTTCAAAAATGCCACTAATCTTATATCATTTACTAAAAATATCATTTATATTTGGATTAACTATGTTATGTTAGGGTTTAGGGTTTGTTAAGGTCAACAACTTTTTTAAATGTTAAAAAATTTAAGGTTTAAAATTTGAAAAATTCTTAGTTAATTCGTGGCATTTTTGGAAATTCATAATCCATAATGGCATTTTTACAAAATTATATTTCATAAGTGGCGTTATTAAAATTTCCTCTATTTTTTATTAATTTTTATTTCTTGTTTTTATTAGATCTCAAACTTTGAGCTTTATATGTTTTACATGAAAAAATAAATTTGAGCTTTATTCTGATTTTTATAATTTTTTCGTTTGGTTTTTCATTTTCATTCTGAATTAAAATGAGAAAAAGTGTTTAGAGTTAATAGTAAAATTATAATTAAAGAGAAATAACCGAAGTTTTCTTAGGTGGGAGATAAAGTTAGAATTTTAGAGAAATAACTATCTCCATAATATCTTCTATGAGCATCTTGATGTCGATGTGAGAATCTCAGGAGTTGAGAAGGCCTATTAAAGTTAGACGGTCAGATTTTACTGTGATAAAAGAACTCCCAAAATCTATATATGGCATAGATCAAGGCAGCTTTCGTTGCAATAGTCTCGATAACGTCGCCACATGAGGCTGATGAGAATAGAAGAATTCTCCATGGAAGAATGAGTCCATCCCATACCGTAGTTCAAAGAGACAAAATTTGATACAACGTTTCAAACAAAGCCCGAATCAATATCGAAGCTTTGAGGGTCCGATGCTAGAGAATGTATACTACAATAGTAGGAGAAACTTGAACCTTATGTCACATTGTAGCTTCTCCAATAGATTTTCGCCTTCTTCTTTAAGACTTCTTTTTTAGTTCACAAAGGAAGGTGGGTGATAAAGTTCTTGGAATGAAGTTCGGCATTTGCATGTTATCAGTTCTGCATGAAATAAGACAAATTATGAGGTACTAATAGTTTTAAAGAAACTAATAATTTTAAGGATTAATTACTAAAATAACATTGGAAAGTAGGGTAATTATATAAAACAATTTTTTAAGAGCATCATTATCCATGATACCATGTGAGTATCATTAACATTAATTTAATATTAATAACATTATAAACAAGTGATAATCCTTCGTAAACTTATTTTTTAGGATGATTTCTTTCTTGTTTAGGAGAGTGTTTAGGAAATCATTCCTAACCAAGTGAAAATACTTCATAAACTTATTTTTAAGATGGTTTCCTACTTGTTTAGGAAGACGTTTAGGAAAGCCTTCCTAAACAAGTGAAATTTTTTCCTAAACTTATTTTTTATGATGATTTCATACTTGTTTAAAAATGTCTTCTTAAACAAGTAAAAATCCTTCCTAAAATTATTTTTAAGAAGGTTTTCTACTTGTTTAAGAAGGTCCTAAACAAATGAAAATCTTTTCTAAACTTATTTTTAAGATGGTTTCAAATTTATTTATATGTTTCCTACTTGTTTAGGAAGGTGTTTAGGAAGACCTTGCTAATAAATAAAAATATTTCCTAAACTTATTTTTTAGGATGGTTTCTACTTGTTTAGGAAGGTATTTAGAAAGGTCTTTCTAAACAAGTGAAAATACTTCCTAAACTTATTTTTCAAATGGTTTCCTACTTGTTTAGGAAATGTTTAGGAAAACCTTCTTAAACAAGTGAAAATTCTTCCTAAACTTGTTGTTTATAATGGTTTCATACTTGTTTAAGAATGTATTTCTAAACAAGTAAAAAACCTTTCTAAATTTATTTTTAGGAAAGTTTTCTACTTGTATAGGAAGGTGTTTCGGAAGGCCTTCCTAAACAAGTGAAAATCCTTCCTAAACTTATTGTTAAGATGGTTTCAAATTTGTTTAGGAATGTTTACTACTTGTTTAGGAAGGTGTTTAGGAAGACCTTCATAAACAAGTGAAAATCCTTCATAAACTTATTATTTACAATGGTTCCCATTTGTTTAGGAAAGTGTTTAGGAAGAACTTCATAAACAAGTGAAAATACTTCTTAAACTTAGTTTTAATATGGTTTTCTATTTATTTAGGAAGGTGTTTAGGAAGGTCTTCCTAAACAAGTGAAAATCATTCCTAAACTTATTTTTAGGATGGTTTCCCTCATTTTTAAGAAGTTGTTTAGGAAAGCCTTCCTAAACAAGTGTAAATACTTCATAAACTTATTTTTAAGATGGTTTCCTACTTGTTTAGGAAAGTGTTTAGGAATGTCTTTCTAAATAAGTGAAAATCCTTCTTTAACTTATTTTTTATGATGGTTTCAAACTTGTTTAAGAAGATCTTCCTAAACTTATTTTTAGGAAGGTTTCCTACTTGTTTATGAAGATGTTTAGGAAGACATTTATAAACAAGTGAAAATCCTTCCTAAACTTATTTTTAAGATGATTTCAAATTTGTTTAGGAAAGTTTCCTATTTGTTTAGTAACATTTTTAGGAATGTCTTCCTAAACAAGTGAAAATACTTTCTAAACTTATTTTTAAGATGGTATCCTACTTGTTTATGAAGGTGTTTAGGAATGTCTTCCTAAACAAGTGAAAATTCTTCCTAAACTTATTTTTATGCTGATTTCATACTTGTTTAAGAAGACCTTCCTAAATAAGTGAAAATCTTTCCTAAATTTATTTTCAGGAAGGTGTTTAGGAAGACATTCCTAAACAAGTAAAAATCCTTTCTAAACTTATTTTTTAGGATGGTTCCTACTAGTTTTTTTAATCGACGATTATATTTTGCCTCATGCTGAAGATCTCCTGCAAACCTGCCTCCATTAATCTGCATCAATATTAATAAATCGCATCTTCTAGGGTTCGAACCCCAAATCTCCTGGTGTAAAAACATTAATGAACCCTTAAACGAACCATTGAACCAAAAGAGCTTCCACTGTTTCTACTTGTTTAGGAAGGTGTTTTTAAGATAGTTTCCTTTTTAAATAATTTAAAAAAAACCAACAAATGTAATACCTAATATACTTTAAATCTAGTCGAGTTGATTTAAACTTATACATTGAATAACACACTCATATGGATATTTGTTAAATGTTTGAAAAAACTATGTAAGATCTTTTTCGAATAAGTTTTTTTATTTAAAATGTGTTTATGGTGATAAGAATTGAATCAGTTCTGATCTTGACAACTAGGGATTTGTATAAACAATAATTAAAAAAAGTTGACCACTTTAGTTTTAAAAATAAATAAAAAAGATTAGATAAACAAAGATATATCAACAAGGAAGTGACCAAATCATGTATTGGTAATGTGTAACATGTTCTTACAACATCTCAATTTATAGATAAACAAAGAAATATGTATACACTTAAAATTAGAAAATTGATTCATACGTAGGGTCCAAGACTAAACAATATAGGAGAGAAATCCAAATGCCATTTTCTCACTATTGAATTAGCCTAATAACTATTAAGATTAAACTTGAAAATTTCTTGAATATTATCTTAAAGATTAAAATATACCACAGTTATTCGCAATCAAAGTCTCTTCTCTCTACGAACAACTCCATTTTTTTTACGACTTTTAGGACCAATAAATTTCAAATAGTCACACCGTTCAACAAAACAAACTGGGGTGAATTCCGAATTAACAGAAAGTATGGGGATCAAAACCAAAAATTAAAGACTGAGTCAGATTTGTAAAAAGTCAAAGCCACCACCACCTTCCTCTAGTGTCTGTATCTAAACATAACGACGAAGACAAAGAAGAAGAGAATCAATCTCAATTATATATAAAAAAAATTCAATAATCAATCACTCAGATTGAAAATCTTCTCTTCTCTTCTTCAATGTTGTTTCTCTTTTAGATCTTTGAGAAGAAGAAAGGAAAAAAAAAAAGAGAGTCAAAATCCATGGCGCCTAAATCGAAGCAGCATCTTCGTTACCAACCTCGAAAATCATCATCGCGATCGATTCAAGCTTTCACTGTACTTATCCTTTTACTCGTAGTGATTCTGATTCTTCTCGGTCTCGGGATCTTATCACTTCCTAATGCGAATAGAAACTCTTCCAAGCCCAATGATTTGACCAACATTGTACGGAAGAGCGAAGAGAGGTAAAACGATCGATCTGGGTTTTTGTTTATTTGTTTGGTTTTGGGAATTGTAAGTGATTTCTGAAAATGGGTTTTTGTGAAAATTCGCTCTTTAGTTATGGAGATGATGAAGGAAACAACGAGCGTTGGGTTGAAGTGATTTCGTGGGAGCCTAGAGCTGTTGTTTATCACAATTTCTTGGTAATTTTCTCTAATGATGTTGCTTGATTTTGTATTTCTTGTTAGACAAGATAAACAAATTTGGAGCTTGTTGTTGCTAAGTTTTGATCGATAGGAGTTGACTTTGTTGTCATGTAGAGGTTTGGGTTTTGATTTCACTGAATCTTCGATTGAAGAACAATGGAAATGTTGTTCAGTGAGTTGTTTCAATGGGAGTGCATGAGATGTGGATCTTGAGCTTTTCTATTCATTTTTGTTTCTTTAGACCAATGAAGAATGTGAGCACTTGATCCACCTTGCGAAACCGAGCATGGTTAAGTCAGAAGTGGTTGATGAGAAAACTGGTGGAAGCAAAGATAGCAGGTTTGTATCCAACTCTTTCCTTTTGGCCAATCCCTTTTGAACTTAGGAAGGTTTGATGTTTGTTAATTTGCGAATACGGTCCTTGTGTAGAGTAAGGACAAGCTCAGGAACTTTTCTTAGAAGAGGACAGGACGAAGTTGTCGAGAGGATTGAGAAAAGGATTTCAGATTTCACCTTCATTCCTGTAGGTAAGTGCCATTTTGTGCTTTAGTTATCCAATACTTTGATGCGCACAAGGAAGTGTTTAAGATCACCGGTTGCAGTTACTCTTGATATATATATGCTTTGGAAAACCCTTTGTGAGCTTGTGGATCACGCTTTTGTTTGTAGAAAATGGAGAAGGTCTTCAAGTTCTTCACTATCAAGTTGGGCAGAAGTATGAACCTCACTATGACTATTTCTTAGATGAGTTCAACACTAAAAACGGAGGACAGCGAATAGCTACCGTACTTATGTACCTGTACGTAACTCAAAAGAATCTCACTTTTTCTTAAATAATTTTATTTTTATGTGTTCTAATCTTGTTTCTTTCCTTTGTTTCACACAATACTTTAGGTCGGAAGTTGATGATGGTGGCGAGACTGTGTTCCCTGCGGCAAAAGGAAACATTAGTGCAGTCCCATGGTGGAACGAGCTCTCAAAATGTGGTAAAGAAGGTCTCTCTGTTCTACCAAAGAAACGAGATGCTTTACTTTTCTGGAACATGAGACCTGATGCCTCTCTAGACCCTTCAAGCTTGCACGGTAAGGACTGATCATTCAAAAACCGAAAAACTCTCTTTTGCTTTCTCTTAGAGACAGTAATATCAGTCTCTAAACTTCAATATCCTCTGCTTTGATATTTCAGGTGGGTGTCCAGTGGTGAAAGGAAACAAATGGTCATCCACGAAATGGTTCCATGTCCACGAGTTCAAGGTTTAAGAGAAACCAAACAAAATTTGAGGAGGTAATGTCCTTAAATGTTGAATTTATCTATCAATAACATATTCAAGATTGCCTCAAGTCTTTATCTTCAACCTCGAATTCCCTTTTATCTATCTTTAGGTTTATTGGAGACACGAAAGCGAAATTGATGTGGATACGGGTTTAACAGATGTATTGTTGTATTTCCCTTTTGAAGTGAGAGATCCTTAGGAACTTGGAGGCTGTTTTTTCATGAGGGATATTTGAACTTCTCTACTTTTTTTTTGTTCTTTTAGACTATTTGAATTTTTGTAACTTTAAGTACTCAATACAACCATGCATTTTCCGTTTACATTCGCAATTATACTTTTCATATGTTTATTTAGCAAACTATTTACAGCGGAAACCTCCATAACACTAGAATTGCCATTTTTAGAACTAGAATAGTCGTAATACCATGGAATTAATGTCACATGCATCAAAACCAAAAATCCTTAAAAAAGAGCGGGTGGAAAAGGCGATAACAAGTGCGATAACTACAGTTTTTGTCGGAAATCAATTATTCGTGTGATGATGGCGGTTCCGCCGCCGGTGACTCCGGTGGTAGTGTCCGAAACAGAGAACAACACAGACAAGCTAATCGAAACTCCACCGGAGGCTGTACAGAAAACTTCATGGGCTAGAATTGTCAACAACAAACCATCTCTTCGACGACACACATTTCAAAACTCGACGGCCACTGGTGTTGTTGCAGTACCGGCGGCAGTTCTGCAAGATGTCCCTCTGTGGGAAGATCTCCTGGTTGGACAATTTCTTACGGCGGCTCCTCACGTAGCGAAGATCCACGTTATCGTGAACAAGATCTGGCCACTGGGGACAAATCAATTAAGATTGATGTTTATGTGGTGAGTGATAAGATGGTTAAATTCAGAATCAAAGATGCAGCAACTAGATCGCATGTTCTACGACGAGGAATGTGGAACATAGCCGACGTTCCTATGCTGGTCTCGAAATGGACACCTATCTTGGAGGAGGCTCAGCCCGCGATCTCAGTGATGCCGTTATGGGTCACGATTAAGAACGTTCCTCACTCCATGTTTTCATGGGATGGAATTGGGTTTTTGGCAAGCGCAACAGGGGAACCAAAGAGGCTCCATCCGGAGACCGAAACTTGTAAAAACTTCGATGAAGCGAAGGTGTTTGTGGAGGTTGACTTGAAGAAAGAACTTCCAAAAGAATTCAAATTCGAAATCGAAACTGGTAAGGAAGAGGTGGTTGAGTTTGTATATCCCTGGTTACCGCCACGATGCTCCAAATGTGGAAAATGGGGGCACTTCGAAGAAGGATGTAAGGTAACATCAACGATAACAATTCTGAAAAGAGGAGATAAAAGCCCGATAGCAGTTTCTCAATCACCGGAAAAGACCTTGACACAAGTTACAACTCAAGCTGGGCTTGTTGAAGGACAACACGTCACAACTTCTTCGGTGGTGGTAGAGCCTGAAATGGTGCTCTCTCCGATGGGATAACAGAGAGAAGTGGAGGAGACAGGGGAGGCAGGTGAGTCGGACAAATGCTTGACCGATTTAGCTTCTAAAATTTTGGGCTGTCCTTTGGATCAATTTGCTCCGGTTGAATTGAGCACATAAGAAGGCTCTTTAACTGGAAAACAAAGTGAGGCAAGTGCGAGCTGGACAGAGATCTCCCCCAACAAGGCAAGCAGACCAAAGGATCAAAGTTGCGCTTCTCCATTAACCTCCACTCCGTCACGTTTCTCTGTCCTTGCAGATGTTGAGCATACGGAGGAGGGTGTGATTGGAGATGATGAGAGCAGAGAGGAGGGAGAGATACGAGAAGAGGTTTGTGCGACTGACCAAGAAACAGAGACAGAAACAGAGGAGGACAGGACGGGCTCCGTCGCAAAAACTGAGGGGGCTGCGTTGCGTCACGAAACAGGGCAACGTTCATCACTAAAGCGTGCTTCCAAAACGAATCATAAAGTGCTTGTTGAGCACAAACTTCGGAAGAAAACAAAATCAAAATCTCAAATACCACGGACATCAACAAAGACTAAGTAATGTCGGGTTTCTTTTGGAATGTGCGCGGCTTCAACAAAAAGTCTAAACATTCCATTATGCGACAGTGGATTCAGAAATAAACGTTTCAATTTGGAGGTATCATGGAAACTAGAGTGAAAGAGAAAAAGGCTCAAAACATCGTGGATTCAGTTTTCAACGGTTGGTCATTCATGTCCAATTATGAACACAACCGTCTTGGTCGAATTTGGATTGTCTGGAAAGATAGCGTGAGGCTGACGCCAATCTACAAAACGGATCAACTCATAACCGTCTCGGTTATGTTAGAAGGGGAAACGGAAGAGTTCTTATGTACATTCGTTTATGCCTCCAACTCCATGGAGGAGAGAAAGTTTTATGGGAAGACCTTCGTAATCATCAAAACTCGCCAATGTTCCGGAACAAGGCGTGGATGATAGGTGGGGATTTTAACGAAATTCTACATGTTAATGAACACTCCAATGCAGCTTCATACATGTCTTCTGGCATGCTGGACTTTCGGGAATTAGTTACCTACTGCTCAATGACTGATTTGGGGTATCAAGGATCACGACTTACATGGTGTAATAAACAACAAAATGGCCTCATTTGTAAAAAGCTTGATCGACTTCTGGTGAGCAAAAATTGGATGGATCGGTTTGAGGAATCATACTGCATCTTTGAATCCGGGGGCTGTTCGGACCATACAAGAAATCGTTTCTATTTGGGAGCACAACTACAAGGGAAAAGGAGACCTTTCAAGTTTGTGAACGTTTTAACAACGCTACCACAATTTGATCCTGTTATGCGTGAGTTTTGGGAGGATACGGAACCGTTGTTTGTCTCTACAACAACAATGTATCGGTTCACAAAGAAGCTAAAAGCAGCAAAACCAATGATCCGGGAGCTAAGTAAAGACAAGTTGGGGAACCTAACAAAACGCACAAAGGAGGCTTACGAGGATTTGTGTTTAAAGCAAACTCATACATTGGACAATCCGACACAACAAAACATTGAGGAGGAATCAAGTGCTTATGAGAAGTGGGAACATCTCTCCACATTGGAAGAAAGTTACCTAAAACAAAAGTCAAAACTACATTGGCTTACGGTGGGGGATAAGAACAACTCATACTTTCACAATTCCATAAAGGTGAGGCGAATGCAAAACTCTATAAGGGAAATTACAAGAGCAACGGGAGAGATTTTAAACACTGCTGCAGATATAAAGAAGGAAGCATCTGAGTTCTTCAACACCTTTATGAATAATACGCCGGATGATTATCATGGTATTGGAACCAATGACATTCGAGCTTTGATGCAAAGCTACTGCTCCGAGAATGACAGTGCAACACTTACAAGAGAAGTTACGGATGAGGAGATCCGTAGTGTTCTATTCTCTATGCCCAATGGAAAATCCCCGGGACCAGATGGTTATACAAGTGAATTCTTCAAGGCTTCGTGGACTATTATTGGAAAGGATTTCTTGGCAGCGATCAAATCTTTCTTTGAAAAGGGGTTCCTACCCAAGGGTGTAAACTCAACAATATTGGTGCTCATTCCAAAGGGTGACGAGGTAAAGGAGATGAAAGATTATCGACCAATATCATGCTGCAATGTCATATACAAGGTGATCTCCAAAATACTCGCTAATCGTTTAAAAGTTTTACTTCCGGGAATGATAAGTGCAAATCAATCAGCCTTCGTGGAGAATCGTTTATTATTGGAAAACATTTTACTAGCCTCAGAGTTGGTCAAGGACTACCACAACCCAACGATATCATCGAGATGTGCAATTCAAATAGATATAGCAAAAGCTTTTGACTCGGTGCAATGGGATTTTGTTTTGAATACTTTGCAAGCTCTAAACTTCCCGGAAAAATTTATCCATTGGGTACGACTATGTATCACAACGGCTTCCTTTTCGGTTCAAGTGAATGGCGAGTTAGTTGGGCACTTTGGGAGCTCAAGGGGTTTACGGCAGGGCTGTGCACTCTCCCCATACCTGTTCGTGATTTGTATGGAGGTCTTGACAAAAATGATTGATAAAGCCGCAATGGAGAGACGAATAGGCTATCACCCCAAGTGTAAAAACGTCAAACTTACACATCTTTGTTTTGCAGATGACTTAATGGTTTTCATTGATGGAACAAAGCGGTCCATTGGAGAAACAATCAAGATACTATATGAATTCGCCGCTTACTCGGGACTGAAAATCAGCTTGCAAAAATCAACAATGTTCATCGCAGGAGTATCGGCCATAAACAGAGACGAGATCATGTCGCATTTTCATCTAAGAAGTGGGAACTTACCGGTGCGGTATCTAAGGTTGCCACTTCTCTCCAAACGGATGACTAATGCTGACTTTGAACCACTCATTGACAAAGTACGATCACGAATGAGCTCTTGGACATCAAGATATTTTCATATGCGAGAAGACAACAACTCCTACAATCGGTTATATGAGGAATCATTAACTTTTGGATCCAAGCTTTTAGACTACCAACACGATGTACGAAGAAGATTGAGAGTTTGTGTGCAGCGTTCTTGTGGTCGGGTCCAACCTTAAACACGAAAAAATCAAAGTTGGCTTGGAGTGAGTTATGCAAACCGAAAAACGAAGGCGGGTTGGGCTTTAAATCACTTAAGGAGGCAAACATAGTGAGTAGCTTGAAACTCATTTGGAGCGTGGCAAGTAACAAAGACTCTCTATGGGTTAAGTGGGTTAAGAAAATGCTACTACGTGATGGTTCAATGTGGGCAATAAACGATAACACATCCACCGGATCATGGATATGGAGGAAGTTACTAAAACTTCGAAACCGCGCAAGCACATTCATTCGAGTCAAAGTGAATAACGGAAAGAATACTTCCTTTTGGTATGACAATTGGTCTCATTTGGGAAATATTTTCGATGTAACAGGTTCGAGAGGATCAATTGACATGGGAATCACAAAACAAGCGACCATGGAGGAGGTCATGCAATCACATACTCAACGAAGGCATAGAAAGGAGGTTTTGAACAAGATTGAGGAAGCGATTATCATGGCTAGGAATGACAGGTCAGAGGACGAGGATAAGGCATTATGGAGGGGAGGTGCAGACAAATTCAAGGCGGAATTCAACTCAAAGGAAACATGGTCACAAATCAGAACAACAAGTCCAACAAAAGATTGGTACATCGGTGTGTGGTTTACCCACGCAACACCAAAGTACTCGTTTTTTGCGTGGCTTGCGATACTCAACAGATTATCAACAGGTGATCGAACAAAAAAATGGGCGGGAAACACGACTTGTGCTCTATGCAACAATACCGTGGAAACTCGAAACTATCTCTTTTTCAGGTGCAGTTTTTCATCGGCGATTTGGAAAACACTCACACAACGTCTATTAGGCAACCGATACACAACATCATGGACGGAGCTGGTGAATCTCCTTACGGGACAACACCAGAGCAATATCCGAGAATTTGTGTTCCGGTACACTTTTCAAACAGCGATCTACCACATATGGAGAGAACGAAATGGAAGGAGACATAGCGACAAGCCACTGACATCGCAGCAAATTGCAAAATTTGTGGACAAAACTATTCGAAATCGACTGAGCTCACTACGGAGAACGGGAGATGGACGATATAGCGATGGCCTAATGGTATGGTTTGGAATGAGAACGAAGACGTCATGAGCGACACATACTGCAAACTTTTCTAAAAATTTCAAAACTTTTCGATTTCTGATAACATCATTGTAACAAATGTTGGTTTTTTGTTTGAATAAAAATTTAACATTCATACAACAAATTTCCGTCTCCATAAAAAATCAGAATATCAAACTCATGAATGAAAACAAAAGACAGGAGAAGATATGAATCATTACATTCTTCTGAAAATAGTTAGATGAAGAAATCAAAACGCAAAAAAATAAACAAAATTTTTACTTGGGAAATAGAATCCACCAATGCTTCATAGAAATCCAAATTTTTCACCACTAAATGGGCAAGAGCGAATAGATTTTTGGAAAATTTACAATCATAATTTAGCCAACAATGATAAAATCTACATTGTCTAAAAAATCCAAAATTCTTTAAACAAATCAAGAATTATTAGAACATGTACAATAGTAAAAATATAATTAATTTTAAACTAATAGAATGGCTTTTTTTTTTATCACTGTTGTGTTTAGAGTGAATTATAAAATTAGAATCATGACTAACAAAATGTTCAACAGAAAAAATATATAGAGTTAAAGACATAAATATATATATGCCAAATGATTTCTTTATTTTTTGAAATATCGCAAACTAGTGAAGTAACCATAAAGTGGTTATATCGAATAAACGCAACCTTTGGAAAAAACCGTAAAACAGTTATATAAAAAAATGTAACCTTTGTAAATAACCATAAAACGGTTATTTTTGAAAGAACGGAAGTATAAAGCGGATATATCGAAAAGACGAAATACTCATAAATAACCTTAAAATGATTATCATAATTCACAACTCTTGACGAAATGGTCATATTCGAAAAAACGCAACTTTTAACAATAACTACTAATCTGTTTTTTTTATGAAAAGTCACAATCCTCATAATAACCATAAGACGGTTATCGAAATTCACAACTCTTGATGAAATGGTTATATCGAAAAGATGCAACTCTTGAAAATTACTATTAAATGGTTTTTTTACGAAAAATCAAACCTAAAAATATTTATTTTCTTAATATTGCTATTATATTTGGGGAACCACCGAAATATGTTATATATAGATATTTAGAAAAAAATAAAAATAAATTGCTATTATTCCCCATTATATATAGATATTTTAAAAAATAATTTATTTTACGAAAGTTTGTTAAAACCTAATCATTATGTTTGGTATGTGAAAGAAAAAAAAGAAGGCTACATTTAACCATTTCACAAAATACTATTTACATTTACAAATGGTTTAGTCAACATGTCAATTATCCACTGGTTTATTTTATCCGGTTACGCGGCCTATGCGAATATTAGCGGCCATATAAAAAATAAAAGAAAAAATCATAATTTTCCTTTAAAAATTAAATCTATTAGTTATATTTATTTTTAAAATAAGTTTAGACATTATATCTTTTATATATATATGCTTTTTTTTTTATCTTTTAAATCATTTTCATTCAATAGAAGAAACATGATCATAATGTAAGATTGATACAAGGTACATATGAATAAATAAAAAAGGTCGACATTTCTTTTGTTATTCGATCCGCCGCTTGGTTGCTATTGCGAGATATCCAAACCACCTCCGACTGGGAGAACTTTGATTGCCATAATCTGATATCGAGAATCCAGTTATATAATGCAAAGTTTGAGACAAGTCCATTGACTAATCGTGTAACCATTTGATTATCTCCTTCGAAAATCACCCGTTGCATTGCCATGGAGAGTGCTTGTAGTTCGGCTTCAAGTGCAGATTCGCAAACTACACCTATACTATACCCTGCTTCTAAATAAAATCCTTGCGAATCACGTAAAATCCAAGCCATACCTGAAGGAGAGCCATCATTCTGAAATCGACAATCATAATTGCATTTGATGTACTCAGGTTTTGGTCTTTTCCAACAAGACAGGTTGAAAGAAGTCTGGGGATGTATGGATCGAACTTGGTGAGACATAGATTGACAACATGTGATCCATTCTTGTGCCTCTTTTTCAGCTTTCATTAAATCAAGAACTAGTCTGTTTTTGATAAAGCATGAGATTTCGACTCTTCCAAAGGATCCATAATGGAAGCTGACGCATCAAATCCGACCTCTGATGATTATTATAGTTGTCGATGATGACTTGAAATTTATCTTCAACAGGGATGGTTGGATCCAACAGGTTCAGATTCAGGGTTTGAGCTTCTCTCCAAATTGCTTGGGCATATTGACATCGAAAGAAGAGATGATCTATCGTTTTGTCATCAGAGCAACATTTTTTACATTGGGAATCTTGCGTTATTCCTCGATATTTGAGAATCGTACCTACTGCGATCGCGTTAGAAAGGATCCGCCAAAGGAAATGTCTGAGTTTTGGTGCCGTATTCAGTTTCCAAATAGCTGAAGTAATTCATCAACTTTTTGGAGGTTTGTGTCGACACCAGTTCGTAATTGAGGACTTCGTGGAGGATGTGAGGACAGCCAACGATCTGAAAAAAATATTAACGTCATTCCCGTTTCCAACCAAGCATCGAAGTCCTTGTTTCACTAATTGTCGACCTTCTGATAAAGATTTCCATATGAATGAGGGTCGATATCCAACCCCTGCTTCCATAATATTAGAATGTGGAAAATATTTTCCTTTGAGAAGTCTTGATACCAGGCTACTTGGATTGTAAAGTAATCGCCACACTTGCTTCCCCAACAAAGCGATATTAAAATTCTCAATATCGCGAAAACCAAGTCCCCCTTCTCTCTTAGGCAGGCTCATTCTTTTCTAAGAAACCCAATGCATTGATCGCTTACCGGATCCTTTACTCCACCAATATTCAGCAATTACACGATTGAGATCATCACAAATACCTTTCGGTAATTTGAAACAACTCATAGTGTATTTCAAGAGTATTTCTTTCCCTGCATCGGATAAGAAACGATGAGACCAGCTCTGAGTTCGTGCCTTCACCTTGTCAACAACATATTGAAACACTTCTTTTTTCTTTCGGCCAATATGTTCGGGAAGACCCAAATATTTTCCATATCCGCCATCATTATTTATATTAAGAATTTGACAGAGTCTTGTTTTCACATCATCTTTCACCTTTGCTCCAAAAGAGATGGCTGACTTTTGTAGATCAACCGTTTGACCCGAAACTGTCTCATAATCCGCAAGTAGCTTCATAATTGTTTTGCAAGATTTCGGATGTGCATGACAGAAAAAGAGAGCATCATCAGCAAATAACAAGTGATTGATACTTGGCCCCGTGTCACTTATCTTCATTCCTTTGAGTTGGCCCGATATAGTAGCTTGCGTGAATAAATGGGTTAAGACCTCAGCACACAGAATGAAGATATATGGCGATAAAGGATCACCTTGACGAATACCACTTTGTGGCTTGATCATACCGTAAGGAACTCGGGAGAGAACGAGACTGTTTCGATGCACATCATGATCCATTTTATCCATGTATCATTAAAACCCATGTTGACCATTGTATCTCTAATGAATTGCCATTCCATCCGATCGTAAGCTTTCAAAATATCAGTTTTGGCGGTCATGTAGGACTTTGCCCATCTTTTTCGATGCTTTAAGGAGTGTAACATCTCATGGGCTATAATGACATTGTCCATTATATTCCTCCCTGGAATGAATGCAGCATGTGTTTCACTAAAAATATCCAGTAATATCTTCTTTAGCCTTCCAACCAAAATCTTTGAAATGATCTTGTAACTGACATTGCCAAAAGCTATCGGCCGAAAATCACTCATAGACTTAGGCACATCCGGTTTTGGTATCAGACATATATAAGTATGATTTGTAGCTCCTTGGAATTCTCCAGTTCTGAAAACCCTTTCCACTTCTATCATGATCTCATGTTTAATCTCCGGCCAAAACTGTTGATAAAAAGTACCGGTAAGACCATCTGGTCCCGGAGCTTTATCCTATCCAATTGCAAAGATTGCATCACGTACTTCTTCTTTTGTAATAGATTTGGTGAGTTCATCATTCATGGAATCTGTAACGCTCGGTCGAAAACCATCAAACACTCCCATGTAATTAACTGATGCACTTCTTGTAGTCTTAAACAGAGTTGTGAAGTACTGTATAGCTGTATGGCCAATGTCACAATCACCTCTTTGTACAATCCTTTGTTCATCTTCAATTGCTAACAATCGATTTCTAGCAAGTCTCTGTTTCGCACAGGCATAGAAAAACTTTGTGTTACGATCTCCAAATTGAAGCCAGTTGTTTCTGCTCTTCCACTTCCAATATTTCTCTTCATCCAAATACGCCTGTTGAAGCTCATCACGGATCCTTCCTATGTTGACTGTATCAAGTCTTCCAAGTGTAATACATTGATCAAGATGTTTCTGAAGTTCGGACAACCACAAATTTACGAACGAAACAAATTTAAATTTAATTTCCGCTAAAAACGAAGCATATCACAAACATTTAAATTTGAAACATTGGTTCTCTAATCTGCTTCAAAGAGGTAAATATAGTATACATCTATTTGACTATTTGTATTTAGGTATAGATAAGTGGATCAATATAAACTGTAAATGGTATTGATTTATCTTTAAAAAAATTAGAAGCTTTATTTATCAAACTAATTATCAAAACATTTAAATTAATGAAATTAGTAAAATAAAATTTGAAGTAATATTGCAACTTTTGAGTTGTTATAAAATATTTAAATGCATCGTAAATCTAATCATATATCCAAATTTTAACGGATAACTTTATAACACAAACGTCCGGAAAATGGAGTGGATCACATCAATTGTTTCGTAGCCATCCCTTTTAAAAGATTGGCAAGCGATGCTTATGTGATCCACATTAGCTGAAAATGTACCTGAAGCAATGGACCCTTAAGCAGCGGAGCTTTAGAAACCCAATCACGAGTTCGTGTCCCATACTCCTCAAAACTCTTGCAAATTTGTAAGAATGCAATGATATATCATGGTTTTGATATGTTCACATAATGCATAACCAACTCAAAATCAGACCACCATGTACTTCTCCATAAACATTCGCAGCCTCCCAAATTCATCAACGACTTCTCAACATAATCCGCTAGTCCTCATTGCTGGGTCTCGTCCCAGATCTCAATGCCAAGAACCTTCTAGACTCATTCCCATATATACCATGACAAATCAACCATACAACTCTTGGTACTATTTCTCTCCCCCAAACTTATTCGATTCAGAAACTCAAAAACAGTGTTTTCACTACTATTGTTCCTTGTGAGGAGACAGGGTTGTGAGATCGCCCGTCCTCTACATCCGTTCTAAGGGACTTAGACTGCTGCTTTTGAGCTCCGGATGATCATCTCTTAAGTACAGACTCACTGGAATTTTATTTCCTCATCTTATACTCAAGAACTATCATATCACCGCGTGAAAACCAATCACTAAATTTAGTAGCACAATTTAGTGATTGATAAAATTTAGTGATTGGTTAATTTGAGTGAATCAAATCTGAATAGTTAAATAGTTACAAATCTGAATTAGAACATCAAAATCACATAATTCATTCATAAATCTCAGTAACTTTAACTATATATGCAGCTATATAACAAAAGTTGTAGCATTGATCAGAGAGATAAAAAAATATTTACCAATGGGTCAATTGGTTGTATAACCAAAAAAAAAATATCTTATAACCCCTAAGTTTAGTGGATAAAATTTGGCCACATATGTGCTTTTTAGTTAGATTATTAGATATAGTTTTTTTTAGTTATCCATGCTAATTTCTCTTTACCAATTACATTTGTTCAAACACATTCTAAACGTGAAAATTATAAAATCCAAATATGAATGATCAAGTCAAAACTAGCATTAATCTCAATTTATGTGAAGGATCTAACGTTAATCAACCCAATAAAGCAACATACATATAGTTAAGTTCATTTGGAAGAAAAAGTTTGATTCCTTGTCGCCTCAATTATTGTTTAGCCGCTTCAATTATAGAGATTTGACACTTTATTGTGTTCTTTGACTCTCTTTCTCTTGTCAAGCTTCTCAAGCGTGGAAGTGTTGTCAATAAGCAGAAAAGCATTTTACATGACATCTTTTGTCTACTAGAACCCTTTTCTCCTGTCTATATCTTTTATATATTTTGCAAGGCATTTGTTTTAGCCGACTCATTAGCTATGTATCTTAACATTTCCTCCATTGATGGAGCTTAAGTAATCTATAAACAAAATTTGGTTTGATAAAAAAGAAAAGAAATTGGTCTAGGTATTTTATAAAACACCTTCCCAAGTTCCCAACAACAAAATATCCATCCATGTTCTAGAAATTGATTAGCAACATCAAATCTAACCGTAAACATCTTCTAAACCTGAGAAATGGCATAAATCTAACCTTAAGCATCACCTATCAATCAATCTAATCTACCTAAGCCACAACATGTAGAGAGACTACTTCATAAACATTATGAAACAAAAAGAAAGATATAAACAAAACAGACATAGATAAATTTGGGTCAACCCATCATTTTTCATGAAAAGAAGCGTGCATCGGTCATATATTACAATCTGTAGACCCATCCCATATTCTCTGGAGAGTCTTCATACTCGGATGTTTTCTTCTTCACATCAGAATTGATATGTGTCCACTAAATCACTGATAAGTCTTGTCATTTAGCTTGGAATGACTTTGAAATCATTTCCATTGGAAAGCTAATCCAATTTCGTTTTTTTCTGTATTCGAAAACAATCTCCCTAGGCAATAGGTAAGGCATTCGTCCGATTCAAAATTTCAGACACATTTGCTAGACTCTGCATATCGACCTCATCTATCGGTTTGGGACTGATTAAAAATCCCTCATACCCTAATTCTAATTTATCTTCCTCTGCTTCTTTTTCTCTTGTCTCTCTACCATACCTAATCTCCACTCTTCCATATCTCCAAAAACACTTGAAAATAGATTAGATAACTATGCACATGTATGAAATACAATCTAGGACTCTAAAAGACGTGTCAAAGAATAAACAAGAAACAAATGCATGAAATGACTAATCTATTGTCAAAAAAGATATCAAAACTAACAAAACCATGTGCTAAAATCATGAAAAATACAAAATTATGAGTGGCTATACTTAAGACTTGTACGAGTCTTAAGTATAGCCCTACCTCCTAGCCATAACGCCTTGTCAACATTGGTCCTTAAAATCCAACTAGTATCTCCTTCCTTAGACCAACCACCATCTGCATTGCACTTTAGACAACTTAGAGTGTATCAATGTGGTTTGAATCTTTCTCTAAATCTATAGCTTCATGTATTTCAGCCTATTCAATTGCATCTTTCATGGCTCCTCTTACTGCCCCATTTGCATTCACATATATTCCTTTATTGACAAACTCATTCTTGATATTCCACAACCTCTAAACTAATGAGGAACTAGTTTACTCAAGTATGATTTTCTTGGGTGTCGGAGGTTGACTTTCATAATTTTCTAGAGGTTTATGATTACATAGTCATCATTTCACCGTTTGGTGGTGACATATCATGGTTTTTACCGGTTTTCAACCATGATATCTGTTGTTTTATCGAGTTTTTTTGGTGTTTCTAGTGTCTTTTAGAGTCTTTTCAGGCATTTGTACGTGTTGAGTGGATTTGGAGCTAAATGGAGCATTATGGAGCCAAAGGAGGTGAAGTGAAACGAAGGAGCCATGAAGAGAAGCAAAGATCACGTTTCAAGAGCTTGTGTCGCGCGACACATCCTCTTGTGTCGCGCGACACACATGTCTGACGTGACGAGGAGAACAGTGCCAAACAGTCAGAAGTTTGGCACTCGTTGAAGCCCTTCCCACCGACAGATCGAGCTGAAATTTTGATACAAGCTAAAACAGCGAGTTATCTTTCATCTGAAAGAAGTTTGAAGTCATTCCAACGGTGCGATCGAAAGTTATGAAAGGTTTAGTGAAGACATGTCTGTTTGGCGAACAAAGGAAACAAGCCGAGAAGAAAGAAGAAGATCGTGACAAGAAGGCTTGTGTCGCGCGACACATCCTCTTGTGTCACGCGACACATATGGCAACTTAAGTTTCCTTCATGCGTTCGAAGCCCGGAAAATACCCATGAAGCCCAAAGAAGCCCATCACGGATTTTATGCCTTTAAATAGGGTTTTAGATGTTTTTTATAAAAGGAGACGAGAGATTTTTAGAGAGAGCTTAGGGAGAGATTCTACAGAGTTTTGAACCCTTTTTGTTTCTCTGTCTTTATCTTTTATGCAATCTTATTCATTCATGATGTTTGTTTCATTCAACATGTCTGAGTAGTTTGTTTGTTAGGTTTAGGGATTTTCAAGGGATTATGAGGAATTGCTAGACTTGTTAGAATTGCTAGGGTTTATCTTTTGGTTCTTCATCTAGATTGTTTAAACTCTGATTTTAGGATTGGCCAACTAAAATTAGAAACCCTAGGTTGCTTTAATAGATACGGAAGTATTATTAACAACCTGATCTAGTCTTAGAGAATTTGTGAACAATTGAATCTGAGTTCATTGCTGGTTTAACCTATTGAATTTACAAAGGAATTTGGAATTTAAGAAGTTAAACTTAGATAGTTTTCACAACGGAAGTTGGTTAGCTTTATCATTGATTTCATGTTCTAGAACGGTTCTAATTATATCCCTAGCATTATAACTTGTCTGCAATTTCGATTATCCTGCGAATTTCCTGAAAACCTAGCTCTTGTCTCTTGAATTTAATCTCGTTAAAAACCGATTTGGCTTTATCTTTTTGTTAGTCTTTTTATTATAATTCACTTAGCATAATTCGAACTTGGAACTAGTAGTGCAACTTTAAGTCTCTTGGGATACGATAACCCTTTATACTATAACTGCGTTTCTGTGCACTTGCAGGGATTGTTTCTAGGGTAAAACTTTAGAGCTATCAAGTTTTTGGCGCCGTTGCCGGGGACTTAATTGTCGCCTATTTATTTTCAGTATTAGAATTTTGTCTAGGTTTTTATTTTTAGTTTTTGTTACTAACTTTTACTTGTTCTTTTTCTTGTGTGTTTTAGGTGTATGCCTAATCGCAAAACCAGGAGCAACACAGATCAAAAGCTAGTAGAGCATAATCCAGAGATCGGGAAATTAGAACGCACAATCAGAGCAGCGAATAAGCCAGTCGCCATGGTTAATCCGATAGTGCTTGTTCGGGATGAAGCTGGTTTGTTCTTGGACTTAGAGGGGAACAGACGCAATGTGCAGGGTCAGAAACTTGACGCCGATGGGAACGTGGTTATTGAGCAGCCTGAGCTGCCTGAGCATCAGATGGTGCAGCGCCAACTGGGTGAGGTTGAAGTAGCCAGAACACTTGCTGACTACAACAGGCCGGATCAATTCTATGCCAACAGATCCGCGATCAGACCTCCTCCTTTCCAGAGGGCAGATTTTCAGATCTCACCTCAGTACTACACTCTAGTGGGGCAACATCAGTTTCATGGACTCTCCAATGAACACCCCATGGATCATATTGAGATGGTGGATGATCTAGTTGGTGGCATCAAGGCTAATGGGGTTAGCAATGATTATCTGTTCTGCAAGCTCTTCCCATACTCTCTTGTAGGGGAAGCAGCTAGGTGGTTGAAGCAACTTCCTCCAGGATCTCTGACAACTTGGGAAGAGACGAAGAACGCCTTCTTGAACCACTTCTATGATGATGCGAGGTCCGAGGAGCTGAGAACCAGGATTTCTACCTTTTCTCAAGGGCCTACAGAGTCATTCAAGGAGGCTTGGATTCGCTTTCAGTCATATCAGAGAGATTGTCCACACCACGGGTTTAGTGATGCTCAGTTGCTTAGCACATTTTTCAGAGGAGTCGATTGGAGATATCAAATGGCGCTGGATTCTGCAAGCAACGGGAACTTCATGACTAGGAGTCCACATGATGCACTGGTACTCATCAAGAACTTAGCTTCTAGCAACAACACTAAGATGTCAGACTATGACAGGCAGAAGCAGAATGGAAATCTAGAGAGCAGCCAGCTAGCAGAGGTGCAAGCTAAGTTGGACCTCTTGTTGGGGAAGAACAAGAGAGCTGTTCATTTTGCTGCAGAGGTTGAGGCCATAGAGGATGATGGAGCTAGGGATGTCAACTACATCGGAGGAGGTTATCAGGGACAGAAGTATCAGTATGGCCAGAGCAACCGCGGCTTCACCAACTCGTTCCAGCAGCCAGCTCAGAATAGTGGGTTCACCAGGTCTTATGGGAGCTCATCTTATCAATCACCACCACCGAAGTCTCCGAAATCAAGCAGAGTTGAATCAATGTTGGAGAGGCTTCTTGAGGGTCAAGAGAAGATGACAGTGGACCTCAACACTAAGATTGATGCGGTGTACTCGGATTTGAATGGGAAGTATGAGCAGCTCAGTGCACATATAAAGAAATTGGACACCCAAGTTGCTCAAACAGCTCAGTCAGTGAAGAGACATGAGGGGTTCCTTCCAGGAAAGACTGACCCCAACCCAAGACAATTCGTCAATGCGATCTCGTTGGGGGGTGAAGAAGAGGTGTTTCAAGCTTTGGAAAAGGACCTAGATGAGGAAGAATTCATGGAGCTCGAAGAAAACTCGAAGATGGAGTTTGCAGCGCCTGTGTCGCGCGAGACAGATGGAGTGTGTCGCGCGACACACTACCTGAATCGCGGTACGAGTTCAGCAAAGAGACATGTGTCGCTCGACACTTCTGAAGTGTGTCGCTCGACACAAGTGGAGTGTGTCGCGCGACACACTGCCCAGATGGGTGTTCATCCTTTAAAACCTTCGGTTGGTCCAGAGGAAAGGGTCTACAAGCCTAAGATCCCATATCCACGAGCTATTAGTGTCAAAACACCAGAGGAGAAAGGGGGACATGCTCAACCGCAGCTGAAAAAGTTGCAGAAGATAACAAATCCAGGGATGTTCATGGTTCCTTGTTCGATCAAAGGTATGAAATTCAAGAATTCTCTTTGTGACACTGGAGCTAATGTGAATGTCATGTCTGAGTCTGTGGCAAGAAAGCTAGGGATTAAGGATCTGCAACCTTCAAAGATGTCTATCGCACTGCCCGATTCTTCCTCAACATTTTCGAAAGGATTCATTCCTGACTTGATGCTTCAAGTAGGAGATTGTCTGGTTCCGGTGGATTTTCAAATTATGGAGACAAAGAATGACAGGGAAAGACCATTGATTCTTGGGTCATCATTCCTTGCCACAGTGGGTGCAATTGTAGATTTTCCCAATCAAAGAATCTCTTTCTCCAAGATCAACAAGGATGTCTTCTACCCCTCAGCTCGGTTTGAGAAAAACTCTTGTCTGACTGTTACAAATAGAGGAGAGTCGAGTTCAGACCTTGGCGATATGAAGAAGATCCCATGTGCTCCACCCTTGACTCCACCCTCTCCGCGATTAGATGGAGTTTCTGCTGCCCGCAAGGTGAATCGCAAAAGAGCTTCAAAGCCTTTCTCCAAGTTCAAGATCATCATTCCCGACGAGCTAAGGGAGAAAGGAGAGGAAGTTGTCCAGAAGATGGTAGATAACACGATGAATCTCCTTCCTGGTGCTGTACTTTGGAAGTCTGGAGCAGAGAAGCCACCACTTGCAAGCTTCTCAACGGATGAGGGAGACCCAAGACCCCTCAAAGATCCACCTCAAGCCTAAACGACATCCATAGTCAAGCTAATGACTGAAAACAAGCGCTTAGTGGGAGGCAACCCACTGGTAAGTATACTTATATTTTTGGTGTTTTGATTTCTTTTCTTTTTCTTCCCAAGCTCATGATTTAACAACACTGGGGACAGTGTTGGTTAAGTCTGAGGGAGGGAAACTACTAACGTGTTTCTTTTTATTTTGGTTATTTTGAGTCAAATTTTTTGTTTTTATTGAGTCAAAACAGTTTGAAACGACCATTCTCTTGGTTTGTTGGATTGTCTCTTTTGGTTGTGTGACCATTCTTTCAGGAACAATTTCAGAGTCAGACTAATGGGAAATCCTAAGGCTGATCAGTTGACTGGAGACGTCCGTTAATTCCGGTATAATCCACCAAGTCAGAGTTACTGCACGGATCTCTTTGTGATTGATGTCCATAGGGTTCGACTCCTCATTCGTATCTGACAAGTGCAACCCCTGTTGTTTATAATGGTACTCCTCTCTCTTTATTCACTTAAGAAGAAAAAAAAATCGTTTGTGTTAGGATTGGAGTGAAATGATAGCTCTTGAGTATAAGATGAGGAATAAAATCCAGTGAGTCTGTACTCAAGAGATGATCACCCAGAGCTCAAAAGCAGTAGTCTGAGTCCCTTAGAACGGATGTAGAGGACGAGCACTCTCACGAAACTGTCTCCTCACAAGGAACAACGGTAGTGAGTCGCGACCCTGTCTCCTAACAAGGAACAACATTAGCGAATTATGCACTACTTGAGTCTCAACAATCATAGAATAAAAAGGAGAATAGAGAATCACATAAGTCTGGGGGAGAGGAAAAGTACCAAGTGTGTAGGGTTGATTGTCATGGTATCGTATGGAATGAGTCTAGAAGGTCCTTCGCTTTGAGAACATTGAGACCAAGCTATGAAGACTAACGGATTATGCTGTGAAGTTGTGGATGAATTTGGAAGGCTGCGAATGTCTGCGGAGAAGTACATGGTGGTCTGATTTTGGTTGGTTCTGCACTATGTGGTTCACTAGTCGGAAGGGAAAGTTCAATACTTCAAGGAAAGGTAAGTTTCTGCGTTTTCAAACCTCTTTCACTTTCTTAGTTTATGTTTTGCTTGAGGGCAAGCAAAGGCTAAGTCTGGGGGAGTTGACATATCATGGTTTTTACCGGTTTTCAACCATGATATCTGTTGTTTTATCGAGTTTTTTTGGTGTTTCTAGTGTCTTTTAGAGTCTTTTCAGGTATTTGTACGTGTTGAGTGGATTTGGAGCTAAATGGAGCATTATGGAGCCAAAGGAGGTGAAGTGAAACGAAGGAGCCATGAAGAGAAGCAAAGATCACGTTTCAAGAGCTTGTGTCGCGCGACACATCCTCTTGTGTCGCGCGACACACATGTCTGACGTGACGAGGAGAACAGTGCCAAACAGTCAGAAGTTTGGCACTCGTTGAAGCCCTTCCCACCGACGGATCGAGCTGAAATTTTGACACAAGCTAAAACAGCGAGTTATCTTTCATCTGAAAGAAGTTTGAAGTCATTCCAACGGTGCGATCGAAAGTTATGAAAGGTTTAGTGAAGACATGTCTGTTTGGCGAACAAAGGAAACAAGCCGAGAAGAAAGAAGAAGATCGTGACAAGAAGGCTTGTGTCGCGCGACACATCCTCTTGTGTCACGCGACACATATGGCAACTTAAGTTTCCTTCATGCGTTCGAAGCCCGGAAAATACCCATGAAGCCCAAAGAAGCCCATCACGGATTTTATGCCTTTAAATAGGGTTTTAGATGTTTTTTATAAAAGGAGACGAGAGATTTTTAGAGAGAGCTTAGGGAGAGATTCTACAGAGTTTTGAACCCTTTTTGTTTCTCTGTCTTTATCTTTTATGCAATCTTATTCATTCATGATGTTTGTTTCATTCAACATGTCTGAGTAGTTTGTTTGTTAGGTTTAGGGATTTTCAAGGGATTATGAGGAATTGCTAGACTTGTTAGAATTGCTAGGGTTTATCTTTTGGTTCTTCATCTAGATTGTTTAAACTCTGATTTTAGGATTGGCCAACTAAAATTAGAAACCCTAGGTTGCTTTAATAGATACGGAAGTATTATTAACAACCTGATCTAGTCTTAGAGAATTTGTGAACAATTGAATCTGAGTTCATTGCTGGTTTAACCTATTGAATTTACAAAGGAATTTGGAATTTAAGAAGTTAAACTTAGATAGTTTTCACAACGGAAGTTGGTTAGCTTTATCATTGATTTCATGTTCTAGAACGGTTCTAATTATATCCCTAGCATTATAACTTGTCTGCAATTTCGATTATCCTGCGAATTTCCTGAAAACCTAGCTCTTGTCTCTTGAATTTAATCTCGTTAAAAACCGATTTGGCTTTATCTTTTTGTTAGTCTTTTTATTATAATTCACTTAGCATAATTCGAACTTGGAACTAGTAGTGCAACTTCAAGTCTCTTGGGATACGATAACCCTTTATACTATAACTGCGTTTCTGTGCACTTGCAGGGATTGTTTCTAGGGTAAAACTTTAGAGCTATCAGGTGGGGCTCAAAAGGGTGAAGTGCCTACACCATTCGAGTAGGGATTGGAACAAAAGATGGTTGAAAATTTCCTTATCTAAGGCACATCTTGCATAGTGACCTTCTCCAGAGAGGTGTATCATAAGTTAAGTAGCCTGCCACTGGGAGTCAACCACGCAAAAACTTCCATAGGACCATAGGAAATATTGAATCTTCATACTTGCTTTAGTCTTCCAAATCTATTGGAACAAGGATTCTATATGCTTGGTTGAAAAACTTATAGTTGATCAAAATCATTCCCTAGGATATCAGTCGTCCCCCCATAATCTTGATTTTTTTTTTTGGTAGGGCCCCATAATCTTGATTTTACACTTTAGTGTTATGACAAAAAAAAGTATATAAATTATCAAAATGCAAACAAAAAAACTTTTAACTATCCACAGTTCGCAAGATTACAATTTATGGAAATCACAATAAATCTTCAATTAATTATGGAATGATGTCGTTTTTTGCAAAATATTTATATTTTTTTGAAGAACTTTTGAATATATTAAAGCAAAAGAATTGTCAAAGGCGAACTTAAACTTTCAATCTCATAAACGAAACCAATATACATTAATGATGGGGTTGAATTCATCACTGAATCCGGCCCACTAAAAGTTCAAGTCAAAACGATTCGCTAAAGGAAATATAATGGGTATGCGACCCAGCCCCGAAGAAAAAGACAGAGTTTAGTCAAAAGTCCGAGTAAGCTCTGCGAGTGCTGAGGCAACATAAATGGAGCTTACGAGTTAGGAACGAGTCAACAGGGCGGTTAGCACAGTCGTAGGAGCGAGAATTGAGGAGAATATGTCAAGAGCGTGCCCGAAATACGCGAAACCACCCTGGATACGTGGAGCTGGATTGAGGAGCTGATTTGAGCTATAAATACTTGAAGTCCGAGCAGATTTCGCTAACTTTTGACTTACACAAGAGTTTAAACACTATATTTCATCTTGTAACACATCTCACTCAATATTTTATTGTATATTCGATTCATATCAATATAAATCCAGCTCCGCTTTACTCTCTTTTTGATCGTCGGATTTATAGACATTTTTTAGGACCAAAATTTTTTCTCTGAATTCACATATAAATACTCAATGCGGAATTCAGCTTCCACATTTGCCGCCTTCTAAGGGGGAGAAATAGATACGTCTAGCACAGAACTTTGACCTAAGATCTGCTAGAGTAGAGAATGATAAATCAAAGTCTATCACGTCTTAAGCCAACAGCACACCGGTCGTGACTCCCCAGAGTCAAGAATCATCTGGATCGCAACCGCACAACTAGATCAAAAACAAAACCAACGTTACGAAATCAACCAATAACCGACTAGGGGCAGCAAGCCAAACTGACCAACGCCCACCCTCGAAAGACCCTACCTATGCTCCTGCCACAACAACCCCAGTGCAACAGCGTAGCGTGTAGCTAAGAATTCTGGATGTCTCTGTGGATCAGGGATCGGGAGGTTTTTCATGATGTGTTCGCCCTGTCACCCCTTGCTTGGAAGAAGGAACGGACGCGAGACGACATGACCGAGATCTGTCGGTTGCTCTCCACCTTGGTCGAAAAGGCCCATACCTAGGATGCCTGAGCCAGAACCATCCAGGCTCGCCTCTAGCAATAAGTGAGATCTTTCCTCGCCCAAGGGACTCAACCCCGGAGGATCGATGGCAAGGACGTCACTCCTCCCAGATTTTCAACTCCTTGGTCGCGATTAGATTTTTGAAGGGTCTTCGCCACCCCTACCAACGCAAACACGTATCTCGTGTTCAATCTGCGCGCAAGCTCGATAACCCTAACCGTGGACATTCTTAGTCCGAGCTCTCGTAACGACTCTACTCGAGTCAACGAACAGACTTTGCCACCTCCGCCACGCTTGGAGAACGTTCAAAACACCCCAGCTGGGTGGATAGAAGCTGCACCTCAGATAGGTAACCCTACGGGTATCCTTCACTAGGACACCCCAAGGGGAAACACCCATGGACAACCTAGTCCACCCGGATGCTGCAAAAACCATCAACAATGATTGATAGGCTCAAATTTGCCCTGAGCTACTCTCTCAAATTAAGAGATCGATGTAGTACTTAGGGATCGAATCCACAGGGAATCAAATCACACAATCAATTAGTGAATTCAAATTATGCTAAGTTAAAATGAGTAAATGTAAAGCAAAGAAATAAAACAAAGCAAGAGATGGTTCAAATTCAAGTAAATCAATTAGACAAAAGCTAGGTGATGGGTAATTCTTCAGGTATGAATCGATATTGAGTCGTGTCGATTGACACATGTATCCGTGTCAATCGACACAGAGATAAAAACGTTAAGGTTTGTTAAGCACCGTTCTAGAACTCAAACACGAATGTAAAGCCAATCAACTTTCGTCGCAGAGACTATCTATCCTTAGATCCCTAGATTCCAAATTCTTTTGCAAATCTATTGAATCCGAGCAAGCATTAACGTTCAGGTTCAATTGTTCACAGAATCCCTAAACCAAATTTCTTTGCGAAGAGGTAATTCTGCCCATCTAAGACTAGCTCAAGTTATTAATAACACTTTCGTGTCTATTAAACAACCTAAGATCTAGATTCTAGGTGTACAGGCTAGATCTAGCATTGGAAACAATCTAGATGAAGAACCAGAAGGTAAACCCTAACAGATTTAGAATCCTAACAATTTCTCATCAAAACCCTAGAATTCCCCACAACCTAACAAGCAAACTACTCAAGCATGGTGATTGAAACAAACATCATGAATGAAATAAATTGCATTAAAAAGATAGAGTTAGAGATACAAAGGGTTTTATGCTGAAGATCTGAGAAACTCTGAAATCTCTCTGGAAAGCTCTCTCTCTCTCTCTCTCTCTCTCAAGTCTTAATTAAAATCCAAGATGTAAACATGAAAGCCTAAATAAAAAACTATATATATTGTTTAAAAATTTGGATTGGGCTTCTTGTAAGCTTATGGGCTTCGTGGGCCGAAAAGAAAATTCTTCAATCTTCACGTCAGGACCGTGTCGATCGACATGAGCAATAAAACTCGACTCCGACTTGATCACTTCGGCTCTTCTTTTCTCGATGCTCCAAAATGCTCCAAAAGCTTCCATTAAGCTCCAATCGTCCTTTAACCTACAAAGACTCAAAAAGACTCGAAAAATACCAAAAAGACTCTATGAAAATGACTTATATCATGGTCGAAAATGGGTAAAAACTATGATATATCAATGATATATTCTGGCATTATGCCGAGCAAACTCAGGCTGAACTGCGATTCATGAGATCATGCGTTCAACGGGCGATAAGCTCAGCCCCAGACATAGAACAGGCCATCGAGGAAACTCGAAGGACCCCCTTTACAGATCGAATCTCAAACGCGCCGATTAGAGACATTGGGAAAATTAGATTCGTGGAGTTCTCCGGGAACATTGACCCAAAAGCACACGTTAGAGCATTTATGCTGGCAGTAGCGCGAGCCTACCTCTCCGAGGAAGATAGGAAAGCCGGACACTGCCGCCTTTTTTGGAGTGCCTAGTAGGACCAGCCCTCGAGTGGTTCGCAGGACTGGATTGTTGCTCAATAAGCAGTTTCTATCAACTAATAGCCATTTTCCTCAAGTAATTCTATGTGTTTATAGAAATCAAGGCCTTAGAAACCAGCCTCTTGACACTAGCCCAGGAATCGACTGAGCCCCTACGGAGCTACATTGCAAGATTCAAAGACGTTAAAGCTAGAATAGCTAACTTGAACGAGGTAGTCGCTCTAGGGGCACTAAAGAATGTTCTGTGACACACATCGAGGTTCCGAGAGGAACTGACGATCTATTAAACCATGCCATTAGACGATGTGCTACATCGTGCAACTCTCTACGCAATCCTCGAGGAGGAAAAAGCTGCCTTGGTCGAGAGATACAAGGAGACGACTGCCCCCTCAGGGTAGCAACCTCCAAGGAAATTTACCAAGAGAGAAGGATACGGCAGAACCCAGCAGGTCTTTGCAATCGACGGAGCTAAAACTTCCAAGAAATCTGAGTACGATGGAAACAAGTTTTGCACCTATCATAATAAAATAGGACACTCGACAGAAAAGTGTCGCTTCCTATTATCCCTGAAGGTAACCCTTGAACAAAGAGCCGAACCCGAAAAAACAAAAGAGGGCGGTGGTGAGGAGCAAGCTCCCCCGCTAGCGGATGCCCGAAATAAAAAGCGATCCAAAGACAAAACGGAAAGGCTCGTGGAAGAAAAGACACCTACCTCAACCCCACCTACTCCCAAAAAAATAATTGACCTCGTATTTGGAGAGTTAAGCATATGTAGTGGGTCAATGAAGTCAGTGGTCTTACCTCCTCCAACACCTAAGAAAGCAGCTCATCCGTGGATGAGAATCTCAAAAATTTGCTAGAGTCCAACTCTCTCAATCCTAGCTAAAAGAATAGACTTCATCCTAGGAGAATTTAGGCTATGCCGAGATTCCGTCAATTATATAGGAACACACCAAACAAGGCCAGGCACCTCACATGCGCCCCCAATAACCAATAAAGAACCCGAATACGAAATTATATTTAATGAACACAAAACATCCAACCTCGACAAGCCACATGACGATTCCCTTGTCATACAACTCGAGGTATGTAGATGTCTCATGTCCAGGAAGCTAATAGACACCGAAAGATCGGTCGACCTGCTCTTCTACGACACTTACAAAAAATGGGTCTGAACGATTCCAAGCTAAAGGGACAATCAACTCCCCTAACCGGCTTCACCGGGGAAACCACCTACTCAATGGGGACAATCCGGCTACCCATCGTAGATGGAGGCATCCACAAGTTCATCGAGTTCGTGGTCATAAACCGACAAGCTCCATTTAAAGCAATATTTATGCGGCCATGGATACACACCATGAAAGTCGTACCATTAACTTATCACCAATGCGTTAAATTTCCAACACTTAATGGAATCGAAACCATCTGAGGTCGCCAATAAGCCTCCAGAATATGCTACCTTAATGGATACAAACAGATCGAGAAATCCCCACAATAGCAATAACAGAAATGGGCAGAGCTAACCATTAACTAGCTCTCTAGCCACAGCAATCCACTGATTTCCAAACCTAGAGGAGATGTAGTCACTCAGGTATGCATCAACGAAGCTTGCCCCGACAAATACGTGGGAATAAGATCCCAGCTGTCACTCCCAATTAGGGAAAAGCTTGTAAAATTCTTAAAATAAAATGATAATACCTTCGCGTGGACCACCTCTGACATGAAAGGGAATGACATTGAGGTCACCTCCCATGAATCAAACGTCGATCCAACTTACAAACCAGTTAAGCAAAAACAAAAAATTAGGACATGAACCCGCGAAAGCGGTAAATGATGAAGTTGAACACCTCCTAAAGGTCGGCTTGATTTAGGAGGTCTAATACCCAGATTTCCTGGCCAACCCGGTGGTGGTCAAGAAGAAAAAAGGAAAGTGGAGAGTCTGTATCGTCTTTACCGACCTCAACAAAGCGTGCTCGAAAGACAGCTTCCCTATGCCAAATACCGACCGACTGGTCAAGGTAACCGCGATTCACCAGCTGCTCTCTTTCATGGATGCCTTCTCTGGCTACAACCAGATCCTCATGAATCCAGACCGCCAGGAGAATACATTATTCATTATCGATCGAGGCACCTACTGCTATCGATTAATGCCCTTCGAACTCAAAAATGTCAGGGAAACTAACCAAAGATTAGTCAATAGAATGTTCGCAGACCAGCTGAGAAAAAGCATGGAAGTGTACATCGATGACATGTTGGTCAAGTCTGCCACTCGAGAAGACCATGTAACACACCTTCAGGATTGCTTCGCAATCCTCAACTGATACGGCATGAAGCTGAACCCAGCCAAGTGCTATTTCGAAGTGCCTTCTGGCGAGTTCCTAGGCTACCTAGTGACTGAAAGAGGAATAGAAGCAAAATCCAAATAGATAATTGTGTTCCCAGAAATGGCCTCCCTTAAATCCACACGAAAAGTGTAGAGACTAGCCGGGAAGATACCAGCGCTGAACCGATTCATTTCCAGGTCCACGGATGAATGCCTGCCTTTCTATAATTTATTGAAAGGAAACAAAAGATTCAGCTGAGACACGAGCTGTGAAGAAGCGTTCAAACAGCTGAAAACATATAGCCACCCATATTAGCAAAACCAATGGAAGGGAAACTCCTCTACCTCTACATCGCAGTCTCACCCACGGTCGTAAGCGGAGTGCTGGTCCGAGAGGAACAAAATAAACAAAAACAAGTATTCTACATAAGTAAGTCTCTATTAGACGTTGAAACAAGATACCCGCCATGGAAAAGCTAGTCCTAGCTGTGGTCATCTCAGCCTAGAAATTGAGGCATTACTTTCAATCACACGCAATAGTAGTGATAACCTCACACCCTATCCGGACAATATTGCAGAGCCCCATCCAATCTGCGCGATTGGCCAAATGGGGCATCAAACTGAGCAAATATGAAATCGAGTATAGAACCAAACCCAACACTAAAGCAAAAGTCTTAGCCAATTTCGTAATTGAGCTAGCTCCGCAAGCAGTCAATAAGACTAAACCTGGAAAGACTTGGAGTCTCCACGTGGATGGAGCCTCCTCAAAGCAAGGATCCAAAGTTAGAGTAAAGCTCACTTCTCCGTTAAAAGAGGTGTTGGAACAGTCATTCTGACTCGGTTTCCCCCACTTCCAAAAATAAGACAGAATACGAAGCCCTCCTCGCTGGCCTGAGACTAGCCCTAGGGATAGGAGCTAGAGAAATATGCGCCTTCAGCGATTCCTAGCTCGTCACAAGCCAGTTCTACGGTGAATACGAAGCTAAGAAAGATTGCTTGGAAGCATACCTAAATGTAACTCGGGATATGGCTAAGAAATTCAAAAAATTCTTGCTGACCAAGATCCCTCGAGGAGAGAATACGTCAGCAGATGCACTAACCACTCTAGCCTCGGCATCCAACCTTTTGGTAAGGCGAAGAATCTCGGTAGAAGGGATAGAAAAGCCTAGCATTAGTATAGCTACCAAAGCCTAACATTGTAACTACGAGATAATGAGCCAAAGAATTGCAATCGAGCTCCAGCTCCTAAGCATGGATGAGCCGATTACAAGATGATGTCAAACTGTTTGACAACCCCAAAAATGCACCGGAGAAAGTTAGCCTGACCAACTCACAAGAGGCTGAGCAAGCCGATGCTGCTCACAATGCCGAACCAAGCCCTGATTAGAAGATCCCGATCCTTGTGGGAGCCAAGACTAGCACAATTAGATTTGTAAGGGTTTCGAGAGGAAGCAGAGATTTCTAGGTTAAGCTACGAAAACGATGAACCAAGAGACGTATGTTATTACTGTGTATGATTTTTGTGAATAAAGTTGCGAATACCCTTCTAAGGGTTTGTACATTGATATATATAGTCCCTTAAGTCGGCTAAGTCTTTTCCTAAGAGATAAACCTTCCTTTCCTAAGTATTCGCGGACTCCCCTTTTCTTTACGTCGGTCATAACGAAGCCCTTCGTTATCGGGTCGGGCTTCTTGTACGGAGAGCCTTCTAGCCTTTGTCGATATCCTGGCAAGTCTTCCGTAGCCGATGTCATCGCAGGCAGCGATGACATCACCAGCAGAGAAGACATTGCTGGCAGAGAAGACATCGCGGGTAGTGTGATGTTGCTGAAAGCCAGACGTCTCTGGCACTGCTGCGAGTAGAGGGGACTCAGAAGGCTCCCTTCTCGGGTTTAGAAGACTCAGGAAAGGAGAGCTGCTTCATCCTCTTGTTAGGAAATGACTTAGGAGAGTCGCTTAACATCTCGTATGTTAACGCAATTTCGTGTCTATGCGCTGCACTTGCATAACTTTGGACTTCAATGTTGAGCAGGTGAAATCCGACCCCAACAGTTAGCCCCCGAGCTCGGTAGTGTTAGTGATAACAGTATTGAATGCCGACATTGTCGTTCAAAGTTATGATGTTACCATTAGCGTGATGCTGTTGGCTCGGGCCGTTAGTGTGCATTGATTCTGTAAACGCAGCACTTCGACTGCTGAAGCCGTCATCACTGTAGTAGGGACAAAAATTATATATATTTTTTTGTTGGAGATTTCAAGACTCCATGTGTTTACGAAGGTTTTAAGACTTTGTTATCTGATCACAGGTGCCACCGGTGTCTTTAGCAATGGGAAAAAGATTTTCGGAAATGGTTCTGCTATTGAAGAAGCTGGGACGTGTGAGTGAAATGAGGAGAAGGAAATTTTTTTTTTCTTTTCTTCTTCTCCTCTTTTATTTTCTTCTTCTTCTTTTTTTCTTCTCTTCTTCTCCTCTTTTCTTCTGCCGCCTGTCGCGACCACCGAATCGCCGCCGCCGCGCCTTCCTTCGCAACTGCCACCGACGACCCACCGTTGTCGCGTGCTCGCGATACTTGGTGAGTTTTTGCCTCCTTCCACATTTCTCATAGCCTTCTATAGCTTCTTATGTGAATCCCTAGCTTATAGATCTAGGTTTTTAGGAAGAAGAAGCTTTGCCTAGCAATTTGTAGCAAACCCTAGATTTTTGATCTTTGTTGGGAATTGATGTAGGTAATTTGGAGGTTATGGATAGGACAAAAATTCGCTTGGATGAAGGAGTGGAACCCGACGTCCGCGATGATGGCGAGGGACGCGATGTCACATATATTCACATATAAATATTTTATTGTATATTTTATTTTATTTTATATTCGATTCATATTCATATCAGCTTCACTATCAGCTGTCGTCCCAGTTCGCGACACTTTGCAGTCGAGTGTGTTCTTGTCTTCTGGAACTCGCAATACAGCTTTTCGTCGTACTCTTTCTGGTCCCTTGTCCAGGTGTAGCTTCCTCTGTCGCGGCTTCGCTCGCGACCTTGACCTCGACCGTAACCCGATGATTCCACTTAGAAATTATGAGCTCCTCCGGCTCCCCCTTCATACTGGATTAAGTCACGATTGCCCTTCTTCGGTGTAGCGGGGTTTGTAGCATGAGCGGGCTCGCTCGCTTGCTTATTTTTTCTGCCTCTTTTGGCGCGGACTTCCTCTTCACTTCGAGCGAAGTCTATAGCGCGGTGAAGAGTATCCTGAATGGTCGTCAGCGGGTTGATACTTAATTCATGCCAAAATGTAGATGGGCATCAGAGCGCTCCTCTTAAAGCTTCTAGTGCAGACGAGTTGCTGATACCGTCCACCTTTGACAAGGTGTTCTTGAACCTTGTCATAAAAGACCGTAGACTTTCATTCTCGCCTTGCCGATTTGTCCACAGCTCTGCGTCATAGATCTTTCATTCTGCGAAGATGTTGTAATGTTGCACAAACATCTCTGAGAGTTGGTGAAAGGTGTGAATTGAGTTCTTCTCCAGCTTGTAGAACCATTGGAGGGCAGACCCTTTGAGGCTTTCCATGAACAGCTTGCAGTAGCCGATGTCTTTTTAGGCTTCTCTGAAGTTTGCTCTCCCTAGAGCCACTTCGAACTCCATCAGATGGTCTGCAGGGTATGTGGTTCCTTCGTAGATTGGTAGCTTGATTCTTCTGGGATCGGAGATTTTAGTTCTCGCGATCTGCTTGGCGAAGGGCGTGTTTCATGCCTTCTCGAGCACATAGGCGATCCCAGGAGCCTTCCCCGCACTGCGATACATCTGCGATTGGGTTTTCTTTAAGTCGGATACAACTCGCTCCATCTGAGCTTTCAACTCGGCGACCTCCAGGTTTCAAGGTTGTTGTAGTGCCCTACGGTCCTGCTCCCTCTTGTATAGCTCTGCTACGGAGGGTCTGTCTTCGTCGTTGGCGCGGGGGTAGTCTTCGTCTCCTGAAGCGTCTTGCATGGCCTCCGATGACGCGCGTGTTTCTCGTGGTCTGCAAGCTGCTTGTCTATCTGTGTGTGCCTTCGAGGAGCTGGGTGGTCCTCGTTCGAGATCTCCATGTAGCATTCGGAAGATCTGTCAGATTCCCGTCATGGCGGTGGCGGCGGCAAGTCGCCCAGATCCCTTCGAGTAGCACGGGGTGTCGAGAAGCTGAGGCGATGCGGGTCGAAGCGACCCCTAAGTCTTGTGGTGTCGGGCCTCTTGCGCTTTCTTTGTGAAAGAGCCTTTAGCTCGTTTGTGGTCGCCTCGTTGAATTTCTTCTGCTCGCTGGATTCTTTGAGGAGCATTTGCAGCATCTGCTTGACCTCGGTCATGTCTCCTGGGTTTGCAGTGGCGTTGGTAACGGGGGCTTCGACGGAGCTCTCCTACTCTTGGTGGTTGTTGTGAGACGAGGACTCCTCGCTGCTACCGCTTGATTTTTCCTCTTCGCCGCTCATCTTCTCAGATCTGGTGTGTGACGTAGCTTTTTGTGTGAAAAATTCTCTAGCTCTCCTTAGACGACGCCAAATTGTGGGAGCCAATACTAGCACAATTAGATTTGTAAGGGTTTTGAGAGGAAGGAGAGATTTCTAGGTTAAGCTACGAAAACGATGAGCCAAGAGAAGTATGTTATTTCTGTGTATGATTTTTGTGAACAAAGTTACAAATACCCTTCTAAGGGTTTGTACATTGATATATATAGTCCCTTAAGTCGGCTAAATCTTTTCCTAAGAGATAAACCTCCCTTTCCTAAGTCTTCGCGGATTCCCCTTTTCTTTACGTCGGTCATAATGAAGCGGGCTTTGTTATCAGGTCAGGCTTCTTGCGCAGGGAGCCTTTTGGCCTTTGTCGCTATCCTGCAAGTCTTTCGTAGCCGATGTCATCGCGGGCAGCGATGACATCGCTGGCAGAGAAGACATTTCTAGCAGAGAAAACATTGCGGGCAGTGTGATGCTGCTGCGAGCCAGACGTCTGTGGCATTGTTGCGAGTAGAGGGGACTCAGAAGGCTCCCTTCTTGGGCGGAGAAGACTCAGGAAAGGAGAACTGCTTTATCCTCTTGTTAGGAAATGACTTAGGAGAGTCGTCTAACATCTCGTATATTAACGCGATTTCGTGTCTATGCGCTGCACTTGCATAACTTTGGACTTCAATGTTGAGCGGGTGAAATCCGACCCCAATAATCCTCTATTACATAATCTACGGAACAACCCCATAAGATAATTAGAGGCTAGAAAGCTCCGGGTGAAGAGCGCGTGCTTCTGTATAATGAAAGGAAAGCTATACAAACGCAATGCGGCCAGACCGTGCTTGACATGTATTCACGGGACGAGGTCTATGACGTAATGTCCAAGGTGCATAGCGGATCCTGCAGAAGCCATTCCGGGGTACGAGCCCTAGCACTACGGATCAAAAAACAAGGATACTTCCGGTCTAGGATGATGGCCGACTGCGCCACATTAGCGACCAAATACGAGAAATGCCATAAGCATACACCAATCCTACACTAACCAATTGAGATGCTATCATCGATCTCAGCTCTTTACCTATTCATGAGATGGTCGATGGATATAATCAGATCTTTTGTCAAGCCAGGACCAAAACAGGTCAAATATCTATTCGTCCTAACCGATTACTTTACCAAGTGGATGGAAGCAGCAGTTTACAAGCAAATCTATTCCGACCAGGTGAAAAAATTCATATGGAAACATATCATATGCCGACACGGACAGTTGTACAAAATTGTAACCGATAACAGGATCTAGTTTACCTCGACCGTATCCAGATATTTCTGCCAAAAATGGCAGATACGCTTAACCTGCAGCATGACGACCTGATCGGCCTTCGAGGCACTTAAATCAGCAGCAATCCCTTACAAGAATTTCTTCTTGTCCTCAATCTCCTCTTTCCTAGGAATATCGTGGAGATTGACCTCTGCGTATGCCACCAGCTGATTCCATGGCCTAGAATCAAATAAGGGAGAAGAGTCAGCTAAGACAAGTCGACTCAGACATTGAAATATAAAAAGTATAAAAGCAAGGAAGCAAACCTTCTCAAATACCAACGTCATGGCGATATAGGGCTCATGAAGAATCATGTTCTTGACAGCCGGCATAGGGCAGCCAGCAGATTTGCAGTGACGAAACAAGTGAGTCACGCCCTCTGGGTCATTTGTGACGAGATAATCTATGGCATGGGAGTAGAACCAAAAGAAAGGCATGCTCCCACCATAACCATTAGGGGAGGCAATTCGTGCCTCTACCCCAACCGAGGTAGCCTGATTGACCCGGGGAGACCGAGATTTAACCCTCTTGGACCGATGAGAGTTCTCGAACAACCCCCGAAAATTGGACTGAGAGCCTGTTAGAGGCAGAGTAGGAGCATGTTCTCCTGCCACCAGAAGAACTACCGGTGCAGGGGCAAAGGCTGAAACGGTTGCAACAACAGCCGTAGGCACTGCCGGAGGAGGTATCTCTGCAATTTTCCCAAGAGCTGACTAGACAGCCGCTATGACATCTCCACTCCGAACTCGATCGCTCAACCGAGTTGGGAGTACGTTGGGGAGATGGCAGGTTGGCCTGCGAGACATTGTTGAATCTAGTTGAGTGCTGGAGGACGATCTGACATCAAGAGCAGAAGGTAGAAACATGGCTAGGCAGCAAAAAGACAACCAAGGTTTTAAAAAATATATATATCGTAACCCAAAAGTCCGTAGTTAACTCAGCAATCGTTTCAAAGAAAAGGAGAGTACCTGAGGAATTAGAGCTAATGGCACGCTTTCTTTTCTTAGCAACTAAGAGCGAGCTAGGGGGACGATGGTAAGAGGGTACGACCCTAGATCAAGAGCAAGAACCGGTTCCAGCTGAGCCCCACTGGCTTGTTCAAACAGATCATATGCTGCTTTGATTATGTCAAGGGTGAACGAACTATAGTGGACAGGTCTGTCGCGCAGCCAAGGTATCCGAGATACTATTGCTTCATCTAACTCCTTCTCTTTCGGGTTATCTATTGGAAAAAAAAAGAGAAAGCGGTCAAGAAAAGATAAAACCCGCATACTATAGCAAGAAATACGTAGATGGAAGATCCAACAGAACTAGTAAAGCGAGTTGGAAGGGAGTTGAATTCATCAATAGAGGATACAGAAAAAAAGGGATATCCTAAATAAAAAGTATTCTTTCTACCAATTCATATCCTTAATGGAGGAAGTCCCAGTAACTATCTGCCGTCCAGCCTGATTGACATATAGAAATGGCCATGACACCTCGAATTCCTCTTGGCCGTATACAGGTCAAGGAATTCTAAGGTGGATATGTCCCAGCCATCTTCATAGCATCTGACGAAGGAGCCAATGACATGGAGGAGGAAATTAGGGTTCCTGTGAGGAAAGGCAAGCTCTAAAAATCTTAGAACACGGATAAGGAAAAGAGGAATTAGAAATGTGAACCCACATGCAGAGAAATAGCTTGGATGCACGCAGCACCACCCGGGCCTGACAGTATTCGGCATCAGCCGGCGATAACTCAACCTCATCCAGACACCAGGTTTTATCGGAGGTCGGACAGATCTTGGGATGACAGAGACAACCGCGGGTGGGATGCGAATCGAGGACGAGGTCCGACGGAACTCATGGAAATAGTAAAAAGATAAAGCATAGATGAAAAACGAAGGTTGAAAACCCAAGAGTAAGAAATCACGAAGCTGCTATAGCAAAGAAAAGGCTTTATCTACCTAGCTAGCGAAGAAAGTCAGATCTGGATTTTAAACCGTAAATCGAGGATCTTATGAAGTAAAATCGGGCTAACTATGACAATTTTAGAGTAAAAGGAAAAGAGAAATTCTTTTCTTACCTTGAAATTCGAGTCTGAGCAGGTGAAATTAAGGAGACGTGTGAGAGGCGGTTTTATATGGCCCAATAGATCCAGCTGTTGAAACGGTGAACATCTTTCACCTTCCCTTTTCACTCATTATTCACACAATATTGGTTGTTCAGATCGTGACCGTTGATTCGAGATCTGAGCCATTGAAATGAAATCATTGTGTATATTCATTCGCCATATACATGCAAGTTGAGCGGCGAAAATACGCAGGATATACGAAAGGGGCAATGATGAGTAACCGCCCATCAAGTATTATTACTTAATACTTAATGGGTTGTGGGAAACTGATGGGGCAGGATTCATCACCGAATCCGACCCACTAAAAACCCAAGTCAAAACAGTTCGCTAAAGGCAAAATAATGGACCTGCGGCCCAGCCCCGGAGAAAAAGAAAGAGTTCAGTCTAAAGTCTGAGTCAGCTCTGCGAGTGCTGAGTCAACAGAAGTGGAGCTGACGAGCTAGTAACGAGTCAACAGGGGGGTTAGCGGAGAATATGCCAAAAATGTGTCCGAGATACGCAGAACCGCCCTAGATACGTGGAGTTGGATCGAAGAGTTGATTTGAGGTATAAATACAGGAAGTCCGAGCAGATTTCACTAACTTTTGACTTACGCAAGAGCTTAAACACTATATTTCAGCTTGTAACACATTTCACTCGAGATCTTATTGTATATTCGATTCATATCAATATAAATTCAGCTCCGTTTTACTCTGTTTTTGATTGTCGGATTTATAAACTTTTTTTAGGACCAAAATTTATCATAATTCACATACAAATATTCAGTACTGAATTCAGCTTCCACAATTACTAAAATATTTTTTAACAATATTAATTAAACTTAAAAAAAACATAACTAATTAAAATCTCATGATAAAAAAATCATTTTCGTCATTTTCGTTACCGTTAATGTTCACAACTAAACTATGTTTTTGTTTTTTTTTTGTTTTTTAAACTTACTAAACGATGTTACTACCAATGAAATGTGATTGCTATCATTAATGTTTATGATATTGCCCTATCGTCGTTGTCACCTATGATAACATCGTTTCTTAATCTACATTAGATATCTTAAATCGTTACATTGATATTTCAATTACATGGGAGAAGTTATTACGGTTTCTACAAATCAAAATTCGGTTTTGAGCGAATACAAATCAAAGTTAAACATGTGAAAATAGTTATTTTGGATGTTTTTTATATGTTTCTTTATAAAATATTTTAAATGAATATATGTAACGTCTCCCATAGAGTTCACAAAAAGCATGAACACATGTATCTCTTCTCGAATGCACACGTAAACTGTGACACCATACACAAATCATTCTTATCATGAATACGTCTCTGCTAAGTTGTTTCCTTTTTCTTCACTTTCGAGTATTTAAGTAATGAGATGTGTTTATGGGACCCGTATGGACCCAATTCAATGAAACACATTGATATTAGCCGGTTTCAAAAACCAAATCTACGAGCACAATTTATGATATAACTACATATATAGAGAAGTTCAAAACTATAATCTTTGAAATTCTTTATTCTACATAAATTAATTATAAAGCTTAATAGAATAAGAAAATAATTCATGAGTTAATTTTCTTTGATAGAGAAAACACATAAATTTATTTATATATTTTCATAATTCAAATAAAAGTTGTTAAAAAACAACGTAGAACAAACAATAATTTACCATAACCAAACCATAAAACTGTAAATAAAAAAAGTAAAAAGAAAACAAGATCAATGATTTATCTTTGTATATAAGCAAAGTTTCATACTTTTTGAAAGATAAATTTTAACATATATCAATAGATTTATCTAATGGTAAATTTTAAATCAATAAAACATCTTTATCTCAAACAAAATTAAAATAAATAATAACAATAATAATAATAATAACTAATATGAATTTAATTATTATTTATTATAATATGTAGTTTTTTAATTCAAATCAAGATTAAAAAGTCTTTTTACATATGAAAAGAGTTAGTTTACAAAAAAGAAAAAAAGAGGTGTGTTTTTTAAATATAAAAACATAAATAAGGTATTTTTCAAAAAATAGACCAAATTTTATAAGAACTTAAGAAAATAGGCCAAGTATTTTAAATTTAAATAATAGACTTTTTAATTAGTGAAATGCCAATAAAGCCAACTACTGAAAATCTAATATCTTTTTGAAACATATCAGTTAACTTAAAAGCATAATTTAATAGGGAAAAACAAAAACTCAACGATAGTCGCCTCGTCATGATTGAAAAATTCCGGTCATTTCGCAGCATCGCTGCAGAGGTGATAGCCACGCTTGAGCCATTCGCTGACCTTGAAGTTGAACGTGCGTTATTATAATACTCTCATCTCCCCTCTCGTTATTAGACCGAAACCAAATGAAAGAGCAAAATAATAAAGAACAATGAGAAGAAAAAATACTTTTTGATTTATGTATATGCTCCGTATAAAACAAATATCTTCTTACGAAAATGATAGAACAAAACCAAATTCTATGAACTGATGTATGCCATTCAATACCATAAAACATATATAATAAGCAATTAGTGGGTATGCACGGATAATCACTTAGTTTATTTCATAAAAAGACTAAACTACAGTCTTTGTGAGTGTGTTGTCTTTTCATCTCCACATTTATCTCAATTCAGCTGGTTTTGTCTTTTTTCTATATTTTCCTCCACATTCATCTCAATTCATCCACATCAAATGGTGTCTAAACTTATTTTGCAGCTCAATTCCTCTCAGTTCATCCAAATTTGTGTGAGGGCCTATATATACCTATTTAACCATCACAATAATATATATATATATATATATATATAAATGATTAATAATAATCATAACCAGCATATCTTTTTTTACCAACTAACATGCATACCCTAAGTTGATGTAAATTGGTTAAAAAAATACTTTTTTTTGTAAACAACTGATATTCATTATCGATTAATGCATTTCATTCATACCATTTCTCATCATACTTTTAGCAAGAGCATCGGCTATTATATTCTTTGAACGATGAACATAACAAAACTCAATAAAAGAAAATAATGGGATAAAGGGTTTTGATATCTTGGAGGATTCCAAAATTTTCTTTGATAGGAAGTGAAGATTTGATGGCTCCAATCAAAACCTGTGCATAAGAA
Organism: Arabis hirsuta; assembly: GCA_964056655.1. Lineage (NCBI taxonomy): Eukaryota > Viridiplantae > Streptophyta > Magnoliopsida > Brassicales > Brassicaceae > Arabis > Arabis hirsuta. Next base: position 8,521,990 of record OZ053301.1, on the reverse strand, counting down.
GAATGTAAGCGGATTTTTCTTTGTCTGCAGACCACAAACCATCCTTATGACAAATGATCACATCGTGGGGTAGCGTCTGGTCAGTAGCCAAAGGTCCCTAATCTGGATCCAGTCTCATCTTTTTCTTGTTCTTATCCATTCACGAGCCTCAGCTATTGCTTTTGTAACCGTCACTTGCTCGGGAAAACGGCCAATTTAGATCCAAACAATTTGCGTCGTGCCGTTATAAACCTGAACTTTTGCCTATGGCTAATTTAAACCTAAACTCCAAATAAATTCAAATCTTATACTTGAACTAATATGTTTTGTGTCGAATTGTACTTTGACCAAGATTCTGTTATTCAATATTAACGGAATATTGACTAAAACGACACGTGGGTTAGTTGGGTCGGTTTCGTTGTCTCAAAACGACGTCGTTTCGTTGTTTTAGTAAAATGATGTCGTTTTCATTTAGAAAAAAACTTGAAATCAAATCTCTAATTCGATAAAATAACATCGTTTTCATTTGAAGATTTATCGACTTAAGGATTCGATTTCAAGTTTCTCTAAATGAAAACGACATCGTTTTACTAAAACAACGAAACGACGTTGTTTTGAACCAACGAACCGAGCTAGCTAACCCACATATCATTTTAGTCAACATTCCGTTAATGTTGACTAACGGAATCTTGGTCAATGTACAATTCGGCACAAAACATGTTAGTTCAGATATAAGATTTGAATTTATTTGGAGTTTAGGTTTAAATTAGTCATAGACAAAATTTCAAATCTAAAACGGTATGATGCAAATTGTTTGGATCCAAATTGTCAGGTCTCATACACCTCTGTTTTCGAAAAATCTGTTTATTTCGTGACGTCCAGAGAGCCGAGATGATCCAAGGAAAAGAGGTCCAAACCCTAAACCTGATGGAAGTAGGCACGAATGCTTATTCTCTGTTTCAGGCCTGATTTGATCTCGGAATTCTGCGTAGGATCCAGAGAAATCGTAAATGGAGTTAAAGCCCACACCTTCTTCGCGAAAGGGCAATGGAATAACAGGTGTGTCGTTGATTCAAATCCTAAAGAGGGAATGATATTGACACGAGATGCGTTCACTGTGGTGGATTTGAGATCTACTATAAATTCGATCATACTGTATATCTTTCTACATGTACTTTGCACTGGACTATCCTAGAGAAACACTGCAAAATTTGTCTTATTTTAATCTTTGTTTCATGTCCGCAATATAGAAGAATGTGACTATGTTTCTTATGAAATAAAAAAAAAATCACTAATCTGATAACCCCAACTATGATATTAAAAAGAACCGTAGTACACATTCTGAATTGTTAGTTGTCTTAAATTTTCTTGTAGATTTTAAAAGGTGCATTTTCTATTACAAACGTGACCGAAAGGAGGCTTGAAACTAATGCATGAATAACCATACAAATTTTGTGAATTTTTTAATTTGAAATTATAAACGATTGCTAGGATGAAAAACAAAACCAAAATCTCGTTATAGTTAAATCTCACATGAGAGGAAGTAATAGAAATAAAGAGGAATTCGGCCAAATTGATCATGCGACTATGATCTGAAAAAATTATATGCTCTTGACAATGTTTTCGATGATTTTTTGGCCTCATGTAGATATAGAATGCCAAAGGATAGAAGTTTCTTTGATTGTCGAGGTCTTTAGTCAACAATTCGATAAACTCAAGCCTCTAAGAGTTATTTATTCAGAGCAGAAGTTCCCGTAGATGAACTCAGCAAACAAAAAATAGAGCAAGCTAATTTATCTAAAACTGCTATTCTATCACACAAAAAAAAAATAATAATAATATTTTGCACTCCTCTATTATTCCAGAAGCTATCAGTCATAAGCGTGTGTGAACAGCAACAACATCCTTTTCATGAATCTTCCTCTCATATGCATCCGAAATGATAAATGAGATATTTTTTAGAAGGCTGAAATTGATATTTTGCTTCATGGAGATTTGTATATTTTAGATTTTTTTTTCTTTTAAGGTTTGATTTTGATGCTCTTTTACAGTTTTTCACGTGTTTAATATATTGTAAATAAAATAAATTGATCATAGTAACGCTTGCATGATGCAAATGATTTGAACATAGAACGTTCAGCAAATCTATCATATTCGAATATATATTTTTTATTCATACGGAGGAGGGTACATATTGTATTAATAATTAATTAGTATTCAATAGTATTGAACATATGACGTCCATGAAGTCCATCTACCTTGCAACAACAAAAATAACTAGATTTATGCAATAAACAAATTCCCCCATATTTGTAATCCAGAGATGCACAACGTTCGTTGCATGTCATTTCGCTAATACATCGCCCTTGTGGGTGACATAATCCGCTTTCTGTTTTAACTCATTAAAGTTAGCGCAATATTTTTTTTCAGAAAAAACAATTCAATATATTAATATGCAAATTAAAAACAAAATATTTATATATATATATATATATATATATATATATATATATATATATATATATATATATATATATATATATCTCGTCTAGTGATTCTGATTCAACAAGTTAAAATTTGCTTGATCTAGAGTATTAATGAAAATATGTTTTAAAACCTTTAAAACAGTATAATCTTAAACAAATAAATAAGTACCTGACGCTGAAATCATGGACATTATGATGAGAGTAAAGATCATTAACAAAGGTAATGAAATTTTCTTAGTTACCATTGATTATATTTCAATAGGTTGCAACAACTCTTTGTCTAGATATCGTTAAAAAAAAAAAAAATGTTAAGCTCAAAATCAACATTGGAAAATTTTCTAGTATAATAGAGACATTTATTATAAAAATATAGGAAAAAGTTCTCAAAGATTTATGCTTGCTCTTTGATAAGATAATACTTTTCTTCTTTAGTACAAGAAATCTAACATTAATAATATATATATATATATATATATATATATATATATATATATATATTATAACTTGATTTACCTTTTGTTTTAATATAATTTGTGGCCTATTATTATGATCTGATTGTGGTCTTATGTGTTATATATATTGGCAGGGGCGGATCCAAATGGGGCAGCTGCAATTGCTGAAGAAAACATTAAAGGAAAATTGACCAACAAAATTTTTATAATTCAATAACTAACCAATTTATGAAAATTTAATGGTTATGACTTTTCCACATCATACGCTTTTGGTTAGATTATTAATCAATAATCCTAATTTGGTTATTTTTGCAATCACCCAACATTAAATGGTTACAAACTAAGAAAAATATTAAAATATAATAACTATCTAAAATTCCTAAAATTAGTGGTTATAATTTTGCCATAGAAAAGTATTTTGGTTAGTTATTAATTGGTATTTGTTTTCTTAGTTATACTTGCCAGTTTCTTTATTAAAGAAAAATTATTTGTATAACCAAAAAAAAAATATATTTTAAAAACTAACCAAAACCCTTATGTACGGCAAAATTGTAGCCATTAAATTTAAGATTTTTGGTTAGTTTTTAAAATATAATTTTTCGGGTTATACAATAACTTAACTCTTCAAATTTTAAAAAAAAAAAATTTAACTCTTCGTTTATACAATAACAATGTGATTTACCATCACCGTGTACGGGTGTGAAAAATATTTCGTAACGTGTTTAATTTTAATATTGAAGGTATTATAAATTATGAATTATGAAAAACTAAAATATCATAGCATGGAAAAATAGATTGAAAAGGTTGTATATGGTTTAATCAATGATACAATAAAACTTCTATAAATTAATAATATTAGGATTTTGGAAATTTATTAATATAAAGAGATATTAATTTATAGAGAGAAAAATTTTAAGGTAATAATTCTCTTAAAACAATTCTTCCAATGATGTTATATTAAGAAATTAAATAATTTATAGTTGAATTTATTTGCAAAAATAACATGCATTAACTTCAAGTTATGATTAAAATATTTGATTATCGCAATAGTATGGATGTTAATATCATAATACGTATACTATTCAATTAAAATGATACATATTTTTATCTATAAAATTTAGAAAACATCATGGTTATTATCTTTAGTGTTGATAGATACATTTAGAAAAAATTATGTGTAAAAAGTCAATTATTTTGTCTATTTTTCTTCACAATTTTAGGATACATACCTAAAAACAATACTAAAAGTTGTTAATGCAACAAGTAAAAGCTAAAGATAAACTCAAACAAGATTTCAACTTTAAGTCAAGACAAAAATCATGAAAGCCATGTTTTAGTACATTATCACAGTTATATATACATAATTATACATGATTATCAATTTATGCTATTATTGGAACGATATTTTATATAGGAGTTTCTAAAAAAAATATTATCTTATCATCTAATCAAATTTCATAAATTTTTACATTGGTCCGACTCGGAACAAAAAAAAATTATTACTTTATAGAAATTATTAATTTAAAGAGTATTATTTTATAGAGGTTCTACTGTATGTTGACTAGTGAAAGAAGACAAAGAACATAAGTCTAGTTTAAGAAATTTAAACAAAACAAAAGTCAAATCTATAAAACTAATGAAGATTTTGAAACATTTTTTGTAGACGACATTCATTGTTTTCTATTGCACTTTTCTTTTTTTTGTAGGATTTTCAACCCAGTCCTAGTTTATGCTTTTGATAAAGCAACATATAGTTGTCCATGAAAGAACACAGATCTAGGTAGAAACAAACCAACATTTTTCAGTGTATGTTTTTGACTTTTAGTTATGGTGATTGCAAAGGCTAAAGTCACTAGAAACTGTCTCTGCATTCTCAAAAAAAAAAATTTGTTTCTGGTTGGGTCATAAACATTCTAGGGATTAAAAAATTATCGCTTGGTTTATCATCACAAGGTAGGATTCTACCCTCAATAAGATGATGCGCCAATTGATTTACAATAAGTCTCGTCCCATTATATAACCCTCGTTTAGGATCAATGTTACGAAGACACATGATAAGAGAACCAACCTTTAATCTATGGTTATTGCAAACGCTAAAGTTACTGGAATTTGTATGCGCTGCATCCTAAACAAAAAATTGTTTTTGGTAGCGTGGCAAATATCATAAGGATTAAATCTTTGACGTTTTGTTTATCATCACAAATTAGGATTCTACCTTCAATCACATGACGTGCTAATTAATTTATAATAAGCCTAGTCCCATTACATAATCTTTTTTTTAGGATCAATGTTACGAAAACACATGATAAAAGCACCGATTTTTAATCAAATTTTAACTCATTTACCCAATATAAAAATGGCAATTATTATTCTCTTTTTTGTCGTAGGAAATTACTATTCACTATCTTTTTTATAGAGTTTTTGAGTTTAAAATTTGAATGCAATTTTTATGTAAACAAAACTATAGTATAAAAAGTGGCCAGCACTCCACGTGGCTGGCCTCTTAGATCGACACGTCGTTTTTATTTTTTTTAAAGAAAACCAGTAAACATGTCGCGGCTCTTCATTGTCGATCCTTCTCCCAGAAGAAAAGCCCTAGAACTCTTCAACCTCTCTCTCTCTCTCTCTTTCCACTTTTTTCTCTGAATCTCTTTTGAAGAGTTTGATCTCTCATCATGGAATATGTATGTTCGTGTTCTCAAACCTAATGTCGATGTTCTCAACAAATCTGCAGCGCTTCATATGACCGTCGACGCGACTACGAGTTTACAAAATGTACTCAAATCCAATCTCGGTCCTAAGGGAACCATCAAGATGTAAGTCTCTTTCTCTGTTTTCCTTCTTCGATCTATGTATTGCGAACCTGATTTGTTTTGTTTAACTTTACTTTTATGGTGATCTATCGATCACTTGTTGTGTAGGCTTGTTGGTGGTTCCGGGGATATCAATTTAACCAAGGATGGGAACACTCTTTTGAAGGAAATGGTGCGTCCGATAAAGTGAATATAAAGATAGATCTTGTTCATTGATTAGAATCTAGTTTCTATTTCTTCTCTCTTAACTCTTCATATATTGAGTGTTGCGAGTTTCATATATGTGTGTAGAATTGAATTCCTCAGCTTGCTTTTCCTATGTACAGAAGTGAGGAATGAAGAATTAGTTTCGTGTAGAAAGAGTGTGTCGGGGAAGATGAAATTACTATCATTAGTACTATTTATATATATTTAAAATAATGTATTTTTCAATTTGAAATGTTTTTGAGTTTAAATGTTTAATATAATTTCTTTGTTTCATATATTATTAATATTATAAACAAATAAATTTTGAAAGTTCTGACTAGTTTTAGTAGTAAATAATAATAAAATATTTGTAAATTTTGTTCTACGAAAGTATTTTTGTAAATAAAATATCATTATTTGTAAAATTTAATACATTTGTAACTATAAATATTTAATTTATATGAATAATGTTTAACTAATATTTTCATCAATTTAATTATTTTATTTATTTTCAAAATTTTAGCCACATTATACCAAATTCAGCAGTTACCATTAAATTTTAATTTATTCCTGTAGATTTCGTAAAAAAATCACCAAAAAATCAGCTAGATTCCACAATTCCTCTTGATTCATATTTTTTTATATTAATTATATATATTAAAGAGAAAACATAAATAAGTATTAATGTTTTTTCCATAATTTACCAACAAACAAAAGAAAATTTGTTTTTGTTTACGAAGTAACTCAATATTGTTAGATTTCGAAAGTTTGATCATAATATACAATCTAGTGATTTATGCTAGAGTTATTATCTTAATTCAAATATGAATATTGCATACCACATTGGGCTGGTCCTACATGGGCTTTAGATCTCCAAATTTTTTTGATTTGTTAATATTAAAAATTGGGGTTTGGTGCCTATTTCTCCCTACAAATGCCACTAAAACAATTTCTCTAGACTTTTTTTTATGAAAATACCTATACAAACTTTGTAAACCGATAAAAAACTACACGAACTAATTAATCTCTCTAAAATTCACCAAATGAAATTGATTAAGCTAATTTCTTAACTAAATCGTGGTTACGGTTTACAGTTTAGTAAACCAAAATCAGTTACGGTGTAGTAAACTAAAATCGCGTTTAGAAATCCGATAAGTACATATGCGTATTTCCCCTGTAGAAGTGCAACTATTTAGATTTCTCCTAAACTTTTACCTCTTTGTTTTACTACACAAAAAAGTTATACTAATCATAAAAATACATGAACTTATTTATCTCTTTACCAAATAAAATTGGTTTAGCTAATTTTGAAATTAAGTTAAGTAAACCGTAATCGCGTTTTAAAATACGATTAGTCTAATCGAAATATACTCTTTCACTACAAGAAAACAGGCTGTTTTCCGACAGCCGAAACCGTCGGAATGCCGTCGGAAAAGGGGTTATTCCGACGGCATTTCGACGGTTTTGGGTCATCGGTTCTATCTCGTCGGAAATAAAAATCCGTCGGAAATCCGTCGGAAAATTCCGACGGATTTCCGACGGAAAAGAGATAAGCGGAATCCGTCGAAATTCCGTCTGAAGTCTGTCGGAATAGATGGCCCGACGGATTTCCGACGGATTAGTGTACCGACGGATTTCCGACGGCCGTGATTACCGACGGATTTCCGACGGATTAATTAATTTAAAAAAAAATATTTGTAATTAAATGAAATTAAATTAAATAAAAATTAAATTAAATTAAATTAAACAAAATTTAAAATTAAATTTTAATATTTTTAAAAGTGATTCAAACATTAAAATATTACATAAACTAAATTCTACTGGGATTGGTTACGGAAGAACTCGTTCATCCTTTCTTCCATTGCCCGCATGGCGGTCATCTGTTCTTCCATTGCCCGCATGGCCGTCATCTGTTCTTCCATTGCCCGAATGCGTGCTGCATCTTCTGCGCGTTGTGCCTCCATCACGTTCATGCGGTCGAGAAGCTCGGCGTTTTGTGCCCTCAACTTACTATCCGCGTGATAGCGGTATGAATTAACTGATGTGGATGAACTGTCTTCCGGGAGGCCAAACATACGACCTCTGTTCTTAGGCGTAACCTATGATAAAAAATAAATCAATCAATGTTCTTACTTATTTGTATTCAAATTTATTTAAAATTTTTTTAAATGTGACAGTGTTACTAACCTCATAGGTGAACTCGTTGATCTTCTCGAGTGGAACTTCGGTGGTCGGGGGAGTTTCTTCGACGATTGGTTGGGATTGGAGGTACTCCTCCCCGAGCCTCTCCACGCTTTCCACGATTTCACGAGCAATTGGATCTTGAATTTCACCAGTCTTTCTGTTGGTGTGCGCATCTTTGATCAACTCAAGATGTGACGGACGCACACCGGTCTTCTCAAACTGTTGGCATAGATAAGCAATGAATCTGGGTAAATTCATGAACTCGCATATACCTTTTGCGTATGCGGATGTTAATAAGTTCGAACCCATATCCATCATTGGCTCATCCATCCAAGACCGAAAATATGAACTCATCGCTAGTAAATTTTTTGGCTTTTTAAAATTGTGTTATGACGGAATGAAGAGACGTAGAAACTTATATAGAACGGATTTCCGTCGGAAATCCGTCACAAACCTCTGACATAACACCCCACCAATGCCATCAGTCACCGCTAACGAAATGGTAACCATTCAAACTTTGCCGACATCGGAATTCCGACGGAAAAACGAAATTAGTTCCGTCGGTATGAGCTGACAACTCAAATTTTGCCGACATCGGAAATATCGGATTTCCGTCGTTAATCCGTCGGAAAGTCGTCGGAAAATTATTTCCTTCGAAAATCCATCGGTATATTATGACGGATTTCCGACGGATTACCGACGGTTTCCGTGTCCGTCGGAAATCCGTCACAATATACCGACGGATTTCCGACGGATTAAATTTGCTCGGAAATTACCTCCGTCGAAAATTCTGTCGGAATACTGACTGTTTTCTTGTAGTGTTTTGTCAACTCGTCTTTTTCTCAAATTGGTCATTTGACGAGATTTATCGATCTAGTCACCTCTGTGAACCCCACCGCCGCGACCTAACCACTATGGCTTTCCAACGTGACAGCTTGAGTCTTCCGTATATTGGATCGTAGATCTCATGAATTAGACGTATGATGTTTTTTTTATTTAGTGGCATTTGTAAAGGGAGAAATACGTAGTCAACCCTAAAAATTGGCTCCCGGAATTTTTTTTTTTTTTGCAAAAAAAGTCTTCTTAGTTGAAAATATATCTATATAAAACTTTTAAAAAAAGAAAAGTGCCTAGGATCCTCTTAGTCTCAAGGCCGGCCATGTATATTGTTGACAAATATAGTTGTAAAAGTTTACTAAGAAAAAAAAGTATCAGAATAGTATTAATGAATATGTGATAATGATATATAGATTAGTAATTTGTGTTAGTGTTGTTGTGTCACTATTTAAATTCAAGTATAAATATTGCGTACTATATACTATATATTTAGAGTATTATATTGTTTGACAAATATAATTTTGAAAGTTCACTAAGAAATAAGAAGAAAAAGTATCAAAAAGTATAATTTGATTATTTTGAACTAACCCTTTTCTACTCATTAAAGGAAAGTATAACAATACAAATTGCAAATGGAATACCTAAGAAAAACCGTCATAAATAATTCTGAGAAATAGAATCTTCCTACCAAAAGGAAATGTTGAAAAGTTAGCTAATTTCAAAAAAAGCTTTTTGCCAAATGAAAACGAGAGTAAAAAAAAAAAAAGAAACTTCTTTCCCCGTGAGCTCATCTCTCTATAATCTCTGACTCGTGCTTTCTGAAAATGAAAGTTGGACACTTTTGTTTCCTTCTTCACTGATTGCGACACATACAAAAAAAAACCCTAGATTTTCCTTGACCTACAACAAAGGGGAAACCAATTCTGACCATGAAAACAAAAACTCCTCAGAGCTTTAAATGCAATTAGCGCAACGTCGCATCTCTTCCTCTCTTAAGAACTAAGCAAATCTCATCTCTCTCTCCTATATAAGAAGCGTTTCTTCGAGCTCTGCTTTTACCTGAAATCGTTTCTGGGTTTTGTTTTCGCCACGCATAAGGATTAGGGAAAAACCATGGCTTCTCCTTCTTCTTCTTATAGATTCCAATCTGGGTTTTATCCTCTTTCGTCAAGTCCTTCTCTTGGGAATTTTGTCGAACGGATTAAAGACGCTTGTCATTTTCTTGTCTCTGCTGTTCTTGGGACCATTATCTCCGCGATCTTCACTTTCTTCTTCGCTCTAGGTTCGCCTTTCTCGTTGAGATTGTCTCTATTTTGTCGAATTTGGATTAGATTTTAGTCTCCCTGTAGTCAATAATTGTTGCTCTGCTGCAAAAAAAAAAGCATAATTTTTTGCTTGTCTTTGATTGGATTGATTTGAATAATTTGATAGAGTTTGCTTAATTGATATGATTATTAAGAAAGTTGTTACCTTTTATCATGTTCAGTGGGAACATTGCTAGGGGCACTTACAGGAGCTTTGATAGGTCAAGAAACTGAGAGTGGTTTCATTAGAGGAGCAGCGATTGGAGCCATTTCGGGAGCTGTTTTCTCTATTGAGGTCTTTGAATCATCGCTCGATCTCTGGAAATCCGATGAGTCAGGTTTCGGATGCCTTCTCTACTTGGTGAGCTGCAAACTGTTCAAAATGAAAATTCGTGATTCGGTTGGATTGAGCTTTGAATTGATTAGTGTTTCTCTTGTAAATTTTTGTGTAGATTGATGTCATTGTTAGTCTTATAAGCGGGAGACTCGTACGGGAGCGGATAGGTCCTGCAATGCTAAGTGCAGTTCAAAGTCAAGTGTGTTTTGCATACAAAACTTGGCACCATTTCCGTTTTTATTCGGGACTTCATCGTTTACTGATGTTTTTGTATTGCTTCTCCTGATCAGATGGGAGCTTTGGATGCACCCTTTGATGATCTGTCAAGCCTATTTGAGACAGGAGGCTCGAAAGGATTAACAGGAGAGCTCGTTGAGAGGATTCCAAAGATGACAATCACTGGCAATAATAACACAGATGCTTCTGAGAACCGAGACTCCTGTTCTGTTTGTCTTCAGGTTTTAACATCAATTCGCTTTGTTATATTGAATCACGGATCTATTTTGAAGTTTTTCGGGTTTTCTTATTCGTTCTTGATGTGTCGATTTTGCAGGATTTCCAGCTTGGTGAAACAGTTAGAAACTTGCCTCATTGTCATCACATGTTTCACTTACCTTGCATAGACAATTGGCTCCTCAGACACGGTTCTTGCCCGATGTGTAGACGCGACCTTTAATCTCTCTCTTACCTCAAGATTCTGGTTTACTCATCTTCTTCTTCCTTTTCTTTCATGTAAATTACATTTCTTTTTACTGTTTACATACATTTACACCGTTCTCTCTCTGTGACTGTGAGGCATTTCTAGTTTTCTAATTTACCATACGATGTATCTTCAACATGTTATGCTTAGTCACCAGATGTACAAAAGAAACACACAAAATAAAGAGTTTTTATTTTTCTATTTTTTCTGGCTTGTGTTGTGTTCCATTGAAGTGGTTGGTTTTTTCTTTTCTTTTTTTGAGGTCTTGAAACCAGAAACATAATATAAGTCAAGGGACCAAATCCATCACACGATGGTACTAGATTCTTGACTGGTGTATCCAAACTTAAGAACGTCCGTATACGCATATATTTTGTTTGGTAGAAGTACTTTCATATTTAAAGATCTCTTTAATGTGATTTGCTAAATTACCTAATGCCTAATGCTAATCGTATTTAAGGTCAAATTTGTGTGTGCGTGTGTGTGAAGAAACAACACTTGTTATGGTTTAAGTCGTTATCCCGCACCAAACTGTAATACCCAATCGTAATTAATAGTGACTTCTACTATAAATTTCTGGTCTCTAAGTCTCATAGTGCGATAAACCCTATATTACACGACGTAACAAATTTTCACAACAAAATCTTTCTTCTTTTTTTTTCTCAATATTCGGTAAAATATTATGTTATATACATTTTAAAATATTATGTTATATAACATTTTAAAATATTTATGTAGAGAATACCACCAGAATATACAAAATTAATTAGAATATTTTAATTGGTTAATACATGATTTTAGAATTATTAAATCTCTATACTCCTCACATATAGATTGTAGAACTTGTTTTTGATTTTAAATGTCTAAGGACCATCCAAATCTATACGGGACGATGACAACTTACATTCATGAACCGTGTCAACGAGGACAAATAAATTACAGAAGAATTAGCAAAAGTGGAACATTTATTTAATTAAGTTCATCTAACATTTGAGTGAATTTTTTTTTTTTAAAACGACTTTCCACAATGGATAATTAATTAATTAATATTGCTTTGCTTTATTTTTAATCTGGCCAATAATATTAGGATAAATTGTAGTAATGTATTTCAACCTTTTCTAATCCTTTTATTTTGACCAATATTATTAGGGCTCTTTTTATATATGAGTTCACATAGGATTATCTTATTGGGTTTAGATACCTATTAAAAATTAGACAATTGCAAAAATATCACTTTTGGTATGTACATTTGCAAGAATGTCATTTAGGGGTGTTCATATGCAAAAATGCTACTAATTATAGATTTTTAAAGCTTAAATCTTAAAATTATAAACACTAAAAAATGTTTTGACCCCTTAAACCCCTTAAACTCTCAAAACTAAACTCTAATACAACATAGTTAACCCAAACATAAATGATATAATGAAATTTTTTTTTTGAAAAAGTGGTATTTTTGCAAAGATTTTTTGAAAACGTGGCACTTTTGAAAAGTGGCACTTGAAAAATAGCATTTTTAAAAATTCTCTTAAAAAAAATCACAATATTTAGATTATGTGGATTAACAACTTTGTCGAACTTCGACAGTCAAGTATTGCTTGATCAGTACCATGGATTAAATCAGAGGCTTCTGATTTAGGAGTCTGATTAAGTGTACTTCAAAATTGGTTTACTCTTCAGGCCTTGATTCGTATACTTGGGTGAGAGATTTCATTGTATTGAGACAAAGCTATAGAGAGACTTTTCATTTGGTGAAATGAGTTTTCGGATTTTCCGGTGATATATACGGCGACATTGTACACAAGTTTTTAATAGAATTTCAATGAATCCTCGGCCAAACATAGGATGGCGGTTTTGCGCCTAAACAGAATAAATTTTTCTTTCGTCCAATTTCTGCAGTTTCAATTTCTTAACAATTTATATTCTTTGATGATAGATCACGATAAGTTGTGGATAGAAAACTAGGTTGAGATTTATCTGATTTCTCTAGAAAGTGTTCCGTTTTTTGATAATTCAAAAATGTGTGTTTCTATCTTTTTAAACCATGGAAGCTAATATTGAGCAATAAAATTTTAAAGAACATCAAAATTTCACTTAGAGATTCTATGTTAGAACCAATAAGAATTTACCCAAAAAGCTTCATGTTGGCATCGGATTTCGTACCGATACAAAATCCTATTTCATAGAGAAATTAAACTCGGAGCGTGGCAACAAGAGAACGTGGTCCAAGATATCAACTTAAGAATAAATGCAATTATATTGGCATGAGGTCCTATATAAGAAAGTCCAACCCGGAAACCCAGGATCCAGTTCCAGAGATAGCCAAATTATCTCCTAAAATCCATCTTGTCATCGTGGAAGCAAGCCCAACTCGCGGATCGGGAACTCGGTTTCATATTTCTCTTATCAATAAGGCTTTAAACATGGGCTTTGGATTAAAGGCTAAGCATGAGCTTCAGAATGGAGAGGTAAGCGAAGCCCGTGAGGTCTGCAAGATCCACGAGGTCTGCGAGGTCCACGAGGTCCGCGAGGTCCGCGAGATGAAGAAGTTGACTCGAATTTGAGTCATGTAACGTCAAAGTCAAAGAGAGTTAAGAGAGTTGAATGAGATTGTTAATGTAAAACGCGATTCTCGTAACTGTAATGAGTATATATACGAAATGAGTCTAAAGAGAAAGCGGGGGCTGAACTCTCTAGCGATACGCAATAAACTTGTTCTTTTTACTTAGCCATTTTTACGTTACTTTTCATTGCTCCAACTAGTCCATCTCGCGGACCAGAAAACTCGTTAACTCGTTCTTCCCAGATTAACAAATCTCATCTAGCGATCTCGCTCTGATTACTTTTTGTCTCTGATTCTTTATATTTTGGTGTGATCTGAATCAAACCAGATTTGGGACTCACACTTCATAATAAAATTAACCAAAAGAATATTACATGTGGATAAACCCAAAACTCTGTGTGTGTTTTTCTATCTTTTAAACCATGGAAGATAATACTGAGCAACAAAACTTTAAAGAACATAAAAAATTCACTTGGAAATTCTAAGTATAACCAATAAGTACCCAAACGTTTTTTTTTGGATAAACCGTGGGAATTCCGAACCTTTGAAACATAATCTCCTCGGTATCCGAAAACAGTTTTTAGATATTCCGATTTAAAGAACAATCCTCCGTAAGTACTCAAAAGTTCCAAAAACAAATGAGAAAAAGGTCATTTAAATATTACATGCAGGCAAACCGAGAACCTATAAGGTTTTTAGGGTCAAAATGACAAATTGGCCAGTACTGGATCCATAAACTCTGTAGGGAATATTTTTCTCTCTAGAAACATCTCTCGAAACTTGTAGAACAGAGAAGGAGGTTGCGTTCCGGCGTCCGACATTTGCCGGCGTCGTTTTTTTTGTTTATCCTTTTGTTTATTTTGTTGTTGTTGTTATATATGTGTTCCGGAGGATTTGTCCGGCTAGATCCGGTAGTTTTTCGGTGTTGTCCGACTTGACCGGTTTGATTTTCTTTTGTTAGATATGTTTAGATCTTCGTCTGATCTTCTTTTGTTGAGACTCCGAGTTGATCTTCTTGTCTTTCTCTGATTTCTCCATTTTCTCGAGGAGTAATATCTTCACTGCGAATTCTTTTGTTCCAAGCGGCGGAGCAAGGATGATAACAGTTTACATCATTATTGGGTGTAACGGTGGTGGAGCTTCCCCGGTGGTGGTGATTTTCAGAGAATTTCAGAAGTAATTTTCAAAGTTATATCCGAATGGTTTCGACTCTTTTGGAGAAGATTAGGCATTGAATCGACAGATAGAAAAGGTTTTCCCATTGCCTGAATAATTCACGGAAGCTATTAGACAATCGGCGATGACCGGAGCTGCAAGCCGGAGCTACAGGTCGGCATTGATCGAGAAGGTTGTGGAACTCTTATCTTTGTTGGGCTGATAGCTTAGGGTTGGGCTTTTCTCTTTTCTGTTTTTGCAATAGCTCATTGGGCTTAATTAATAAAATTTGGTTTCCAACAGAAAAAAAAAAATCCATAAACTTTGTTTAGATTTGCATTTTTGTCGGATGGGTTTTTAGGTCCGGACTAAGTAGAGGTTTTTTTACCTACCACACTGTCCGTGGAGCGGTTTCACATCTCACATCCTCCAACGTAATGGTATTCACAGAGGTCTATAAAAGGAGACTACAATTTGCAAACTTAACAAATATTCTTTTGATATCTCTTTGAAATAAATATATTTTTTAAATAGAGAGCTCAATGAAAAAACTCATGGAAAATGTTCTTTTACAAATATTAAATTAGTCGTAAGAGAAAGCTTTTCTAGAAACATCTTTTATACTAATTTATGCGGAAGGTTCGTGTTTGTTGCGGCAATGTATATTAAAGTACTCGTGTCGTGGCAAAACATATTTATATAGAAAGAGACATTCACTAAGCTGTCAACAGAAAAACAAAACAAAAAAAGTATGATAGGCTCATCATTAAGCTTCTTTCTTCGTACCATTGTTCTTCTCTTGTCCATTTTCAGTACTTTTGCTTCTCTTACACCAGATTTGTGTCTTCCTGACCAAAGGGATGTCCTTTTGGAGTTCAAGAACGAGTTTAAGATTCAGAAACCATGTGAGTTTGTTAGTCTGAAGACGAGATCATGGGCAATCAGTGGTGACTGTTGTAATTGGAAAGGTGTCAAGTGTGATACCGAGTCGGGCAAGGTGATCGGGCTAGACCTTAGTGGCAGCTGTTTTCATGGCCGGCTCGAACATAATTCTAGTCTTTTTAGACTAGAACATCTCCAAGATCTGAATCTTGCTTTCAATAAGTTCATAAGTATCCTTCCACCTGACATTAGCCAGCTCTCCAAATTAGAGACTTTTCTTGCCAATGATAATCTTTTTACAGGAGCCATTCCTGCTTCTCTATTCAAGATGTCTTCATTGATTAACATTTTCTTAAATGATAACCAACTCAATGATCTCGTTGGGATTGAGAATATCTATTTGTTACCTAATTTACAAAATCTGTTTATCAACAACAACAATTTCAGAGTCAGTCCAATTGACTTAAACGTCTTCTCTTCTCTCAAACACCTAGAAGGTCTAGATCTCTCAGGTATCCCTCTTTTAACAACAAACATCGTTTCCGATTCCAATTTTCCTTCGCATTTGCTATATTTGTATTTGTCAGGCTCCAACATCACAGAGTTCCCTGAGTTCATTAGAAACCAAAGAAATCTACAGTCACTAGACCTTTCCAACAACAACATCAAAGGTCAAGTACCAGACTGGTTGTGGAAACTACAAGAGTTGGTTAGTGTGGATCTTTCTAGCAACTCCCTCACCGGTTTCGATGGATCCTTAAAAGCTTTACCTGGAAGTCAGATCAATATGTTAGATCTAAGCTCAAATGCTTTCCAAGGACCACTCTTCATCCCGTCCACACTTATCAACTACTTTTTTGTCTCTAACAACAACTTCACCGGAGAGATACCTCGATCAATCTGTGGACTTACCTCTCCTACCATCCTAGATCTATCCAACAACAACTTCCACGGCTCGATTCCTCAGTGTTTAGGAGATCATATCAGTTCTCTTACTGATCTAAATCTTCGTAACAATAGCCTAACCGGAAGTCTTCCTGATATGTTCATGCACGCCAAGGAGTTAAAGTCCATAGACATCAGTAGCAACCGATTGGAGGGAGAACTTCCTGCATCTCTTACTTGTTGTTCTGCTTTAGAAGTTCTAAACGTGGGAAGCAACAAAATCAGCGATACGTTTCCATTCCGGTTGAATTCTTTGGAGAAGCTACAAGTTCTTGTCCTCCGCTCTAACAAGTTTCATGGCACGTTACATCATTACAACAGTGTTTGGCTTGGATTCCCGCAGTTGAAAATCATTGATGTGTCACATAATGACTTTATTGGTACCTTACCAATTGATTACTTCTTGAATTGGACTGGCGTTTCTTCGAAGAAAGATACAGAACTTGACTACATTGGGAATCCCCGTGACTTCGGCTACTACACTTCGATTTATTTGATGAGTAAAGGAATGTTAATGGAGATGCAACGTATCCTCACAGTCTACACAGCCATTGATTTCTCGGGAAACAAAATCCATGGGAACATTCCTGAATCCATTGGTCTTTTGAAGGAACTTCATGTTCTTAACTTGTCAAGAAATTCTTTCACAGGCAACATCCCATCATCTTTGGCAAATCTTACGGTGCTCGAATCGCTGGATATATCTCAAAACAAGCTTTCAGGTGAGATACCTCCAAAGCTCGGGGATCTCTATTCTCTTGCGTGGATAAATGTTTCACATAATCAGCTCGTGGGTTCAATACCACAAGGTACACAATTTCTACGACAAAACTGCTCTTCATACGAAGGAAACCTCGGACTTTATGGTCCTTCACTTAAGGATATTTGTGGAGATTTCCATGCGCCGCCGGTGTTAGAAGAGGAAGAGGAGGAAGAAAAAGAGGAAATGTTGAGTTGGATAGCAGTAGGGTTAGGTTTTGCACCTGGAATTGTATTTGGATTGACAATCGGCTACATAGTGGCTTCATACAAGCACCAGTGGTTCATGAAAACTTGTCTTAAACAAGCACCGGAGCATTCGTTAGCTCCACTGCCTTAAGCATCGTTGCTCTGTTCAATAGAGTGATTGTATCCAATATCATGATCTTTTCTTGTATTGCAAGGAGAAAAAAAGATAAATATATGTCAATTTTTTTAAATACAACAAAAAAACCGGATATCATTAATCAAATCAGAATACAACTTAGACGAAATAATTTATTTTATTATATAAAGTTTGATGCGTCAAACATGATAATTAATAAGATCGTGACACATGTCAAGTCGATTAACCAGATTTTGACACATGTATACAAGTATAAAAAAAAATTTCAATTAGATTTAACCATGTCAAAAAATTTATCTATTTATTTTTATTTATAAAATAGTGAAAATTAAACCTAATTTAAATAGGATTATAAAAATCTAAACTTAATTTAAAGAGAATTAGGAAAATCTAACTATTTGGAAATATGTGTATAATTTAATTGAGATAGTGAAAACTAAACCTAATTTTAATAGGATTAGAAAAATATAAATGTAATTTAAATAAGTTAGAAAAATTTAATTATTTAGAACAACATTGTGATACGTGTCAACCGATCGATTATATTTTGACATGTGTTAAAAAATTCTAATTAAATTTTACGACATATATCATATAAATCTTATTTCTTTTTAAACTTATATATTTGTATTTATCAAGTAGATTATAAAAATCAATTTATATTAAAATTGTTCTAAGAATACATGTGTAACAACATTTTAGTTCAAATAGACTTAAGTTTATATATCCAAATCGTCATACATTATAATATTTTATCTTTATTTAATAAGCATTTGTGCTTTTTTAATCTTCTCACCAAACAATTTAAAATTTTGATAATCTCTTCCACAAATTTTATTTCATCTTTCTCATTAGAAAATAACATCAATTATCCTCTTATTCGATATGTGAGATAGATTACGTTGATCTAATTATAGTATTTTCATTCATTTTCTGCAAATTACAAACTAAATTTTTGTGCATCATTCGCTTCTTACAAAATTTAGGATCAATTATGTGAAAGAAATCTTATTAAAATTTGTTGTTTTAGTTTGCAACTAAAAGTATGACCTTTAATTCGTCAAAATTTTGGAAATATAGATATATGAGTAGATACATAAGAACACTAACCTAATTCAATTTGGAATGAAAAAAACTAATTATTTGGAAATATTTGAAAATTTTAAATGAAAAAATAATATAACAAAAAGAGTCAAAACAACTTAATATCGGTGAGACTTCTTTATTAGTGATCTTGCACTTTTCAGTTTTGTACTTTTCATAGATTATAAAATATTTATAAAACTGGAAAATTCAAATAGAGTAGTTCATACAAACTCTTGAACGAAAGTGATTAATTCAAATTTTTATAAAAAAATAGAGTAGTGAAGTAGTAAAAACGAAATTAATTCATAGATGAATAAAAAAATTAATTACATGATAAAATTTAAAAATTACTTGATAATCAAATACAAAAAACGACAAAGATAAAAAAGTAACTCTTAAATTATTTTATATCAATTTTTTCGGTTTTATTTTGTTTATTTCATGGGTGATTTATTTACTTTTTTACTTTTTTGAGTTTGATATTTTAACAGGTTATAAAATATTTTATTACAAGTTATAAAATATTCTATCACAAATCCGCATATCTGCGGGTCCTTTACCTAGTTTATAATAAATTCTAAATCTCTAAATCAACAAGTATATATATATATATATATATTTTTTTTTTTAACTAAAACTAAAAAAGATATTTGAAATTTCAGAAAGTAAATAGACTATTGATACTAGAGTGAACTAACTCAAAAACCATAGGCTGTAGTGAAATACGGAAAATAACCTTGAGATTTCATAAATTAGGGATCCATGTAGTATTGTTGTTAGTCTTTTACCATTAGCCCCTCACTTTCTCTCTCTGTTTCAAAGACAAACAATATAGAGCATGTGCAAGTTTGTAACAGGGATCCACCTCACTTTCTCTTTCTCTCGTTATATCTCTTCCTTTTATCTTTGTTATATATTTCCTTTAATCTCTCTTTTTTTTTTTTAACTTTGCAATTTTATTATTATTCTATTATAAATTATGAGAATTGTTACATCGACGATTCTACAATGGACAAATCTTTTTTCTTGATCCATGCCAAACGATTTCACTTTGCCTCACACTGAAGATTTCGTGTAAGCTAGCATTTATTAATCTGCATAAATATAAATAAATCGCTTTTCCTGGGATTCGAACCCCAAATCTCCTGGTGTAAAAACTTTAAACCCTTGATCATTAGGCCATGGGGGCTTCCACCTTCTTTTTCTATTTTTATTTTCATTAAAACTACAAAAATATAAATCTAGCAAAACCAAAAATCATATAAAGATCCGATGAAAACTAGTGAAAGATCCGGTGTAGTTGGATGAGATTTGGTGAAGATCCAAGGAAAATCAAGCAAAGAGTTTGTTCATAACTACTCTTCTTCGTCATTGTTCACAGTCTCGAGTCGAATCAACTTTCCGAATCACTAAAGGAGGAGTTGTATATAAAGTCAAATGATATGTATTTCTATTGCTAATATATATAGTAGGGAATAACAATTTATATATCAATAATATATATCTTCTCCACAGTGTCATAACAGAGTCGACTCAGCTCTTTGAATCAACGAAGACGAAGATGTATATTAAGTTAAACGATACGTATTTATGTAGTATATATCTTTAGATTCATAATTAGCCGTCTAAACTAATTGTTATTCTGCCAAAAAATATACTTGCGGATAACACTCTTTTTTGTAATATATATTGTTAGATGTTTAGTGATTGTTATCAAGTTAATGCTTCATGTGCCGTGTAAATAAGTGATTTATATCAATAGTAAAGTAGCATATTAGACTATTAAACAACATTTTACCTTCACTACAAAAAAACAGTTTGTTTGTGACTATTTTTTGTGACTGTTTTTATAGTCACTAAATTTGCGACTGGTTTGTGATTGATATGTGACTAATAAGTGACTACGGCAATATGAGACGCAAAATAGTCATATATTTGCGACTACAGAATTCAGTCGTTTAGTAGTCGCATATTAGCGACTACATAGCGACTCTTGTTGGAGAGATAGATCTTCGTCACCAAATAGGCACAAATTAAGACTGATTTGTGACTACATACATAGTGGATAAATATAGTCGCAAAGAAGTCACCGATTTGCGACTGATGTGTGACTCCCTAAGGACGTCTTGAAAAAGTCGCAAATTCGTCACAACGAATCATGTCGGTAGCTTTGTCGGGTAGAATGTCGGTAGCTTTGGCAGGTAGCATATCGGCAAGATATTAATAAGGTTGGTTGGTATTGTACGTAATATTTGTGACACCTTAAAGTAGTCACTAAAGAGTGATAAAAGAGTCATAAATTTGGGACTGGTTCTTTGGGCATCATAAAGTAGAGGCAAAATTTTGCCTATATAAGCAACTCATGCCTCCTCCATACTCATTCACAATTTTCAGAGAAAAAAAAAGTGGAAAAAAATATGTGGAATTCTTCTAGAGAGTGGATGTAAAACCGGATCGACCCGCGCACAAATAATCTATCTGACGAATTTTTGGTGGGAGTCGAGCATTTCATGAATTTTGCAACAAGCCAAGACTTAGCCATAAGCAGTGGAGGTAAATTATACTGTCCTTGTGCGAAATGTAAAATTTTTAAGCGTTTAAAGTAAGCTCAAACCGTTTCGGGCCATTTGCATAGTTATGGTTTTATGGAAGGTTATTATGTATGGACCGTACATGGTGAAGATTACGATGTAGTTGTGGTAGGAACTAGCCATTACGAGAATGCTTATTTTAGTAGCAGTAATCAAGAAATATATTACATTGGCGGGAATGTTTATGCTGGGATGGTTCATGATGCATTACATGGTTATGCGCCATTTAATAATTATCAAGATGAACATGTTCATAGTGGAAATGATCATGTTTATGAAGAACCTACCCACGAGGCTAAACAGTTTTACGACATGTTAGATTCTGCAAATACGCCACTGTATGATGGTTGTCAGGATGGATATTAACAATTATCATTAGCATCGCGGATGATGAACATCAAGGCTGACCATAATTTGGCTGAATCTTGCATGGATTCATTGGCAGAATTGTTTACAGAGTATCTACCTCAACCTAATCAAGCAACCGGTTCTTACTACGAAACAGAAACATTGATGCAAAAGTTTGGATTGCCGTACCAAACATATGATGTATGTGTAGATAATTGTATGCTCTTCTGGAAAGATGACGAGGAGTTGGAGCATTGTAGGTTTTGTGGAAAACCAAGATATCAGCCTAGTGGGAGGGGAGAAACAAAATACCGGTCAGCAAGATGTGGTATCTACCCATCAGTGACAGATTAAAGAGGATGTACCAATCAGAGAAGACTGCAGCGTCGATGAGATGGCATGCTAACCACGAGTCAGAAGACGGAGTAATGTGTCATCCATCTGATGCGGCTGAGTGGAAAAATTTCAATATAATGCATCCAAGATTTGCAGAGGAGACACAAAACGTTTATTTGGGATTATGTACAGACGGTTTCAATCCTTTTGGAATGTCAAAAAACCATTCGTTGTGGCATGTGATCATGACACCCTATAACTTACCTCCGGAGATGGCCATGAAAAGCGAGTATTTGTTTCTTACAATTTTGAATTGATGTGTTCCTCTAACCACTGATCGAGGAATTAAAGGACTTATGGAATCATGGAGTTGAGGCGTATGATGTGTCGTTAAATCAAAAATTCAACCTGAAAGCTGTTCTTTTGTGGACTATAAGTGATTTTCCGGCGTATGGTATGTTATCGGGATGGATGACACATGGAATATTATCATGTCCAATTTGTATGGGTGATACAAATTCTTTCTACTTACCGGCTGGTAGGAAGACGTGTTGGTTCAACTGTCATGGAAGATTTTTGCCAAATAATCATCCGTTAAGGAAGAATAAAGTTAACTTTATGAAGGGAAAGAACGCAGTTGACGACTATCCACCAGCATCGTTTACGGGTGAACAAGTATATCAGCGTAAAACGAATGTTGGGGAACCGAAAACATCAGAATACGGTGGAAACGGACATAACAAAAAATCTGGCGGTTATGGAGATTAGCATAACTGGCACAAAGAAAGCATTTTTTGGGAGCTTCCGTACTGAACCGATCTGACTCTACGGCACAACCTTGATGTGATGTATGTCGAGAAGTATTTTTTCAGTAACATCATGTATACTGTTATGAATATCAAAGACAAATCAAAAGACACAATCAGATCAACATTAGATATTGTGAGATTTTGTGATCGGAAGGAATTGCATGTCGATGGTCGTGGGAACACTCCATTTCCTATTTGGAGATTGACTTCAAAAGCAAAAGATACCTTACTACATTGGGTAAAAAATGAAGTTAGATTTCCCGATGTTTATGTTGCAGATTAGCAAGTTGTGCAGACATTAGTGGTGGAAAGTTTCCGGGAATGAAAAGTTACGACTGCCATGTTTTTATGGAGCGGTTGCTTCCATTTGTATTTGCTGAGCTTCTCCCACGTAACGTGCACCAAGCATTATCAGGTACATTTACGTTTGAAATTAAATAAATTTAATGAATATGTCCTTAATTATGTTGGTATTAAATAAATTTAATTATTCATGACTAATAAAGATGTTTTCTTAAGGATTGGATCATTTTTCCGTGATCTAAGCAGCAGATCATTGGATCAAAGTCGCCTCCTACTTTTGAAGGATAACATTGTGATAATTATGTGTAATTTGGAAAAAATCTTTTCACCTTCTTCCTTTGATGTGATGGAACACCTACCTATTCCCTTGTCGTATGAGGCAGAGCTTGGCGGTCCTGTGCAGTATAGGTGGATGTATCAATTCAAGAGATTCTTTAAACATTTGAAAGGCATGGCGAAGAACAAAAGATATCCAGCGGGATCAATCGTTCAATCGTACATGAATGACGAGATATCATTTTTCTTCCAACACTACTTTGCATCACAAATTTCTACTGCTATCCGAAGAAGGTAATATTAATTGTGGTACCATTAATATGTTTGTTATGCTATATACCATGGCATCATACTAATGAGATGGATGATTTGCAGGACTAGTCGGTGTGATGAAGGTGAAGTACCTGATATGCTCAAATTTACCCTGAGCTACTCTCTCAAATTAAGAGATCGTAGTAGTACTTAGGGATCGAATCCACAGGGAAAAGAATTACACAATCAATCTAAGTATTCGAATTGTGCTAAGCTAAATAATATAAATGTAATGCAAATTAATAAAACGACGAAACAAAGCAACAGATGGTGATAAAGGTTCTTGAAATCAATGAGACAAGAGCTAGGCTATGGGTAATTCTTCAGGTATGAATCGAAATCAAGGATAAACTACTATCAGGGTTAATTATGCACCGTTCTAGAACTCAAACACGAAGGTAAAGCCAATCAACTTCCGTTTCAGAGACTATCTATGACTAGAAACCTAAATTCCAAATTCCTTTGCAAACCTAGAGAATCAAGTCAAGCATTAACATTCAGGTTCAATTGTTCACAAAATCTCTAAGCCAAATTCCTTTGCGAATAGGTGATTTTGCTCATCTAAGATTAGTTCCAGTTGATAATAACACTTCCGCGTCTATTAAACAACCTAGGGTTTCTAATTTTAGTTGGCCAGTCCTAAAATCAGAGTTAAAACAATCTAGATGAAGAACCAAAAGATGAACCCTAACAAATCTATAATCCTAACAATTTCTCATCAAACCCTAGAATTCCCCACAACCTAACAAGCAAACTACTCAGACATAGATGATGAAATCATTCTCATATATGAATAGAATTGCATAAATAAAAATAGAGTTAGAGATACAGAGGGTTTTATGATGAAGATCTGAGAAACTCTGAAATCTCTCTCTGAAAAGCTCTCCCTCTCAATGTCTCAAGTAAAAACCAGATAATCCACATAAAAACCTAAAGGAAAACTATATATAATGTGTAAAAATCGGATTGGGCTTTTTCTGTAAACTTCTGGGCTTTTTGGACAAAAAAGGAAATTCTTCACGTTTGTCATCTTCTAGCCAGACCGACGTATCTTCACTAAAACCTTCATAGCCTCCGATCGCACCGTTGGAATTGCCTCAAACTTATTTCAAATGAAAGCTAACTCACTTCTCTAGCTCGTGTCAAAATTACAGCTCAATCCGTCGGTGGGAAGGTCTTCAACGAGTGCCAAACTTCTGCCTGTTCGGAACTGTTCTTCTCGTCAGACATGCCCGTGTCGATCGACAGGAATTCCTGTCGATCGACAGGCTTCTCTCGGGAATTTCTTCTTTCCTTTGATGCTCCAAAACACTCCAAATGTTCCCATTATGCTCCAACCGACCATAAACCTACAAAGACACTAAAAGACTCCAAAAACACCAAAAAGACTCTATAAAAAAGGACTTATATCATGGTTGAAAATGGATAAAAACCATGATATATCAACTCCCCCAGACTTAGCCTTTGCTTGCCCTCAAGCAAAACATAAAACCAAGAATGTGAAAGAGGTTTGAAAACACAGAACTTACCTTGCCTTGATGCATTGAATTGACCCTTCCAACTAGTGAACCACATAATCCAGATACAACCCCAAAGTCAGACCGCCATGTACTTCTCTGCAGACATTTGCAGCCTTCCAAATTCATCCACCACTTCGCAACATAATCCGATAGTCTTCATAGCTTGGTCTCAATGTTCTCAATGCCAAAAACCTTCTAGACTCATTCCCATACTATACCGTGACAAATCAACCTATACAACACTTGGTATTCCTCCTCTCCCCCAGACTTATTCTGTTCTCTATTTCTATTGTTTCATGATTGCTGAACTCAAAGCAGTGCATATTTCACTAATGTTGTTCCTTGTTAGGAGACAGGGTCGTGACTCACTACTATTGTTCCTTGTGAGGAGACAGGCTCGTGAGATTGCTCGTCTTCTTCATCCGTTTTACGGGACTCAGACTGCTGCTTTTGAGCTGGGTGATCACCTCTTGAGTATAGACTCACCGGATTTTATTCCTCGTCTTATACTCAGGAGCTATCATTTCACCCCAATCCTAACATAAATGATATATTTTTTTTTCTAAGAGAATAGAAGGAGAGGGGTACCATCACTTTCAAAAAGGGGTTGCACTTGTCAGGTATGAATGAGGAGTCAAGCTTTATGGACATCAATCACAAAGAGATCCGTGCAGTAGCTCTGACTTGGCAGATTATACCGGAAGTAGCAGACGTCTCCAGTCAACTAATCAGCCTTAGGATTTCCCATTAGTCTGACTCTGAAACTGATCTTGGAAAAATGGTCACATGCTGGCAAAGACAATCCACTAAACCTAAAGAAGGGTTGTTCCTAACTAAATTTGACCCAAAATAAACAAAACAAAAAGAAACACGTTAGTAGTTTCCTCCCCCAGACTTAACCAACACTGTCCCCAGTGTTGTCAAATCATGAGCTTAGAAAGAAAAGAAAAGAAAACAAAACACCAATGAAAAAGAGAACGAGAACTTACCTCTGCAGGGTGTGTCGATCGACACGAGTGATGTGTGTCGATCGACACACAGGTCTCTGCTCGTCTCCTCTGTTTTTTTTTTTTTTTTTTTTTTTTTTTTTTTTTTTTGAAAACATAAAAACAAAACTAAAAGTTAGTAAACAAAATCAAAAAAACGAAAAATAGTTAGACTTACCAGTGGGTTGCCTCCCACTAAGCGCTTGTTTTCAGTCATTAGCTTGACTGTGTCAGGACTCAGGCTTTTGGTGGATCTTTGAGGGGTTGTTTGTCTCCCTCATCCTTTAATAGCCTTGCATTTGATCGCTCTCCAGCTCCAGGCATCCAAGGAACAATACCAGGAAAAAGCTTCATGGTGGTGTTCAGCATCTCTTGAACCACTGCCTCTCCTTTCTCCCTCAGCTCGAAGGGGATGATGATTCGGAATTTGGAGAAAGGTGTGGATCGCTTCTTTCGCTTCACTTTGGGTCCAGCCAAGTCTCCATTAGAGCTCAAAGAGGGTGGAGAAGTCAAGGGTGGTGCACAGAGGATCGTCTTCGTGTCATCTCCAAGGTCTGAACTCGACTCTTCTTCATTTGTGACAGTCAGACAAGAGTTCTTCTCAAACCGAGCTGAGGGGTAGAAGACATCCTTGTTGATCTTGGAGAAAGAGATTCTCTGATTGGGAAAATCCACAATCGCACCCACTGTGGCAAGGAATGATGACCCCAGGATCAACGGTCTTTCCCTATCATCCTTCGTCTCCATAAGGTGAAAATCCACCGGAACTAGACAATCTCCTACTTGAAGCATCAAGTTAGGAATGAACCCTTTCGAACGTGGTGAGGAAGAATCTGGCAGTGTGATAGAGATCTTCGAAGGTTGCAGATCCTTAATCCCTAGCTTCCTTGCCACAGACTCAGACATAACATTTACGTTAGCTCCAGTGTCACAAAGAGAATTTTTAAATTTCATACCTTTGATTGAGCAAGGAACCATGAACATCCATGTATGTGTTATCTTTTGCAAACTCCTTAGCTGTGGTTGAGCATGTCTCCCCTTTTCCTCTGGTGATCTGATGCTAACAGCTCGTGGATACGGAAGCTTGGGCTTGTAGACCCTTTCCTCTGCCTTGACTGATGGTTTTGAAAAAGGTGGGCTGTTCTGGGCAGCGTGTCGATCGACATAAGATGTGTGTCGATCGACAGGAGACTTCCTGTCAAATGTGTCACCGAGTGCGTAACACTCTGTCGATCGACACATACCGGTCCTGTCGATCGACAGGATCTCATCTGTCCCCAAAATCGTGTTTTCATCAAGCTCCACGACTTCTACCTCCTCTGGATCCTTTCCACAAGCTTCAAACACCTCTTTCCTATCCCCCACAGTGATGGCATTGACATGGAGCCTTGGGTTTACCTCAGTCTTAGCCGGTAGGAATCCTTCTTGCTTTTTTACCGACTTCGCCGTTTGGGCTACCTGAGTGTCCAGCTTCTTCATGTGTAGATTGATGGCCTCAATTTTCCCATTCAGATCCTGGTACATGGCATCCATCTTCCCATTAAAGCTCACGGTCATCTTCTGTTGACCCTCTAGGATTTGCTCTAGCATCGATTTCATCTCACTATCTGTACCCTGAGCAGGAGGTGTCTGGTAAGACGAAGAACCATAGTTCCTCTGGTAGTTGCTCTGAAACGGCTTCTGAAACCCTTGCTGATTCCCAAACCTCTGACCCTGATAGCCAGCCCCACCAATGTAGTTGACATCCTTCTCTACTAGCAGATTGTGTACAGAATCCAGCTTAGCCCTAACCTCAGCGATTTGGCTACCATCCACGTCTCCCCCCAGCTTTTTCCTCTCGAAGTCTGCATTCTTTGCACTGTTGCTAGACGCCAAGTTATCAATGAGAATCAGTGCATCTTCCGGATACCTGGTGTTGAAGTTCCCATTGCTAGCTGAATCGAGGGCCACCTGATACCTCCAGTCAATCCCTCTGAAGAAAATGCCCAACAGCTGAACATCACTGAACCCGTGATGAGGGCAAGCTCTCTGGTAAGACTTGAATCGAATCCAAGAATCCTTGAATGCCTCAGTCGGTCCCTGCTTGAACATGGAGATCTTGGTCCTTAGATCCTCTGATCTCGCCTCATCAAAGAAGTTGTTGAGGAAAGCATTCTTGGTGTCCTCCCAAGTAGTCAGCGAGCCCGGCTCCAGCTGCTTCAGCCAGTAAGATGCTTCTCCGCTAAGGGAGTAAGGGAAAAGCTTGCAGAAGAGGTAGTCACTTGAAACCCCATTGGCCTTGATACTAGATGCTAGGTCTTCGAACCTCTCTATGTGGTCCATGGGGTGCTCAGAGGATAGGCCATGGAAGGGATGCTGAGCAACTAGCGAGAAATAGGCTGGCTTCAGCTCAAAATCGTTCCTCTGGAACGCAGGAGGGCGAATTGCTGCCCTGTTGGCATAGAACTCATCGGGCCTGTTGTACTCTCCCAGAGTACGCCCACGCGCAGCATCTGCTGGCTCTTGTCGCTGTACGACCTGCTGTTCCTCTACAATCACAGCCCCATGCTCATCCAGTCTCTGACCCTGAGCGTTACGTCTGCGACCCTCAGCATCCTGAAAGAATCCATCTTCACCCCTGATAAGCACTAACGGATTAACCATCCTGAAACACACCAAACAAAACAAAGAAAAGAAAAAGTAAGTAAAATAAACTAAAATAAAAACTTAGACAAAATTCTACTAACAATAATCGAATGGTAAAATCGATTCCCCAGCAACGGCGCCAAAATTTGATATGCTCAAATTTACCCTGAGCTACTCTCTCAAATTAAGAGATCGTAGTAGTACTTAGGGATCGAATCCACAGGGAAAAGAATTACACAATCAATCTAAGTATTCGAATTGTGCTAAGCTAAATAATATAAATATAATGCAAATTAATAAAACGACGAAACAAAGTAACAGATGGTGATAAAGGTTCTTGAAATCAATGAGACAAGAGCTAGGCTATGGGTAATTCTTCAGGTATGAATCGAAATCAAGGATAAACTACTGTCAGGGTTAATTATGCACCGTTCTAGAACTCAAACACGAAGGTAAAGCCAATCAACTTCCGTTGCAGAGACTATCTATGACTAGAAACCTAAATTCCAAATTCCTTTGCAAACCTAGAGAATCAAGTCAAGCATTAACATTCAGGTTCAATTGTTCACAAAATCTCTAAGCCAAATTCTTTTGCGAATAGGTGATTTTGCTCATCTAAGATTAGTTCCAGTTGATAATAACACTTCCGCGTCTATTAAACAACCTAGGGTTTCTAATTTTAGTTGGTCAGTCCTAAAATCAGAGTTAAAACAATCTAGATGAAGAACCAAAAGATGAACCCTAACAAATCTATAATCCTAACAATTTCTCATCAAACCCTAGAATTCCCCACAACCTAACAAGCAAACTACTCAGACATAGATGATGAAATCATTCTCATATATGAATAGAATTGCATAAATAAAAATAGAGTTAGAGATACAGAGGGTTTTATGATGAAGATCTGAGAAACTCTGAAATCTCTCTCTGAAAAGCTCTCCCTCTCAATGTCTCAAGTAAAAACCAGATAATCCACATAAAAACCTAAAGGAAAACTATATATAATGTGTAAAAATCGGATTGGGCTTTTTCTGTAAACTTCTGGGCTTTTTGGACAAAAAAGGAAATTCTTCACGTTTGTCATCTTCTAGCCAGACCGACGTATCTTCACTAAAACCTTCATAACCTCCGATCGCACCGTTGGAATTGCCTCAAACTTATTTCAAATGAAAGCTAACTCACTTCTCTAGCTCGTGTCAAAATTACAGCTCAATCCGTCGGTGGGAAGGTCTTCAACGAGTGCCAAACTTCTGCCTGTTCGGAACTGTTCTTCTCGTCAGACATGCCCGTGTCGATCGACAGGCTTCTCTCGGGAATTTCTTCTTTCCTTTGATGCTCCAAAACACTCCAAATGTTCCCATTATGCTCCAACCGACCATAAACCTACAAAGACACTAAAAGACTCCAAAAACACCAAAAAGACTATATAAAAAGGACTTATATCATGGTTGAAAATGGATAAAAACCATGATATATCAGTACCCCTCTACAATGTGAAGGTACCAGATATATTTACTGAAGTAGGTCATCCAAGTGGAAAATATACTCAAGAATGGTTATCAGAGCAAGATTATAAGTGCGCACATTCATATGTGATGCGTAATTGTGAGTATTTTCGGAAGTTTGAAAGGTAATTATGATTAATTCCTAAAAAAATCATAATAATTTGATATATTTTTCCTCTTTGAGTGATGGTCTTTTGTTGGTATCTTAGCATGGTGGACGCACATATTCGAGCTAAAAATCCAGAACTATCTGATGATGAGGTCATAGCAAAAAGAGATGATGAATTTCACATAAAGATCAAGGAATATGTATGTTATCCTGTGACTGATTTATTAATTGATATTTTGCACTATCTGAAAATGAATTATTTTACTTTATGCAGGTGGATGCGGCTAAAAGTTACCAAAATTTCCCAATGTGGGTTCACGATATAGTGGAAGGTCTCGAATATATGGCAAAGTTGTGGCCTAAGTATTTGTTTCACACAAGGGATTATGGGGAGCACAGAAAAACAATGAATTATGGAGTCTGTGCGAGAGGCCAAAATTATTCAGAAGCATCTGAGGAGGATGATGGAGCTCCAATGATGGAGCTCCAATATCCCAGAATTGTGAATTTGAAGATCATACTTTTCTATTGTAAATGGTATGTACCTACGCTCGGCAAAGGGACTCGAAAGAGCGATGTAGGCGTTGTGGACGTGCTCTCTTCTAAAAAATATCATAATTACGAACCATTCATATTAGGTGGGAATTTCATATCCCTTTAAATTATCCTTTATATGTTTGTACTATTAAAAAATTCAAAATTATTCGTGACAGGTTCTCAAGTTGATCAAGTTTGTTTTCTTCCATACCCAAATACGAAATGCCCTCGACATGTTTGGCTATCCGTTATGAAAGTAAATCCACGTAATCATGTTCAAGGAAACTACAACGAGAAAGACCTAGTCATTTTGCAACAATTGCAACAAATGGATGATGAGGCAATGATGTCTTTGGTAGAGGAAATCAATGTCGATTGTTTTGTTGATGGAAGGCAACCAATGGAAGACATCGATTTGGAGATTGCAGATGGTGACCCAGAAGATGAGTTTCAGTGTAATTTATCATCTTCAGAGGAGGAAGATGATATTTGAAATATGAAAAAATTTCAAATATTTTGTAATATATTTGTTGTACTAGATGATGTTGGATTTTATATTTAATTAGTCCGTGTTTTATTTATGGGAATTCATACTAATAATGTTTGACATAGTAAGTGTGTAATCTATTTGCGGGAGTCTTATTTTTATTTTTCAATCCGACATATTTAAAGATATATACAAAATAATGTGGTAGATTGCCGAATGGTTACAATAGTCCAATGGTTAGCTAAACATTTAAACTCTCCGGTTAAGCCTCTGGAAACGAGTTCGATAAACGAGAGGCACATTTTTTTCTTAGTTTTTTTTCCGACTGATTGTTGGGATCGATTTCATCCGCTCAACGTTGAAGTCCAAAATAATGCATGTGCAGGGCATAGACGCGCTATTGCATTAACGTACAAGATGTTATGCGATTCTCCTAAGTCATTTCCTAACAAGAAGATGAAGCAACCCTCCTTTCCTAAGTCTTCTCTGGCCAAGAAAGAAGCCTTTTGAGTCCTCTCTACTAGCATAAGATGTTGTCGCACTGCTAGCGATGTCAACGTGCTGCCAGCGATGTCGTTGCACTGCCAGCGATGTCGTCGCGCTGCCTGCGATTTTGTCGCTGCCCGCGATTACATTGGCTATCACAAAGGCCAGAAGGTTCCTGCACTAAAATCCCGGTCCGGTTACGAAGCCCACTTCGACACAACCGACATAAGGAAAAGGGAATCCGCGAAGACTTAGGAAAAGTTAAGATTACCTCTTAAAGAAAGGCTTAGCCGACTTAGGAGACTATATATATATGAACGTAAAAACTCTTGAGGAGGTATCCGCAACTTTGTTCACAAAAATCATACACAGCAATAACATATTTTTCCTGGCTCATCATTTTCTGGCGTAGATTAACCTAGAAATCTGTGCTTCCTTTCGAAACCCTACAAATCTAATTGTGCTAGTCTTAGCTCCCACAATTTGGCGCCGTCTATGGGGACCTAGAGAATTTCTCACACCAAAAAACTACGTCACACACCAGATCTGAGAAGATGAGCGGCAAGAGGAAAAATCAAGCAGTAGTAGCGAGGATTCCTCATCTCACAACAACCACCAAGAGAAGGAGAGCTCCGTCGAAGCCCCCGCCACCAACGTCGCTGCAAACCCAGGAGACATGACCGAGATCAAGCAGATGCTGCAAACGCTCCTCAAAGAATCCAACAAGCAGAAGAAGTTCAATGAGGTGACCACGAACGAGCTGAATGCTCTTTCACGAAGAAAGCGCAAGAGGCCCGACACCACAAGACTTAGGGGTCGCTTCGACCCGCATCGCCTCAACTTCTCGACACCCCGTGGCAATCTAAGGGATCTGGGCGACTTGCTGCCACCACCGCCACGGCGTGAATCTGACAAAACTCCCAAACGCTTCGTGGAGATCTCGGACGAGGACCAACCAGCTCCTCGGAGATGCGCACGGACAGACAATGGAACTGGTTGACCACGAGAAATGCGGAGGCCATGCAAGACGCTTTGGGGAACGATGACTACCCCGATGCCAACGATGAAGGCGGACCCTCTGTAGCAGAGTTGTACAAGAGGGAGCAGGACCGTAGGGCGCAACGACGGTCTCGAAACGTGGAGGTCACTGAGTTAAAAGCTCAGATGGAACATGTTGTCTCCGACTTGAAGACAACCCAATCGCAGATGTATCACAGAGCGAAGAAGGCTCCCGAGATCGCTTATGTGGTCGAGAAGGCACAGAACACGCCCTTCGCCGAGCGGATCGCGAAGACTAAAATCTCTGATCCCAGAAGAATCAAGCTACCAATCTACGAAGGAACCACAGATCCTGCACACCATCTGATGGAGTTCGAAGTGGCTCTAGGGAGAGCAAACTTCAGAGAAGCCGAAAGACATCGGCTACTGCAAACTGTTTGTGGAAAGCCTCAAAGGGTCTGTCCTCTAATGGTTCTACAAGCTGGAGAAGAATTCAGTTCACACCTTTCACCAACTCTCGGAGATGTTTGTGCAGCATTACAACATCTTCGCGGAACGAAAAATTTATGACGCTGAATTATGGACAAATCGACAAGGCGAGAAAGAAAGTCTACAGTCTTTCATGACAAAATTCAAACACAAGCTGTCAAAGGTGGATGGTATTAGCAACACATCCGCGCTAGAAGCTTTGAGAGAAGCGCTCTGATGCCCATTTCCGTTCTGGTAGGAATTGACTATCAACCCACCAACGACTATCCAAGATGCTCTCCACCGTGCTACAAACTTTGCTCGAAGTAAAGAGGAAGTCCATGCTAAAAGGGGTGGAAAGACTAAACAGGCGAGCGAACCAACTGAGGATGCAAACCCCGCTATCACTAGTCCTCTTTAAAGGCTTTTACAACGAACTACAAGGCGACTTGATCCCTGTAAAGGGTACGTAGGTAGCTTGTCTCCGGACGAGTTCAGTTGCCCTCCTCCGTCAAAAGGGGGAGAGTGGGGTATGTATACTCTCATCTTTAACAAATTCTTTGCTGGAAACATCAAGCACTTGACATAAATCTCGCCGACCTTGTTCGCTACATCCTCTACGTCATCTTTGACAAATTCTTTACTGGAAACGTCAAGCACTTGAAACAAGACTTATTGACTTCGTCCGCTACATCCCCTACGGGCTGTTTAAAGTTGATGCCATCAAGTTCGTTTCGTAATCATTGCTGTTGGCCACAGCGACGATGTGAAAACTCGAACACAAGAACATCCATCATCGGATCCATAGCGCGCTATATAAGTACTAATGTTCAGCATTGGAGCGGACGAACCCAACTGATCATTCGGAAACCCAAAATGCATCGTTGGTACAAAGCAGCTGCCAATGGTTAGTCGGTTTGTAGACCGAATAATCATTCTGAAAACCCAGCAACACGTTGGTAAAAGCCAAATGTGTGTTCGCTCTCGGACAGACGTGTTCAGAGGGCAACACTATTCAAAAAACCCAACAACAACGTTGGTAGAAGCAAAGCATCAGCGCATCAGCGACTTCGCTACTTTGCAATAAAAACCCAACAACAACGTTGGTAGAAGCAAAGCGTAAGCGCATTAGCAACTTCGCTGCTCTGCAATCACGAAATAGAACATTCCAAGATGAGAAAAGACATCTTGAGTTTAAACAACCACCGACTTACGAATTCATCTAAAGACTTAGTCAACAAAGCAAGTATCATTACTCTTGAAATTCTCATGACCTATCAAGGAGCAAAACGAGCTTAGCTTACAAGAGAGGTGAGAAACAAAAATTGCATGGCGTAATCATCCTGTATTTACAACAATGCAGGGTAAATATAATCATAGCATTGATATAAACCATTCAATGCCATTACTAAAAGCCATGGTTAAACAACGTCTAAAAATCCAATGAAAGTCATGAGCAAAAAGCACAAAATAAGCTAAGTCTGAAACGAGAAGGTCACTCACCAATCCCCTTGTCGTTCTCCTTTTTGTCGTCTTCATCATCCACCTCGTCGTCAGCGTCGCCCACCTCGGCGTTGTCAGCATCACCCGCCTCGGCGTCATCGGCGTCACCCGCCTCGGCTCCATCGTCGGCAGAAGGAAGCATCAAGAATCTCTAGTACTCTCCTTGCTTTGGCAACAAGATCTGTAAACACATTGCGGGCATCGTAAATTGGGGTCTGTCACCGCTGCAACTCCTCGATCTCATCCTTCAGAGCTGGTGCCCCAATTTGCTGAAGAAGCTCAATGAGTTCCAGATTCGCGTTGATCTCTGCGAGGTCCAACATGTCATCCTTGGCCTTTCCGTCGATCTCTGCGAGTAACTTGGAGAGCTCTCTGGCTTGTCCATTGAAGTTGCGGGTTATCTCATCTCTTGCCTTAGCAACGCCTTGCCAATTTGAGTATCCTCGATGTCATAGGCAAAGTTCAGCTGACTCTTCATCAAAGCTATTTCCTCCCTATCTTTGGCGCACTCCGACTTGATCTCTATCAACTTAGTATAAAACTCTTTTTCGCTCATCTTCCCAGAGCCTCTCTCGTTTCGATACTACATCTCCTTCCTGCCAAAGACTTCGCATCTGAAAGAGAAGACCGAGGAGGGTCTGGTCGAGTCACTACCTTTTGCTTCCTCTTAGTCGTTATCGCTTGCTCAACCTCAATAAGTGTGACATTGTCATCTCTCTCAATGCTCAAAGCTCGCCAGTTGAACGAAGAGGAAGAAGGCGACGACAGCAATACATCAACAGTAGCAGGCCAAAGCATTGGATCCTCATCGTTCAGAAAAATCAAGACACTAACATCCTCGCTTCGGATCCCCTAACCCTCGTCATCACCAAGCCTCCTTGGGTCTTTGTCGCCAGCAAGCCTCGCCGGGACTTCGAAGGTGTCAACGTCAGCGTCACCGGCTCCAAGAAAACTATGCCTCGGGGAAGTGATGACATCGCGATGGCGAGACCCCGGAATCGATCTCTTGGGACTGGAGTTCAGAGAGATCATCGGTCCTTCGCCGTGGAAGACGACGTCTTCGACAATGTGGTCATCGACGATAAGGTTATCGGCGATGAGGTCATCAGCAACGAGGTCTTTGGCGCGAGGTCATCGACGGTGAGGTCTTCGGCAACGAGGTCATCAGCGACGAAGTCTATGGCGATGAGGTCATCGGCGACGAGGTCATCAGCGATGAGGTCATCAACGGTGAGGTCTTCGGTGACGAGGTCATCGGCAATGCGAGTGACATCGTCCTCGGCAATGCGAGCAACACGGTCTTCGGCCACGTCAGCGACACAATCTTTGGAGATGCGGGCGACACGTCGTCATTGCAGCAGCAACGCAGTCGGCTCCAGCAAGCAAAGTACAAAGTATTAAAATCTTCAATAAAAAATGAAGTTTTAAAACCTCCATCGTTAAAACTATCCTCCATTGCAGTATTGGCAGCCCGAGCCAGAGGAGCCGTGCAAGCAATAGCGTAATGATTTTGGACAGCAATGCCGATATCCAAAAACCTTTAACACAATACTGTTATCACTAACACTACCGAACTGGGAGGCTAACTGTTGGGGTCGGATTTCGCCCGCTCAATGTTGAAGTCCAAAATTATGCATGCGCAGCGCATAGACGCGCTATCGCATTAACGTACAAGATGTTATGCGATTCTCCTAAGTCATTTCCTAACAAGAAGATGAAGCAACCCTCCTTTCCTAAGTCTTCTCCGGCCAAGAAAGGATCCTTTTGAGTCTTCTCTACTCGCAGCAGAAGTTATGAACGTAGTACCAGAGAAGTCACAATGCCAGCGAGGTCACAGTGCCAGCTACGTCGCGCTGCCAGCGATGTCGTCGTACTGCCAGCGACATCGCGCTGTCAGCGATGTCGTCGCGCTGCCAGCGATATTGTCACGCTGCCAGCGACGTCGCACTGCCTGGGATGACATTGGCTTTCACAAAGACCAGAAGTTTCCTTGCACTAAAAGCTCGATCCAGTTACGAAGCCCACTTCGACACAACCGACATAAGAAAAAGGGAATCCGCGAAGACTTAGGAAAAGTTAAGATTATCTCTTAAGGAAAGGCTTAGCCGACTTAGGAGACTATATATATGAATGTAAAAACCCTTGAGGAGGTATCCACAACTTTGTTCACAAGAATCATACACAGCAATAACATACTTCTCTTGGTTCATCGTTTTCTAGCATAGTTTAACCTAGAAATCTTTGCTTTCTTTCGAAACCCTACAAATCTAATTGTGCTAGTCTTGGCTCCCACAGTGATGTGTGATACTTCAGGGACTAATACTTATTTACGCTACGTTTCAAAAGTGACTCATTTTTTATTCATTTGGGGTTTAGAGAAATGATTGCCACTACATTCAAGTCCGTCACGAATTAGTCAGCAAATTGATACTACTTTGTGACTACTTCGGGGTTTAGAGAAATGATTGCCACTACATTCAAGTCCGTCACAAATTAGTCAGCAAATTGATACTGCTTTGTGACTACTTTACGACGTCCAGTATTAACTGTGACTAATTTACAACTAATTCGCAACTACTTATAATCTTTTTGCAAATGAAACAATACATTCTAAGTGCATATTATTTATTTTTGTATTAACAATCTATGTAAACTATAAGATTTATAAGGAATATATTTTAAGAGTGGAAAAATCCAAATTCATTTTCTAAATATCTTAGCATACATATAGCTAGTATGAATCACTTTGATGTTTAGTCTATTATTTGGTAAGTTTGATGTTTTATATAGATTAAATTGAATTCTACTAATGTGATGGATATAAACATTCAATCATTCAAGAAATGCATTTGAAATTGGTTGGAAATGATAATGTGTGATACTTGTTTGTTAAAATGTTTAGGGTTTAGGGAATCATTTCCTACTACCCAAATATCGTCACAAAGCAGTCATAAATTTGTGTCTCCTCCGGAGACGGGCTAATTTTGCGCTCAATCCATCGATGGCGAGCTAATGGGTCAAATTTGGGTTTGTAGACGGGCTTATTTGGTGCCATACCCAATTATTTTGCGACGCATTTGCGACAACTTAGTGATGCGATGATAATATAACATCGTTTAACAAAAAATCCCCAAATCATTCATCACAAACCCTAAAACATATCACCTGTCTCTCGCCTCTCTCTCAACTGCAAGCGAAACGAAGAAATCTCTTTGATTTCTCGCTTTCCTTCTCTAAATCTGTCATTTCTTCACTTAATCTCTCTCAATTCTCCTTTTTCTATCCCTCTGTGTTGATTCTTCTCTTTGAATCGAATCGGGATTGAAGAAATCTCTCCGATTCCTCGCTTTCCTTCTCTAAATCTTTCATTTCTTCACTTAATCTTTCTCAATTCTCCTTTTGTATCCCTCTGTGTTGATTATTCTCTTTGAATCGAACCGAAATTGAAGAAATCTCTTCGATTCCTCGCTTTCCTTATCTAAATCCTTCTCTTTGAATCAATTTTATCAATCTGAAACCCTCATGCCTGAAGCCAGAGGAGGACGAGGCTGATCTACTGGCGCCGGTGGTGGAAGAGGCACCGGTGGGGGAAGAGGTGTCGGCGGTGGAAAAGGCGGCGGTCGTGGAAATCCTCCTACTCCAAGCGGTCGCAGTGGAAAAGGCGCTGGGAAGCTTCCTGCTTCCTGCTTCTGGCGAGTGTAGTAGGGGATCGGCGGTGGGTTCTCGAAAGCTTCCTGTCCTTGGTAAAGGAAAGGGTATTGTTTTGGACGGTGGAGGTAAACCAACTGGCAGAAAGTCAACCGGCAGAAAGTCAACCGGCGGTCAAGCTTCTTCTAATTCCTCCAACCCGTCTGATCATAGTACACCTCCTTCTCAAGGGACAACGTCGTCTCAAGCCACTGCCTTTGTCTCTCGAACCAACTTGGTTCCACCACAGTACCCTTCTACAACAAACCAGAGTGGATCTCAGAGAGATGCGTTTCCTGCTCCATCGCCTGAACCACCTTGAAGCCTAAATCTAAACCACCAACCACGCCATCAGGACGTTCAAATGGCAGAAGAGGAAGATGAAGAAGAAGATATCGAAGATGAAGAAGAAGAAGAAGTCGAGGGTCAACAACTGGGACCCGAGTGCGATGTTGTTGTTGATCACAAAGACTACCAGGAGCTTTTGGGTAATATGATGGCTTTTCCAGGACGTGAAAATTCGCCCTTCCTGAGTGAGGTTCCCATCGAAGGAAAAAACACTCTATGGTAAGCGAATAGGATTAGTGTTTGGTTAGAACTGGATTAGCTTTACTGTTTGATATATGTGAACAGGATTAGCTAAGTGTTTGGTTAGAACTAGATTAGCAAAGTGTTTGGTTAGCTTTATTGTTTCATTTCTGTCAACTGGATAAGGATCATGTTTGGTAATATATTTGTTTCATTTATGTGAACTAAATCATTTAGTATTAGATTGCATTTCTGTATTTTGTATATGTTATTTAACCTCATGATATATTTATTTACATGGTTTACTCGGGATAGAGGCTACTGACCCGTGTCATCGCCAGAAGTTCGATGACCCTTTCTACAGTTGGACTGTGACGCCTATAGATAAACAAGAAAGATATTTCAGAACTTTTGCGATAATGTTTGCTACTTTTTCTTTTTTCCACTTTCAATTCTTATACACTACAATGTATGAATACTTAACTATGTATTTTACTGTCTAGGGGATGTACAATTGGGATATAGGGCTCACTCCCCTTGTGAGAGCTCATTTCAAGAGGATTGCTACGAAACGGATGAGAGGAATTGTAAGTCAGGCAAAGAAAAAGGGTGTGAGGCCAATTTGGATTACTCCTACGCTGTGGAATGTAATGTGGGTCCACTGGGACATACCAGAGGCTCAGGTCAGGAGCACTACGACTTCCAACTCCCATAACTCTGATCATAACGGACTGGGAATCTACAAGCACGTTTCAGGCCAATCTTCTTTCTTGATCGTTCAGCAATACATGGTAATACTTTTATCATTTCTTTCTGTCATATATACTTCATCTACCTAATATTT
Source organism: Arabis hirsuta (assembly GCA_964056655.1). NCBI lineage: Eukaryota > Viridiplantae > Streptophyta > Magnoliopsida > Brassicales > Brassicaceae > Arabis > Arabis hirsuta. The sequence goes on along the minus strand of OZ053301.1, from coordinate 8,481,720 downwards.
CTTATCCATTCTTACAGGAGGAGGAACTAGGATGTCCTGTCTCTTTTGGTGAAGTGTTTAGGAAGACACATACAAACGTTGATGGGAGTTTTGTTGATCAAAAAGCTAAGCAAGTCGCTGAGACTTATAAAAGGGCCCTGCAAAAGGTTTTGGATCAGCCTGGAGATGGACCAGAGGCTACAGACTCCTCCTCTGAGCATTCTACACAGCGGACTCTAAGCATCAGTGAGAGGAATGACATCTTCCTTAAGGTAACTTAATCTTCTCTCATGCTTTATGTTTCGGTTACTTAACTTGCTCACTCTGTCTGTTATGTATGTGTTATCATCTTTGAGAATCATTGTGAGTACCATTGGGATCAGTGTGTATACAATTGTGATTTATGATTCATTCTGAATTAGGTTCTTTGTTAATGATAGATATGTTGTTTTAGTAGGCATGAATCGTACTGGATTTAGGTTTATGGTTAATCATCACTTGTTATTGCTTGGATTTCAGCTTGTAACTATGTATTTTATATGACTGTTGCAGTGTACTCAATTCAATTCCAAGGGGACTCCTTATGGAATGGGCCAACTGTCAAAGGTTCAGAAAGGAAAGAGGAAGATAAGCTTTGTTGAATCTTCTACGTCATCGCTGTTCGAGATCCAGGACGAGCTTAAATTAGCTCGTCAAAAGATTGCTAAAAACGAAGAAAAAAATTAGCGCCGTGATGAGAAGAATCGACGTCGTGACGAGGAAAATCAGCGACGTGATGAGGAGCTAAGGCAAAGTAAGGCTCGGATTGTTGAATTGGAGAAGCTCTTTCTGTTTATGAAGAACAACAATCCCAACCTCGCTGCTTACATCTCTGAATCCTCTGCCTTGGATGCTTCTGCACCAGCCACAACCACCCCTCAAGTGGAAGACAGCCCTTGAAAGTTTGCTTCTCAAACTTTATAACTCTATTATGTTATGTATCTTTTGTACTCCTATGTATCGTTTGTACTCTCCTATATAACTTCTTCTCTTGTTATGCTAATCTTTTGTAGTTTTAAAACGTTAAGTTCTTCTTTTGATTTAAGTTTCTCAAATCAAAACACAAATGTATATGTTTTAAGTGACAAAAAAATGATCAACTTAGCAACTTAATTTGACTATAAAGAGACAAAAACAATCAAAGACGTCGCAAATTAGTGTCTAACAAGTGACAATTTAGTGTCTATTTTGTGACTAGACATGACATTTCCAAGAGCCTCTAATATGTCGCTTATTTACGACTACATTAGTCGTCACAAATTAGTATCAATTTAACGACTGCCCAACTTGGCGCTACTTAGTCGTTATTTTCCCACCACCTTATGTAGTCACAAATTCGTCGCTACTTTGCGGTAGAAACACATCGTACTAAAATAGTCGCTAATATGCGACAACATAGATATTGTCACAATATAGTCGCTAATTTGTGACCACAATCATCTTGTCACAATGTAGTCATTTTATTGCGACCACGAGTATACAGTCCCAAAACAGTCGCTATTTTGCTACTATAAAATTGTTGTCACCATGTAGTCACTAATTTGCGACTAATTTGTGACTGCTTAATTTAGCGACTACCCTTTTTAGTCACTAAGTAGTCGCAAATGGGTCGTTTGTGACCATTTTGTGACTAAAACGGGTGTCACAAATGACATGTTTTCTTGTAGTACTTACTCTCTGGTCGGTTAAATGTTTAGCATATGATTAGTCATTTATCTTATGATTTAGATGGCTAATTTGTTATTCATTGGACAAAGTATTGGTCTAGATAATATATTATTATACAACTAACATATTTGACTACTAAAGGTTATATTTCAACATAATTGTTAGACGGCTAATTTTCTACTTGGCGAGAGATAGATTAGTTAGATTGATAATAGACTTTTTTTATGCTTTGTATAACGTTTTATAGTGCATGTTAGTTGGTTAAAATTATGCTTGGTGGATAATATATTATTTATCCGAGTACATTGTTGATTAGTTGGATATCTACACATATCAAGATACTAGAGTTGGATGGATAACAAAATACATTAACGGTTAAATTAAGACGTTGCCATTGAACATATTTGATATCATAACATGCTAGATACACATACTTGATATCATAACATGCATACCAGATAATAATAATTTTATCTTGTAATAAAAATTCTTACTGGCAATTTTGGCTTCTCTTCCATCTCTAGATACATACTATGAAAAAGGTATGAAATCTACTACATCCATGGCTCTGAAATGAAATTTGAGGGAAATTTCTACTACAAATCCGTAAAAACTCATCGATCCTACTTACTGGTTAAAAATATGGCAACTCACTCTGCCGACTATTGAAGTTTTCGCCGGACTGTCAACAAATCTAAACCAACACTCGTCGCGGAACTCTCCTTTAACCTCTTCCACCATTTTCGGTAACTCTTTGTGTGGGAAATTTTTGGATATATAACATGCATTGGTTTGGAAAACAAACTTGGGGAATCCCTTGCTCTTATAGTTTAGTTGATGGCTTCGTAGATGAGAGAGAGAAAGTTGTTTTGTATGTATAGCAGTAGATTTGTTTTGATCTTAAACATCGTAAGCTACGCATGAGAATAGGGGCACAACTGGATATTGAAAAAATGGACAGTCCCATTGTCATTTGACCAATTAATGCATAATTCTTTGCTACTCAAATACTCTTGAAATTAATATTATAAAGTTTCAAAATTACTGAAAAATGGTTTACCAAATACAATTACCAGAAAATACAGTTTGAATACATATTCGTAATTAATTTTCAAATTTTTATCAGGTCAAAGTTTTTTCAGAAATAAATGTAACGTAAGAATGTATCTAATTTCTAGTAATGTAAAGAGTGTAATTATTTGCTACCTTCCAAAACAACACAAATCAAACGTGAAAAACCACTTGTAAAAGAGGTCAATAAATAATAATTGCTTTCAGTTTCCCACCATTGGTAACTTCAAGTTACAAAACACTTATAAACCACAAATTTATTTAACACAACAGTTCATAATCGTTCAATCTGAGGGAACGTAGAGATGGGGAATGATATGGATGAGAAGTTTGAAGATTGGAGAGGTCAAGAAACCCTGGCAAACATGGTGGGATTAAAGCTGCTTCCATTGCTTGTGGTAAATTTTTAAATTCCCCAAAATTAATTAAAAAAATTCTTTCTAAAACATATTTATAGTAGATTTGGTGTGGGCTAATTATGCAGTTGTGGAGATGATGGAGAACATGGTGTTCTTAGCATATTGAACCAACTTCTTCACATACTTTTCGAAATCAATGCATTACTCATCAGCGAAAGCAGCAAACATGGTGACCAATTTCACAGGAACATCGTTTTTGCTCACAATATTTGGTGGTTTTGTCGCCGACTCTTTTCTCACTCGTTTCACCGCTTTCATCTTCTTCTGTTCCATTAAACTACTGGTAACTAAAACAAACTCCAATTAAAAAAGATTAATATATAACTTAAACGTTTAATTTGAAAACGAAAAATAAATGGTTGAAAATAAAATAAACGAAATAAATGGTGGTTTTGTAAACGAAACATCATCGCATTGGATTAATGAAATAAATGGTTGAAAATAAAATAAAGATTACTTTTTTTAATATATATAGGGTTTGATCTTGTTGACATTCCAAGCTTATAGCCCTAAGCTACGACCTCATGGAGAAGAAACTCCTTCAACTTTTCAATCAATGGTTCTATTCACAGGGATTTATGCGGTAGCTACTGGTGTTGGAGGTGTAAAGGCCTCGTTGCCTGCTCACGGAGGAGACCAGCTCGATAGTCGAAAGCAGAGTCTGATCTCAGGATTTTTCAGTTGGTATTACTTCTCTCTCTGTCTTGGAGGTTTCTTGGCTGTAACGATTATGGTTTGGATCGAGGAGAACAAAGGATGGACCTCCAGCTTCTTTATCTCTACCGCGGTTTTAGCCTCCGCGCTCATTATTTTCACTGTGGGATTTCCGATGTATCGGTTCAAGGGTCCAACAGGAAGTCCTTTGACCAGAGTTGCGAATGTTATTGTTTCTGCCACAAGAAACCGACATAGGTTTGTAACGGATGCAGAGATGACCCAGAATCTTAACCCTACCAACAAAAGCATTCATCACAACAAGTTCAAGTAACTATTCTAAACATAATATTTGTTTTTATCACTCTCATAACTCAAAAACCTAACTTGTTAGGGATTCATCATTTCTCTGTTTCTTTAATTGTCATGTAAACTTTCATTTCTAGGTTTCTTAATAAGGCAAAGCTCAACGACAAGATATCTGTAACAGAAGTTGAAGAAACAAGAACGTTTCTAGCTCTCCAACCAATCTTTCTGAGCACAATTGTAATGAACTGTTGCTTAGCACAACTAGGGACCTTCTCTGTAGAACAAGGCATGTTGATGAATAGAAAGCTCACGCATTCGATCGAGGTTCCCGTAGCTTCCCTCAACGCCACTGCTCTAATCTTAATGCTCTCTTCTATAGCTTTATGCGAATTCTTGGGGAAAAAGATCTCATCAACCAATAACCAAAGATCATCGAGCTTCAATTTTGTTGGGTATGGGCTTTGTAATTATAAATTATAAAACCCATTTGTCCGAGCTCGGCCCAGCAGCAATCAGGGTCGGCCCGTCTGCGGCCCGGGCCCGAACCAGATCCCAAGGAAACCCTAGTACCTTATTCTCCCCACTTTTAGTATAAATAGGGGACCCCTTCCCATGAATTGTCCCATCACTTTTCCTCTTTGAGACAAGCACAAAAGACTTGAGAACTGACAGTTTTCGAGACTCTAACTTAAAAAGGGAGAAGAGAAACTTTAGTTCGTACACTTCCGCCGAAATTGTACAAATCTTCTTTAACAGTCCGCTTCCGAGCTCACAAAAGGTTCCGACCACAGAACACAAAACCGATCAGCAAGGAACCGATCTCGTTACACAGTCTGTCAGTGAGCCCGCATCAGACAAGATCCATCCACCGACCATAGCTTCCGAGCTCATCACACAGTCTTTTTCAGCTTGAATTAAACCCAATATTGTAGTCCGTTTCCAAGATTGAATCAATAAACGAGAATTTCCGACCCTTTACCATTTCATAAATTTATTTTCGAACCCATGGATCAACAATTGGCGCGCCAGGTAAGGGACCGAAATTCTCCAACTCACGATACGAACTCGGAAATGGACAGAATCCAGCAAGAACCAGCCCTTGACGACCAAGTTATACTCGATACCCCGGATCGCCCTCAGGTCGTCCAACCCATGGCCGCACAAGAAAGGCGCGCAGAGATCGCCCCGGAGACAGCCGTGACCGAGGAAGCAGCCGCCCCGGTTCAGGACCCCATGGCCGCCATGATGGAAGTCATCATGCAACGTTTCGACCGTCAGGAAGAACAGGTGCGCAGCATGAACATACGGCTTGACCTTCTCAGCACGGCACAGGATGGTTATCGAGCACGGTTGGACCAACTTCGACCGAGATCGTCTCATGACTCGCCCCAGGCTCGGCGAAGTTCATCTCCAACCCCGGAGCGCCGAATCAGGATCGAGACGACCGGACGATTGGCTAATCTTACAATCAATCCGACGGTGGCGAACCCGAACGATTCAAGAGACGTTCGATCAAATTCCCAACATCGCGAATCGATCTCAACCGAAGAACGAAGAATACCGCCTAGAGCTCGGGACCCTGAGATCGAAGGAATGAAAGCCCGGCTAAAGGACATCAATTCCATGGTTCATCGCGCAATCAGTTCAGCCCCCGAGCTCGATCGTGTTCTCGAAGAAGCACAGCGCAACCCCTTCACCTCCCGCATCACCTCGGTCCCGATCCGGGGGATGACCAAGCTCAAGATTCCAACGTACGAAGGGAATGCCGATCTGATCAGCCACCTGACAGCTTTTTCGATAGCAATGGGCCGATCTCAATTCTCCTCGGAGGAAAAAGACGCAGGGTATTGCCAGTTGTTCGTGGAAAATCTCTGTGGAACCGCACTGACATGGTTCTCACGTCTGCGTCCGAACTCAATCGACAGCTTTCAGGAGCTCTCTACGGCCTTCCTGAAATATTATTCCATGTATATCCAGGCCGGAGCATCCCAAGCCGACCTCTGGTCTCTAACCCAAGATCGGAACGAGTCACTCTGAACTTACATGGGCTGCTTCAAAGCTGTCCTGTCAAAGGTCCCAACGAGCACAGATGACTCCTCCCCGCTGGCGGCACTAAAGCAGGGTCTGTGGCACACGTCGCCATTTCGGGACGACCTGACGATAAATGAGCCTGATAACCTGGCGGACGCTCTCCATCGGGCAACACGATTCATAACCCTCGAAGAAGATCGAGTAGTAAATCTGAAGAGGCACCCACCAGCGAAGCACTTGCCCCAAAAGGAGACTCCCAGGGAAAATGATCGTCACGAACACCGACAACATGTCGACAAAGACTACAAGGATGAAAGAAACAAGAGGCGGTCTGTTAACCAGGTTAGCAGCTCGGAGAACCCACTCAAAAAATGGGCAAAGTACAATCGCGGGGAAGAAGAGGAGCCCGGCAGCCCGAAAGCCTACTGTGAAAACCACCAGATGCACGGTCACACGACCACAGAATGCAGGCACCTCCAACAGAACTTGCTGGCCAAGTTCCAGCGCGGAGAGATCTCTCTCGACGGCTCGGGGCAGCGGAACCAGAGGGATGGTACGAACAGGAAGCTTACCCAAGATGGAAACGTGACCGATGCCCCAAAACAGGGGAATAAAAATCAGGGAAACAGCAGCAACGCACCTCCGAACTCAAAGCGTCGAATCAACATGATCATGGGGGGATTTATATCCGACAGCGACTCTATCCAGTCCATCAGACGTTATGGAAAGTCCGCAGACAAGAAGCGTGACTTCCTGAGCAAGCGTGAGGTCGACATTCCGATCACCTTCTCCGAAGCGGATACTCAAGGTGTCGCCATGCCTCACAACGACCCTCTCGTCATGGAATTAACGATCAAAGACTGCGAGGTCGCCTGAATCCTGATCGACACGGGGAGCTCAGTGGATTTAATATTCAAGGATACCTTGCGAAAGATGGAGATCCCTGAGAGCAACATCAAGCCCGGTGTCAAGCCACTCACCGCGTTCGATGGGGAAACAACGATGACGATCGGGACGATTAACCTGGACGTCCGCGTCGGGGGGATATCGAAGAAAGTAAAGTTTGTAGTCGTGGACAAACCAGCCATCTACAATGCTATCATGGGGAGTCCGTGGCTGTTTTCTATCAAGGCCGTCCCGTCAACGTATCATCAATGCCTCAAGTTTCCAACTCCGAACGGCGTCTTCACCCTTCACGGAAACCAGAAGATGGCCCGGACATGCTTCATAACAGAGCGTTGGCTGCGTAAAATGAATACAAATGTCATTACCATCAGCCAGCTCGACTCCGAGCCTCGGCATGAGGTAACCGATCTCACTCAATTCGATGGAGCAAATCCCGATCCGCAGGTAGCTATGGGAACAGAGTCGAAGCTGCTAATCAGGGAAGCTCTCGTGCAGTAAGGCGCGAACATCTCAATCGGCACGTCACGTCACGACAGCAGAATCTTCAGTGCAAAAAAACAAAAAAAAATTACCGCTCTACGAGCTCGTCCGTTTTCTTCACTTGATGTAACTGAACTACGGTCGTTTTGATCCCTATTTAACGGGTACGTAGGCAGCCTCTTACGAGGTCCAACTATGATAATAAAAAAATCTTTTCCCAAAGAGTTCTCGTCTGTCAGTTCGTCTATACTTATCCTTTTTTTTTAAGCTCCGAGCTACCACAAACATCGGTGCCCTAGCCAGGTATCCGATCCCCGCGTTCCTCATGGATACAGTGGTGAAATAATCCACGCCTCCGGTTCGGAAAAATAATCTGAGCTCGTTGGCACCAAAAGCCGGGCCCGATCCGCACCGCGTTCCCCATGGATGTAGTGGTGAAATAATCCACGCCTTCCGGTTCGGAAAAATAATCCGAGCTCGTTGGCACCAAAAGCCGGGCCCAATCCGCACCGCGTTCCCCATGGATGCAGTGTTGAAATAATCCACGCCTTCCAGTTCGGAAAAATAATCCGAGCTCGTTGGCACCAAAAGTCGGGCCCGATCCGCACTGCGTTCCCCATGGATGCAGTGGTGAAATAATCCACGCCTTCCAGTTCGGAAAAATAATCCGAGCTCGTTGGCACCAAAAGCCGGGCCCGATCCGCACCGAGTTCCCCATGGATGCAGTGGTGAAATAATCCACGTCTTCCGGTTCGGAAAAATAATCCGAGCTCGTTGGCACCAAAAGCCGGGCCCGATCCGTACCGCGTTTCCCATGAACGCAAGTCCCGTAGCTCGGAAAAATAATCTGAGCTCGTAGGTACTTAAAGCCGGGCTCAATCCCGCCAAGAAAGTCCTTACACAACTAAGTATGATAAGCCGAGCCCGTATCGCAAACTTAGCTATAGGGATTACATTACTAAGCCGGGCCCAGCCTCGCATAACAAAGCAACAAAATCTAAGTAAAGCTCCGGCGAGCCCCACCTCGGCAAGCTTGACTACGGGTTACTCAAAACAGTCAAGCTCGGCTCCAGTCGAACTCAACGTTTAAACTACCTACCTCGAACACGAAATCAATAAAAATCTCTCGAACGAGTAAAAGGATCAGCAAAGGAAAATTCAAACAAAGCTTAAAAAGCATAAAGGCCTAGGATTCTCACGAATCTGAAGCGAGTTCAGTCTTACAGAAAAGTCAAGGGATCCCTACGACCCCGGAACACGATCAGGTTCAAAAATTACAAGGATTAAATCTAAGGCCACAAGCGGCCCGATCATATAACAATGTCTTAAAAACAAAACAAGAAAGGAGAGCCTAAGAGGAGGGGGCAACAGGAGGACCGAAGAGAGGAGCTAAGAGTTCGCCGGTAGTGGGGTCGGCCTCAACCTCAACCCGAGTAGGAGAGGTATCAACTTCATCCTCCACAGGAGACAACGGAGACGGTGGAACCCAGTCTTCCACACGTATCTCGCCAACCTCGAAATCGGCGTCAGTTATGTCCACGACCTCCATCGCTTCGAGCTCGTCAGTAAAGGTCTTGATATCTTTGACGATCAGATCCTTCTTCTCAGAAGGGAAAGGAACTCCCATACCCTCCAGCTCATCATAAAAATCTTTCATGCACACCGCTTGACCCAGGAGCGACCTCTTATCATTGACGACCTCCGTCTCTTGGCAATGAGTCTTCATATTTCCCAGCTTTGCCTCCATCCTCATTCGCATACCCTCCTCGACTCGCAACCTCTCTTTTCCGACCTCAAGCATGCAAGACTCTCGAAGCCGTTTCTTCTCAGCCTTCAGCAAACCCTCGAGAGACTCCTTCGCAGCTTTCTCGATGTCGAGATCGCTCTTCAGCCGCTCATTCTCCGAACGCAGACTGGAGACCTCATCAAGCGCTTGCTGCGTACGGGGCCAGAGCTCCCTGAACCGCTCATTGCTTTTATCGAGCAGCGCTTTTCTCTTTTCCAACCGCTCGTACGCCTTCTTCAGGCAAAGATCATAGTGTTCGACCATGAAGTTGGTACTGCCGATCAGCTATAAAGGGAAGATAATAACGTGATTAGCTGGCACAAACAATAGGGAAAAGTGAACCAAAACATAAATCAAAAATATCTGGACGGCCTGTTGCGACCAAGCGGCATACGTCTTATCCGCGAAAAGATCATCCGCAGAAGGCATAGGCTCCCCCTTTCCTCCCGAGATGCGACTCATAAGAACCGCACATTCTTTCGGGGACTGCACCAGGCAACCCCCTTTTCCCTTGAAGGAAAACTCGGCTCCGGCTCGACCTGCTGCCCTTTGCCAGATCCGCCGCCAAAGACCAAGGCGAGAGGAAGGACGTCGGGGTCAGTCTGAGGTCGCTTCTGGACAGGCCCCTCCCCATCGTCAGTCCAGGCCCGTTTACCAGAACGAGCAGCCGCAAGCTTGGCTTGACGAGCTTGGAGAGGGATGTTGTCGGATGGGGATCCAGGCTCATCCGAAATCACAATGGCACCCTGGGTCGGTTCCTCAGCAGCAGTGGCCATAACGGGCTCACTCACAACCTCAGAGGTTAGCAGGGGGACAACGACCGGAGAGACCTCGGCCTCGTTTCCTCGTCCCACCTCGCTTTCCCCTCGCTCTGCCTCTTCTCTCCTCCGTTCTTCTTCTCTTCTCTTCTCCTCCTCCCTCTTCCTTTTGAATTCAGCCTCCGCGGCCTTCGACCGAGCAGCGTAATTAACTATTTTGGTGTTCGGCTTCCCCATCAGTCCCTTCCCCTTTCCGTACTTAGGTGGTTGCAGCTTATTAGCTGCCTTGTCCTTCTGTTTCGAGGAAGCGGCCCTCTTCGACTGACCCTCGGGAGATTCTCTATCTCCTTTCTTTTGGGAGCGGGGAAGAAAGGGTCTGAGAGGAGCAAGCTCGAGATCGTACCGACCTAAAAGTTGAAAGTCAGATCTAATCATAGGTCGCGGTAGGATCAGACATCGACCGAACAGGAAAGGAAGGACCAAAGAAATTACCCAATTGAATACGAGGAAAAGCCCGGCGAATTCGCTGATCGGGGAAATCAGCCCACCACTGTTGTCTCTCCAACAACAGCCTATCTCTCAACTCAATGAATCCCTCTGGGAATGGACGACCAAAGGAATGACGAACTGCAAAAACAAAGACAAAGATCAGACGTCAGTCGATCAATCCAGAAAGAAAATGCGAGAGGAAATGTAAATACCAATCCGAGAGTTCCATCCAGCTCGGATTTCCCAGTTCGGATTCCCAACCGAAGCCTGGTCGATCTTCACAAAGAAGTAACTAGCCTCCCAGTTCGGAATTTTATGTCCCCTAGGACGCGCAACGAGGGACTTCTTCATGCTGAGATAGAACCGACCCCTAGTCTTTGTCATCCGGGTAATCCTCGTCAGCTCTTCGAGGGCATTGCAGCAGACCCTCCGTCCGAGCTCAGCTGCCATAATCAGCAATCCAACAAAATTGCTGATAGATGTGACCGACAGTTGAGAGATCGCAAGTTTCCGCCGAGTACAGTACTTGACCAAGACCCTCGGGAGGGGAAACCATAGCCCGCCTTCATAAAAGATGGACTCATAAAGACACATGTACCCCGGAGGGGGATTCCATGGTCGATCAGTGCTCGTCGGGAGGACGAACTTGACCCCCGACGGGATGTTGCACGATCCGCGAAGAACGTTGAGCTTCTCTCGGGTCGTCGTCATCCCCTTATCGTCGAGACGTTGCAGAGTGATATCTGCATCAATCCCGGGACCTGGATGCCGACCTAAGTCACCAAAATCCACAACAAATTGAGCAGTCTCGAAGCTCGGATCATACGGGCTCGGCGTCAGAGCCAGGCTCTTCCTGGCCCTGGAACCACTCCTATCCTGGGGACGGGATGAGCTAGATCCGACCCTAGGATTCGATGGGGGAGACCGACCCGAGCGCAAAGCAGCTCCGCCGCGGTTCATAGTCGGGACCTTTCGGTTCTTCCGGACCAGTTGTCCCTGATCGGAAGAAGAAGCCCCCGAAGATCCATCGCCTGACGAACTGGAGGAGGATCGAAGATCTCGCGAGTTACCGGAATTAACAGGATCAGATTCCTCGCAAGAGTTAGAGTCCGAAGACATGGCGAAGAATCAATGAACTGGATACGGGAATCCGACTAGAAAAAAGACGAGCAAGAAGATCGGAACAGAGCTAGAAAGAGAAATTGGAAAGAGAAATACCTTGGCGAGAAGGAGGCAGGAAGCAAATGAGGAAAACCTAGATCCGGGTCTCGTTTATATAGGCGGAGGTCGGGAAGACGAAGGGCCTCTTCGGTGCCCGCACAAACCCTAAAGTGATAACCAATCAGAAGCGAGAAGGGAGCGGGCCGAACGACTCGTGGGCCTTGAAACCGCATCGACGAGCCCATCTACTCGCCGACTGGGGGGGCTACTATTGGGCATGGGCTTTGTAATTATAAATTATAAAGCCCATTTGTCCGAGCTCGGCCCAGCAGCAATCAGGGTCGGCCCGTCTGCGGCCCGGGCCCGAACCAGATCCCAAGGAAACCCTAGTACCTTATTCTCCCCACTTTTAGTATAAATAGGGGACCCCTTCCCATGAATTGTCCCATCACTTTTCCTCTTTGAGACAAGCACAAGGGACTTGAGAACTGACAGTTTTCGAGACTCTAACTTAAAAAGGGAGAAGAGAAACTTCAGTTCGTACACTTCCGCCGGAATTGTACGAATCATCTTTAACAGTCCGCTTCCGAGCTCACAAAAGGTTCCGACCTCAGAACACAAAACCGATCAGCAAGGAACCGATCTCGTTACACAGTCTGTCAGTGAGCCCGCATCAGACAAGATCCATCCACCGACCATAGCTTCCGAGCTCATCACACCGTCTTTTTCAGCTTGAATTTAACCCAATATTGTAGTTCGTTTCCAAGATTGAATCAATAAACGAGAATTTCCGACCCTTTACCATTTCATAAATTTATTGTCGAACCCATGGATCAACAAATTTGAAACGCATAGGAGCTGGTTTAGCTCTTACTTCTGTTTCAATGGCCCTGGTGGAGGCCAAGAGAAAACATGAAGCAGTTCACAACAACATTAAGATCTCTGTGTTCTGGTTAGAGCTTCAATTTGTTTTGTTGAGTTTCTCGGATTTGTTGACACTTGGAGGAATGTTAGAGTTTTTCTTTAAAGAATCTCCGGCAAGTATGAGGAGCATCAGCACGGCGCTGGGGTGGTGCTCCACCGCATTAGGTTTCTTCCTCAGCACGGTTCTTGTCCAAGTCACTAAGGCGGTCACGGGATGGCTCAGCGGAAAAGATCTTAATGAGTCCAAGCTCGAACTGTTTTATGTGGTCTTATGTGTTCTTAACACTCTTAACCTTTTTAATTATATATTCTGGGCAAAAAGATATTAAGCAAAAGATGTTGCTTGCGTCTTACGTCAAAACTCTTTAATTTTGTCATAGCTTGGCATAATCTTTGAGTGAAGATACTATGCATGATGTAGTGGAAGTCTAAATCAAGTCACTTTGTGAACTTGTTTCTTCTGGTGGTTCAGAAGTTGGTTGACATGTCATGTAATAATGGGACGAAATAGTAATCAACCTCTTTAAGTTCATAGTTAGTGATTCTACTCCAATTAAGAAAGTGCGAAAGTAAACATTTCTAAGAAAAGAGAATTGAGAACGAAAATTCCATTTTTTGTGTGAGGGTAGCCTCATTTTGTCATTTCTAATTTAAACATTTTTTGTGTGAGGGTAGTAGCCTCATGTCACCATATCACCAAATGATCTCGCCTCATGTAATCCAGACACGTTAATCTTCAAACCGTTGTTAACATGATACAATTAAGAAACTTGATTTGCAAGCATATGATTGGTCTCTTGTGCCAGGACACAACTATGCTGAATGGACGCTGAAGCTTGGTATTTGATTTCGGATACGTAAAACTCTATAAGGGTTAAATCTCAAATCGACGTACCCAAACTTAAAATAGACTGCATTGAATTGAATTTTTGGTGTTATTTTTAGTGTGAAAGATTATTGGTTCCTAAATAAGAAGAAGAAGAAGATAAAGTGCAGGTAGAAGAAGAAGAAAATAAATTGCAGGTAGGGCTTAAAACTACCGAGATTTAGTAGTATTGTAAATGTGGATTGGTTTTAGTGGACAATTATCCTAAACACTTATTAACTAGTAAAAATTATATGATCATGATTATTAATTTGTGGGTTACTGTATACAAGTTAACATACGATTGTATAACTAAAATGAATAATAACCATATCTTAATTTATAATTATCTAAAGACTATTATCATGTCCACAATAGCATGTTCACGATTAATGTTTTCTTACCCGTTAACGATTTTTCATCCATCAACTTATATCTACGTGCATTATTTATTTACGACTTGTCCACGAATGTTTTAAAAAATGTAAATAAGGATATTTTGGTCAGATTTCTTAACAATAACAATACAAAATGTCTCTTGATAAAAAATATCTCTTTTAAAATAAAAATTCAATAAAAGTAATTAACCTAACTCTATAAATATTTTAATTATTTAGTTCATAAAACTTAATTTGAACTTAACCCAAGGGACGATCCTAAGGACAGACCCAAGAGACATGGGTTTTGGGCTTCCAAAATTTTCTAAATTTTTAATATTAAAAATAGGCCCCCAATTTTTTTTTTCTTTTGTGAAAAAACTCCAAATTAAAAATCTATTTATAAATCTTCAAATTTTTTGTTTGTTTGTTTGTTTAAAGAGACCAACCTGCTTAGCCCTACAAAAATATAATGAGGCCACTTTACTCTTGGGACTAAAGCTCAACCTTCTCGGAACTTACTCACCTTGCGACCGTTTACGATTATTTTTTCGACTCATCATCTTAAATCTCTTTTTTTGGTCTTTTTTTACTATCTTCACTCCAAATACTCTTTTTAAAAAAATGTTTTATTATTTTAGTGATTGTTCAAAAGAATTAAAATTCACGAAACAATATTATCAAATAAATCCATTTTTAATAGATAATTGAACTTTTTTTTTATCATAAACGTACTTTTTTATTGATTAAACAAATACAAAAATATCAGATAATCAATGAAGGACCGAGTACCAATACTTCAAAAAATGTTTTCCTTAAGCGAAGATTCTTAACAAGTTTATCTGTTTGTATTCTTTTTTCTGTCTGGGACAATGCACTAGGGTAAACTCCAAAAAAGATGTTTGTAGTTAATTGAATTCATCCAACTCTGGTTTGAAATGAGAGTAGATAATCGAACTAGATAGAAATATTTGGACTAGATGATAAATAATCAAACCACAAATGAAACTAAAAGTGGGTAGAATCTAAAATCTAACTATGCTAACTAATTTTAGCAACTACGGATCATATATAAACATAAATTGATAACTACATTAAAAAAAAATTGAAAATGACGAAAAGTTGGTCCAACTACACACACCAATACAACGCTTATAAATAATTCAATGACGTGTTGACAAGAAAATATACCCATATAATTCAATCGCGTAACCATCATAATAATTCAGTATCAATCGATTGTGGTCGATAAATTACAAAATTAGTCTTGGGTCCCACTTCTACGACTTCCACGTTGACTTTTGCCCTTTTTGAGGTATACAAGGAAAATTACCTGCTACCTTTTTTACAACTATAACTAATAATATTAATAATATACTATCAAAATCTTAATTAATACATTTCGAGGACCCGAATTAAATTGACTTCAAAGTTCATACAAAAGAGAAGAAAGAAAAGTTTAGAGGTTTTTGCTCGCTTCTCCACTTCTCTCACGACTTCACGATCCTTCTTCCCTAATTTCTGGGTTTCATTTCTAAATTTTCGTTACTCTTAAGCTAAGAGAAGAATCAGAGACTAGGGTTTTGGTCATCTTCTCGGAATTTTCGTTTTTTTTAATAGAAAGTTTCCGAGATCTCGGTGGAGTACTTTTTGACGACGGAACCGCCATGGTTTTGTACTCAAGCTGTAGAATTACGTTTCTGGGTCTTTTTCTCCTTCTGATTTCGAGCTGGGTATTGGATAAATGCGAAGGATTTGGCGAATTTGGGTTTGAATTTCACCACCGTTTCTCGGATCAGGTCGTGGGGGTTTTGCCCGGTGATGGGTTGCCTAATCGAGACTCTTCTAAGTATTATAGAGTGATGGCTCATCGCGATCGGTTAATCAGAGGCCGTAGACTCGCTTCCGGTGAAGATCAATCACTCGTCACTTTCGCTGACGGCAACGATACTGTTCGTGTCGACGCCCTTGGATTGTAAGGTTTTTCAAAGCTTTGATTCGTATTCGATGTGTATTATGTCTATTCACTGTGTCAAAACTTGTGATTGTTATGAGACTTGAGGTTTTGGAGATGTTTATGTTCATAGCTTTGATTTTGTGTCGATGTGTGTTATATATAAACTGTGTCAAAACTTGTGATTGTTATGAGGTTTTGGAGATGTTTGTGTTTAATTCTTGATTTGATGTTTGTACAGTTTGCATTACGCGAACGTGACGGTTGGGACGCCGTCTGGTTGGTTTCTGGTAGCTCTAGACACTGGAAGTGACTTGTTCTGGTTGCCCTGTGACTGCACCAATTGTGTCCGTGAATTGAAATCACCTAGTGGCTCGGTAATGTTTCTTTTTCTTTGCTTATAGTTATATACATACTTGCATTTGAGTATGTTGCTGATGTATATTTTGTTCTCTTGAGGTTTTGGTCTAGATTATTAAGAATCTGATGGGTTTGTTCTAATTGAGACTTCGATTTTGTTGTGTTGAGATAAAGATCAATTAGGAAGCTCTTTGTTGACCAAGTCTTTAGCACTTAAATACAGTGAGATTGACACTAGACTGACTTATAGATGATGCATCTATAAATCTCAACGATTTAGTGGACGAAAAAATATAGATGTTCTTAGTCTTTTGTTTTATCGACATTTGAAGTGTTATCTCTATAGACATTTATGGTATCTGCAAGTTGTTGGGTTCCTTACATGAGTTGTTTTTTGTTGTTGAACAGAGTTTGGACCTTAATATATATAGCCCTAATGCATCATCAACAAGTTCGAAGGTTCCTTGTAATAGCACGTTATGTACAAGAGGTGATCGATGCGCCTCCCCTCTTAGTAACTGCCCATATCAGATCAGGTATCTTTCTAATGGTACCTCGTCTACTGGTGTCCTGGTGGAGGATGTGCTTCACTTAGTTTCAAATGACAAAAATTCCAAAGCTATTCCCGCTCGGGTTACCTTAGGGTAAGTAATTTCATCCTTGTAGACATCCCAATATATGATATCACATCATATAACCTCTTATGTTTCTCAAAGCATCTGTTATGTTAGCAAGCCTGAACCTTTGTGTTTTTCATCTGTACAATGCTGGATCAGTTGTGGTCAAGTTCAGACTGGTGTATTCCATGATGGTGCAGCTCCAAATGGTCTTTTCGGGCTTGGCTTAGAAGACATATCGGTTCCGAGCGTATTAGCAAAGGGAGGAATTGCAGCAAACTCATTCTCGATGTGTTTTGGAAATGATGGAGCTGGTAGGATCAGTTTTGGAGATAAAGGTAGTGTAGACCAACGGGAAACGCCATTGAACATAAGACAACCACAGTAAGCAAGCAGTTGAATCATATCTTCTTTAAGCCTAACCGAACTCATCCACCTCCTTGAATATAATTTCATTCTAATTACTATATTGTTTTCTCGTTAATCAGTCCTACTTACAATATCACCATCACTCAAATAAGCGTTGGAGGAAATACTGGCGATCTTGAATTTGATGCTGTTTTCGACTCTGGAACCTCATTCACTTATCTAACTGATGCAGCTTACACCCTTATTTCAGAAAGTGTAAGTCGTCATCTATATTGTATATATGTATATGATATTGGTTTGGTATTACATGGCTTAGTAAATCCAATATGATTTTGCAGTTTAATTCTCTAGCTCTGGACAAGCGTTATCAAACGGATTCTGAGTTGCCTTTTGAGTACTGTTATGCATTAAGGTTGCCTCTTTACTCTGGGCACCATCTTTTTTATTCTCTCTAAAACCCGACACGGCTAACTTTTGGATCTATCTATTTGCAGCCCAAACAAAGACAGCTTCCAGTATCCAGCTGTGAATCTGACAATGAAAGGCGGAAGCTCATATCCCGTTTATCACCCGCTAGTAGTGATTCCCATGAAGGTTAGTTAAGAAGCCTCTGTTACAACACGCCTCTGTTCTGTTTCTGCCATTACACTTAAAGCTTTGTCTCTCCTTGTGATGTTTCAGGACACAGATGTCTACTGTTTAGCCATCATGAAGATCGAAGACGTCAGCATCATCGGACGTAAGTATAATTTTGATAATGTAGTCTTACTAAAACTTACAATGCGGGATTTTTTAATCGGATTACGTCGTTCTTACAATTTGCAGAGAACTTCATGACCGGCTATCGCGTTGTCTTTGACCGTGAGAAACTGATTCTAGGCTGGAAAGAATCTGATTGTGAGTTCCTTATCAACTGTTCTTCCTTGTAAACCATATTAGTCTAGCTCAAGACTTATCTCGTCTTGTTATTAATCTGTCTTACTTTGATGGCTAAGGTTACACGGGCGAGACCTCGGCTCGGACACTTCCATCGAACCGGTCCTCCTCCTCCTCGGCAAGACCGCCAGCTTCTTCGTTTGACCCAGAGGCCACGAACATACCATCTCAACGACCAAGCACGTCGACTGCTTCTTATTATTCTCTCTCTCTCACACTTTCATTCTTCTACTTCTCAATTTTGGCCATCCTCTGATTAATTACATATATAATTTAGCCACATGGTATACACAAATTTATATTCTTTAGAGGATTATTGGTTAAATCACCAAAAAATTACTGCACTATAGCTGTATTATTTTGTTTCTATGCTGTATATGATAATTGATTATTACCCTGTTTAGTGGTTGGGTTGTAAACTTTGTATATCCTAAATACATCCTCTAAATATCAAATGAGTAAACACAAAGAGAAAACTAAACTACTGAACTTATAAACACCCTAGAAGATTTTGAAGAACAATTGTTTTTTATCTTAAAGATGAGAGTCATGAGACAGGAAATATACATAGAAATGTGAGGCTTCTGTTTCTTTTTCTTTTTGGCGAAAAATGTGAGGCTATTTTTTTTTAATGAATGTTAAATTCAATTCACACCAAAAAAAATCCAATTTACACATAGTGCATATTTATTTACAAATTAAAAAAAAAACACACACACACAAGATTGCTGATTTTAACTAAGTTGACTGAATACTAACGGCTTCCAAACCACACCATAAGACTCTTATCATAGGTCTGGTCTCCTGTGCTCCGAATGCATAATCGATTTCGCATATCTTTATCGATATTCATGATAACTATTGAAGAGTTCGGTTGTTCACCGTGTCGACGACGATTAAGCTCTCTCCAAACATGATAAATCGTTAATTGAAAGAGCAACAGAAAAAACTTGAGCTTGTCCATGCCCTGAGTCATGGTAAGCTGAAGTAGATGTGCCTAGTTGGTTGTGTAATGAGTACCAGCAAGATTTTTCCAGATTTCATAAGTGTATATGCAGTCAAAAAATATGTGGTTGCGATCTTCATCCGCTTGTGAGCAATGTGAGGCTATTTTTGTTTCTTCTTTGGCTAATTTAAAAACTCCATGGATTAAAACAATAAATTTGGTAATGATTAATGTTTAATAAATCTATTTATTATATACATTCAATTTTAAAAAATAATAATAATACTAATTTCAAGTATTTTTCAATTTTAATTTTAATTATGGTATGATTATATAACATCATGCTAAAATTAATATTTTATTTTGAATTAAAAATTAGAGAACTTCTTAATCGAATACTTTTGGTTCATTAAATATCCTAATATCAAGAACTAGGTGATCAATCCAATTCAAGAGCTCACGGAAAAGATGGCACTTCTCTCGCCGACCAGGTCGTCATGCTGCAAGGGACGGTGGCTGACTTGGAAGGATAACTCGACGTCCTAATAAGGGAGGAGAATTGTGGCCCAATCACATACATATAGAATCTTATAAAAGATATGTAAAACAATAATATATGACACCAGATTTCCTTTTATGATTTAATAGATGAATGACCAACATAGTTTGTGATTTAATTTTTTATAAATCTATAGAAAATAACATATTTAATTATGGTGAACAAAATTAGATCACCCGTTAACATAAATGAAATCAAAGTAAGAATGTTACTGCAAAATCATTGGTCGAGAAGCATATTATTTATTTATTAATTTTATGTTTTGTTTTTGATTTATAATTAAAATTTATCACATCTTTTGAAATTATTAGTTTTTCTTAATCCTATTTAAATTATGTATTTTTTTTTTACTTTCAATTTTATTTTACTATTCAAATATCTACTTTTGAAATGTTGATAGATTATTTTTCATATTTATATTTGAACTATTTCTACTCTTAAATATTTTAGCTTGCAAAAATCAAAGATGAAAAGACAAAAAAAATAAAATTAGATCTCTCCATTTAAATAATAAAAAATTGAAATTGTTATTACAAAAATCATTTGTATAGAAGTCTATCAAATATTTATCTATTGTATTCTTATAATTTATATTTTAGATTGTTTGACTTTAAACTAAATTTATCACATATATTTAAATATTTATAATCCTATTTAAAGTAGGATTACATTTTACTATTTACTGAATCAAGATATTATTATTTTTAAATAAAATTGTGAAATGTGACTAAATCTAATTAAAAAAATATTTCAGACTTGTATAAATCTAACCGATTGTGTCAAACATGCCTCGATAAGATTAAGTACCTTGTATAAAAATCTGAATTTTACCTTTTACCATTTTAGTAATTACTAAATGTTAAAAAAAAACCAAGCAAAAAGTGGAAAAATAAATTACTACCCTTTATATCAACGTTGTCAACAACAAACAAAAATCGAGTTAAAATGAATCATATTAAGCTCAGAAAACTAATATATATTATCGTATACTATTTCACAGATAAAAAAATATAATAATCTATGTTTGCTAATGAAAAAACCAAAACAAATAAGTTTTATGAAAAATATTATTGAAGTTTTAAATTGATTAGAATGGATAGAGCATAAAAGTATGTTAAAAAATATAAAAATTTAGATATTTAAAACTTAATTTATTCAAACTAAAAAAATTACATGTATATTATAATATCCCAATAGAAAAAAGTATTTGATTTATTGTTTTATCTATATTGATTTCAAATTAAATATCTAATTGATAAATACAAATAAATAAATTTTTATTTTAAAATGTTGTTTGACATGTGACAAAATCAAATTGAACTTTTTTAGCACATGTCAAAATCTAATCGATTAGCTAACACATGTCACGATCTTATTAATTATCACGTTTGACGCATCAAAGTTTATATAGTAAGATCTGATGAATATATATTTTATTAATTATCTAGATAATTATTTAGAAGAGTTTAGGGAAAAAAAGAAAAAAATATTTTAAGTTAAAAGAAAAGAAGAATTCACCGAAAACATAACTAGGCAATAAGATCTCAAGACCTCAGAAACACAACCAAACAACTAGAAAAAACACGTTTTATAGGAGTCTAGCGCTTCCTAAGCGAATGCCTAAAACGTTTTTTAGAACACTGATTTTTTTTAAAGATGAGAGTCATGAGATAGGGAAATATACATAGAAATATGGGGCTATTTTTTCTTTTTCTTTTTGGCAAAAAAATGTGTGGCTATTATTTGGCTAATTTAACAGTTCTAGAAAGTTTCATTGATTTAAACAATAAATTTGGTAATGATAATAAATTTACTAATTATATGCATTCAATTTTTTCAATTTTTATTTTAATTATGGTATGATTATATAACATCATGCTAAAATTAGTATTTTATTTTGAATATTTTAAAAATTATAGAACGTATTAATCTAGCATACATGTAGAATCTTATAAAAGATATGTAAAACAATAATATGTAACATCAGATTTCTTTTTATGATTTATCTGATTAATTAATATTTAATTAATTATCTAGATAATTATTTAGATGAGTTTAGGAAGAAAAAAATGTGGTAAGTTAACAGAGAAGAGGAATCCACCGAAAATATAACTAGCCAATCAGATGTCAAAGACTTCAAAAACACAACAAAAAAAACAGAAAAAAACACATGTTTTTCTTTTAAGGGTACTTTTGTAATTTCCATTTTCTTCGCGGCAGCCGAGCCACAATAGAATTGTTCTCTCAACCAATATCAGAAACATATATAAATAAAAAATGGAAAATAAAATAAAAACCTTAAAAGAAGATCAAACACAAGAGCTTCTTCCTTCGTCTCCGTTTCCATCGTCTGGGAAAAATTTGTTAGTGTTTTCCTTTTTCCATTACTTTCCTCTTAAACCTTCTAATTTCTCAGAAACTCAATCAGATTTTCCTCAATTCTTAGTTTTATATATATATATATATATATTTTTTTTTTTATAGTATTTTGATCATAGATATGGTTTTATTAAGATACTGCTGATCAGAGAGTTTAGTATATAAGAAACCCTAATTATTTTTTTGTTGTGTCTCCTCTGAATTTGCTCAAGAACTCTGATTTCGTCTGCTTCACGGACGATCATGGAGAAAGAGAAATCAGACAACTCTGGTTTGGTTCAGGGTAATGCAGAGACGAAACCGGTTTGGATCAGGTTTTGTAATGCCGATTCTGAGATCAGACCAGTCATTGGAGCTTCGTCTTGGCCATTGCTTTCGGAGACGAAGAAAGCTTCTTCTTCTTCTGATTCATTGAAAAGTCTATGCGATGGATCATCATCATCATCTGTTCCTGTTTCTCAGGTTTGTGTTATTCGAATTAATGAGATTTTGATGCAAATTCATGATGATGTTTGATTAGGTTTGGAAATTTTACTACTTGAATTGTCAGATTTACTGAAAGTTTTCTATTTTGAAAACCAAAGACAATGCTTGCAAAAGTTTATTTCTCTGTTTTTTTTAACTGGATATTTCTAAGTGTTGTGATTTAGTAATGTAGCTTCTATGTCTTTGATTTTAGAAAACTGAGATACTTACTGGTGCACTAGACTTCATCAAACAAATGGAAAAATGTAAAAGGACGTTTGCATCTGCGTCCACCAATGGTACTCTTTCTCAACCTTCGGGACAAAGTTCGTATGACTATTCCGAACTTCCTTTGCACTACCCTTTTTCTAGAGGCCAAAACCAGAGGAACGAGTTTGCATCACAATCCCATGGTGGTAGCCAAAACCAATATCAAGGGAACTCATACAAGAACCAAAATGGTAATCAAGATTCTCATCGAAGTTGTGAAGGTAGGCGCAATCAGGAACATGGCCATCAGGATTGGAATCTCCACGGAAAATTTAATGGTCGTGGAGGATTTGCACAACTACCGAGAGGCGGATCTGCACAACCGTCAAGAGGTATGTCGAGAGGCGGATTTGCACAACCACCACGAGGTATACCGGGATTTGTACAACATGCACCACCACCTATACTGCCACACTATGTGCCATTTCATCAGCCTTTCTATCCGTTTAGCGGTCCTATGGTATTCCCTGGTGAGTTAACTTACATTGAAAGTATAGAGTTTGTTTTGTTTACTCTTACGAGTTTTTCTTTTTCTTTTTCTGATGCATCATATGTTTCATTTTAGAATGGGCGTATCATCCTCATCACATACCTTTCATCGAATCTCCTCCTTACGGCTTCTTGGTTCAAGATTCTTCCTTAAAAACTAGCCAATTTCAAGATTCTTCCTTGGAAACCAGAATACGGAATCAAGTTCATTATTACTTTAGGTAATACCTTCTTCTTACCACTGCACAATATGTCCTCTCAAATAACTTTAGTTATAATGTTTTTCTTTCCTTCTGTTATAGTCACGAGAATTTACGTAAAGACGAGTTCTTGTGCAAGCGGATGAATGATGAAGGCTTTGTTCATATACAATTTATTGCGGGTTTCAGAAAGGTGAATATGTTACCTAGTTATGTTTTACTTTCATACATCTTTCTTTGTTTCACTTCTCTTATTTTAGTTTATTTCGCTTGTTTACTTTATCCTTTTCAGCTCAAAGCATTGACAAGTAATATCGAGCTTATATTGGATGCTCTTCAAGGTTCAGATGTTGTTGAATTGAAGGTAACTTTTTCTATCCATTTTGTACCATTTTCATTTGGTTTAATAAGAAAACCAAAATTATTAGAACTTTAATTGTTTCCAATTGTATTATCAAATATTCATGTGTTTGTGTTCAAACTGAATATATCATATAAAGAATTGAGAAGATCTATTTGTTCCGACGTGGTGATTTTGTTATTTTGTATTTGATTACAACACTTTTTTTTTGTGTTTGTTTGTAGGGTTATGAGATAAGGAATCGAAATAACTGGACACAGCTCGTAATGCTTCCAGAGTCGCGGGCTCCTTTTTATCCAAGCCCCGAATATGTAATGGCTAGCAAAGTCCAAAACATGTCACTTGAACCAAAAGCCGATGAAATCGAATCAAGTTCAAGCAATCAAAGAGCTGATGAAAATAATAGCTCGAGACTGCCTTGAGGAAGTTTGACGTTTATGGAGATGATTGGTGGTTTATGTAGCAACCACCATTTGTAACTGATACGTGAACATTCTAACTTCGTCCTCGGAACCATTTAGGATGGCAAAAGAAAAAGAAAAGAAAAAATGGGAAAGAATTTGATCCCAAATTGAAAGAGTTTGGTCATATTTTGGATAACAAAGATAAATTTTTAAAGGTTGAAGTCGCATTTGGGCATGTTGTGGATGTTGTTATTCATTGGTACGAGGGCGTACCAATGAATTCTCTGTGAATTTCGCCTAGAAGCAACAATATCGTTGTATGATAAACTTGTTGATGTTTGTATTCACCGAGTGAATTCCACCATTCTTTAAGTGCGCCTGATAACTTTGCAGTAAATTGTTGCATCACCATATGTAAAGGTGATGTAATGGCCTCTGAATTCATCCATGCATGAAATTCATCAAGACGATCATTCCATTTTTCAAAAGGAATGTCATCAAATGTGAATAGCATGATCTTTGAAGCGAATTGCCTCGTTATTATTTCTTGTTGTGGGAGCATATAATTCATGTCTTCGTCGGTCGAATAGACCTCGTTGATGTTTGGCTCCTCTTTTGGTGTGGTTGGTCCATCTCCTATTGCAAACTATTTTGGTAATGACTCCTCTTCTGAATCTGTCTTGTAGGTGTTTGAGTTTGAATCTGAGAAATGACTGATTCTTGCTATTGGTCTTGAAGATGAGGGTTGATGATCTTCTTGAGTTGTAGTCTTCTGAACAGAGTCATCTGAGTTCTTGTCGAGAATATCAAGCAAACTGGTCATCGAGAATTCGATTATTCCGATGTTCTTCTTTTTTTCCTTTTAAACCTACAACATAAGAACAAAACACTTCTTTAATATATGGCAATGACATCAAAGACTAAGGAAGAAAATATATCATGGAAAACTGATTATAAAGTTAATTCTTAGTTCATAAAAACTGGAGAGGAACCACAACAGTATAAGAATCATGTGTGATTATGAAGCACACTACAAGAACTTGCATAAGAAGGGTAAAAACATTGAAAACTAATCAGAGTTCAGAAATCCGAATAAAATAATTAAAAGAACCGGCTAAAAGCTTTTGAACAGAAAAGTTGAGAAAAGCTTTTTAAAAACAAAGTTCTCTCTAACAAAGTTGAGAAAAGCTTCTAAATTTATGCATATATTAAAATCATTATCTAACAAATTTAATAACCTAACCCAAAATATTATCTAAAAGTTTATTGATTTGTTAATACTTAATACTACTATATAAGGCCATTTTGTCAATACTATATATTTCCTTCTGATTCTTTAAATTAGAAAGCTACTTTATTTCTGAAAAGAGATTTTGAATATTAACTATATAGATTTCATAAATTTTTCAATGTCTATGTTTAATTATGTATCAATAAATACAAATCTTATAATTTAACTGTTTTTTTACTCTTTGAAATGTTTGAATCTTATAAATAAGAAGCATTAATATGCCATTAATCTTAATTAATCTTAACTAGCTTATAAAAAATATGCCGAGAAGAATTTGGGAAGCACGATTCTCTCGAACTTCTCGGATGATGGTTACAAGTGCGAAGAAAATTTGTATGTGCATTTTTCTGTTGTTGCCGCCGCATTGTTTCACAAGATAGCTAAAACCTATAGTACATCTTGTGCCTCTCCAAAATCATTTGTTTGAATGAATATATATAGGAAAGTCACCAGGTGAATGTACAAGAAGAAACAAGCTGCTTTTATGAACAAATCGGTCCGATTCGAATGGATTTTGTATAGCCCAGTCAAGATAGTGACAAACGACTTTACCAATATCTCAAAGGAAATTTTCATTGTAGGTGTTAAGCATTGCTTTATGTAGTCAGGCCTAACCAGAAATCCAACCATTTGGGATAATTTTGTGGTCGTTATCATAAAATATGTGAATAACGATAGGGATATAATAACTTTATACATTAGTTCATTGGGCATTTGGAAATGTTCAAAAGTTAAAATTAAAATGCTTCTCATGGCCACCAGATTACCCTATATTGATTAAAATTCATATGTCGTGGGAAGCATCTTAATCTTAAACTTCTGAACAATTCCAAATGCACAATGAACTGATGCATACAGTTATTATTTTCCAATCGTTATTCACATATTTTATGATGACGACTACCAGATTACCTCCTATGGTTAGGTTTTTCTTTAAGCCTGGGTACATAAGGCAATGCTTAACACCTACGATGAAAACTTTCTTCGAGATATTGATAAAGTCGTTTGTCATTCACTTGACTGGGCTATATGAGAAACATTCATATCATACCGATTTGTTTATAACAATAGCCTAGTTCTTCTTGTGCATTCACCTGGTGACTTTCCGAACAATATTCTTTCAAACGGTAAAATTTGTTACAACAGTCAAAGTCACAATAAATTTATAATCACCTAAGATGTTTTTTTCTTCACATGAGAACTGATAATCGCCTAAATCATCTTAAAAATACGAGAACGGTCTCTTGAACGCAAAAAACACGATTATAAGCAACATATTTGCCGGCTTATTTACTTAAATCACACGTAAAAATAAAGTATAAATTATTTATGGTTTTGAGATCACGTTTTTATGCCAATTAATAAGGTTAATTGAGTGCATCTATTAGATGGTGATTACAATATATATATATATATATATATATATATATATATATATATATATATATATATATTTATATGCAATTTACATGAGTGATATTAGGTTAATGATATAGTCATTATAAGGTTTTTCATATATACTTTTGACTCTTCATATTGTTTTTTCTTAACGTTGGAATTTTAATCGAATAATAATAAAAAAAACAAGAACACACCAATAGGTGGCTGAAAAAACCATATCCAATAAACAAAAGAAAAAAACAGGAAAACAATTACAGTTGGGAGAATTGGGAAAAGTAGCATTTTTCGTGGATGACTTCGACCACCTCTAACGTACATATACTCTCATAGTTTCTTATTTATATTATTTTAATAATTTTATTATAATTTAATTATTTATTTAATTTTTAAATTGTTTGAACCATTAATATTTGAACAAATGGTAAAATAGTGTCTTTAAAGAGTAGAACCAGTCCTTAAACAATAACTTTAAGAATTCCAACTTGTTGTTTCTCATACCTTTTGTATTATTTTTTATTTTATTGTTGTTAAAAAATCCACTAAAATACACTGTTGGAGGTGCTTTTAGGCTTCTAGCACTTTAGAACATCCCCATTACATAAATATTAAGAGTGTCTTAAGCATAAATTGAATAAAAAATAAATAAAAAACAAACAGTGGGAGAGAACCAAGATCCTGGAAGAAGACATTTTTCTGGAGGAAAACACCTTATGTATCACTATAAAATTGGTTCAATCTATTAACTATTTATTTTTTAATTATATTTTTAAATTATATAAAAAAATATTAATAAAATATATTTAAAACACTAAAAATACTGTCATACCGATGTGGATGGTCTTATAACAACTAGACTTTGATATTTTTGAGTACTATTCATCACTTTTTGAACCCCATCCACCCGAACAATTACGATTATGCCATTTCTCTTACTTCTTGTTTTTTTTTTCTTCTTTTTTTCCTCTTTTCACATTTGTTTTCTCATTTTCTTATATCTATGTTTATAAAAAAAAAATTATTTTTACTTTTCAAACACCACTTTTTTTCTTAATCTTTAGAATTCCATATTACCATATTTTCACACAATTATAATATTTTTAAATTTATGTTTACATATGTTTTTTTTATTGTACATGTGTATGTGTGTACAAAATGTTTCATATGTTTATGTGTATGTATATACATATATTTTACATGTATGATATATATTCATATGATATATATATATATATATATGTGTACATATGTTTAATATGTGTATATGTACGTGTATATATAAGTGTGCATATGTTTAATAGTCTAATATGTGTATATGTACGTGTATATATGTATATATATTTTATATGTATTGTATCTATTTATATGTGTACACGTATGTGTATGTATACATATGTTTTATATGTGTACGTGTATGTTGCTTCAATAAAGTGAACGTGGATCCCATTTGGTGAAGGTGACGTGTACACATGCAATGTGTCTGTGGAAATTTGGCTCAATCGCGCGTGCAATATTTTCGTCTATCGGCAATAAGAAGTGCCAAATGTGCTAAGACTTTTGGATAAGTGCAATAAACACATGGCTTTGCTAAATAAGTGTTATATGACCCAATTAACTCGTTACAAATCAGAACCCATAAACACTTGACAAACCAAAAGCCATATTCATGCCTCACTTGTTAATGTCTCGATACTTTGGTATATTTTGGACGGCTAGATGGAAGAACCTAACTTTGATAAGGTCGAAACATGTGACCAGAAATCGGTAGGAAAAGTCAAAGATTCGATATAGATCTCACCCAGATCTGGGACATGGGTCTAATAGAGGTAATCCTTCACTACACACTTAAAAATAGAGATGGAACGCCAAAAAGCACCAGCTACAACGAGAGAAAAAGAACAGCAACAACAATAAAGGAAAACAAAACTCGAACATAAAACTCGTCAAGAGATAATCACAAACCTTTTTTACCGCAGCAAAACCTAGATCTCTAAACCACAGTTGAGCAAAAATTGAATTTTAAAGCGGAGATCTAAGCCGATTAAAAACCATCAAATAAAAAGAAAGAGACAAAGAGAACCCAGCTCTGGCATTGTGGAAGTCGCCATCGTTGGAGACCTAAATCCACCAAGAACTAGGGTTTCCAACTCTTCAAATTATTAAAATATATCTTTTCTATTTCTATTTTAATATTATTTTGTTTCGTGAAAAAAAAAATTACAAAAATGTCAATTTTGGTGTGTAGATTTGCAATTATGTTACTTAAGTTGTCAATTTATAAAATACTACTAATTATGAATTTTTAAAACCTAAATTTTAAAGTTATAAACCTTAAAAAATATTTTGACCCCTAAAACCTTTTAAATCATCAAAACTAAACCATAATACAACATAGTTAACCCAAATATAAATGATATAATAAAATTTTTTTTTGAAAAAGTGAAATTTTTACAAAATTTTTGAAAAGATGGCACTTTTGAAAAGTAGCATTTCTAAAACAAAAATATTATTTTGTTAAACATTTTACAAAGTATTGTAAATTTGAGATAAAATATAGCTTTTACAATAAATATGTTTGGGTTGGCTTCTACTTTTTTGAGTTTGTATCTTCATTTGTCAAAATTAATTAATACTGATCATCATTGTCTTTTGTTTTGTTGTGTATGTGTGAAAAAAACAAAAAAAAATTATATATAAAATTTGAAGCATCAAATGTTGTAATTAACATGATCATTACATGCCAAATATAATAAATTGACTATTTAATAAAATAGAATAATAAATAAATATTAAATATTTGTGCGAATCGTAATTTAGAATCTAGTTACGTTTGTCATTTTATAGGCGTTATAAATTTTAAAATCAAAAATATTTACCGCAATGTGTTTTTATATCAATATGACACGTAAGCAAAATTATAATTCACGAGTTTGCGACATGTATCTAATATTGATTAGATGAAGAATGTGTTAAAATTAAAAATTAATTAATAATAATAAAATTTAAAGTGGAATGTAATTGTCAAGTTACTAATACATATAGAATAAAAATCTGAATTAAAATAAAGAAAAAGACGAATGATAAAAAAATGTATATAAATGGAAAAAACAAAAGTTAGAAAGGTTATAGAAATATCAATTTAAAAGTTTAAAAATATATACAATATGCAAAAATAAAATAAAAATAACATCTATAAGAATAGTTATTTTATCAATATAAAAGTTAAAAAATAATAATATTATATTTACTATTAAGTTAATACTGTATAAATTTTGGCGAGTATAAATCTCTATGAGAAATAAAATGATGACATTAAAAATTTGAGAAATTTCAAAAAATGCCAATTTTCAAATGCCACTTTACAAAAATGCCACGTTTTTGAAATCTTTGCAAAAATACCACTTTTGAAAATTATTTTTTCTTTATATTATTTATGTTTGAGTTAATTATATTCTATTAGGGTTTAGTTTTGAGGGTTTAGGGGTCCAAAATATTTTTTAGGGTTTAGAATTTTAAGGTATAAGTTTTATAAATATATAATTAGTGGCATTTTTGCAAATGAACACCCCTGAGTGACATTATTGCAAATGTGTACATAAAAAGTGACATTTTTGTAATTGTCCCTAAAAAATTACAATTATCAGTCATGTATTTATGTGATGGTTCACAACATTATTTATAGTTTTTATGAGGTTACTAACATAAAATTTACTCTTTTTTATTTAACTATATAGTATTTTATTTATTTTTATTTTCTATCACATAATCATAAATATTCATAATGAGTTAAAATATATATTTTCTCTGTTATTAAGAATATAATTTAAATTCTGATAATATATATATTTGGATTTGCATGATATGTATTAGAGAATTATGATATAAATTGACTTCTACTGGTTTTAGGATCCCCGTAAAATACTATTTTAAAATTTAACGGATTACTAATAAAAATTTAAATACTTATTTCATTAATTTTAATACTATTTACCTGCGTGTTAACGTGGGATCCTATTCTAGTATGTTATAAAAATTAATGCACCATCAATTTCTTTCTCTAACAAAGCTACGCGAGATATATAATCAAAATTATTATTGCTTAATCATACGATCAATTATAGACATTTAACATAAATATCAACTAAAAAGGCAATCATAATTTTCTATCAACTTTGAAATCCAGGAAATATAAATTTCGAATCTTAGGGTTTATAACAATATATCATATATTTCGGATTTTTTAAGTTAAATTTGGTATATTCTTAGTTTTAGGGATACAATGCCCTTAATTGTTGGTATATTTTTATCATCACTGAGATTTACAAATTTTTATATAAAACTAACTTAATCAATTTTAATAGATAATAAGATTATTTTCTAATTAATGATTTAAAAAATCGGCTCAAACTTTTGATCTTAGCGAAATCCTAAATCTACGAGAACTATATATATATAGTGCATTCCTTTGGTTGTTTTATTTACCATCTTTTTTGTTGGATTTTTATTCATTATGTTCTTTGCTTTTATTTACCATCTTTGGTTACATAATACTCCATTGATGATCAATTTTGACTTTTGGATTTTGTTTTTGTAGGTCTTTTCGAAGAAGGTTTTGGTTTACTTGATGAATGCGGTTTGGTTCTTGAACAAGGTATATTTGCTAATTGACGTATTTTTTTTTCTATGTTTCCTCTATTTTTTTTGTCTAGCAAGTATTTTTGTCTGTCACGCCGTCATCAACGGTAACATCTGCCTCTTCAACACACGATAACAAATCATCTCTTTGACTCTGGTAAAAGCTTTCGTTGATATGTTTCTAACGACATGACCTTGCCTTGCATCTAGAGATGGCCAGAGGTTGGGGAAGTTTGATCTTGGAGGATTGATCCCATCCTCCTTCAGTATAGATACATCCTCTGTAGTTGAAGGCGAGGAGATCTTCAATGGACTTCCCCAAGTTCCAAGAGAAGGGTGAATGTGGCCACAACAGATGTAACAAAGTCCCCTTGAAGAGAAATGTCGACGGTGGCTGCCAACTCGACAGAGCATACGGCATGAGTAATAGGTTCCACATCTTTTTCAGATTTAACATCTGTTGTAACAGAAGATTCTATCGCTCCAAGATTAGCCTCTTTCGCCAACGGTGAATTTGGAGTTCGATCTTTCAGAAGAAGAGTTGATTTGTGATGTTGATTTGAGGATTGGAAATTCCATGGAGAATGGAGAAGGAAGGTTTTATCAGCTTGATCGAGGTTAGTTTTGATCTTATCAATATTTGATGATACGGCTATTATAATAAAATATAAAAAATATTAATTCAATATAATTAGTAAAATAATACATGAGTATATTTTTTAGGTTCATTTTTTAATTTTTTAGTTCAAATAAAAGTTATGATTGAAATGGAGAATTTTTTTTTATTTTGGAGAGGTTAATGTTACATTTTGAACATTTTAGTTTATTAAATTTATTGATCAATGATAAAAAAAAAATTATTGAAAGAATTATGGTTTGAAGATTTTATAAATTTAAAATTATGATAAGTTATAGAATATTAGTTAGAAAGTTTCAAATTGTTGATATATTTTGTAATTATAGTATCCAAAAATTAATTTTTAATTTATTATTTTTTGTTTTATTTTTAAATATATTTTCTCTTCCTTTTTTTAAAAAATAAATTATTTTTAATTTTTTAATTATCCAACCGCAAACGTCCGCAACTACAAACGCTCGAAGGAAACGGTATAAAGTGTTTTTCATAACTGTTGTCAAACGCAAACAACCGCTACCACCAACAAACGTTGCGTTTGTGGGTGATAGCGGGTAAACCAATAAAACTCTTAAAGGGAACCAATCAAGCTCCAATTGAGAATTGTTGATTTGTTTTTAAGCGAGACCAAAACCACAGCTTATTGCCTACCATTTTGAAACCAAAGAATCTCTTACCCACCAACTCCAGATTTAAGGATCATCATCCTAGTTGCTAAATAATCAAATCTTGTGATTATAAAAGTGATTATCTTACGTGATAAAGTTTGACGTCACAACTATAGATTAGCATTATCTCATTTTGGATTAAGCGAGAAAAGTCATCTTATAATTTTTATATACATCTTTGTCTCTTCTACTGGACCCAACCATCATAGTACCAAAGAAATGACCATTGAGAGAGAAGAAGCTCACAGTTTCTGCTCTCTCTCTCTCTCTCTCTCTCAAAGCAATAAGACATTTTGTTACCCCAAAACCAATAGACAAAGCTTTCTAATGCTGTTATGTTCTATTCTCCAATGTTGTCATCACCAAAACAAAGCATTAACCTAAGTGCCTTTTCACTTTCCTCCTCCTCCTCCTCATCATCAACATCAATATCATCATCTCATTCACAAGCTAAGAAAATGTCTCAAGTAACCATGGAAGAAGTATGGAAAGAAATCAACCTTGGTTCGATTCACCACCATCGGAAACTAACCATTGACCATGAGCCAATGTTTCAAGATTTCTTGAAACAACAACAACCACAACCACCTTCTTCTTCTTCCACCGCTCTCTATGGTTCTCCTCTGCCTCATCCTGAAACTGTTCTCAGCTTAAACCCTAACTCCATTAATACCCACTTCAAGGAATCTACAAGATTTGGTTGTTTAGGGAAGAAAAGAAGCCAAGATTCTGATGAAAACAGAGGTGAGAGAAGGCATAAACGTATGATCAAGAACAGAGAATCTGCTGCTCGTTCCAGAGCTAGGAAACAGGAATCTGCCTCTCTTTACTCATTCAAATTCATGTGAATCAAAGGGAAAGTAACAATGATTAAAAGTGGTATATGGTTTCTTTTTTTTTCTTTTTTCTATCTTTCAGGCATATACAAACGAGCTGGAGCTTGAGATTGCTAATCTGCAGAAGGAGAATGCAAGACTCAAGAGACCAGATGAGCAGGTAAAACCAGACACTGATCAGTTCTTGCTACTTAAGAAACTTCATCAAGAAGTTAACAAGAAATTGAAACTTTAGTGTAAGGTTCTGCTACTTAAGTAAGATCTTGAGTTATGTCTCTATGTCTGTGTGTTTTGGAGAATGCAGTTAAAAATGGCGGAAGTAACTCAACATCAAATGAAGAAAACACTTCAACGGTCATCAACAGCTCCATTTTGAGAAAACAAAAACTGCAAATCCTTATGTTTTTCTTTTTGGGGAAGTTTAAAGTGTTTCTTATGAACAAGAGACAAGTACATTTTAGCTAAAGCTATAAATTTGGGGAAGTAATTAGAGAAAAAAAGAAAGAAACGAACTTTCTTCTTCTTATGTCGTTTTCCTATCAACCTCTTTTTTGACTTTTGTACTATTTTCTCTACTTAACTTGTATTTTTGTACTGCCAAGTCTTATCTTTAGTAGTACATATCACTGTAAGAAAAAATATCTCAGTGTGTTCTGTTTTCACTGTTTAACCCATTACTGAACTGTGTGGTTCTTGCTAATACTGGTCAGGAGATGAGTCTTGATGATGATGGTCCAAGAATATTCTAAGTTATCGTTGTTGACTTGTTATTTGTGTATGCTTTTATTATCAAACCAGAAACAGAGACAAAATAAACACCGAAGAGCAAATTTGGTGGCAACTAATGTTAGCTAAAGTAGGAAGTAGTGAAACAATGAATTTTGCTTGTCCTCCTTTTGGTTGACTCACAGTCTATGGTATGCTTAAGAGTTAAGCCCAATCCCCAACACTTTTGAAGTCTAGCATTAAAGAAAAAAGTTTGCTAGAATTAGAGTTTAAATCATTCTTCTCTAGTAAATTTGTCTATGTAAATGTTTACAGAGTTTTGTCATCTATAATTGGTTAATTACATTTTTTTTTTGTCTATGTAAATGTTTACAGAGTTTTGTCATGTATAATTTTATAATTGGTTAATTACATATTGGTCCCAATTCCCAAACTAATTTACAAAAATCATCCTAGAGAAACGTTTCAAACCTCAAAATTAGTCATAGCTTAAAGGTCAAAAAGGCATGAATCTTGAAAGTGGAACAAATCATATGGAGATCTTGGTCGCCAAACATCAC
This sequence comes from Arabis hirsuta, assembly GCA_964056655.1. Classification (NCBI taxonomy): domain Eukaryota; kingdom Viridiplantae; phylum Streptophyta; class Magnoliopsida; order Brassicales; family Brassicaceae; genus Arabis; species Arabis hirsuta. Next base: position 8,446,747 of record OZ053301.1, on the reverse strand, counting down.
CATTTGTCCATTTCCGCAAGATGTGTGGGAGATATGGTTTGTCTAAGCCTTATCTTGCCATTTTAATTTGTAAGGAACACTTTCGATGTAAGTAGTCTAATTCCACTATAATAGTAACCATTTATCATTGTTTGGGATTTTCTAGTTTGGTCTTTTCAAACTTATGACGTACTATAAGCGAGGTCCGTTTGACTAAGATTTCAGTTTTAGTTGTGAATTTTTTTCTTTTTATGTTCCAATTTCGATTCCAATAATATTTTAGGTTATGTTCTTTTTTTCAACTAACTTTTTGTTAGGTGTAGATTCCAAATACACTTTCTTCTTTATTGGTTTTCAGATACATACAATTTATTTAGTTAATCGATAGAAGAAGTGTGTTTAAATCCAAAAAAAAAGAGTACAATTTTAGATGTAAAAAAACATAAACACACCAAAATTGAGGTGACAGAAAAAATAGAGTCTATGAGAGTAGATGTGTCCGAAATTCTTGTCTTGCTCGCAAGGATAAGCAATATTTTCAGGAAACTCTAGCTCTATGGTTCGGAGATATTTAACCTCTAATGTTATTTTTTCTCTCTTTTACACCTTCATGGTTTATAATCGAAAGTTTCCGTAATTTGCTATTTTATTGTAACCATCTCCTAAATTATATGAAATACAACGTAGGCAAGGTAGACTCGTTTAGCGTGGATCAAGACGGTAGATTTGTCCATTGTGGAATTATCCATGTAATAATTCTCATAATTTGTAATTGAATAATAATAAATATGGAGTGTTAAAAAAAATTATATGAAATACAACCAGATCTTTAAAATATATATATATATGTGTTTACGATTTACCATAGTCAAAGAGGTAGAAGTCAATGATTATTAAGTATGGGTCTAATTAACATTCAATGGGCCTTTGTTTTGAGTCCTATGCATTCAATGGGCCTTTGTTTTGAGAGCTGTGGTCCAAAATGATCATCCATGTAAAGCGTGTTTTTGTAAGTAGAAGACAAACTATAACTACAACTTTACAACACCGGTTTAGTACTATTCCTATTACCAAACACACCTTTAGGTCGTTATAAGGCAATCGTCCCTTTTCTATAAATAACGCATCTATGAGGTAAAGAAACAAAAAAATTTCTGGATCGGAGAGAGAGCTTCGAAGCCTGGGAAATTACCTCTTCGTTCTTCTCCGATCTCGAATTCATACCGAAATCCTGTCTCTTTCCCTCTCGATTTGTCTTTCCCACCCAATATTATGTCGGGATAAGAAAAAGCCCCCTCTTGCGATCTCTCGTCTCTTAACCAATCTAGGGTTTCGCGAGTTTGGTTTTGTGATCGGTGTGTGAGATGTCTCGGTGTTACCCGTTTCCACCACCTGGTTATGTACGGAAAGAAATCGAGAATGAGTCTCTGATCGAATCGATCAAGGTTTGTTGAGCAATTTTAAAGTCCATGGCTTTGGTTTTTTTTATGTCCTAAGTTCATGTGATTATTGAATGCTCAGCTTCCTTGGTTCACTAGTTTGGTTCTTGGTTCGATCTTATGTGAAAATTGATAAATTGAAAGAAAGAAAAAGTGTAAAATTTTGTAATGTTGATGGGAATCTAAAAATCTTACTTAAACTCAGACTAATGTATGTCAAATTGGTTCGTTTTAAGATGATAATTGAAGTAAATTGGTGATTTTGGTAAACAATTTAACAACTCTTGAAATTAATGAGATTAGAGGAAGCCATTGCAGTAATCACTGTGACAATTATACATTGTTTGTGTTTCTTTCTCTGCTTCTTTGCCCCTCGAATGGTTCGATTAATATTGGATATGAAGATTATGGACATTAATGTTTGTTCCATTGGTTTGAATATCCAGGGGGCAAAGGCGGAAGTTAAGAAAGATATAAAACACAAGAAGAAGGATAAAAAGAGGAAGGATAGGGATAATGAGGCGGATCGAAGCAAGAAACACCATCATAAAAGACTGCGCAAAGATGAAAGCGCTAATGTTGGTAAGACGGTTGATGATCGTTGCGGATTGATAAGCAGTGAGGTCGAGTTCTTGGAGAAGAGCTGTCTTACAGTGGAACTTGAGCATCAAACGTCGTCTCAGAACTCTTGTGATAGCTCTCTTCATAGCAACGATAGACCAAAGCAGGTTCAGAGTCAGCCTCTCGATGGTAGGCATAACGACTCTGGTGAGTTTGTTTGTGTTTACTTGTTGTTGGGTCTGTTTGCTTCACGTGCACACACGTTGGTGACATTGTTTCTTCAAATTTGTTGCTATGAATTTGAAGAAATCAGCAAACGGATCCGGTTACCTAGCAAAGAGCAGAAAGATCATGAGGTGATGATGACCGACAAGGATCAAAGTCAGTGTTCTTCCTTGGAAAGGTTATCTGCTTCTTCAGCTGTTGGTCATCTTTATTCGACTTCTGCAAATGAAGCTCCACGAGATGCTTTAAGGGTCTATCAAGAGAAAAGATTAGATCCAAATTTTGGTTCGTCGACAGAAATCTCAACAAAAATCAGTAAAGAGAAGAAAACAATTCCTCTGAATGATGTCAAATCCCGTGAAACAAACAGTAGGCAACACGGTAAAGAGAAGATGCCTTCATCATCTTCATGTAGTCATCAAGGATCAGAAAAACCATCCTCTAGTCATCAAGAAGCTATTGGACATTCAAAGCTAGGATGCAGCAAATGCCCTACTTCCATGGCAGTGCAGTTCTTGAATCTCATCGAGAATTGGGTTCCCGATCGGGTGGAGAGCAAGCTCGCAGACTCTGGAGATCAAGAATTGTGGTTATTCATGAAGTTTAGCGCCAAAAGAGATCAGCATCGCCAAGTTAGCAATCAGACAACCAGCGGGGCAAGTAGTTCGATGTTGTGGCCAACTGCTCGATTTCTTCCAGAAGCCGAAGTACACGCATTGCCATTCACCGTTCCGTTCTGATTTCATCGAAGCTGTGGTGTAGAGAGTGATTAACATGAACAACAATTAGTTTTCCTAATGTATATTTAGATAAGACTTAAAACAATATATGTGTGATTCTTTGTAGATGTGCTACTGTTTATATAGTAAATGAAGATCAATTTTATATCAGAGATTCGGACAGTAATCTTAAAATCCTAACTTCCTTGTAGTTAGCGACTGATCAAGAAGAGCATAAGCAGACGCAATTGGGTTTGGATTTAGTTTGGTTGGTTCGGGTTAATTTTTTATTTCGATTTGGTTTGATTTTAGTCAAAAAATTAGGAAAAAAAAATTAGTAGTGATGTAATTACAATATTTGTATATTTAATTTGATTAAAATTTTAAAATGCGTATATAATTAGAAATATCTCAAATAAAAATTTGTTTGGATGTTGTTAAAAAAAAAAAAAATTGGTTTGGATATACTAAACCGGTTTACTTCAGATTTGGTTTTGGGTTTCGCTTTCTCAATTAATAAAACCAATAAATTGTTAAACTAATTTTTTGTTCAATTTCGGTTTTAATATTTCGGCTTAGTTTGGTTTAGATTTCAAAAGAGACTTTGGACCGTTAGATCTAAAGTTAAGTAGGAATATTGGACGGTAGATAGTGAGTAAAGCGTACACGTGTGAAGCAGGACATAATTTCTCATTCAAAGACTTTCACAAGGTCGTTTTTTTGTTGACAAATTGAAGAAAACCTGAAACCCAGAGATCGAGATTTAGAGAGAGCGAAAGAGGAAGAAGATGATCGGAGACGGAGCAGAAGACGAAGAGAAATGGCTCGCCGCCGGTGCTGCAGCTTTCAAGCAGAACGCATTCTACATGCATCGCGCTATTGTAATTTTCTTCTCTTCGATTTTCTCGGTGACTGTTTTGCTTTTGATGGGGCAAATTGAGAAATTTCTAAATCCATTTGGGACTGTTCGTATCATAAAATGGATGTTAGGGATTAGAGGAGAACCCTAATTTTGATTTTGGGAAAACTTTTGTTGCTGTTTCGTTTGATTAGGACTCGAATAATCTGAAAGATGCTCTCAAGTATTCGGCTCAGATGCTCAGTGAGTTACGGACTTCGAAGCTTTCACCTCACAAGTACTATGATCTCTGTGAGTTATCCCCGTTTCCTGATCTGGGATGATATTGGGCTCTTTTTAGAATGCTTCGCTTAATCCCTAAATTCAACTTATAGGGTTTTTGTGATTTGATTTGATTTGATGGTTTTTAGATATGCGAGCTTTTGATGAGTTGAGGAAACTTGAAATTTTCTTTATGGAAGAAACTCGGCGTGGTTGCTCAGTCATTGAACTCTATGAGCTTGTTCAGCATGCTGGTAACATATTACCACGTTTGTAAGTGACGGATAACAATCCCTTTCTTGTCTGTTTCTATGTTTTTGGCAAGGTTTTGAATCGTTGGAGGTTTCGGAAAATGTCTAATGCCCAATTTTAAGATCAATTTAGTCCTTCTTACCCCAAATTCATATAGTCTCAAAGCTGGTTTATTTGATCACTTTGTAATGTTGCCAGCATTTCTTCGGATATTAGTTTTTTTTTTTTCCGTTTCTAGCTAGAGCACTATCTGTTCATTTTGTTTTTCCTCTCTGTAGATATCTCCTATGTACAGCGGGATCCGTTTATATCAAAACCAAGGAAGCTCCTGCGAAGGAAATTCTCAAAGATCTTGTTGAGATGTGCCGTGGAATTCAGCATCCTCTACGTGGTCTCTTCTTGAGAAGTTACCTTGCCCAAATTAGTCGAGATAAATTACCTGACATTGGTTCTGAGTATGAAGGGTAAGCACTTAGACACTATTGTTAAGTTTGCATCTTCCTAGTAGCCGGGACTCGCATGGGGTTCTTGCTTGTGCTTGTTTTATCTTCTTAGACGTAATTTAGTATCTCTAATTTCTTTTGACGTAATTTAGGATGTTGGTTGTCTGCTGGGTCAGTTAGCCTGATATTTAGTAGTATCATTATCCATTTCTATTACAGTCAAGAAAATTTTGTTACTGACATACTGAAATCTAGATTCATCTAGTTGGTAACACTTCTGCTACTCTTTACAGTGATGCTGATACAGTCTCAGATGCGGTGGAGTTTGTACTACTGAACTTTACTGAGATGAATAAACTCTGGGTCAGAATGCAACACCAGGTGAGTCATGATTCAAGATTGTTATTCACCCTTCTATTCATTTTGAAAACGAGGTTGCTAGAGTGTTTGCACGTCATGGAGATATAATTATTCTATGAGGGGATGATTCTGATAACGCAGGTGTTGTATTGCTTGTGAATCATTACCCTTTGATGATCCTGAGTTGAGGCTTGCTGTCGGGCTTTCTGGTCTGCAGGGACCTGCTCGAGACAAGGAGAGACGGGACAAAGAGAGGAGCGAGCTTCGTGACCTTGTAATATGTCTTTCTTACAACTGGTAACAGTGTACTGAAAGTGCCTACCATTCGTTTTGTGCTGATGGAAGCGTGCGTTTTCCATCACGTATCAGGTTGGAAAGAACCTTCATGTGCTGAGTCAGTTAGAAGGTGTGGACCTTGATATGTACAGAGATATAGTTCTTCCTAGAGTCTTAGAGCAGGTAAAATATTATATGCTATGCACGCGCATACACATGCAAAATTGACTTATTCCCTAACCAAATCCGCTTCTTCTTTTTTAATGATTTTTTCAGATAGTGAACTGCAGAGATGAGATTGCCCAATATTACCTAATGGACTGTATCATTCAAGTTTTTCCTGACGAGTACCACTTGCAGACTCTTGATGTACTTCTTGGGGCTTGTCCACAACTTCAGGTAGTCTGACTAGCCCTCTCATAGTTAGCATTATGCTCTGCTCCCATATAACTAGTTTGGCTGTATTAGTCTAGAAGTTGTGCATCCACTATGGATTAGTTTCAAGTTTCAACTGTACTTTAGGATTTGGTTGGTGTTCACTATTCTCCTGTTTTTCTCACTTTATATCTGGTTTTCTTCTCAGCCATCAGTTGACATCATGACAGTGCTTTCACGTTTGATGGAGAGGCTGTCCAATTATGCTGCCTTAAATGCGGAAGTATTACCTTATTTCCTGCAAGTGGAAGCTTTCTCAAAGTTGAATAATGCAATTGGAAAGGTAACCTTTATGTGTAGGCTGTGATCAACTTGCTGGGTATGTGCAGTTGCAGTTTGGTTTCTGAGAGAGAGGAGGAAAGTAATGGCAGCTTTGAAATTTAGTTGACTTGACTTATTAGCGTCATGAAAAACATGTAGAAGGCGAAACTATTTTGTTGCTTGACAGTTGTGTAAAACTCTTTAACTTTAGACGATTCCATCAGCGTATAGAAACACAGTGTTCTTGACCCTTCTTAACACAGTTCCGCATGTTTGTTCCAATTTTTAAAATCACCTTTTTCTTTGGTGGAAAAAATTTCTTAGTGGAAATACTATGATGTTGCAGGTGATAGAAGCACAAGAAGATATGCCTATTCTGAGTGCAGTAACCCTATATTCCTCCCTTCTCAAGTTTACTCTTCATGTCCACCCTGATCGGCTTGATTATGCGGACCAAGTGCTGGTCAGTTTTCTTATAGCGACTGTATTTACCTATTGTTCGTTTCTTAAGCCAAGTTCAAATAATTCTTATTCTGTCCATGGTGCTTAATGGCTCTCTGGATCTCATTTTAAGATAATCTTGTCGTTCTATTCACATTGCTGAGACATTGATAAATTCGTGATAGCTGTGTCAGAAGATGCCAATCTTTTTATATAAAATACTGGATTTTGGTTCATCTTTGTTTATTTATTCTACTGGTGGATGTTGGTTCAGCAATTCTTTGTTTTATTCTTGTTATATGTATGTGCTTTATATTCAAGTTTATGGCAGGTTACTTTTCCAAACGACTTCGTACTATGTATCTTATAGTAATGTTTTTTCTGGAATAAGGTTATTGAATGAAAGAGTGTGAATTTGATGTTCTCCACTTTCTCTGCCCAGGGATCATGTATTAAGCAACTGTCTGGAAAAGGAAAGATTGATGACACCCGTGCAACAAAGGAGATTGTCTCACTTTTAAGTGCTCCCTTAGAGAAGTATAACGATGTTGTCACCGCCCTTAAACTAACAAATTATCCCCTTGTAATGGAGTATCTTGATAATGAGACAAAGAGAGTGATGGCTACTGTTATAATTCGAAGCATTATGAAAAATAATACTCGTATTGCTACAGCAGAGAAGGTAGGATACCTCCTTTCCGTTCCCTTACCTTTTGGATTAAATCAGTTGCTAAAATTAATTTATTTGGTTTACCTTTGTAGGTTGAAGCACTGCTTGAACTAATTAAAGGACTTATCAACGATTTGGATGAGCCACAAGGCCTTGAGGTTGTTATAAATATTTAGTGATATTTTCTATCTTGTGATCACAAAAAAAGAAGTCTAACCCCAAAAGAAAGTTGAAGTTTGATTTACTGTACATATTCTTCTACGCTTTCAGGTTGATGAAGATGATTTTGAAGAGGAGCAGAATTCTGTTGCTCGTCTCATTCACATGTTATATAATGATGACGCGGAAGAGATGTTTAAGGTGCATGTTGCTCTTGTACATTCAGATTCAGTCATGTGTGTCAGCTCTTTATGTTGACATTAGGCTTTCTAGTTATTGGCCTGCGTTTAGGTTCTAATGTCTTAGGGCGCCGGTTGTATTGCATGTATTTCCAGTTGCCTCTATTCTTTGTTTGTAATTTTCCTAGCCAGTTATATATTGTACTTTTCCACCAGGAGTCATCATGTACTTCAACATTCTATTAAGGTTTTGGCTTTCAGTCTTTGAAGCTGGTTCATTGAATTTCAGATAATCAGTATCCTGAAGACGCATTTCCTGACAGGAGGGCCAAAGCGCTTAAAGTTCACCATTCCTCCCCTTGTTGTTTCTGCTCTAAAGGTTTGATTTCTTAAACGAAGTTATTCAAAATGCAATAGACTTAAGTGAATTGATGATGATCTTTAAACCTCCTCATAGTTTTGTGTTCAGTTTGATTAGTGATGTCATGGTTTGGTTGTTTCTTTTTAACTGTTATACCGCAAGTGTATCTGAGTTTGTAGAATTTTTCTTATATATATAAAAAAAAATTCATCTATTTTGTTTTAAATTGTAGCTAATCAGGCGATTGCCAGTGGAAGGAGACAATCCTTTTGGAAAAGAGGCTTCAGTATCTGCTACCAAAATCTTCCAATTTCTAAACCAGGTAAGTTTCATAATTTTTGACGTGCCTAGAGTGTTCATTTCTGTTTTTCTACATAAAATAGCGTGTTGCAGAGCTACATTTCCTTTGTTAAACTTGCCAAAGCGTTCATTTCTGTTCATCTAGGTAGAACAGTGTGTTTCAGAGCTACATTTCTTTAGTTAAACTTGGCCAAATTTAGTTCATACATATGAGCTAATTGAGGACACTTGAAATTCTCAGTCTGACAACTTTTGTAGATATAGCAAGGGTACCACTGGTATGTCTTGGACTCTGTTTCTTCAGTCGTTTGTTCTTTTCTTTATCTGTTGGATTCTTTGCCTGTTGCAGATTATAGAAGCAGTACCTAATGTTCCATCACCTGACTTGGCATTCCGCTTGTACTTGCAATGTGCTGAGGTAAATAAATTTCTCTTTGTACGCATTGATTGGTTTGCAACTGATATCAGTAAAATGCTCACATATTTTTTTATATTTCATCAGGCTGCGAATAAGTGTGATGAAGAACCAATTGCATACGAATTTTTCACCCAGGCGTACATCTTATACGAAGAAGAAATTTCGGTTAGTTATATTTTCTTAGACGTTAATGTGTTACTGTTTTCTTGTCTGGTATCTAAATCAAAATAAGTGGGGGAGTTTAGTCTTTCTCATGCTTCGAAAACTCTATTTTTTTAATAGGACTCAAAGGCCCAAGTGACTGCTTTACACCTTATAATTGGAACTCTGCAAAGGATGCACGTATTTGGTGTTGAGAATAGAGATACTTTAACACACAAGGCTACGGGGGTATTTCCTCGTGATATATTAATATTTATCTGCTTAGATTCAATTGTCTCTGCTTAAAAGAGATAAAAGGAAAACTTATTCTCTTGCAGTACTCAGCAAAACTTCTAAAGAAACCTGACCAATGTCGAGCTGTTTATGCATGCTCTCATCTGTTCTGGCTCGAAGATCACGAGGCTATACACGATGGAGAAAGGTATATTTTCCGTGCCTCAGTAGAATGCAATGTGTGGTTTAAACTCACCATCTGATCATAATTTCTTACTTTTGAAATCAGGGTTCTGCTTTGTCTCAAACGAGCGCTTAAAATTGCAAACTCGGCTCAACAAATGGCCAACACAGCTCGGGGTAGTACGGGATCTGTTACTCTCTTCATCGATATACTAAACAAGTAAACGTTTTTTTCTTTTTACATCTCACTTTGACACCTTCTCTTTTGAGTGTGCAGCATCATGTTGTCTTAAGCTTAATGTAATGTGAATGTGCAGGTACCTCTATTTCTATGAGAAAGGGATTCCACAGATAACAGTTGAATCAGTTGAGAGCTTGATTCAGCTGATTAAGAATGAAGAATCCATTACGTCTGACCCATCTGCTGAATCGTTCTTCGCAAGTACGCTTCGGTTTATGGAGTTCCAAAAGCAGAAAGGTGGTGCCATTAGTGACAGATACGAGGAGATCAAAGTATAGAATATCATATCGGTAAAAATGAGGTCACAGTTTGTTTAAAGCTTTGGGTTTGGGTCGAGGAAGGAACGTGTGTGTGTGTTGATTGCTGCTCGAAATGTAAACCCGGTTTAGGTTTGATTTATTCCTCAGGATTTTTCCAAGGCGGTTCATGGTTTGTAACTTGTGGAGTTTGCTTGTGTTTATACGAATACCTTATTGGTTACTTGTGAGTAATCTGAGTTTTAACATTGGATAATTAGATAAGGTTCTAATAAAAATACATAATTGTTAAAAGTTTCCATTTTAATGTATTCTGTTGAAAGAGTATCTTCATTACAATTGCTCCACACAAATAGTTTCAATATCTAAATGAGTGATTAATTGGTCATACGATTGTTTGGTCAAGTGCACAACGATATTTACCAATAAATTGTATAAAGCATAATTAAAAATCTTCACGACTTTTCTGAGGCTTCACTATTATAGAGCCAAAAGCTCACAAGAGTCACAACATATTTGTGTAAAGGCATGATATATGAATGTTGCTGCAGAGATTGTGGTGGAATCTATATTAATTTTTTTTTGGAAATGTGGTGGAATTATATAGGGCTATATAAGTATATACATACTTTAATTTCAGGAAAATAAATAAATAAATAAATAACGTTGGTGGGTAAAATGATAAAAAAAAAAGGAAATACAAGTACTTTGTGCGGGTTAGCCGAAATATCATTTTGTATTCGTGACAAAATAACGTGTTATTGGACTAAGCATATATTATGTTGTGATTTTTTTTTTTGTCAAATATTGTGAAAAACTTAGGCTATCTACAATGAGGGGGTTGAAAAACATTATTCAACCGTTGAATAGGTGCAATGGCAAGTTGAGTTTGAAGGTTGAAAAATATGCGGATTGTTTTGGTTGAATTAATTTAACCGAATGAAAGAAGCAAAAGGGAGACACATGGTATGTTATGGTTGGAGACTGAAATTGTGGGGTTGAAAAGAGAGAAATAATAGTAATTTATTGATTTTTTACTGGCTGTTGAGATTTTTGATATTTTTTTGATCCAAACTACTTAAAATAAATTATTTCATTATATATAATTTTTTTATTTTAAAAATGTATACCAAAATTCAAATTTTTCATATTCTATAAAGAGAGACTTGTTTCATTTGATTTGGACACACAAAAAAAACTGATCTTTTTTATAATAATTTTACATTCCAATGAGTTTTTGTTTACATTTTTATCTTTTTTAAAAAAAAATTGATCCTAATAATAACTTTTTTAACATCCAAAATTTCACTAATTATCTTTTTAACTATCCAAATCCCAACAATTATCAATTTTAAAATAATCTTCCAATAGATAATTAATCACAAAAACATATAAAAATAAGAATATAAAATAAAATTAGTGGGGTATGGTGTTGATTTTTTTTAAACCACACCATTGTGAGCAAAAAAGATAAATGAATGTTGAATTATAAGGTGGAAGAAAAAAAATGATGTGGAATGTTAAAAGGTGAAAAAGAACTTATTGAAAAAAAAATCAATGTAGATAATCTTAGAAACTAAAAACATTCAAATTAGTAATTATGGAAAAATAAAAGAAAATCATATGCTTTTCGATTAAAACAAAGTTACTAATAGAAGGGGAAAAACGAATATAAAATCAATTTAAAAAAAAAAAAAGGCAAAACAATCGGGAAAATTCATGGCAGAGATTGTTCCTTTTGTGAACGCTTCAATGGCATAAATTTCCGGCCTTCACTTTTCTCTCTACTTCCTCTCTCTCTCTCTCTCTCTCGATTCATCATCTTCTTCTTCACTTTCATTCTTCTTCTTTGATCCCCTCTTCCGTTTAGGGTTTCCTATTTTAACATTTCTAGGGTTTTTCTAGGACGAATTTTGTTTCTATTTCGAGGAGATTTTTTTCTCCGTTGGTTCCTCAGGTGTATAGATCTGAGGTTAGATTTCTGAATTTCTTGGAGGTGAAGCTCCAATTCTGGTAAAGAATCTGGAGGAGAAAAAGGAAATGAGCGCTTCGAGGTTCATCAAGTGCGTGACCGTTGGTGACGGAGCTGTTGGTAAAACCTGTTTGCTGATTTCTTACACCAGCAACACTTTTCCTACGGTACACAACAAAAATCTTCTTCGTTTTACAAAATTCTCAATCGATTCATGTACACTTTTGTTTCATTGATGATGATGATTGGATCCATAGTTTTTTAGCCTTTGTGTATAATTTGACTTGTTATGAGGATTTTGTGGAACAGGATTACGTTCCGACTGTTTTCGATAACTTTAGCGCAAATGTGGTTGTTAATGGGAGTACTGTGAACCTGGGATTGTGGGATACTGCAGGTACTGTTGATCTTACTTAGTATATTAGCAGATGAGCTATGGTTCTGAACTTTGTTTCTGTTGTGAACAGGGCAGGAAGATTATAACAGATTAAGACCGTTGAGTTATCGCGGTGCTGATGTTTTCATCTTAGCGTTTTCTCTCATCAGTAAGGCTAGTTACGAGAATGTGTCGAAGAAGGTTCGTGCGTTCTTTTTGAGATGGAAACTGAATACAAAGTCTTTTTGGTTGTGATTTTTCGATGCTTTTCATCTGTTCTTTGCAGTGGATTCCAGAGCTGAAGCACTATACTCCTGGTGTCCCAATAGTTCTTGTTGGAACCAAACTAGGTAAGTTCTTGTTTTTACGTTTGTTTTGATGCATATATGTGTGCTTAATTCCTTTTGTGTCGTAATCACGAGACAATCAGCATTCTGCTCATTGCTTAAGCTTCTCTAGATAGTTATGACACTACCTTACATTTGTTGGTTCTGTTTTGGTTTGTTCACGTCCAAGATATATCCATTTGGTGTTTTTTTTGCACTTTTGATCTAATGGAAATTGAGCATGGTTTTCGAAGTAATACAAATGCTAGGGTTAGAAGCTCGTCTGTTATGTTTCTTCTTTCTGCCTGAATGAACTTTGGATACTTTGTGGGACAAATGGTTTCTCGTCAAAGACAACCACATGCATGTAAGATGCTGTTGGATGTCTAAATATAACAATTATAGACCTATAGAATAAGCTCATCATACATACAGTTGGTTTAACCGATTTTGTTTCTTAACTAATGCGTCACTTTCGGATTCCTGTTGCCTGATCCACCGAGATCTTTTTCTGATTGTTTGAATTTCGTCTGCTGCTTATTCTTTGTGTTCATCATATGTGGCAGATCTTCGGGATGACAAACAGTTCTTCATTGACCACCCTGGTGCTGTACCTATTACCACTGCTCAGGTAAACAGAATATTCTATTTCAGTACGTCTCAGTATACTCCGCTTGGTACTTACGACAAATCCCTCTTAACCATTCTCCACTTTGGGCATCAAAGGGAGAAGAACTAAGGAAGCTAATTGGAGCTCCTGCATACATCGAGTGCAGTTCAAAAACACAGGAGGCAAGAAAGAACAAACTTGTCTTTTGTTAAATCATGAATTGAATATTACATGAGTTTGCCCTTGACTTATGCTTTGAAACTGTTACTTGATTGAAATGCAGAACGTGAAGGGAGTGTTTGATGCAGCGATCAGAGTGGTTCTTCAACCTCCAAAGCAGAAGAAAAAGAAGAGCAAAGCACAAAAGGCTTGCTCCATATTGTAATTTCTCTACGTTTCCTCTCTCTCTCTCTCTCTCTCTTCCACTCTAGTGAAAACTTAAGAAGAAATGGTTCAAGAGTTCGTTGTGATAAGCTCTCCTAATCCTCAAAAAAGAAAATCGATAAATACTTTCCAGCTTTAGCTGAGAGCTAATATTGCACTACCACTTCTCTTTCCCTCTCTTCTTACTTCCATTTCATCGAATACGAAAAGTTAAACTCTTGAACGATGCCGTTTCAAGCATGGACCTTAAGACAGTCAACATCGGCATTGTTATTGTTCATATTGTATAATGCTTGTCACATGATGGGGCTCATGGTATTCACGTTAGCATCAAATATAATCTTTTTTCACATGCTTACGATATTCATGAATCCTTTTGGTAGGAGGAGATTCGATCTTCACATTATTGAAAACAGAGAACTTGTCTTATAATTAATACTCTTTTTATTTGTGTCAACATTAACATATAATTAATATTTCAGGTTGTTTCTAACTGAACCTGCCAGAAACAGTGATTTTGATGATTATAAATAATTTTGAGGATAGAATAACAATTGGCCTATTAGCTCAGTTGGTTAGAGCGTCGTGCTAATAACGCGAAGGTCACAGGTTCGATCCCTGTATAGGCCATTTTTTCATATTTTACTTCAATTTTTTGTATCCTTTTTGATTTGCCTGACATAAGAATGAAGAACATGAGCTGTCTTTTTCTCATTATATGACCATAATAAGCAATGGAACTCTATCGATTAACTTGAACATGTTCAAAGCAAGTATACGCATCTTTGTTTTAAGTAGAATTATTCTTTGTATCTTCTGGCCGTTGCTTCAAGCGGAAAATGAAGTTAAGAGCGTTGATGATTTAGTGAGTGACAAAATGGTAGAGACCATAAGCTTTCGGTCAATTGGCTTAGTGAGATAAGCATCCATTCCTACTTCCAAGCATTTGGCTTCATCAGACGACATTGCGTGAGCTGTCAATGCCACGATTGGAATGTGCAGCTCGGAGCCAATCTCTGCTCTCCTTATCGCCTTTGTTGCCTCGTATCCATCCATTTTCGGCATCTGTCGAATAAATGGTGATGTCTTTTACTACGCGGGAATTGAATTAAATTCAAAAGTGAAAGTAATAATAGTACCTGGCAGTCCATGAGGATCAAGTCATAAGGTGTCTGCGGATTTATATTGTTGTTAGCGGTTTCTACTTCTTCTGATAATTTGTGTTGTTGAGTTGAATCTTTTGCACTGATAGACCTGTAGTTGAGTGCATCAACTGCTTGCTGTCCATCCCAAACTGCAGTTACGGTTGCTCCCATTTTCTCAAGCATTATAGCGGCTACTCGTTGAAGAACCGGTGTATCTTCTGCCAGCAAAATCCTTATCCCTTCAAGAGATTTTTGATTCTTTCCATCCAAAGCAATCCCTGAATACAGCCGATTACTTCCATCTTTCCAATCATCTTCTTCTTGTTGTTTTTTCTGAGCAGCTATACTTCCAGATGCTGAGTCATCATTGCTTTCAGTGATGTCAACGAGGTAGTTTTTAAGCACTGGAGAGGGCAAGGTGCTTGGTTTTACAGATTTATCTCCTTGTTTCTCGGTCGATGTCTCAGAAGAATCATCGGAACTGCAAGTGTCGTATGGTGTTGGATCGATTTCTAAGCAATCATGGGATTCATCACTACCATTTCCTCTGTTCCTTATCGCAGTAGACAAGCTTCTCTTCCGGTTTTTTATCACAGCCTCTAGAATCTGGATCATTTTGGCTTTGTACAACGGTTTGTTAACCATCATGACATGCCCTTTTCGTCTGAGCTCTGTTTTAACTGTATTGGAGGTGTCATGTTTCAGCAGCCAAGCAAACTTTGCTTTGCTGGAGAATCTGTCGAGGTAGTTAAGCTGTTCCCTCCATATATCTGTAGTGAGATCGAGAACTCCGATATCTACCACTATGACAAACACAGGGTTCTTGATTTCTTCTATATTCGAAAGCTCTGCTCTCAGTGATTCAGCAATGTTGTGCTGCGAATCGAAGCTGTTTTCACGGCTTCCCGTCTCGACGAGGTCTCTAATGATCTGAGTCAGCTCGTTCCAGTCCGATGCTTCAACAGTCGCAATGCCGTGTTTACGCAACCACTTTGATTGGATCATTCTTGCTGTACTTCCAGACATTGAAAGCAAAACCTGTTGCATTCAAAATCATTAGCACAAACATAGAAGCTTTAATCCATGATCCATTGGTCTTGATTTCTTTCTCAGATGTACATACCACGAGACCGTGCTTGGAGAAATCTGGCTGGCAGATTTGATCCGCATTGTCAGGAATACTCAGAATCAAGTATAGTCTCATTATAGTCCCTAAGCCATTCTTCTCTACTACTTTGATATCTCCACCCATCTTGTTTACCTGTAAAATTACAAAGTAAGTTTCAGATGATTTGATTGCTTCTATGACTCATCAAATTCTTGACTAACCAAGTTTCGCACGATGCACAATCCAAGACCAGTTCCTCCGTGCCTGAAGAATTATAAGATCGGTGAGGTTAAGATTCAAATAACAAGATAGTTTTCCTTATACATTCACTTTAATCATGTTCACTTACGTCCGAGTGGTAGAAGGATCAGCTTGCTCAAAGCTCTCAAACACAGAGTCCCATTTGCTTGGATCTATTCCTGCAGAAAATATATTTATACAATGAAGTGGTTTTCAGAACCTGAGAGATGGCGATTAAAGTGGATAGCAAAAGGAACTCAAGTCATACCACATCCAGTGTCATCAACCTCAAACCAAAGAACCATTTTGTTCTCGCTCTTGTGCAAATGATTTCTGTGTTGCACCAGTTTTGTCTTCATTGGAGCCCATGGTTTCTTTCTGTCAACAGCTACGCTCATCTCATCCTGTAGAGAATTCACGTTGTCGCACCATCCACGAAGAATAATGTGACCCGCTGCAAAGCAACCATCCTTGAAAGATTAGCAATGCATCTCTGTCATGAAAAGAGAAGAGTAGATAGTGAACTTACTTGTTGTAAACTTTATAGAATTGCTTATAAGATTAGCAAAGATTTGAACAAGTCTCGCTGAGTCCCCTCGGACTAATGTTGGCATATCATCTGTGAAAAGAAAAATAGACATGAGCGTTCATAACCCAATTATTCATTGTCTAAAATATAATATCGAGTCATACCAGAGAGGTCAAGAACTGTCTCTACATTGTGGTTAATACACTGCACTGAGAACATGTCAACAAGTCCTTCGAGTTCTCTTCCCAAATCAAACTCAGCTTCTTCTAAGACAAGCTTTCCTGATTCGACCTATAAGGCGGGAAAGGAACAAGTTAGCTTGTAGCTGCTAGTTTCAGGAAAGCTCAGCTGAAAGAGCTAAAATAAGTTCTTCTCTTGTAATTCTCACCTTGCTCAAGTCCAGTATGTTGTTGAGAAGCCGGAGGAGGGCTGTAGAGCACTTTCTGATCTGAGTGACTGTTGCATATTGCTCATTTGAAAGACAATCATCCGATATTAGAATATCTAACAATCCAATCACAGCAGCCATAGGTGTCCTCAACTCATGGCTAGAATGCGGAAAAACATTTCATGTCAGTATTTAGCATTAAGAATGTAAGAAGTTTCAGTATGCAGTGATGGACCAACCTCATATTTGCCAGAAACTGACTCTTGTAGTTGCTTGAAGCTTCAGCTCTTCTTCTTGCATCCAATTGCCTTATCAGCTCTGCTCTTAGTTTCATCTCCTTTGAAACTCCATTTGTCAGGATTAAAATGCAGACACATCCAATAAAGAAGATGCATACAGAAGCAGAAATCAGTATAACCAAAGTCTTGAAGGCTCTTTCATCCACTTTTCCCATAATGAACTTCCTGGGAATAATGACAACACCTACCTGCAAAATACGGAAATTAAACAAGGCAGGGAATCTAAATCTTGCGTAGACTCTTGGTAAGGAAAACTTACAATAGGCAGTCTCTTGAGATTAAGATAGAATGAATCAATGTAGTATTGTTGGTCACCAAGCCTTGCATTCTCAGCATGAACAACATGAGGGCGGTTACTCCCATAAGTTTTCTCTAACCACTGAGCTCCTGCCTTTATAGCCCACTCCTCTGAATCAATGGCTCTCATTAACTTAGGTCCCTTTGATGTATATGTTAAAAGAGGACCATTTGTAGAAGTAGCAAGCAAGTATCCTTGTTGAGATGTCAAATAAATATGTCCACCATGGACTTCCACAAGCTCTCTCATCAACTGCCCTACACTGTAAAGTGCAGTTGTCACCCCTACAACAGCCACAATACTCTTGTTTGAGGCATCAAATACAGGCAAAGCCGCTGATAGAAGCGGAGAGTCCATGTATTTGCTCACCGTCACATGCCAAGAAGCTTCCCCATCAGGCACTTGTGAGATTCCCGCGATGTTGATGAGATCATCCGGTGGGATTTGAAGAGGCTTTCCTAATTTTGCCCCTGTTATTGGATCAAGCTGTTGCTGGTACCAAATGGCAGACATGTTCCCGTGTATCCACCCGTGACCGAGTGACATACTTACATCTTGAGGACCCGCTCCACTGATGGAATAGTTTTTTAGATCGGAGAAGATGTAGAATGTGCTACTACTTGCTGGATCTCTGTGAAAAGCTTGGACAAATCCATTTCTGTACTTTATGGTTATAGCATTCAGAGCTTTGGCACTAGTAAACAGAGCCCATGTCACATCCTTCATTGCTTGATACATCTGATAAAAAGTTAATAAATAAGCATCACAAAGCAAACATACGAGTAGAAAGAAAAGCAGAAAATGAAACCTCGACGAGTTCTTCTTGAGTTGTTGGCTTATCATATTTTCTGATGACATATTCAGATAGCTTGACCTGAGCTGTTGTTAGTTCGGATGTGGTGTTTAAAACGCTCCACATCCGTAAGATTGGACGCTGAAGAAGCTCGTATCGAAGGCCGTATGCTAAGGTCTGAAGCGATTGCTTAGTGTAAATCCTCGTGAAATGCCAAGTTAGAATGGTTAAAAGCCCAATCAGAATTGCTAACATCACCTGCATAAACACACACACCAAAGGTTCCACCTTTCTCATCAAATGGATCATAAACTAAACTTGATGGAAAAATCAAACAAAATCTAACCATTATCGCCAGGCGAACAACAAAGACACTGTAGTAAGATGACAAACAGTGACTACTTGCGTACTGAAACTCTTCTTGTTCGACATCTCCACGGAAAATCCTCCTCTCACCTGGCAACTCTGACTTACTTCTCCAAGGGGTAACCCATTGAGACAGTTTATCAAACACCTTACTGATCTTTTTCTTCCTCGAACCCATTGGAGAAGGAGAATCAGGAAGACTCTCAATATTCACAGAGAAGCTATCTCCTCTCATGTTTTACAAATGATCGGAAAAACTACAAAAGAACAAGACAAATGTTGGGTCTTTGTCGTTGTTGTTATTGGTGAATTTGGGTGCTTTGCTTAGTGGAAACTAATGACTATACTGCTTCTTGTGTCACTCCCCACTTTTTGATCAAAACCAATAAAACAAAACAAAAAAGTTAGTTTAGTAGCAAAATCAGAAACCCATGAAGTAAAACTTGCAACCTTTTTTGTATGGAAAAACTTTCAGAAGACTGAACTAAGAGAGACTGGAGAAATGGAGAAGCAAACAGAGTTCCAATTTATAAAGAGAATAATAAACAGAAGAAGAAAGATGAAATATTTCGTCAAAAAGAAAGAAAAATGAAATCTTTTATCTATTAAAGGAAATCAAATAAGGGAAAAAGCAAGATTTGGGGATTGCTTTTTCGAATTTGGCCAGTGGGAATGTTTAGAAGGTAAAATGGCCAATGGGGATATTTGGATTCAGGTCCACAGAAATACAGAGACGGTACGGACTGAAGAATTTTCCAGGTTTTATATTTTCATTATATATATATATATATATATTTTTTTTTTTTTTTTAAATTCAAACATATCACATTTAAAAAAAAAATTACAGAAATACAATCGTTAGTCTTTTTTTTTTCAAAAATATTACCAAAAAAACAAATTTTAAACATTCAAAATTAACCCTAAAACCTTGAAGACTATACCATAACCTAAAATATTTAATCCGAACCAAAAAATTTAATTAAAAACTCTTGTGACAAAAAAAAAAAATTTAAAAACTCTTGAAAATCGACCTATGCAATGTCATGTTTTCTCCTCTCTAAGGGCTGGTCAGCGCAGTATCACAATTCGGACTCTCAAAACCACAATCACGTGGTCTCCAGTGGATTGCATGGAGAAAACTCTGTTTACCGAAGAAAGAGGGCGGAATTGGTTTTAAATCCTTTGAAGATTTTAACCAGGCCCTATTGGCAAAGCAATTGTGGTGTCTCCATCTGTTCCCCGATTCTCTCGCAGCATGGGTGCTCAAAAGACGATATTACCGTTCGGTACACCCATTCAGGGCACCAAAACCGAACCGACCGTCCTATGGGTGGCGCAGTATCTGATCTTCTCAAGCACTAATACTCCAAGGCGCTCGACGCACCATAGGAGATGGGTTGAGTACCAGGTGTGGACTGATAACTGGATTCCGGATATCAAAGCTCGACTGTCTCTTTGCAACACTGGCACACCGAACCCACTACTCCGAGTCTCGAATCTTCTCCACAGAGCTTTTAAGACGTGGAATATCCAAGCTCTTCAACGACACATTCACCCGATAGATATTTCCAAGATACTAAGTATTCGTGTCTCGGCCCAGATGGTTCAAGACAGCTTTTGTTGGCACTCTACCATCTCAGGCGCCTATACGGTTAAATCGGGCTATGAACTGGCACGGTTATACAAGGATGCGGACACACAGTTCATGCTCCAACTACCATCGGATGCACCACTCAAGGCACATGTTTGGAAAGTACGGGCCCCCAATAAACTGCGGCATTTCATGTGGCAATGTTTGGCTGGGGCGGTTGCGGTTAATGAGAGGCTTAATTTTCGTCATATTCGATCTCGCTCTAACTACCCAAGATGTAGTTCTCCTGGGGAGTCCATTAACAATGCAATTTTCACATGCCCTCAGGCCATACAGACATGGGACCGTTCTAATATCCCGTGAGGAGAAGGTACCGGCCCCTCAGAGAGTCTACGGACGAATTTCAACACCCTATTTTGGCATATCCCAAGGACTGAGGCTCTGACAGAAATTACTCAGGCTGTCCTGTGGATTATCTGGTACATCTGGAAGGCGAGGAACGATAAAGTTTTCAACGCAGTGGATAGATCTCCTCCGGAAATCATTGTCCTGGTACATCCACGGGCAATTCGAACAAAAAATACTTCATCATATGATCGTAACCAAAGGATCGCGAGAATGGATTCAGGCCAACACCATATATCGGGTAGAGGCAGCGAGAACCCCTCCAAGGCCTCTCCGGACGCAGAGTACATTTACATGCTGGATTGACGGATCGTGGAAGGCGACTGATGGCACAAGCGGAGTCGGCTGGGTCCTACAGCTCCAAGATGGCACCACTGATTTGCTTGGAGTCCAAGGGAACTACCGGAGCCTATCACCCCTATATTCAGAGCTCCATAGCCTCATTTGGGCTATGAAGAGTCTACTTTAGAAAAGGCATTTTTGCTCCACGTCCGTCACAGACTCTACAGACTTAGTGAAGATGGTGACATCACCGCATGACTGGCACAATTTTCAACCGGAATTGCGTGATTTGGCAGTCCTTCGGGAATCTTTCCCATAATTCGATATCATCTACCAGCAACGGAAGAGTAATACGAGAGCGGATCTACTTGCAAAGATTGTGTAGGGGTCGGATTCCACCCCGGTAAGATCAAAGTTGGAAAATGACTAAGTATGGAAACTGGGTCGGAGACAACTAGGCGAACCTAGTTATCCAGTGTCCGACGAGGCGACTTATCTGACAAGGTGGACAGCGCGACGGTGCTACCAGAATGACGAGACTGGAGTGTTAATCCCGACGAGTCCAAGAACATTACATGGCGGGAAAGACAAGTTCGTAATGGAAAAGAAGTCTAGCATAACCAAGAATCCCACAAGGCAAGCCCACAACGAGGTGAGGCCCAGAACGTGACGAGGCGGGCCGAATCTAAGACATGGCAAGATGGGCCGGCGCAGCCCATTAGATGTAACGCCCATGAACCAAAAATTGATTTTTGGTATAATTTTTGGAGAGTGTCGATCGACACCAAGAGGGGTGTCGATCGACACTAGTGATTTGCGGTTCGACCGGTTTGATTTTAAATCTTTTGGTTAGCGATGGTTTGGGTTTGGGAACCCTAGGGATCGGGTATATAAACGAGCAGTCTCTTTCTATGCACAAAAATCAGAGATTGAATGAGGATTTTTGGTGTTGGAGAAAGAAAAGAAGGAAGCGGCGAGAAAGAGAGAGAGAGAGAGAGTTCGTGAGTGGAGAAGAAGGATAAGTGGAGAAGAGGAGAAGAAAGATAGAGAGATCTCGTGAGATCAAGGAGAGAAAGAGGAAGAAGATTAGGGGAAAGGAGAAGGCGTGATGTTGAGGCAGAGGGGTGACGACGAAGTGGAGACGTTGATGGCGGAGACGACGGAGGTTGCGGTGGCTCCAGCGAGAGCGGTGGCTCCAGCGAGAGCAGCGGCTCCGGTGAGCAGTGATGGTGCTCCGCTGTTCAGTGGGGAAAACATTGATGTCGATAAGGTGTAGATCGAGATCAGAGATGGAGACTGTGTGAAGAAGATCCAAGCAAAAGAGAAGAAAGGAAAATCTGGACTGTTTGGAGAGGCTGACTTCGGAGCTTCGCTGGCGGCGACTGGGACATTGGAATGCTTCACCGATGGTGGCGTTAGAACCGTGACATTCTCACCTTTCCAGAGATATCAAGACAGATCCGTGGTTCCATCTGAGCTGCCGTCTGGAGTCGTTTCTTCTGGACCAAGCAATCTGTTTTCGAACAGTTATGGAAGTCAACTACAAAGAAAAAAGTCAACTACAAAGAGAAAAGTCAACAGTGTTGTTTGGTTCCTCGACAAGGGATGTTTCAACCGCTTTTCCTTCCAAACTTAGTTTTCGGACGTGATCACTAAGGTGAGTGCGTGACCATGGCTTATCTGGGTGGATGGATTGACATGATATGTTGTGTTTGTGTGGATTGGGATGATTGATTGTTGGGAGGATGTTGCCTGTGTGATTTCGTGTTGTTTTGGTGTGTTTGTTGATGTTTGTTTTGCAGGGAATCGACATGGTGCAGACTGGAATCGAACCAGAGAGGAGAAGGTTCGATTCTAAGGTTCTGCGGACGAGTGTCGATCGACACCAGTCGTGTTTGGTTCGTTATGTGTTTTGTTTTGATGAATTGTTGAATTGATTATTGTGTGTCTTGTTATTCCATCGTACCTATGTGTATAGCCGGTAGATAGAATGATCGTCTCACTGGGTATTTGTGATAATACTCACGTATCTGGTTTTGCCATGTGATGCAGGTAAAGACAAAGTGTGATCGTGGAATCATGGCTATGAAGAGGAGATGATATAGGGTCTCATTGAGTTGTGATTTGATGTTGTTTAGAATTGCTGGTTAGGTTGCCGGATATATTTGAGATTGTTGATTTGGAATTGACTATCGAATTGGTTCGATGAATTGGTTAATCGAATGGTTTAATTGGTATGTCTTCCGCTGGTTGTTGATGAGTTTTGCATGTGTTCGAATTGATATTGAAGATTATTATTTATGGGAATAATAATCTGAATTAAAAAAAAGGGTCGGGTTGTTTCACTAGGTGTAGCCGACTTCAAGGAAAGGAAACTCCTAAAAGATAAGAAAACTTCACGTTTTCTCTAGGGTTGACCTAGCCGACCTAGTTTACTATATATACCAATATATCTCCCTTGAGAAAGGATCGCAACTTTATTCTACAGAAACTCTTGTACTATTAAGCTTAGCAAAGACAGCAATAAAAATCATCTTCAACCTCTTGTTCTGTGATTTCATATTTGGAAGACTTAGTCCTTCTTCAACACTTGACCAATTTAACTATGGTGATTCTACCCTCCACGGACTGCGCGCACGCTGAATACTATCTCTTCTTTTATTGGCACTTCAGTACCTTATTGGTTTACTTATACAGATTCTATATTTGTTTAACTGATAATGAATTGTGTTCATGACAAAAAAAAAAACTCTTGAAAATCATTTTGTGGTTTGTTGTATTTTTGGAAAGGCGATTATCAAAATAACCACAATTTGAAGTTAGTTTCCATAAATAACACCATTTTTTTTATATACAAAACACCAAAATTTTTGATTTTCTAAAATAACACAAAACTAAAATCAAACTTCGAACCCTCAAAGTTAAACCATAAACCCCAAAAACCAAATCCTAAGACTAAACAGTAAATCTAAAATAGTTAAGCCAAACCCAAAATTTTTAAAACTCATTTTTGGTGTTTGTGGTATTTTTGGAAAACCAAAACTTTTGGTGTTATTTTTGGATTAAATAAATAGCAAAATTTAAATTAATGATATCTTAAAGAGTTCTTATGTTTTGGAAAACATAAACTATTTATGGTACTTTTGAAAAAAAAAACTAGTAATGGTATGTTTGGAACAAAATTTTCAATTAAGATAAATTTCAAACTAGGATCTATTCTTTCCCTCTTCTGAACATCTATTTAACCTATTTTAGATATACATAATTGTGAGATCCCGAAATCGACTAAAATCCAACAATCAAGATGACTAATCAAAATTATGAAAATATCAAAAAAAGTTTAGAAAAATTTTCATGATTCGGGTTGTGATGATGATTCGGATGGCTAATCAGATATTTCCATGATTAGTCAAGATTATGATGGCGGAAAACAAAACCATAATTATGTCACTTGCTTTTTTTAACCGTGAGTTATGTTGATGTTACTAATGTGCTCACAATCTCACATGATATTTTTGACAATGTAAATGGTTAAATTGTGCGATGATTATGATGAATACGATGCTAATCCAGATGGAGATGATGAAAATATCCTAATACAAAGATTCTACAATCGGGTATAAATGTCGTTGAACCCAATTGTTCGGTAAAAACTCCACAAGGATGATTTGACGGTCGGGTGTTATAGCCGATTTGACCATATCAACGGGTATAAATGTCGATTTTATCCTATGTTGCAGTTTATATTTAACCTTACGATAGGGTATAAATGTCACTAATGATTCGACGGCCGAGTATAATGCCAATAGTTTGAAAATATGTCTAATCTCACACGTCTTACCAAAATAGAAGATCGAGAAGTTGAGATCGATTGAAATCGAACGATCAAGATGACTAACCAAGATTATAGAAATATCAAGAAAGTTTTAAAAAATTGGAAATATCTAATTTTAGAATATTTACATTTATTTTTATCCTTGTTTAGGAAATTTGGTATATTCTAAAGCATTGTAACTTTATTTTTTGAAAGTCTATTCTAAATTCTTTATAAATATTTTTAGGTTCTTACTCTCATCAATTTACTTTTATGAGAGTTTATTTTAAATTCTTCTTTATGCTCCTTTTTTTTCTTCTTTTTTTCTTCCCCTCTTCCGAACATCCATATAACTTATTTAGATGACAATATTTTTATAGTTTTTAGATATAAAATTTGATTTTGGAATTTTATATGATATTTTTGTTTAGAGCAAGAGTCATATCTAACTTTAGCATCAAACTAATAACAAATGAGATCACAATCAAAAAGAAAAAGATTTGAAAATCTGGAGAAAATCTCAAAAAGGAGTTATTAAGAAGACTTAATGTGAATGGTAATGATGTCTACCTTAAGAAAAAAGAAAAGAAATTGTGCATACATGGTTAGTGAAACTTGTAAGTCTTTGAATCCTCAAAGTCTCACAATGCATTCTATTTAGTTTTATATTTACGGATATGTATAGATATGATTTTATATAGTCGTTTGATTAACATTTTGTGCTCTTGGGTCATTAGTGGTTGTGGAGGCAAAGCCACAAACGGCAAGTTGATCATAAATAATCAACCTGTACGCATATTAATTAGTTAAGTAGTATTAGAGAAAAACAATCATTTAATTCCTCAAGTTTTTCAATGTCGCGTTTTTATTCTACAACTATTGGGATTGCAATTTTATTCCCTAAGTTTATTAACTTAAAACAATTAAGATTTTGAAAAGTCAACGTTTACTGTCGTTAAATATAAATACACAACTCGTAGAAAAAAATGTCAAAAAGCCTCATATCTAATTAGCTATAAAATTTTCCGAGTATTTTTAATTGACAATAAAGCCCCAAGTTTCATGAACTCGAAAAAACAATGAACTGTGGGTTGACTAAGCCAATTTAAACCCAATTAAAAAAAATTGTTTGTATAAAAATATATAATGTTTAAAAAAAATTCAATTTGCTTCATTGGCTCAATAAATTTCATTTTATTTGGGTTCAGTTGAGCAAATTAAGAATTAAGGCTTCTTAAAATCTTGAAAATTTAATAAATAAAAATAAATTTTTTCAAACATTTAATGTTTCAGTAAATAATTTTTCCCGTTTGTGACAGTTCAAACTTTTTTAAAAAGAAAACTATCATAGAAAAAAAAATAACAATGGATAACATTATTATAATAGATTGCTCACCAAAATATTTGTCCTCTTAAAATAATCTGTTACTATTTTTAATATTTGTAAGAAGAAAACAATTATACCAAAAAAGTAACAATGGATAACATTATTATAAGGGCCAATTTGGTGGATAACCAAAAAAAAAAATTATAATTCAAAAACTAACAAAATGGTATGATGTGGCAATATTGTGACAATTGGATTTAGGGGAATTAGTTATTTAGTGGGTTATAATTTTTTTTTTATATAGTTATTAAGCCCAATTTCCCTTATTATAATAGATTCCTCTCAAAAATATTTATCCTCTTAAAATAATTTGATTATATTTTTTTAATTTTTATTGATGAAATGTACTAGGCTAGTTCAAATGATTTAGTCATATAAGTTGGACAATGTGTTGTCCGATCTAGTTTCTTGAGAACTGTTTAAAACATTAATCACAATAAAACTCTAAAAACAAAATTACAATACATAATATCCTATATTGGGAAAATTTAATAGTATCACAATTTTTGGTTTTCCAAAATACTAAAGTTAACACGTTCGGACATCTCTTCCTAATCGTATATTACTTTGTAAATCAATGATAATTACATAATCAGTCTGAACGAAACAATTTTTTTTAAGGTAAACTAATCTAACAAAGAGTTAATAAACAGTAGCTCGACTAAGATTTGTTAAAAAAAACTCACACAAGGGAATAGGACAAGAAAATAAAGTGAAGATGCGGTAAGCATACAAATCTTTATAATTCAAATATATAATTTTAAGATTAAATATTAAAATATAGTATAAAATAGAAAAAAGAGGATAAGAATAAGTGGTACAAAGCACTTAGTAACCATTGGTGGTTTTGACACTTATAGGGTATTTGATTCGATTTTCTCAGTCTTTCATTGCCCTTCTGGTTCTATATTTCTATTTCATTATTCATGTGGACCTTATACATAATCATTCTTTATCTTTTTTTTCTTATTGTTGATCCTCATTCTTACAAATAGACCAGTGCCAATCTCTTGGATTTCTTGAATCAGATACGAATGTCTTAAAGATTTCTGAATATATATAATAGCTTAAATTACTTAAATATTTTACGCTTTAGAATTCGTTATTTCCATATTTGGGCAATCGTATATCGAATTATCAATGTTAAAAAAAAATGTAGAAACTTATTTAAAGAAAATATATAAAAAATAAAATAAAGTTCAATGTACACATTGAAAACTTGAAAAATGGAATCCTTCGTACTAGTTTTTAGATGAACGTAATTAACAACCATCGATATGTTGTTAAATTCATTTGATTTGATTTGCTTTCTTGGTTTTATTAGGTCTCACATTGGTTTTCAAGAGAAAGATATCTGGAAAAGAGAATAATAAGAAAAGAGAATATGAGGGTAAAAGGTTAGATTTTGATTGCTATAATTTACATGTAAAAACAGTGCCGGCGTTGTTGAACACATCCACATGAAACAATTGAATGGGACCTATGATTTATTAAAAAAAATTTGGACCTAATTTTTTTCACATTGTTGTTATTTGTCGTAAAGTTTAATGAGGTGGTGGAACATTGTAAAACCTATTTCTACTGAGTAACACGGTTTGTAACCATATATATTCTTTTTAGATAAATTAATATGAGAATAAATAAAAAGAAAATAATTAATTAAACATTAATTATCTCCTAGGTTAAATTATTCTATCCCAAAAAATTCTTTCACGCCTCCTAGGTGTTACAAGAGCAAAATACAAAAGAAAAATCAGAAGTAGAGAGATTACGCTTTCTTTTCAAGGTACGAAATCTCAAATAATTATTTTAGTTGTCTTTGTTCTTGTTATCACGAGTCACAGTTTTCGCTTCTAATTGTGTTTATATCTTTCAACTTTAGAATAATGAAGTCAAGATATGAAAGTGGAGCTAAGAAGCGGGATAGGAAAAAAACGAGAAGAAGAGTTGACCAAGTCTATGTCCGGTTCAATGCTCAGGTTTATCAAAAAAACAAAATCTTCTAGTACTGATCAGGATAGTGGAATTGATAATGCTACTAGAATAGAAGATGAATACTGTGAGACTTCTAAAAAAGGAGAAGAAGTTGAAATTAGAGTGGAAAGTGCAAGCAAAGAGAAAGAAGCAAATAATAATATGGCTGAGAAAGATGGTGAGGATGACAATCAAAATGCAGATGGTTCCAAAGAACATGATTCTTTTGTTGATGTTTTGGATCATGCAAATTGGGGAAAGGTTGATCAAGAGTTGAGGGATTTTTATAGTAAAAATTAATTTCAAATCCACTCAAACTCTAGTTAAGTAAAATGGATTGTGAGAATCTATCAAACTTGAATAATACAATATTTCAATTGGTCATTTTAAATCTTTAGTTGAATAATAATAGATTTCAAACTATTGTAAATATAAGGAAATAGAACACTAGATTTCACACTCTTTTAATAAATATATTATGAATACAAGAACTAATAACACTATTGTGTGTGGATTTAAACTCTAACAAGATCCATGATTGAATAACATCCTAACTATTACCTTAAAAAACTTATTTAACAAAAACATTACACTACTTTTACCCTTAAAGAAACTATAAATACTACACTTTGACATCTTTAGCTTCCTATTACTTAACAAAATATTTTAAATCCAAATATGAATCATCTCATAGTTTTTACGTTAGTTATTGCCTTGTGTTTTGGTTTGAGTACACAAATTTGTCGCCGTAATACCTTAGAAGTGCGAAATGAACTTGATTCTCATGCTATTCTCAAAGTAAATTGTTCATCCAATAGAGGCCAATTTCCCAATGGTGAAGATCTAAAATTCAATAAGTCATACAAAGTTACCTTTAACGAAAATTTTGGCTCAAAAATAGTATGGCGTTGTACTTTAATGCAAGGTCAGAAAATGGAGAATACTTTTACCATATGAAGAGCATATAGAGCAGCCTTTAAAATTTGATGTAATAAGATGAGATCATGGATTGACAAACCTGATGGAATTTACTTAGAGAGTAACGTGGGAGGGATTATTGAATCGAAGGGACGCCAATTTGTTGGGTTACTAAATAATATGCTTTATGATGTTTTTTTTAAAACAAGTTATATATGAAGTTGTTTTTTTTTTCTAGGCTTCTGAGCAAAGTCATCAATCAAGTTTAGAGTTAGAATATGAAACATATAATATAATAAAATATGAAACATTTGTTACCTATGTATTTTGTATCCATCTATGTATGAATGTTATCAATGTAATGGCTACCATTCATGGTAATAAAGTTTTCATCTCTTTCGGTTATGGCGAACATGTTTTTTCAAGAAGAAGTTTGGTATGGGAAAGCTTAACTCGTATAAGTACACTGTTAGAAATGTGGCTAATGACAGGCGACTTAAATCACTGACATGGATACGCTTAACTCATATTAATACACTTTTTCTTAATCATTGACTACCATGAGAAAACTAGGGGGTGGGGGGATTGACTAGTTTTTGAAACTCATTTTTAGAATTTCATCTTATGAGACAAACTTGTGGTATGATTGATTTCCCCTGCACTTGGAATTGTTTTTCATGGGTGGGGGGAAGGGGTAAAAATGTGAACATGTGTCGAGTGGATAGATTGATGGGAAATGAGGAGTAAGACGCATTATTTACAAACACTAAAGTCAAATATCTTCGGTTTATGGATTCGGATCACTGCCCCATATTAACAAATGTACTTGCGAGGAAATATTATGGGGATAAATGGTTTTGCTTCAATAAGCGCTGGTTATCCAAAATGAATTTTGACTTTGTCATTGCGGAAGAGTATGTTGAATGTTTAAGAATACACCTGAACGAAAATTGGAAGACCAAATCAAAAACTGCAAGACTCAAATCTGATACGCTATATTTTACCTTCACTATGGAGTGAAAGTCCAATAGGCGGTCGAAACTTTACATTTATAAAGCCTCAAATAATCTACAAGTGCATGAAACACCGAAAAGTACTTAAGGGTCGATTCCACGAGGATTAAAGATTATACACTAGAGATGCGAGAAACAAACTAAGCTATAGCAAATATTTCGGGGTTTTTTTAATTGGTTAAGAGCTAAGGAAATATAAGAGAGTAAAATGCAAGAAGTAAAACAAATATGAATTCAAGAAGTAAAACAAATATGAAACAAATACGATTAACTGATAATGGTAGACTAGTGAGTGATATCTAGATGCTAAAATCAAATAATCAAAATAATCTCAAGACAATGGAATATTCATTTCTTAGGGTTAGTCCACACCAATGGTAAAAACTCCTTTCTCTACGCGGTCAAGCATTCCATCTCAATGATTAGACAAACATTAATATTCTTCCATTTTGGTCACAAGAGTTCATAGAACTACGGTCAAGTAGCTATGTGACCCAAGCTCACAACAAGATTAATTCAAGCGTTTTCACAAACACCTTCCGGGTAAGAAATCGCCTAAGATCTAAACTATGGTTAATTACTCCAAGTTTAGCACTAAGAACACCTTATGTGATAAGACAATGAAATCTAAACTCAAACATCAAGAATATCAAACACCAATCATCCTAATATAAGTTGGACCAACAATTGAATCATGATGCTAAGACATTCATAAAGCTTAATCCTAGGACATGAAACACTCAAACATGATTAATCCATTCCCATGGTACTAATCACTTTGTTAATTACCTAATTAAGCTAAACTTCCATTTGCTAATTAGACAATCAACGAGCATGAATTACAAGTTCATTTTTCCACTAATCACCTTAATCATCAATTTTCATTGGCTAAGATGTGAAAAGTTCAATTAGAATTTGGTTTAGACATTTTATCGAACACCTTCCGGGCACAAAATATCAAAGTTCTAGATATTGAAATATCAATTCAAATCTAGCATTATACACATTTCAAATGAAGGATACTATATGAATCTAGTCCTAAACATCATTATCAAATCATCAATCAACCATAATCTAACAAAACCCACAATCCATAAAAGGCTAAATGCTAAACATGATGAAAAACAAATAAAATAACATAAACAAAATAAAATGAATAGATAAAAGATAGAATTGAATAATCTTTCTCTAAAGTGGCATGAGAAAATGAAAATCCATCCAAAACATCAAAGGAGAGTTTGGATCTAAACCCAACTCTAGAGGAGAAGAAACTTAGATTTTTACAAGTCCATAAAACTATTTATATAAGATAAAATTCGGACCGGGTCAACCCAGTTTAAACCGAGTCGGATTTCTAGTTGAGAGACGACTGGATCAATTTCGAACCCCTTCCTCTCAAAATCTGGGGTTTGGAATTTCTTCTGTGCGAAAATGAGGATTTCACATGTAAATTTCTGACTTTTTCCTTCCGAAATTGGCTTATGCATGTTGAAATATTTCTTCTACTCATCATCTTCTCTTTTGCACTTCAATTCCATTGATTCTTGTTTTGCTTTTTCTTCTTGGTCCAAATATGCTCCAATGCCTCTTCTTTCTAGATTTATCACTATTCTCACCTATAAAGAGAAAATAGATGCAAATGCACCTATAAATGCCTAAATGAATATGAAAAACGGATTGAAACATGATAAAACAAGTGTTAAAAGAGGTAAAATATGAATATATCAAAATCTCAAAGACATGGACTCTAGGCTTGTAGTTTGGAACCCTTATTTTGGACAAATAATGTGGATCAAAACCATAAATACTTACCATAACTCGGACATTTACACTCTAGGATACGAGAATCGGATGAACAAATCTGTGCCATAGTTTCCATGAATAGGATGAACAATAGCCCATTATATGATCGAATTTTGGGTAGATCAATCAGATCTCTTTCGATGGACCGGATTAATTTTGGTTTGGGTCGGGCACCGTGTCCGGGCTCTGATACCATAAAAGATCTGGGAAAAAATTATCGTGTTCTCTCTCAAAGTACATGAATGGCTAGACACATTTATATATACTAAACCCTTAGATAAAATCTAATGAACGTAATAATTAAGCTCAACTAACTATACAAAAGCCTAATATAATATATCTCTTAATTATTAAACTTAAAACCAAATGAGAGATGAAATCATTTCCAGATTTCCAAGCCATTCTACAGTGGTGTCAGTGATCAGGCATCATCGGAGTAGAAAGAATGGTATCAAGGTGTGTGGTTCACCCATACAACGCCAAAGCATGCCTTTTTTACTTGGCTTGCCTTCAACAATCGCTTAGCAACAAGTGATCGAATGCCAAATTGGAATTTGGGACTGAGCATAGGATGTGGTTTTTGTGGTTATCATCAAGAAACAAGGAACCACCTCTTCTTCTCCTGTCCGTATTCTGCTCAGATTTTGAGAAATAAACTGGGGGAGAGAAGGGAATTTGTGGATAGTTATTTACTATAGTGGAAAGAAGCAAATTTGTGAGTTTGAAATCTACAGTTTTAAGTCGAATTCATGGGAGGTTCTTGATGTCACTCCTAACTTGGGATATAGATTTTGATGACCATTGCTTGTCTCTCAAGGGAGATATTTACTGGTATGCTAACGAGCAGTGTCAAGTAGTAAGTGTAGGAGAGATCCATGGTTTCTTGATCTGTTTTGATTTTACAACCGAGAACTTTTGACCGCGTCTGACTCTGCATTTTTACTCTTCTTATTATTTGAAATATATTATTACTCTATCTGCTCCCTAGTGTTGGAGGAGTGCAACTTGCGGTTTTGTTTCATTACGAACATACATTGAGGATATGGAACCACTCACTGGTTTCAATTTTCTGGTTGATGAAGGGAGTTTTTTCATTGACCAGAAGAGAAATGTTGTGGTGTTTTTTAGATAAATACTTTGATGAGAATATCAATAACAACATAGCTTACATCTTTGGAAAAGAGCGATACTTCAAAAAGGTGGATCTCGGCAATTTTCATACGAAAATCATTACCCACTTGTGTGTTCTTATGTTCTAAGCCCAGTGCAAACCAAACAAGTAACCTGATTAATAATTAGTCTATTACCAAAAGCAAAGAAAATTATAAGGAAGAGTTAGAGATTGATAAGAATAAGCTAGTTAATTAGAGAACAAGAATGTGGTGGAGAATATAAAAACTATGTAATGTGAGTTTGAGGATTTAAAGTTTTTAATAGCTCATTTAGTTATTTTTTTGTTCTCTCCCTCATCATCTCTCTCACTATCCTTGCACGAGAGGAGATATATTTATATAAAGAAAAACATTCTGTAAAGCTCCGACCCTATCTTAGGTAAGCGGTTATTGTCACATTGTTGTTCAGCTCTGTAAACGATCTGTATTGGCCAATTGTCTCGGACCTGCTAGGAGACCAGCTAGTCTCTCTGCGCTAAAACAACTCACGATAATAAATATATCGCATAATATTGTTAAAATAACACACCTTCAATATTTTTAACATCAATCTTCACTACAAAAAAAATGGTGTTTAGCATCGGTTTTTTTGTGTCACATATGTTATTGATATTAGTTTGAGTCACATAATTACAAGTAATGTTACTTTTAAATGCTTAAATCAGTTATAGGAAGTGATGTAAATATTAACCGATTTACATCGTTTAATTAGGAAATGATTTAAAAAAGTCTCAATTTCTATCAGTTTTAAAAACCGACAGTAAATATGTAATTTGTATCACTTTTATTAATGATTCAAACTTTGGATCAATTATTGCAATGATAGAAAATCAAATTTAGAAATTCTGTAATTAAACTAATCTTCATATCAATTACAAGTGATATTTTTAATAACATCATTTATAAAAATGATATAAAAATTACATCAATTACAGTTGATGCTAAAACTTTGTTTACGAATAATGCACACTTATTTTGTAAAATTGTTTCAATTATTGTAATTACTAGTACTACTAAAAAAATTATACAAATATATCTAATTTAGCATCAGTTGCTAATAATTGATGTTTCTATTATGTTGTTTGACATCGTTTCATTAAAACTGATACAAATCGAATGTATTTTGTATCATTTCAAAAAAACTGACACATAAATATGAATTTGTAGCAGCTAAATAACTTATGTAATTACTATTTTTTATCGACATCACTTATAAAGTAAAACAAAATTTGCATCAATTACAAAAATGATACTAACTATTATTCAAATTTCGTTTTTATTAATTTTGCACTAAAAATGTGAAATTAACTTTGTCCCACATCGACAACTTAGTAGGGGGAGGAAGAGAAAGTACTTTATAAATACTTAACACTTACTTATAATTCTAGTCCAAATTAAGATTAAGTTTAATTGTTCGGTTGATCAATTTTGACTGACTTTTTAAATAATATTATTCTTTCATTTATTAATTAAAATTTGCATGATTTTCCAATCACTTATGAAATCTGAAACGAATTCTAGAATTACTTATTATAACTGATATAACTACAAAATCAACTAAATAAATGATAGCAGGTCTCACATCGTTTGTGTCATCCGATACTAAAACTAACATCACTTCTAGGACTGATGTTGTTTAATTACCATCACTTAAAGAGTACGATGCAAATTATATGTCATTTGTTTGAAACGAGACAAAATGTTATATCAGTTATATTAACCGACACAAAGGGGCATCACTTATATTAACTGATGGTAATACTTGCATCAGTTGCTATAACCGACGTATTAATTTACATCACTACTGTTTACATCACATATACAAGTGATGATAACACATTTGTATCATTCAGTAAGTGATTTAATTAAAAAAAAAAAACCGATGCTAAACACCCTTTTTTGTAGTGCTTGGACTTTTAGTTTGATTTGTTTTAGTGGTCAATATTAATTTTGTAATTTTAATTCCTTTGCTTTGATATTGTTGATTAACCTAATTTTTCTACATCAAATGTTCAGTTGGGTCATTGCTTCAATTGGCTCTTGTTTGTGTTTATAGTTATTTCCATTAAAAAGTTATTTAATAAAAACATCAAAGTACTTTTAGCATAGAAGAAACTATAAATACTGCACTTTAACGTTTTAAGTTTCATATTACTTCGAAAAACATTTTAGATCCAAAATATGAAATTTTTTTAGTTTTAACGTTAGTTATTACTTTGTGTTTTGGTCTGAGTACAGAAAATTGTCCCCCTAACAATTTAGAAGTGCAAAATGAACTTGAGCCTCGTTCTATTCTCAAAGTCAATTGTTCATCCAATCATGATAAGATTCTCGATCCCGTAGATGTAAAATTCAATGATACGTACAGAATTGGCGTTTTTGAGGGTTATGGCAAATGAATAGTATGGCGTTGTACTTTAAAGCATGGTCAGAAAATAGAAAATTCCTTTACCATATGGAGAGCATACAGAGGAGCCGCCAATCCTCGATGTAATCAGATACGGTCATGGGTTGCCAAAACTGATGGAATTTACTTATACAGTAATGTAAGAGGGATTCGAGTTTGGTTGGGAGGTTACTAAATAATATGCTTTATTTCTTCTTCTAAAAATTAATTATATGTGATTTTTTTTGTTTTGTGGTTTTATAAGCAAAGTCATCATTCTAATTCATTGTTAGAATATGAAAAATATAAATATAATAAAATATGAGTCAGTTTGTTATGTATATTGTCAATCTATGTATATATGTTATTGATGTAATAGCTACCATTCATGGTAATAAAATGTTATTAGTATCAAATTTTAGTGATGTAAAATTTAAATCTTTTGTTAAGTGATGTTAATATAAATGAGCAAATGCATGAATTATTAAATTGATAAAAAAAAATCATATTTTTGTATCAATTTTGTTAAAATGATGTAAACTAATAACAACTTGTATCAATTTTTTTAAATCGATGTTAAATTAATCAATAATAACATTGATTAACATAAGTGATGTTAGACAACAAATTTTTTATCATTTATTAATAAGTGATCCAAAATAGTATCGTTCACTTTTGTGATACTATTTAACAATTTGTATCAATTTTATTAAATTGATGTTAAATTAATCAATAATAACATTAATTAACATAAGTGATGTTAGACAACAAATTTTGTATCATTTATTAATAAGTGATCCAAAATAGTATCGTTCAATTTTGTGATACTATTTAACAACTTGTATCAATTTTATTAAATCGATGTTAAATTAATCAATAATAATATTAATTAACATAAGTGATGTTAAACAACAAATTTTGTATTATTTATTAATAAGTAATCCAAAATAGTATTGTTCAATTTTGTGATACTATTTAATTGATGAATACATACTCTTTTTTTTTGTAGTGTCTATATATATTCTATCAATCTATGTATGTATGTTATGATGTAATGACTTTCATTCATGGTAATAAATTTTCATATCTTTTGTTTACGGCAAACATATTGTTTCATGAAGAAGTTTAGTACGGAAACACTTAACTAGTACTCCCTCCGTTTCAAAATAATTGTCATTCTGGAGTTTTTCACACAAATTAAGAAAACATATTAAAAATCTGTTTTGCCCCTAATTAATATAATGTTTTATTTGATATTAGTAATTAATAAGCTGAAAAATATGGATAAAAATAGAAAAATTAGTCACAAATATGCATTGAAATTGCAGAATGACAAGTAATATGAAACAAAAAATTAAGGTTAGAATGACAACTATTTTGAAACGGAGGGAGTATAAGTTAACAACCTAAACTAAACGAGAAAACTGGAGAATGGACTCGGTTTTACAATTTCGTCTTATGAGATAGATTTGTGCCCCTACACCTGGAATTGTATTTCATGGGTGGGAGGCCAGTGTCGACAAGATAGATCGATGGGAAATGAGGAGTAGCACGCATTATTCACAAATACTCACGCTGAATATCTTCGGTTTATGGGTTCGAATCACTGATCCGTATTAACCAATGTCCTTGCAAAAAAATATTATGGAAATAAATTATTCCGTTTCGATAAGTGATGATTATCCAAACCAAATTTTGACTTTGTCATTGCGAAAGGTCGGTTAAATGTTAAGAATACATCATAACCAACATTGGAAGACCGGATAAAATGTAACATGACTCAAATCTTACGGTGGCGGAAGAAGGACCAAACCAAATTTTCCGAATTTATTGATAATTTGGAACCTGAGTTGGAGGATGCACAAAACAGTGACTCAACGTCGGTCGAGGAGGTCTTACCTTTGCAGGATAAATAACGTCTAACTCTAGTGGAAGAAGAAACGTTCTAGTAACAAAAGAGTCGGGCCCCCTAGTTAGAGGAATGAGACCAAAATACCTCATTCTTGCATGCGGCAACTAAACAGCGCAAGGTAAGGTAGATAATCATTGGCATTTTAATTGCAGATGGGACTGAACTGAAATAGAGATAGAGGTTGAATATACACTTAATTATTTTCAGGACATTTTTTCTTTCTCGATGGTTTGAGATCTTGAAACAGCGTTGGTACATTTACTGCTGTCAGTCATTCTTGAAGTCAATGACTTGTAACAAAATATAATCACTAATTTATTTTTGAAAACTTTTAACTGAATATTCATATACCTAAATTTAGATTAACAATTATAGCCTCTGCATTATGCATAAACGGACAAATGAATGAATATTTTCTTCTAAAGAAAGACATAACTCAAATATCGGCTTGCAAACTAAACTATTAGTACTACTGTACTAGGCTAGGCTCATCCAATTGATTAGGTCGAATATAAGTTGGAAATTGAGTTTTCGGATCCAGTTTCTTAAGATTTTTTTTTAAAACATGAATCACAATAAAACTATAAAAACAAAACCACAATAACTGATATCCTCATTATAAATCAAGAATTTTTAAAAACACCACATTTTAAATTTAATTTCTCCAAAAATACTGAAATTAACACGTTCGGATATATTTTTGTAATTGTATATCACTAGTAAATCAATGATAATTTGAACGAAACAATTTTTTGAAAGGTGAACATAAAATAACAAAGAATTAGTAAACATCTCTAAAGCAATAGCTCGATTACGACTTGTTCACAAAAAAATTCACACTTGGGAATAGGACAAAATAAAGTGCAATTGGGGCCAAAATAACACAATTAGTTTAAGATTTTTATTTAAAATATGTAAAGAAATGGCCAAAATTAAGTGGTGCAAAGCACTTAGTAACCATTGGTGGTTTTGACACTTATAGGGCTTTCACTGTTACGTCATATAGGATGCAGCCGTAAGAAGAGATCATATCTAGAGCAAAACCGCTTCGATGGCAAAGTCGTTGAGGACTTGTACAAATCCATCATACTCGAGATTGAGACGCCGCTTCGATGGCGAAGTCGTTGAGGACTTGTACAAACCCATCATACTCAAGATGAAGACACCTTGCGTGTTGGTATGTTTCCCTCTACGGAAAATTGTGCATTCACAAGTAATTATATCACATAAATTTGTCATGGAATCCTTATGGTAAAATGGATTGTGAAAATCTATCAAGTTGGTCATTTTAAATCTTTATTTGAATAACGATGGATTTCAAACTCTTTCAATGAAAATATTATAAATGCAAGAACAAATAACACTAGATTTTAAACTCTTTTAATAAATATGTTGTGATACAAGAACTAATACATGTAATTTTTAAGGAGGTGTTATTGGTAATAGGATTCTTAATGATTTTTAAAAATTTTATATTCCATTATTGGTTTATAAATTCTAACAATCTAAATGATATCCATTGTTATTGGTTTATAAATTCTAACAATCTTAATAAAATCCATTTTTATTGGTATATAAATTATAACAATCTTAATGAAATCTACTATTATTGAAAAAGTTTGGTTTTTAATGATTCTGTAATTCTAGCAAAATCTAATGTTATTGGGGATAAAATTTTAACAATTTTACTCATTATACACAACTTTCACAATCTTAATATATACATGAGATTCTCAAAATTCTTACAATACAATTATTTGATAGATATATGAAATATATAAAACTCTTTTAAAACTTAACAAATTTCTCTAAAAAATTAACAAATCTCAAAACTTTTCAAATTCACAAACTCTAACCAAATTCTACTCCCAATAACCCCTCCTAATAGAGTATTTTAAATCAACAATTGAATAACACTAGATTGTGTGCGTGGATTTAAATTCTTTAAAAAATCCATGATTGAATAACACCCTAACTATTCCTTAAAAAGGTTATTTAACAAAAACATTATAGTATTTTTACCCTTAAAGAAACTATAAATACTACACTTTGACAGCTTCAAATTACATAAAAACAATATTTTAGATTTAAAATATGAATCATCTCATAGTTTTTACGTTAGTTATTGCCTTGTGTTTTAGTTTGAGTATACAAATTTGCGATCTTAACACTTTAGAAGTGCGAAATGAACTTGATTCTCAGACTTTTCTCAAAGTCAATTGTTCATCCAATAGAGGCCATTTTCCCAATAGCGAATATGTAAAATTCAATAAATCATACATAATTAACTTTAGCGAGCGTACTGGCTTAAGATTTGTATGGCGTTGTACTTTAATGCAAGGTAAAAAAATGGAGCATTCTTTTACCATATGGAGAGCATATAGAACAGCCGCTAAACCTCGATGTAATCAGATACGGTCATGGGTTGCCAAAACTGATGGAATTTACTTATACAGTAATGTAAGAGGGAATCTTGAACTGAAGGGATTCCAGTATGGTTGGGAGCTTACTAAATAAATGCTTTATTTCTTCTTCTTAAAACTAATTATATATGAAGTTTTTTTTTGGGTTTATGAGCCAAGCCATCATTCTAATTCAGGGTTAGAATATGAAACTACAATATAATAAAATATGAGTCCATTTGTTATATATATATTTTGAATCAAACTATCAATCTATGTATGAATGTTATCGATGTAATGGATATCATTCATGGTAATAAAATTTTTGTCTCTTTCGGTTATGGCAAATATGTTTTTTCAAGAACAGGCGACTTAAATCACTGACATGAGAACGCTTAACTTGTATTAATAGGTTTCTTAAATCATCGACCACCATAGGAAAACTTGGAGGGATTGAGTCGTTTTAAGAATTTCATTTTATGAGACAAGACTTGTGGTATGATTGATTTCTCCGACACTTGGAATTGTATTTCATAGGTGGGGTGGAGGGGTAAAATGCAAACCGGTGTGGACAGGATAGATCGATGGAAAATGAGGAATAACACGCATTATTTACAAATACTAAAGCCGAATAACTTCGGTTTATGAGTTCGGATAACTGATCCGTTTGAATTAGGGAGAGATGTGTATAAACCGAAGGATGAAGGAGGATTAGGCATTAAATCAAATCAATAGAAGAAGCTAACCAGGTTTGTGGTCTGAAATTGATTTGGACAATCGTCCCGTTACAAGCAACATTATGGGACCGAGGTGTGTGGTTCATAGGGATTCTTATTCGATAGTCAAGTTGAACTCAAATAATATATCTTAGATGTGGAGAAAAAATTATCGATATGCAATCGCTTTGTTGCAAGTTGAAAAACAAAGAGAACTAATTTCATACAGAAATCAAGGTTGAATTGGATTGACCCAACAATGAAAACCCAAGCTCACTTACACATAAACTAATAATGACATATTTCGTATCGACTCATAACATCACATGATTCTTAGAGAAAAGACACAAACACTACTCCAAAGTCCAAACCATTCTTTGGTTTTACTTGTGTATCAAGAGACAATACAAACAAACATGATCAATGGCTTCATTCAGGAACAACCCTTACTAAGCTTTCTTTTGTGAAGCTGCAGATCTAATGGCGGATTTTGCAAGCGTCGAAGGCTTCAGAACGCTCTTCGGGTTAATTGCCTTTCTGATTTTGAAAGCAGCCCAGGCTGTTCCAAAAGCATATCCTACCGCCTCAAGCCCTTCGTTTGTGGCCTCAGCTGCTTTACCACCATGCCTGCATTCATCAACACCAACTATAAAATTAATTCTCTTCATTCTCCAAAAAAACCGACACTTTCAAATTCCGAATACTCAAGTGACCTACCTGTGATCAACAAGTTCGGTTGTAACAGTCGACGAGGTTGACAGGACGTTCCTTCCAGCTACTTCAACAGCATCACAGACCTTATCTATCAAAACAAGAAATCAAACAATGATTATGAAAAACTAAAGAATAACCGCATTAAGTCGTGATAAGTGTTTCTATAATATAGACAACGGACTTACTGAATCCGTCAAGAGTTGCAAGGACGATTTCTCCAGGAAGAAGGCTAAAGAACTTCCTTCCTACTTTGGTGTTTGCCACTGAACTTGTAAAGAACCCAGAAACTTTAATGACTCCAGACAAAATGCCGTTTGCCACATTCTCTGTCATTTTGGTCATCCTCTTCACTCTACATAAAGAAAAACAATCCAAGTCATTAGGCATCAATACACACACCAATGTTCTACTATCTAAAGCAATGCATATAGCTATGTCCAAGCATTTTCCTAAAACAGAAAGTCACATACCAACACACAGATACAAGAAAACATCACAAACCTCTCAAGCAAACATATGAAACACTAAAAGTTGAATCATTCAAGAGTGACTAAAATCAAAACCACAATTCTAATGAACATATACCTCTTGATTCTTTTCAAGGTATCAGGATGAACATCCCTCTCCTTCTCAGCTTTACTCAACCTCCGTTTCATGAAATCATTTCCCCATTTGAGCCGATCCATAGTCACATCACCACACCAAAGAATACCTTTGATCAAATGACCAGAACCAGTTGCAATCAGCTTCGCAGTCTTCCCACTGTAATCCTCAACATTTGGAGCTAAAGTTGTCCAATAAGCAGCACATTGCTTCTCCACAATCTCTTTCCTTTCACCAGTAAGCTCCACCGGAGATGTCTCTCTCGCCACCGTC
The DNA here is from genome assembly GCA_964056655.1 of Arabis hirsuta. Lineage (NCBI taxonomy): Eukaryota > Viridiplantae > Streptophyta > Magnoliopsida > Brassicales > Brassicaceae > Arabis > Arabis hirsuta. The sequence continues at coordinate 8,404,894 of OZ053301.1, read as the reverse complement.
ACATCTAAAACCCTTTCACCACTTTCCTTAGCTTCCTCAGACACTTGCTGCACTGTGAAACAGCTGTAATCAGCCAAGATCTGCTCAAGCTCCTCAAGTAAATGCTCTTGACCTTTTGAAGCAATTGTAAGTCCGTAGTTCAACATATCGTGAATCTCTTCTTTAGGGTTTTTTTCCCTTTCTTCGTCTTCGTCGCCGGAATCAGGTCCGAAATCTTTGGTTGGTCGGAGAGTAAAGAAGTAATGAGACTCATCGACTTTAACGGAGTTCTCGTCTTTAGTCAACGGCCATTGAATCTCATCGGCGACACGAGCGAGAACAGCGACGATATTTCCGTCTTGAACAAGACGGATAATCGAAAGGTCGCCGCAAGCGAGCTCGACGCTGTAAGATTGATCGATTAAATGGAGAATCGCGCCTGGGATTTTAAGAATCACTTCCTCCGTTGATTCCGTAGGAGCCGAGATCGGGATAGATGTCGATTCCGGTTGCTCAGGGAAGAGATCACGAGCGAGATCGTCCATATCGAGCGAAGGATAGAGATTGTTAGTAGTGGAAGAGGAAGAATTAGGGTTTATAGGAGCTTCGGGATTCGACATATCAACAGTAGGGTAAAGAGAAGATTGCTTGTCTGTAGGGTTTCCGTGGGATTCCATTATCGCCGGAGAATCAAATCGGAGAAGAATGATCGGAGATGAATGAAGAAGACTTGGTTCTGGTTCTGATTAGTTAATAAAGATAAAGATATTTATTTGAAGAACAAAGTGACCAAGTTAAGTATCTCTGTATCTGTCACGAGATGTGAAGACGTGGAGGTTGCGCGTAAATAACGCGTGTACCGGTTTAAAGCGGTTCGGTTAATAGCTTAAACCCTTGTCGACATCTTTCCCGCGCTGTTATACGGTTTATTAATTTGATTTAATTTAATTTTGACATCCGGCATTTGTTTTTTTCCCATGTCGGTCCATAGTCGTCTTGGAAATTGCATTGACAAATAAAAAGAGTGTTGTTATAAAAAGAATAAATATAAATAAAAAAGAAAATTTATAGTCGGTAAAAAATGGGATAATTAAAATACTTTTTTTATATCAATTATTTGATGTTTAAAATTTTTACATACAAATTAAAAAATTATTTAATTTTTAATTTTTTTAATATAAAATATATTTTATCATCAATTCCAATACCATTCCATTAATAAATTTTTTTATAAAATTCAAATAGTAAAAAAGTATAAAAATATAATTAATTTTATATTATCATTTTAAATAGCAGAATTCAAATAATAAAAATATCATCTAATTTAAAATAAAAAAAATCTTTAAAATATTATTTATTATAATACAAAAAGAATATAGAAAAAAAGCCAAAAATATTTTATCACTCATATAATTGAGCTGTGAAGATCACATGATTTACAAACAGATGAATACATCCTATATATATAGAAGTAAAAAGTGAAAGTTAAGATAAACGAATAGTGATGATGAGTCCATACAAATAATATAATATATAATCATTTAACATGTGTTGTGTATTTTTGTGATTTTGAAGATGACTCCTTTGCTGATTTTTATAATAAGTGTAATATTTTAATCTACTTTTTTACAATTTTGTAAGCAAAACCAATTTAACGTGCTTTAAAAATGATTTTGATTTAAACTGATAACTTTTTACCGTAACCTATATCGCATTAACAGTTTTCAATCATAAAAACGATACAATAACTTTACCAAAAAGAAAAACTTTACCAAAAACATTATACTCAATTTTGTTTATACAGTTTCTTTTTACATTAGGATTTTACAATTTTGTATTACTCTGTAACCACTTACCACTTTAACTTACAATCAAAAACTTATATTATTTTAGATTATCAATTAGATTTTTTATTAAATTTTTTGGATAACCAGAATCAGAGCTCATCGTACTTGAGTTCCTCTTTAACTGGAAATTTATTCTCGATCCAGGCAATATAACCACCGTCCATGTTTCTTACATTCTTGAATCCCTGTCACATGATTAAATCTCATCAAGAAAATTTAAGATAAATTCAAGGAAAAAACATTAACAGAGACCAAGATCCTCTGTTTCTTGAGAGCTTGAATCTTTTGATACTTACGGAAGAAACAAGATCTTTAGTAGCATATAAAGATCTAACTCCAGATTTGCATCCCTAAAAAGAATATTAAAACAACAAATTAAAGATTCTGATCATGTGAGTTTGAAGTAAAAAAGGGATATATAATATAACTCCACATGACTCTGTTATTACCACGACAAGTTGATCGGTTTGGTTACAGAGAGATGAAACATGTTTCAAGAAATTTGGGTTGTTTTCTTGACCTTGTGGAGTAAAGAACCAGTAAGGAACATTGATGACTCTCTCTGAATCAACATGGCCTTTCTCGAATTCTTCAACAGTTCTGTTTTTAGCAGAATTCAGAAATCACCGACAAGATCGAACAACAACAAAGATATGTCTGAATCTCGAAAGGTTTTTGTTAAACATTACCTGACATCAAGAAAAGTGTAGCCAGATTTAAGAAGCTTCTGGGCTTGGCTCACATCGATAGTACTAATAATATTATTTCTTGGTTCTGAACTTAGTGAAATCGTACGAGGAAGAAGAAGAAGAGAAATAACGACAAGAAGAAGGAACGATCTTATAACGTTGGAAAACATTATTTTGCTGAGAATGAAAAAAAGAATCAGTTTAAAATGTGTATTAGTAGTCCCAATAGATTTAGTGGTGTTGAATACCGGTGACTATCCGCCGTTGGATTCCTTTTTTTGGCGGCATGGGAAAAAGTGCAACAACAAAAAGGTCCAAGGTACTTTGGGAGATTTGGTTAAGTAAAAAAAAAAAAAAATCTAGATACTATAAAAAAGATGGCCAACACTTTTCATTTTTTTGGACAAATGGCGCTTTACTTGATTGACACGTGATATTTTTTTGTCAAAAAACAAATCTTAAAAATTTTAAAAGTAAAAATATCTTAAATGTCTTGAACTTATTTGCATCTTCATCTTGTTCGTATTAAAATTTATCTCTTTTTTCATTTTACCAAGTACCAAAAAATTTGAAATACTCACAAAAAACACAAAAAAAATTAAACACTCTTTCATAGAATCGTATTCCATTGAAATTTCATAACATTTGATATTCTTCCCCCTTCGTTGTCTATTCCTCTTCTGTTTTTTTAGCTCCACTTGATATTCTGATCAACATCAAACCTCACATCTGTCTCGTCAAGCTAAGCAATGGAAAAGTCTCTATCGATATCTTTCTAAATTTTGGCTTTGATCTGATTTCAATCAAGTATGATTTCTCATAAGGTGAAGCCAAACAAACCTAATAACACAACTAAAGGCATGATAACAAGAGAGGTCATCATTATACGACAAGACTAATTTCAATTATGACGGCAGCTGAATTTAGACGAAAGTACGAATCTAATTTATTTTTGTAAATCTTAGGGTTTCTATGGTCTCGAATTTTCTATATGAAATGGTTCACTATCACCATTTATTCACTTACAACACTGGTAACTTAATTTTTTGTTCTTCTTTTTTGAATGAAATGTTTTATTTGTCTTAATTTAATGTATTGCCTAGTGCACTTACGCATGCTGATTGTGTATATACCAATTCTGAAATTTAGGTTAATAGTGTATTGTGATTAGATGTGTTCATTGGGGAAATTTAAATTGTTAACGTCACATGGTGTTTCTTTAAGTGAATCGTGCATTCTTGCTGGTTGTATTCTCTTATCTAAAGATTGTGGAAGCTTTCTCAACCCTACTTAAGAGGACATATCTCTCTTTCGATATATTATATGTAAACGGTGAAGAACAAAAGTAGAAATTAATTAGTTTTGCTTCTTCGTAGACATTTTCTCGTCATTTTGAAAATATTTGCTCGAATTTGCGTGGTACACAAACCTTTGTTTCTTTTTTTGTTGTGCATTCACAACACTTTCTTCATTATAAACACACTTAGTTGCATCAAGTAGTTGCATCATAGCTTGCTTCTTAGGTTCTCGCCTACTGTTTGTAACGACAATTTCTTAGAAAAGATTATGACTAGACTTAATTCTTTTTTTTCTCATATGTTCTTTTTAATGCATAGGATATTAAATTACTTGTTATAATTTAATGGTCTCAGAAAGCAGATTTAGTTTTAATTCAAAAGTAGTAAAAGAGGTTTCTAAAATAAAAAGAGTAGAGAAGAAGAGGAAGAAGAAGTGTAACAAATATAATAAGAAAAGAAGATTTTGATAACCCAAAATAGTATTAGTGTAAAAAAAATTTATTCTACGAGATCCTTAGATTTCATCTTGATGATACTATGGGAAATGGTCTCACATTTCCTATTATCACCATATTTTTCAATGACTTGGTAGACGTCTTTGGCCATAATCAGAACATTACAAATGTGTTAATAAAATAATGTCTAAAAAAATTATGTTTTAAAATGATTTAGTTGTCAATAATACTTTCTTAATTATACTATCTACATTGAAGCTGTTGAAAAATTACAGTAAAGTAACTAATAAGTTACTTTGAAGTTTGTACGACTTGGTGTTGGTGCTCTCTAAGTTGATTTTCTTCCTAAGTTGTTGGTTCTGTCAAAGATTTAAACTTTGTAAAAAATCCAAAGAAAACAAGAGTTTTGACGTTTTTATGACGTCTACAAATGAGAGAACAAATCTACACCGAGGATAAGAACTAGGATTTTGTTTCGGAAGACAAACTATTGCATTTTATGACGTCAATGAAAATATAAAGAAGTGGTTGGAAAATTTTCTTATGAATCAGTGCTAATTCAAGATGGTACGGAAGAGAAGGTCGCTAATACAAGTTAACGCCACATAATATAGTTCCAATTCTATGCCATTATAAAGTTTTCTTTTTGTCTAAAACTTTATAAGGACTTTCTATTACTCTTGGCAAAAGGACTTTGTCCAAAACTTCTCTCTCCGGAAACCCAAAACTTCCAAATCCCATCCACCTAAATCCATACAACAATCCACCTTCCACCAAAACAAAGTTTTTCATGTTTCTTTTACACACCTACAAGACAAAGTACAATCCAGTTTAACCATCTAAACTTAAAAACGTTTTTTAATTACAAATATTATCGTAAAAACAAAATTTATACACTCTTTACAACAATCGAATAAAATAAAACAAATACATAACTAAAAATATAGTTAGGAACCCTAATTCTAATAAATGTGATTAAACTACATAAGTAAATTTTGGTTAGTGAACAAATTAAATAGATAACTAATATTTTTTCAAAAGAATTTTTGAGAAATGATATTTTTCAAAAATATCATTTTGTAAAAATCTTATCAAAAATGACATTTTTTAAATTTACTTATTAAATACTAGGTGACGAATTAATATTTTTTAAAAAATCAAGATTTCTTTGTTGAGATTTCTATATAAAATCTATGTAAAATAAAAAAAATAATTTTCTGAATATCTTATAAGAAATCATCAATGATTTTGATTAAAGTGGTTTGCATAAACTGTATCTTGTAGAGGATGGGACTGGTTCGATAATCATCCATGTTATTCTTGTATTGGAAATCATTGATTGTTAAAGATACACCTTCAAAATTTTGCAAAAAAAAAAAAGATACAACTTCTTTCAAATCATTTTGATATTTTTGCATCTCATCCTCTTTGACTATTGCATGCATTTTTTATCCTGAAAGCAAAATCCAAATAGAAATTTAGCTTAAACATAAAAAAATTACATTCATGAATATTAAATATTGTTATGGTATGTTTTCATAAAATAACATCGAGAAACAAATACAAACCACTTCATCAACTAATATCATCTTAATAGAATTTCCAACAGTGGTAAGATATTTCTTCCATACATCTAAAATGTGAAGTTTGATATCTTGGATGTCACACGCCAGATTGATATTGTTAAAAAAAATAAAAAAAATAAGAGGAATTTTTGTTTTTTGTTTTGTGATCGAAAGTTTTATGTAGTCGTCTTTGTTTGTGTAATTGGTATGAAAAATATATATAGATTTGTGTATCTTCAAGCTGAATATTATTGTGAATAATCGTAATATTATATTAAAATATATTTGTATTAATATTAATTAGAAATATATATGTCCATTAACTTTCTTTTAGATTGAGAATTGATCTTAAATAAATTTCGGATTTGATAAATATTTCTAATATGGAAATCTCGACGAATACCTAATTTCTTATTAGAATCTTCATTTTAATTTTCTAAACTTTAATATTTGGAATGGTTTGTTTTTGGAATTTTATTAAAGTTGTAATTATGAGAATTAATTTTTGATTCCAAATAAGGTTAGTTAGATTAACCAAAAATTTATTGAATAAAGTATTTACGAAGATTGATTTATGAATTTTATTAAAGTTTTAGTTATGAGAAAAAATATAAAGTATATGCTAATTTAAAAGTTTATGAATTTTATTAAGGTTACAAATTTTTTTTATTTTTTTTTAAAAAAGTTACAAATATGAGATAACATATACTTTTAATATTTGTATAAAATTATCATACATAGTGAAAACTCTATGAATTAATACTGTTAGGCCAACGATATTTTATTAATTTATAGAGATTTTAATTACACCGAAAAATCAGTTTAGGACCGAAGAAGTTTATTGATTTATCGAGTTATTAATTTATCAAATATTAATTTATCGAGTTACTATTGTACTTTAAAATTAGCATATATATTTTAATATATGTTCGTTGGTATAGGTATTTTGTTATGAGATTTATGGGGTTTTTAAATTACCTTAGTTATAAGATAACATATACTTTTAATATTTGTACGTAGGTATAGGTATTTTGTTATGTGATTTGTAGGTGAAACTTCCAAAAAATGGTTGAAAGAGATTCGAAGAGATATTTTATGAGATTGAATTTTTAAATCAAAAGTTAATTACAATATAAGTATTTTTGCCATGTCATAATATTTGTTTGGACATGTCATATATATTTGGTGAAAATAAATGTGGAGTTGACTCATATGCAAACTCCACAAAATCACTTCCCAAATAGTAATATATAAAGGATATTATTTACGTTTGGTTAACTATGTTGTATTAGAGTTTATTTTTTAGAGTTTAGAGTTTCTTAGGGGTCCAAACCTATATTAAAATTTAAGGTTTAAAAACCTTTTAATTAGTGGCACTTTTAAAAATAAACAATTTAAAAATAGATACACCAAAATAACATTGCAATTGTTTTTTTTCAAATAGTAGTGAATATAGACACACCAAAAATAACATTGCAATTGTCTTTTTTTTCAAATAAACTTTTCATTGCAATAAAACTAAATATTTTTGGGCTTTTTAATTTATTATAAAAACAAGACTTGGCCAAAATCCAGAAACCCAAAACAGATCTGGTATGGAATCTCCTACCTAATGTTAAAATTGGCTAAACTCATCACCCACAACTGGCCCAAAACCTACAAAAAGCTTAGAACCAAAACAGGCCTAGTATCAAACTGGTCCAATACAAAGCCACCCCACAACCAAAACAGCCCAAACCCTAAACCTAATGCAGGAAACCCTAGGAGGCACATGGCCGCCGCCAAGGGACGACGCCGCTGCTTCTACCGATGACACAGAGATCCGCCGCAGGCAAAGGAGAGAATCTTCAGCGGAACAAGCAGTCGAAACTTCAAAGGCTTCGTCTGCGTCAAAGGAAGCGAGAAACCATTGAAGTACTCTCCACCAAATCTTTAAACTTCATTTGCCAAAAGTGAAATGCCCCGACCCAAAAATTTAAAAAATTTCCCTTCGGATTACTATCATAACAGATAATAATCCTTAATGGGCCAAACACAAGCAATGCGGAAACAATTAGAAAAACAATAACAACCAGTTAATAAATCTCATACTTTATTAACCCACTAAACCATTCAATTCAATAAACAATTCAATTCCAAAAATCAAATAACCAACAATAACCAATATCAATTCCAGAATCTACTAGCAACCTAGCAATTCTAACAATACAACCACGAAACCGAGACACTAGATCATCTCCTCTTCCCGGCCATGATTCCACGATCACATTTTCTCTTTACCAGGATGAGCATACAACAACATACACGAAACAATCAACATGAACAGCACAGAAGCACTGTGTCGATCGACACAACCACTAGGTGTCGATCGACAGACTGCCCTGGGTCGATCGACACGACATCGCAGAACCCAGGAACGAGCCTATCCTCTCATGGCTCGAATCCAATGCGATTTGTCGATCTCCTGCACGAATCCAAGCACCAAAACACACAAATCCAATCCAAACAACACAAACAAACGTAATCTATCCAATCTTTTACCCAGATAAACCCACGGTCACGCACTCACTTCGATTTTGGAAGGAAAGGAATGAGAAAACCCGAAGAATGCGAAGAACACCGCCTCCAGAATCCGAAAATCCTCAATCTAATCGTAGAACACAGCCTCCAAAATCTCCTTTACTCACACAAACACTCAATTCTCTCAAACACACAGATTTCTCTCTGAAAACCTTTGATTTCTCCTCAAGAACAGCAAAAAATTGGCCAACCCTCACTGTTCAACGCCTTTTATATTCAACCCTAGGTTCCCTTAACCGGCCCACCAAACCGAATAATTAAACCAAACATGTCGGTCCAATTCCAACTCGTGTCGATCGACACACCTCACTCGTGTCGATCGACACAACACCCAGAACCCGACTTCTCATAAATCACAAACACTCATGTCGATCGAGATACATACCTGTGTCGATCGACACCCACCAAAAATCCACTTTTTGGTTCACGAGCGTTACAATTCTCCCCCACTAACACGGATTCGTCCTCGAATCACACGACTCCGCCTCACTAAGATTATCACTTCCGCCTAAAACCTGACCAGATTCTCCCGGAAACATCAACGATGCAACGCCCCTGGTTCGGATCAGGGCTGCCCGATTGACCGCCCAACAATCAAACAAGAACATGCACGACCAACCGTTGACCCCAAATTAGACCAAATGATCGCACAACAATCAAACAAGAACATGTACGACCACGGCGCTACATATGCTACAAGGGTTGTCCGAAATGAGATTCTAAACGTCCGCAAAAACCCTAGACTCCACCTCCACATCCACTCTCCTGACCCTTGGTCAGCACCGCTCGAGATCACACCTGATCCCCGAGCTCTACTAGGCTCATACTAGCCACATTGCACCGTCTCACCACGGCTGCAATCCTGACCCCACCCGGTCATCACCACCTTAGATCCATTCCCGATCCCCGAAGTTCATCCAGTCTCATACTCACGACCATGCTTAGACGCTACTGCTCATCACTCATACTCATAACTCATATACATATACACCACACCCACTCGCAGGATCGTCACCCCTTGAGCTACGTGTGCAGGGAACCCACCCATCCCCTGGAGAGAACCACCATCCCTCAAAATATATATAGGGAACCCACCGTCCCCTAGAGAGAACCACCAACTTTCGAGTGTATGCAGGGAACCCACCTGTCCCCTAGAGAGAACCACCATCCCTCAAGTATGCAGGAAACCCACCCGTCCCCTGGAGCAATACTCTGAAACATGCATCATAAGTACCTGTCGACCGAAATCGCCTCCGTGGCTCCATCATGACATCCCCAACCCGAAATATCATCACATCCATGACCCCCACTAAGTCATCCGAAACAACCCCCACTAGGTGTTTCCACTAGAGTCCCTGGAATAGACAAGTTCTAACCACCATAAAACCTCTATTCCAGACTCTCCCTAGGAAATAGACAAGTTCTAACTCGCATAGAGCTTTCATTTCTAGCCACTCCTAGAACATGAACAAGCTCATTTCTAGGCACTCCTAGAACATGAACAGCTCTAAGCCGCATAGAACTTCCATTCCTAGCCATCACATGACCCCACCAGTCATAAAATATAAGAACTCACATCTTATAAAACACATTTAATAAGGCAAACTCATCTTATTAAATTTCCAAATGTATACTCGTTACAACAACAACGAAATACATAACAACAACATAGCAACATGCTAATACAGACTCTGAAAACCAGAAAGACACTCAAGCCACCGCTTGCTTCTCAAACCACTTCGAGAACTTCCTCTTCATCGACGCTTCTGGTTCCCAAGTCTCCTCCTCAATACCGTCACAGTCCCACACGACTCTCACCAACGGTATACTCTTACGGCACAGAACCTTGACTCTCCTCTCGAGAATCCTCACAGGCCTCTTCGCCAACGTCATGTTGGGCTGAAGATCCTCCAGAATCCTAGCCAACACTTCCTCAGACTTATGTAGACACTTCCGCAGCATCGAAACATGGAAGACTTTGTGAAAAGCCTTCATACTCTGAGGTAACTCCAACCGATAAGCTACCGGTCCGATCCGCTCCACCACCTTGAACGGACCCATAAACCTCAGACTCAGCTTATTCTCTGAAATAGATCTGTTAGGACCCCTCAACATAGCTGCCTTGAGATACACCAAATCTCCCAGCTCAAACTCCAGCTCATTCCGTCTCCTATCGGCATAACTCTTCTGCCGATCCTGAGCCTCTCTTATGTTCAGCCTCAAGACATGGATCTTCTCCGTCGTCTCCTGAACGTCTGCACCAAACATGCTCATCTCCCCCACTTGAGTCCATCATAATGGTGTCCTACACGGCCTCCCATACAAAGCCTCATATAGGGCCATCCCAATACTCGCCTGGTAACTGTTGTTATACGCAAAATCAACTAGGTTTAGATGATCCGCCCAATGACCACCATAATCCAGCACACACATCCTAAACAGATCTTCTAATGTCTGAATCGTCCTCTCCGACTGCCCATCTGTCTGAGGATGATACGCTGTGCTCATATGCACCTTAGTGCCCATCTCAGCCTGAAACGCCCTCCAGAACTCTGAGGTAAATCTCGGATCCTTGCCTGAGACAATACTCGCTGGCACCCCGTGCAGCCTCACTATCTTCCGCACATACTTCCTAGCCAAAATTACCGCTATCGGTTTTCTTGATGGCCAGAAAATGTGCTGACTTGGTCAGATGATCCACAATCACCCAAATCGCATCATAAGTTTGTGACACCGGTAACCCTGTCACGAAATCCATGGGAATCATATCCCACTTCCACTTCGAGATAGGCAAACTCTGCAACATACCACTCGGAACCTGATGCGCAGCCTTCACTAACTGACACACGTTGCACGCTGCAACCAAGTTAGCTACATCCCTCTTCATCCCGACCCAGTGATAATACCGCTTCAGGTTATGATACATCTTGGTCGTTCCTGGATGAATCGATAACATGCTCGAATGAGCTTCCCTCAGGATTTCCTGCCTCAGATCGTCATCCTTGGGTACACAAACCCGCCCGTTCACCAGTATCATCCCACTCGCTGAGACCACATACTCTGAACTGGCCACCTTAGAAGCATCAATCAATCCCTGATCCTTCTCCTGAGCAACTCGAATCCTGCTCAACAAATCTGCCTGGTTAGCTGCCTCTAACCCCAACGGCTCCTGTGAAATCACACATAACATCAAAGTACTGATTTCGCTCACCAGAGCCTCCATATCTCGCACCTGGTCTGAAGCCACTCTCTTTCGACTCAACGCATCTGCAACCAGATTAGCCTTACCCGGATGGTACCCAATCTCTACGTCATAGTCCGCAACTAACTTCATCCAGTGCCTCTGTATCTGGTTCAGCTCTGGCTGAGTGAAGAAATACTTCAGACTCTTGTGGTCTGTGAACACCTGCACCTTCCCGCCATACAGATAAGACCTTCAAATCTTAAGGGCAAAAATCACTGTACCCAACTCCAAATCATGGGTAAGATAGTTGCACTCGTGCTTCCTCAACTGCCTCGAAACATATGCAATAACCTTTCCCTGCTGCATCAGTACACATCCTAGACCAACTCCCGAAGCATCTGTATACACCACATAAGGCTCACCCGGCTCGGGTAACGCCAACACTGGTGTACTCGTCAGCATCTCTTTCAGCTTCCTGAAACTCTCCTCGCAAGCTGAAGACCATAAAAAAGAGACATCTTTCCCTGTCAACTTCGTCATCGACTGCGCCATACTAGCAAATCCCCTTGACGAATCTCCCGTAATAACCCGCCAACCCAAGAAAACTCCTGATCTCGGTGGAACTCCTCGGTTTAGGCCATCCTCTGATAGCCTCTATCTTAGCTGGATCCACAGAAACTCCCTCCGCAGACACCACATGGCCAAGAAAGCTCATCTTTCGCTCCCACAAACTGCACTTACTCAACTTCGCATACAGCTTATACTCCAGCAGTTTCTCCAGAACTATCCTCAAATGCACCTCGTGCTCCTCAGGACTCTTCGAATACACCAGGATATCATCTATGAAGATGATCACGAACACATCCAGATACTCCTAGAATACCCCGTTCATCAACCGCATGAACGCTGCTAGCGCATTCGTCAATCCGAACGGCATCACTACAAACTCATAATGCCCGTACCTCGTCCTGAATGACGTCTTCCAAACATCTGCCTCATCAATCAGAATCTGATGGTAACCTGAAGCCAAATCAATCTTGGAGAACCAAGTAGCCCCTTGCAACTGATCCAACAACTCATCAATGCGCGGCACAGGATACCTGTTCTTCACAATGACTCGGTTAAGTCCTCGGTAATCGATGCACAACCGAAAACTCCGATCCTTCTTCTTCACGAAAAACACCGGCGCTCCCCACGATGAAACACTAGGCCGGATGAAACCCTTCCCCAATAGATCATCCAGCTGCTTCTTCAGCTCTGCCATCTCTGCTGGAGCCATACGGTAAGGCGCCTTAGATATAGGAGTTATCCCAGGCTCCAAATCAATCATAAATGGATCCGATCGTGATGGTGGCAATCTCAACAACGACTGAAACACATCCTGGAAATCCCGAACAACCTGAATATCCCCAACTGCAATCTCTCCAACAGTCTCCGGCATCACTATCGTCGCCAGATACGCCTCACAGCCCTTCTCAATCAACTGCTCGGTCTGTATCGATGAAATCACAAGACTCCCGGAAGTCGGTCTCACACCCTGAAACACCAACCTCCCTGCCTCCCGCTCAAACACCACACGTCCTCGATGATAATCCAAATGGACCCTGTACCGATCCAACCAATCCATACCCAGGATGACATCGTACAACTCCACTGGACTAATAACCAGAACTGCTGGCATGGACTCTCCCGCCACCAGAACATCCACACCATGATCCCGCCCGAAAGTAACCAACGTCCTGCCACCAGCAACCTTAACTACTTTCGGCTGCTCTCCGGAATTGCTCCGGATCCCGCTGCCTCCGCACACTCTGGAGTAATGAAGCTATTCGTAACTCCCGAATCAAACAACACGTGGGAGTCACATCCGCCCATGACTAAGGTCCCAGCACAAATCCCATGTGCTTTAAGACCCGACACTCTAACGCAGACTCATAATTCCAACAGACTAAATTCAATCACCACAAGAATTTTAAAAAAACAAGTCTGAAATTATACCTGTGATCGGTCTGGCGCTAGAACCGCCCGCCTCTGCCGACATAAAAACCCGTGGCGTCACCGCAATCTGAGCCAAACGCTGGACCGCCAATGGTTGCACTGCCGCCACCACCATCTGCTGTAGCTTAGGACAACTGGGCTTGATATGCCCCGACTCCCTGCAGTGATAGCACACCTAAGCCGCCCGATCTTCTCTCCTCTTCGGATAGTCTGCCACCTTGTAGTCCATACCACCACACCCGTAGCATCCTGAACCACCTTGACCTCCCTGACTGGCTCCTGAAGTGTTCTCCCACTTCATCTTCTAACCCTGAGCAGGCTTGTCGCCCCTGCTCGAACCTGTCTGCTGCTGCAGCCTCCTCTACTGCTGCACCGGTGGACTAACCACCACAGCCTGCTCTGTGAGATCCTCCTCAATCGCAGCAGCCGTCTCAACCAACTCCGCCCTCGTGGCGAACTTAATCGGCCTGCGGCGAGTCCTCAAATCAGCCTGAAGCCCCCGAGGAACCTCCTCACCTAGGTCTGCTCACCCTCCACGCTCCTACCAGCGTGTACTAGGAGTCGACTAAACTCCAAATCGAACTCCCTCACGGTCCGATCTCCCTGAGCCAGGTTCAGAAACCTCGACTCCATCCGATCCACCGCCTCCTGCGGGAAACACTTGGCATTAAACTCAGCCAAGAAATCCTCCCAGACCATCTCGGCCTGCACCCTCCTGGCCTCAACACCTCGCCACCAGAGATGCGCATCACCATCTAGGTAGTGAACCGCCAGATCAACCCGGTATCCCTCTGACACCTAATAGAGTGAAAGTTACGCTCCAACCTCCGCCGCCACTCATCGGTCTCCTCAGGCTTGGCATCATCCGAGAAAAACCCGGTGTCAATCCTCTGCACATGCTCCATCATCCTCAGGTAGGATGGAAGCTCCTCCGCAACCGCCACCCCCGACTGCACACCAGCCACTCCCGGCTGAACCACAGCCACTACTGGCTGCACACCAGCCCCACGTGGCTGAACTCCCGGAGCCGGCACCCCACCTGGTAATCGCCCTAGAATCAACTGTAGCAAACCCGCCAAGCGATCATCTCGGTCCTGGGCTATACCTACGACAGGACCCCCGACCCACACTAGCCCCACCTACCCTCACACTCGCACTCGTAGCAGTCTCACCCACCGACCCATCTTGAAACGTCCGCGAGTCCGCCACCTGCTCCTGCGTTGTCTCCTGGGCCACACTCGCGGCATCAGACTCACTCTGCAGTCCTTGTCCGAGCCCACCACGACCACCTCGGCCTCCACGGCCCCCACGACCTCTGCCTCTAGCACCTCTAGCCATCACTCTGCACTCACCAGCAGATTACTAAGTACTAGAAAACAAAAAGTAAAACAACACGTACCGTGGAATCTCATTGAAGGCTCGGAAAAGATGATCTTGGACTCCATACCCACTCAGTAATCAATCAATTATCACACAATCAATCAATTACACCCGCCCTAGATCAATAAGGGCTCTGATACTAAAATGAAACGACCTGACCCAAAAATTTAAAAAAATTCCCTTCGGATTACTATCATCACAGATAATAATCCTCAGTGGGCCACAGATAAGCAATGAGGAAACAATTAGAACAACAATAACAACCAATCAATAAATCACATACTTTATTAACCCACTAAACCGTTCAATTCAATAAACAATTCAATTCCAACAATCAAATAACCAACAATAACCAATATTAATTCCAGAATCTACTAGCAACCTAGCAATTCTAACAATACAGCCACGAAACTGAGACACTAGATCATCTTCTCTTCCCGGCCATGATTCCACGATCACATTTTCTCTTTACAAAGATGAGCATTAAACAAGCATTCAGAAAACAATCAACATGAACAGCACAGAAACACTGTGTCGATCGACACAACCACTAGGTGTCGATCGACAGACTGCCCTAGGTTGATCGACACACCACCATGGTGTCGATCGACATGGAGCCCCGTGTCGATCGACACGAATAAGTGTGTCGATCGACACGACATCGCAGAACCCAGGAATGAGCCTATCCTCTCATGGCTCGAATCCAATGCGATTTGTCGATCTCCTGCACGAATCCAAGCACCAAAAAACACAAATCAAATCCAAACAACACAAACAAACGTAATCTATACAATCTTTTACCCAGATAAACCTACGGTCACGCACTCACCTCGATTCTGGAAGGAAAGAAATGAGGAAACCCGAAGATCCTCAATCCAATCGCAGAACACAGCCTCCAGAATCTCCTTTACTCACACAAACACTCAATTCTCTCAAACACACAGATTTCTCTCTGAAAACCTCTTATTTCTCCTCAAGAACAGCCAAAAATCAGCCAACCCTCACTGTTCAACGCCTTTTTTATTCAACCCTAGGTTCCCTTAACCGGCCCACCAAACCAGACAATTAAACCAAATATGTCGGTCCAATTCCAACTCGTGTCGATCGACACACCTCACTCGTGTCGATTGACACAACACCCAGAACCCGACTTCTCATAAGTCACAAACACTCGTGTCGATCGACATACACACATGTGTCGATCGACACCCACCAAAAATCCACTTTTTGGGAAAGAAGATCGAAGATCGAAGATCTATAGGATGACCAACTCCAAGGTCTAACCCGAACCTTTAGACGTAGCTGATGAAACTGGACTAACCCAGACCATCGTAGTAAAGACGAGACTAGAAGAGGGAGAAGATAGTCCTTGCCGACGATGGAAACAAGGCATGCCATGAACCAGATCGAAGAGGAGAGATACCAAATCCACAGGAACAAGATCAGCGGAAAAGGGGAAAAGGTCGCTACCGATTAGATCTATTCGGGGAAACAAAACTCTTGAGAAGAACTCCCACCCCTAGGAGATCTTAATCCAAGCTTAGACATTCATCATATATAACCAATAGGGCCACTTACCGCTCATCCGGACCTGCTTCAACAGTGCCACAACTACATGCAAAACTAGATCGCACCACCTCGACACCAGAGGGGAAGCCACCGCAGAAACTCTTGGAAGAAGAAGACGAACCGGATCTCGTCGAAAAAATCCTGAGATCTTCTCCGCAAGAACCACCAACCTTAACCACCATCGGAGCGCACAAAGCCACCAGCGGCCATAACAAGTCGGCGAGGGATTCTTCACCACAGTGAAAAGCCGTTGGCCCACAAAAGGATGGAAGAGGTTGAGGCCTCTCGCAACACCGGCAAAACAAGACACCATAGAGGTAAAAGAGATTGAGGTTGGCGGCTTGTGAGAGTCGAAACTAGCATAATTAGATTTGTAAGGGTTTCGAGGGGAGACAAAGATTTCTATGCGAAGCTACGGAAACGATGAGCAAAGAGATGTATGTTATTGCTGTAAAAGTGTTTGTGAACAAAGTTGTCGATCCCCTTCTAAGGGTTTACACATTGATATATATATCCCCCTAAGTCGGCTAAGTTTTTTCCTAAGAGATAATGCTAATTTTCCTAAGTCTTCGCGGATTCCCTTCTCCTCACGTCGGTTACATCGAAGTGGGCTTTGTAGCCGAATTGGGCTTTTACCGCGGAGAGCCATCTGGTCTTCGTCGTCAGTCTGGTCTTCGGTGGCCGACGTCATTGCTGGCGATAGGACATCTTTGGCAGCAAGACGTCGCTGGCAAAGAAACATCTCCGGCAGCATGACATTGCTGGTAGCGCGACGTTGTCGCCAGAGTGACATCTCTGGCTCAGAGACACCACTGGCATTGTGACTTCTCTGACATTGCAACGAGTAGAGAGGACTCAGAAGGCTCTTTTCTTGGATGGAGAAGACTTAGGAAAGGAGAGTTGCTTTGTCTTCTCGTTGGGAAATGACTTAGGGGATGACATACATCTTGTACGTTAATGCGTCAGCTTGCCTGCACGCCGCATGCACATGGTTTTGGACATTAAGGTCGAGCGGGTGAAATCCGACCCCAACAGTTACCCCCCCTAGCTTGGTAGTGTTAGTGATAATAGTACCGAGTTAAAGTTTTCTGGGTATCAGCGTTGCTGTCCAAAATCAATACACTATTTTTAGCGCGGCACCTCTTGCTCGGGCTGTTAGTGTGTGTTGACTCTATAAATGCAGCGCTTTGACTACTAAAGCCTTCATCACCGTAATAGAGGACAAAAATTATATATTCGTTTTGTGTTGGAGATTTTAAGACTCTATGTAATTACGAAGATTTTAAGACTTTGTGTTCTTATCGCGGATGCCAACGAAGTCGTTGGCGATGGAAAAAAGATTCCCGGAAATGGTAATGCTATTAAAGAAATTGGGGCCAGCGAATGAAATGAGAAGAAGGAAATTTTTTTTTTCTTCTTCTTCTCTTTTCTTTTCTTCTTTTCTCTTCTCCTCCTTTCTTTTTCTTTCTAATCTCCTCCTTTCTTCTTCTTTCCGCCGCCGTCGCGACTTCAACCCGCCGCCGAAGACTCGCTGCCGTTGCTTCCTTGGTGAGTCTTCTCCCCTTTTCACACTTCTCCTAAACCTTTTGTGAACTCCACCATTGTAGATCTAGGTTTCCATGAAGAACAAGCTTTGTCTTTGTTAATTACTAGTGGGTGTCCTTGAATCCTTGGTTTTTTTTTACCAACAAGCTTTGATTCTTGATAGAATAAGCTTGTGTTGTGTAGATTTTTGGAATTTCTTTCTGGATTTTTTGCTCCATGGATGAAGAACAATCTTTGCCTAGCAACTTGTATCAAACCCTTGATTTTTGATCTTTGACGGACCGCGACGCCGATGTCTCACGGGCGATGGAACGTGACGCCGACGTCTCGCGGGCGATGGAGCGTGATGTTGATGTCTCGCGGGCGATGGAGCATGACGTCGATGTCTCGCGGATGACGGGTGAGGACGCCGATGTCTCGCGAGTTACGGGTGAGGGCGCCGATGTCTCGCGGGCGAGGAGATGTGATGCCGATGTCTTGCACTCTTCGGGTGGTGTCGCCGAGGTCTCGCACTCTCTGGGTCGTGTCGCCGAGGTCACGCAAGCATCGGGTCATGTCGTCACGGTCTCGCGAGCGACGGGCCGTGTTGCCAATGTTTCTAGAGTCCTGGCAAGGATTGTCGGCGACGATGACCCGAGGACCCGAAGCGAAGAAGTCAATGCCCTGCTTTTTCTGAACGACAAGGATCTGCTGCTTTCCCCCGGTGGTGCTGATGCATCGCTGTCGTCGTTTTCTGTTTCTTCGCTCAATTTGCGGGATTCTAGTGTTGAGAGAGATGATGAGGCTGCACCTGTTGAGGTTGGTCAAGCGTAAATGACTAAGAAGAAGCGAAGGGCTCCGATCCGACCAGACCCTCCTGGGTCTTCTCTCTTAGATGTTTAGTCGCTGCGGCTCTCTGGGAGAGGTGTGTGATCTCGGAGGAGATTGTGTTGATCGCCCCCGGGTCTGCTGATAGAGCCGATGCCCCGCCTCCAGGGAACTTCACTCTTTACGAGAACTACTTTGACCAGTGCTTGCTCCAGTTTCCGGTTCCCGGATGCCTTCTTTGTTTTCTAGCGGCAAACAACGTCTCCCTTGCTCAAGTTAACCCGAGAGACCTCAGACATCTCATTGGCGTTTATGTGCTCAGCAGGGAATATGGCATTGAGATTAGCCCCGACCACTTGTCCTGCTTGTTGGACTTCAGGACTCGCGGTCGGAAGGAGGAGCTCAAGTACAGCATCACTCCCATGGCGGGATGGGGACTCATCGACGGGTTCCCCAGCAAGGACAAGCACTATGAAGACCGTTTCTTCTTTGCTGAGATTTCAGAGAAGACCGCTGAAGCTGGCTGTGTCACTCTTGTCAAGACGAAATGGGAGAGGAGAGGTGACCACCTCTTAGTTTCTTTTCATTTATTTTTTGTTGGTTTTTCTTAACACGTGTTTCCTCACATGTTAACTTTTAAAATGTCTTCCGCAGTGAAGCCAGTGTTCCTCGTGATCGACGCCAGCGTCGTTGCTACAATGCACGGGGCTCTCGCCTCCGGGAAGGGTCATTGGCTTGGATCGTTCAGTCGCCAGAGGATTGAGAAGGCCCTTTCCGCCCCGGTCATCCCGGGAAAGACTTTCGGCCGAGGCGAGAAGAGGTTGTCGTCTCGCCAGAGAGCGGAGATGGCAAAAGCAGCGACTACCGAGACGCCGAGGACTGTGGTGCCAACGTCTGCCGCTCCGACAATGTCGTCATCGCGGGCAAGGGCTCCGTCCGGTACAGTGCCAAGGGTGCCTGCTGCGTTGGTCCTGCGTCCTCACTCTTCCTCTTTCACTCCTGATGAGGTTGTGAGACGGCGTGAGCAGTCTCTAGAGAGGGCTCTTCTCTCCAGCGGCAAGGGAAGAGATGTCCCCGAAGGAGCTCCTTCAAAGAGGCAGAGATTGGGTACCTCCCCTCCGGCTGTTGCTGAGAGGGCAGCATCGGTGAGTACTGGTGCAGCGGCCCCTGTCAGGACCTCGGCTTCTGGTGCCGTTTTCCCTCCAGTCGACGGGTTGCTTCATGGTGAGGCCTACGCGCTGACGAAGTCCAAGGCTTCCGAGGTTCGATTCTCTTTGTCTTTAATGTTTTTCATATGACTTTTCCTTTTGATATATCCCATATTTTACCTATTTTACTATATATTTTACTATGTTTTCTATGCATTTATCTACAGTTTTATACCTTTAAAGGTAGTTTTTCTCGTATTTGTAGTTTTAGAGTCTTAACGGGGAAATCAAGGAAAAAGGAGCCAAAAGAGCCAAAATAGGTGTAAACCAAGCTACAGAAACTTTTATAAGCCAAAGACACCATCAAGAACCAAGAATTCACAAGAATCAACATTCTACCAAATTGGACAGAACATATATGCCAGAAGTTCAGCAGTGAACGGAGGATTAAATCGATTTGGAATTGGATGAAACTTGGTGGAAAATATATTTTTGAGTCAGCTTTACAATGAAGTTTGAATCATCTCATTTGGAGCTGTGAGCAGCAAGATACACTGAATTTATTAAAGATACGTCAAGCTGCCTCAGAAACGAAACAGGTGCAGAATCGATCCAAATACCGGGCCGCCCCATGGACCGATATTTTGGGCTGATGCCAGCACAAATCAAGGAACTTTTGGCCCAATAACGGTCATGATCCATGACCGAAATCCCAACCGACGTTGAAGCAGTTTTGACGTAAAAAGACGGATTTGACCTAAATGAGATCCTAGAAAACCCTAAGCCTATATATACTTTTTTTTTAGCCTTTTTTTAGGGATAAGCTGAAACAGTAGAGTAGTTTATTATACAGTAGCAGCCACCACGAGTTCTCTTGGTGTTCTTCTTTAGATTTGGATTCTAGAGGAATCCGGTGTTCGCTTTGTATCTCGATATAGAGAAGAATCCTCTTACCCTTACTCTTTAATTCAATTTTCTTTATCATGAATTCATCATCTAACTCTGGTTTTTCGTGCATCATGTCTGAGTAGTTTTATTTGTTAGGTTTTAGGTTTTCAATGAGTTTCATAATTCGATAATTGATTGATGATTGTTTAGGGAATACATTAGAATCTTCATCTTTACCTATACTCAATGCATGATTGCTTTACCGCGCATTTAGTGATATGATCTTAGGTTGATATACTCTCCAAAAGCTTGTTATATTGTCTGAACTAGTATTTGATGAGCCAAAAGCCTTAACAATTCGAAATGTTAGTTAAGGAGTGCGGTGAACTTAATCAAACTTGAACTTTAATGCATGTTTTCACCTTGTAATAACCTGCGACAGTTGAGTCTATTAGGGTGCTAAAACGTAGATGGTTAGTTACGTCACGATAGTGGGATGACCTTAAATCGGTGCTTTGTGTTCTAGACGGTTCATAATTCCTAAATCCCTAAAATCAATCAATCTTTATTGCTGCATGATTCTCTGTGAAATACCTAAGTCCTAACACTTTTCTTTTATTGATTTTCATTACAACTCACATTCGTTGCTAGCTTACTTTATTCTTAATCACAAAAACGACAAACATATCTTGTTCTAGCTTAGTTTTATTCATTACAATTTGAAGTGTGGTTAAGAAGTCCATGTGGATACGATCCCTTATCTATACTAACCATGATTGCTGTGCACTTGCAGGTAGTTAGTTGAGAGGTAAAACTCGACTTGCATCACCTTTCTTGTTTCGATGTTACATCTCCTTCCTTTACTTCCTTTTATGCAGTTTTTTCTCCATCTGAACCAACTGGTGGGAGACTATTATAAAGATGTTCGCGCCAAAGAGAGAGAGCTTAGCGAGAGTCGAGAGGCCAACGTTATCCTCCAATCCAGACTGGACGAACTTGTTGAGCGGACCAAGGTTCTGGAGAGAGACGCTACCTCCGCAAAGAGGAGCAAGAGGGAGTTGAAGACTAAGCTGATGGAGATCGAGGCTAAGCGTGCCAAAGACAGGGAGGAGATAGTTTTGTTGAAGGGACAGTTGGACTTTGCCCATGACAACTTGGATATGCGAATCGACGACGCCATTGCTAAGGCGAGAGACGAGATTACCCACAGCTTTGACAGACAAGCCAGAGAGCTCTCCAGGTTACTTGCAGAAATTGACAGGAAGGCCAGGGACGACATGTTGGACCTTGCTGAGATCGACGCGAACCTGGAACTTATTGAGCTTCTTCAGCACCCATCGGCACCAACTCTGGAGGATAGGTTGAGGAGCTACAACGGCGACATGCTCTGATTTACGATGCCCGCAATGTGTTTGCGGACCTTGTCGCCAAAGCGAGGAGAATGCAGCAGGCGCCTGATACTACTGCTGCTGCCGCCGATGATGCCGGGGCGGATGACGCCGATGACACCAATGCAGGCAACGTCGATAACACCGATGTAGGCGACACCGATAACGCTAAAGCGATCGACAAAGATGGCGAGATGGAGGACGCCAATGAGGTCGACGAGTGACCGTTTCTTTTCGGACTTAGTTTATTTTGTGTTTCTTGCTTATGACTTTTGTTGGATTTTTGGATGTTGTTAGCCATGATTTTTGGTAGTGGCGTTGGATAGTTTGTATCCATTCCATGATTATGTTTACCTTGCATTGTAGCGAGTGCGGGATGACAATGAAAGTGGCTTTTGTTCCTCGTCTTGCTTATGAGTCAAACTCGCTTTGTCTTTTGATAGGTTACAAGGACTTTTAGGAGTAAGAGTACTCGCTGTTGACTAAGTCTTAAAATGAAAATGTAAATTGGTTGTAGCGTGACTGCAAAGTAGCGAAGTCGTTGATGCGCTTGCTCTTTGCTTCTACCAATGTTGTTGTTGAGTTTTTGGAATGGTGTCGCCCTCTGAACATGTCTGTCCGAGAGCGAACACACCTTTGGCTTTTACCAACATGTTGTTAGGTTTTCAGAATGATTATTCGGTTTGCAGACCGTCTAACCATTGGCAGCTGCTTTGCAACAACGATGCTGTTAGGTTTTCGAATGATCAGTTGGGTTTGCTCGCCCAATACTGAGTATTAGTACTTATATAGCGCGCTATGGATCCGATGATGGATGTCCTTGCGTTCGAGTTTTCACATCGTCGCTGTAGCCAGCAGCAACAGTTGCAAAACGAACTTGCTGGCGTCACCTTTGGACAGCCCGTAGGGGATGTACCTGATGAAGTCAGTGAAACTTGTGTCAAGTGTTTGACAGTTCCAGCAAAGAAGTTGTCAATGATGGGAGTATACGTACCCCACTCCCCCCCCCTTTTGTTCGGAGGGGGGCAACTGAACTCGTCCGAAGACAAGCTGCCTACATACCCTTTTCAGGGATCAAGTCGCCCTGTAGTTCGTTGCAGAAGCCTGTAGAGAAGACTAGTGATAGTACTTCTTCAGGTGTTTCGCATTCCAGGATTGGAGGATTGGAGTACCCGACATGGTGGTGAGTTCGTAGACACCTGGGCGGACGATGGCGGTGGCTTTGTAAGGCCCTTCCCAGTTGGCTCCGAACTTGCCGGCGTTTCGCTCTGCTGTGTTCTAAAAGACCTCGCACAAGACTAAGTTACCTTTACAGAAACGTCTTTCCTGGACCTTGGAGTTATAATATATGGTGACCGCGTTTTGATAGTTAGCTATCCGGATGAGTGCTTGATCACGTCGTTCGTTAATGAAGTCCAATTCGTCAAGGAGCAATGAGTGGTTGAGCGCTGCATTGCCTGGTAGGAGATGACATCGTACTCCAGGAGAGCAGACTTCCGACAGGATTACACATTCAGTGTCGTAGACAAGGGCGAATGGAGTCTCGCCCGTTGCTCGGCGTGGAGTGGTGTAGTAAGACCATAAAACGCCTTCTAGCTCGTCGGGCCAACGACCCTTCTTTTCATCCAAGCGTTTCTTAACACCATCGAGAATTGTCTTGTTAGTTGCCTTCACCTGACCATTGCCTTGAAGGTAGCGAGGCGTAGACTTGCTAAGTCGAATTTTCCACTTCGCGCAAAAAGTCTCGAACCGGTTGGAGACGAACTGGGTGCCATTGTTAGTAACAATTTCGTAAGGTACCCCATGATGACATATGATGTTCCTCCAGACGAAACTCTCAACTTGGGTATCCTTGATACTGGCAAAAGCTTCAGCTTCCACCCACTTTGAAAAATAATCAGTTAGAACAAGTAGGAAGCGATTCTGCTTCGAGGGATGTAATGGTCCGACGATATCCATGGCCCATCTCATGAATGGATAGGGAGACGTGACAAAAGAGAGCATCTCGGTTGGATGATGAATCTTTGGAGCATGTCGCTGACACTTCTCGCACTTGACTGAAAACTTCAAGTAGTTGGCTACCATCGTAGGCCAGAAGTGACCATGTTGCTTGATCTTAATCGCCAATGCTTTGCCTCCCGAATGATTGCCGCAATACCCGCTGTGGACTTCGTCCATCACTTATCTGGCTTTTTCTCCCTCCACACATGTGAGCAGAGGGACAGAGAATCCCCGTCTGAGGACATTGCCGTCCAGTAGGACATACCGAGCAGCTTGCTTCTGCAACTTACAAGCTGCCCACTTGTTACCTGGCAGTTTCCCATCAACAATGTACTCACGAATCTAGTCCATCCACTTTTTGTCGCAACCATACTCGGGTTCTCCAATATCTTCATCCATTGGGATAGGAATATCCTGAGTCTTGGGATTGACTGGGAGGTTTTCGGACAAAACTATTTCGTGCTGGTCAGAGCCGCTGATGGCGGAGTCATCGGCGGTGGAGATGTCGGTGATGGAGACATCGGTGATAGAGACTTTGGGCTCTGCCGTTGATGGCGAGTGCTTAGAGTCTGAGGTGATTCTGCGATGGCCCGCGCCCGTTTAGCGACATGAGATCGCGTAGAGATAGCAAGTGTTGCATTCTGCGATGAACTCGACGGGAATAACCCGCCGCAAGGATGGATCCCCTGGGGGAGTCGACGCAGAGGTAAGGTTGGCCAATGCATCGGAATCAATGTTTTCACCTCGGGGAATTCGTGTAAGCGTGAACTCCTTGAATTTTGTAGCAAGATCATTCACTAACTTCAAATAAGCTTCCATTCGCTCGTCTTTTATCGTATACTCGCCGCTGAACTGGCTAGTAACCAGCTGTGAATCGCAAAACACGCGGATGTGCTCAATGCGAAGTCCTTGAGCAAGTCGTATCCCAGCGATGACTGCCTCATATTCCGCTTCGTTGTTAGAGGCTTTGAAGCCCAAACAAAAGGACTGTTCAAGGATCTCGCCAGTTGGCGAGGCTAAGCGTATGCCTACTCCAGACCCATTTTTGGAAGAGGACCGTCGACGTGTAGCTCCCAAATCTTGGGTTGTACGCCCTCCAGAGCTCTTTCCTCTAGGAGTTCGATGAGAAAGTCTGCCAGTACTTATGATTTGTTTCATGTTCGCCCTCTGTACTCGATGTCATACTCACTGAGCTCTATGGGCCACTTAGCCAATCTGCCAGTTTGACTTAGGCTGTGTAAAACTGAACACAGCGAAAAAGTGTTAAAGATAACAATAGAGTGAGATTGGAAGTAAGGTCGTAGCTTTCATGACGCCATAAGAACGGATAGTGCCAGCTTCTCCAGCTGGGGATATCTCGTCTCGGCATCAGTAAGAGTCTTGCTGACATAAAAGATAGGCTTTTGCTCGCCTCGTTCTTCGCGAACAAGAACGGCGCTGACAGCTGTGTCAAAGACAACGATGTAGAGGAAGAGAGGTTCTCCAGTCACTGACTTAGCGAGAATGGGCGGTGTCGCCAAATACTCCTTGAGCTGTTGGAAAGCATCTTCACACTTCTCCGTCTACTCGAACTGTTTGTTTCCCCGCAACGTGTTATAGAAAGGGAGGCACTTGTCAGTAGAACGTGAGATGAACCGATTGATAGCTCAGCCACTCTCCCAGTCAGCCGTTGTACTTCGCGCTTATTCCTTGGCGACGCCATCTGAATGAGCGCGTCGATCTGTTTAGGATTAGTTTCAATTCCCCAATGGGTAACTAGATATCCCAGGAATTCTCCTGAAGTCACCGCGAACCTACACTTCGTTGGATTAGGCTTCATGTTGTGGAGATTGAGCTGGCTGAAGCACACTTCAAGGTGAGAGATGTGGTCCTTCTCATCCATGGACTTCATTAACATATCATCGATGTAGACCTCCATGTTCTTCCCTAGTTGGTGTTGGAACATCTTGTTCACTAGTCGTTGATATGTTGCACCAGCGTTCTTCAGGCCGAAGGGTATCACCTTGTAGCAGTAGATTATGCGGTCTGTGATAAATGTTGTCTTCTCACGGTCGTCAGGATGCATTAAAATCTGATTGTAGCCAGAGAAGGCATCCGTGAAGGTCAACAGCTTGTTTCCCGCCGTTGCGTCTACCAAGCGATCGATGTGGGGAAAAGGGAAGCTATCTTTTGGGCAGGCTTTGTTTAGATCTGTGAAGTCCACACAAACGTGCCACTTCCCGTTTTTCTTCTTTACCACAACTAGGTTGGCAAGCCAATCGGGGTATTTGACTTCGATGATCGATCCAACTTGTAGAAATCTTTCAACCTCGTCGTTCATTGCCTTTGCTCGCTCAGGACCCAGCTTCCTCCTCTTCTGCTTCACGGGTTTGAATGTTAAATCAACGTTGAGCTCATGGTTGGCAATGTTGATATAATCCCAGGCATGTCTACTGCGGCCCAGACAAAGGTGTTGACGTTCTTCTGGAGAAAACATACCAACTCCTTCTTGATCTCTTCATCAAGTATAACACCAATTTCGACACATCTCTCTGGGTGCTGATCGTCAATATACACAGAGACTACATGCTAGCAGGTAGGTCGCTCTTCATCTACGCGACCATCCGCGAGCTGTAACTGCTATAAGAGGTCGGTCAGGTCTTTGATTTGCATGGGGCTGGTTCTGGCTCTCTTCCACGACCCTTGAGGTGCGACGTCGTCCTTCGTGCCTTCAATATTATGGAGCTTATGCTCGGCCATGAAGCATATGAGAGAATCCTTCTGGTTCCCCCATATCGTTTTTACACCGAGACTCGTTGGGAACTTAAGGCACAAGTGGTATTTTGAAGGCACAGCTGGCATCTGATTGAGCCAGGGAGTCCCCATGATCATGTTGTAGATTGCGGGATGGTCAGATACTGTGAAGTCAACCATCTTCTTGACATTGACAGCTTGGACGGGTAGGCGAATTGTCCCCATTGTCATCGTTGTTTCACCAGAGAAGCCCGTTACGGGCTTGGGCTGTCCTTTGATCATAGACAGGTCAATCTTCATTCGCTCCAGCGTGTCCTTGAAGATGACATCCACTGAGCTTCTGGTATCAATGAGAACGCGGGCAATATTGAAGTCGTAGACAGTGAGGTTGATCACCAAAGGGTCTTTGTGTAAATGGTCAAGGCCCTCAGCATCTCGTTCGTCGAAGGTAATAGGATCGCTGGGAAGTTTAGACTTCGCGGGTGTGGATATGTTAGCATATACCTCAGCGCA
The DNA here is from genome assembly GCA_964056655.1 of Arabis hirsuta. Classification (NCBI taxonomy): domain Eukaryota; kingdom Viridiplantae; phylum Streptophyta; class Magnoliopsida; order Brassicales; family Brassicaceae; genus Arabis; species Arabis hirsuta. The sequence continues at coordinate 8,377,327 of OZ053301.1, read as the reverse complement.
TCGCTGGTATGCTTCAATTGCAGGGATGTTGTCAGCACAGTATTGCAATCCCCCCCCCCATTATCACGTAGATGGTATCACGCAGGTTCCCGCTTCCTGAATTGTCATGGTGATGTTGGTGCCTGGGGTTCTCCGCTTGCGGTTCGGTGTTAGCAGGAGCTTGCACCTCCTCCGGCTTGAAGTTGGACAGGCTGACGTCACCTTTCAGAGTGCCACCAGTCATCTTTGCTATCAGCTGCCGTCCCAGTTCGCGGTACTTTACAGTCGAATGTCTGCTTGTCTTGTGGAACTCGCAATACAGTTTTCGTCGTACTCCTTCTGGTCCCTTGTCCAGGTGTAGTTTCCTCTGTCGCGGCCTCGCCCGTGGCCTCGACCTCGGCCGTAACCCGAAGACTCCACTTGAAAATTATGAGCTCCTGTGGCTCCCTCTTCATGCTGGATGAAGTTGCGATTGCCTTTGTAGCTGGGTTCGCAGCATGAGTGGGTTCGCTCGCCTGTTTGGCTTTTTCGCCCCCTTTAGCCCGGACTTCCTCTTTACTCCGAGCGAAGTCTGTAGCACGGTGAAGGGCATCCTGAATAGTCGGCGGCGGGTTGATAGTCAACTCGTGCCAAAACGGCGACGGGCATCGGAGCGCTCCTCTCTGAGCTTCCAGCGGGGACGTGATGCGATCATGGACGAGCATGCTTTGGACGAGGAAGCTTTAATCGTTCTCGAAGGTCCCATTACTCTTTTTCCTGTACTCGGTTTTGTCCCAATGGGTTTTCCGAGTAGAGGTTTTAACGAGGCAACACTTATGCGTCCCCTTTACGATCCAACATCATGAAATATATCAAGAATAATTTGCATGGAATTTGCATGCTAAAGAGATTCATGAACGTGGAAGGCCAAGAGATGATTCATGAACGTGGAAGGCCAAGGAAGGCTCAGAGATGATTCATGAACGTGGAAGGCCAAAAAGGTGTTCACACCATGCATTATTATTAGTCAAGATTTAATGGTCTTAGTCTTATGAATTAATTAGACTTGTTATTTTCCATGCATCGATTTATGGTTATTTATCTTCATTCTCTCACTATATAAACTATGTAAACTCTTTGAGAATAATCATTCACTTTTTATCAATTTTTTCTAAAAGAAGTTTCTCTCTTGTTCTTTTGTGAACTTTCGATCTCTTGGTGGTTAGCCAACGAAATCAAACTGATCATAGGGTGGTTAGCTCTTTGATCACAACCGATCACTAGGTGGTTAGCCTTGCGATCTTGTCGACTTCAAGGTGGTTAGCCGATGAGTCCTTCGAGCCCTAGGTGGTTAGCGTTCAGATTAGGTTTACCGAGAGCCGATCATCACTCCCGACGAAGCCATTCCCTTTCACACCTTGTTCATTCAAGGATCTATCCGTTTCAATACCTAAAAGAGTGTGCGTTCCTTTGGGAGATCGTATCAAGTGGTATCAGAGCCATGCTCTTGAAATAGCGGTATTTTCTAACCATTTTCTATCTCTTCATATTCAGTCTTCCTTCTTTTCTTTCTATCTTTTGTATCAAAACCAATTATAAAAAAAAAACGAAAAGACAAGTATAAAAAAAAAAGAAAAAAAAATATATACATATTGGTTCGTATTTCTTCACTATCTATCTTTAGTTTGACGATTTGGTTTTTGAAGCTACCATCGATTTGTTTGATATAGTTCCTTAAGAACCGAGGAGAACTTCGTGTGTGTGTGAGGATATTGAGAGTTGTGCTAAACACTTGAGTAAACACTTGTGAGGATTATTTTACTAATGTGTTTGTTTCTTTTGTGAGGAAAAAAATGTCCGATGGAAGTAATGACGGTACTTCACGATCAAGGAGAAGAAGAGATGCCGAAATGAATCGCAAGATGGATACTATATCCGCGATGTTAAACGAAATGAGAGGTCAAATGGCCGCTCTTAGTGTTAGAACGCCGAATAGACAAGAAAGAAATGAAAGAACCAACAAAGGCATAGCTCGAGAAGGCAACTTGGCCGAAAGTCACGGATCCGACCATAGCGTTGTTCAAAGAAGGCCGCGAATCCCGCCTAGACATAGGCAAAACCGGCGGAGTCAACAAAATCAACAAAACGAGCAGTTCAATAATCCGTTTCATGACTAATCCGAAGATAACCAACCTAGACAACCCCCGGACCGAAGGGGAAATGACAATGATCTTGGCGCCGTGAAACTTTGCATTCCACCCTTCTACGGAACAAACAATCCCGATGCTTTCCTAGAGTGGGAAAAGAAGATCGACTTGGTCTTTGATTGCCAAAACTTTCCTGAATACAAAAAAGTCAGGTTAGCCGCTAATGAGTTTCATAATTATGCTATTGATTGGTGGGATCATGTGGTGACAAACAGGAGACGCAATGGAGAAAACCCCGTTGAAACGTGTAGAGAAATGTCATGAATCATGAGGAGGCGATTCGTACTAGTCCACTACCACCGCGAGCTACACCAAAAGTTACATAGGCTGTCACAGGGGAGTAGGGGAGTTGAGGACTACTTTCAGGAGATGGAAAAACTCATGCTCAAAGCCGATATCGATGAGCCCGGTGATGCAACTATGACCCGATTCCTAAGCGGAATGAATTGAGATTTACAAGATCGGATGGAGATACAGTCTTATGACACCGTAGAAGAGATGCTGCACAAGGCCATTCTCGTAGAGCAGCAACTTAAGAGAAAGGGTGTCACACGAACACCTTTTGTGTCTAAACCAAGCTACCCCAAAAGCGAGAAGCCGAGTTACCCAACCCGTATTGATACTAAGCCAAAAATGGACTACAAGGGTAAGGCCGAAGCTTCTACCTCTATTCGTAATCGTGACATCAAATGTTTTAAGTGCAGGGGCAAAGGACACTATGCGAATAAGTGCCCGAACCAACGTGCGATGTTGATATTGGATAGTGGAGATATCGTGACCGAGGATGACAAGGAGGAATCCGATTCTAGACCAATCTATGATGATGAGGAGGAACACGCGGTAGAGGGAGAGCTACTTGTGGCTAGACGTGTTCTTCTGTCTCAAGAGCAATCCGTAGTAGATGAGCAACGGGAAAACTTGTTCCACACTCAGTGCAAGGTTAAGAACAAGGTGTGTAGCTTAATTATCGATGGCGAAAGTTGCACTAATGTTGCTAGTACAACTTTGGTGGAGAAACTAAAATTGGAGATGAGGAAGCATCCACGGCAGTACGGTCTAAGGTGGCTGAGTAACCAAAAACAACTCACGGTTACAGATCAAGTTATGGTACCTTTGTCAATTGGCCGATATCAGGATGAGATTCTTTGCGATGTGATACCCATGGAAGCTGGCCACATCCTACTTGGAAGACCATGGCAATACGACCGAAGGACGGTTCATGATGGGTACACTAACAAGCATTCCTTTGAGTACCAAGGATGGAAGATCTCTCTTGCACCATTGACTCCACACGAGGTGTACCTAGACCAGCTCAAGCTTGAGAAAAAACGAGGTAAAAGTATTGCGAGTGACCCCCTAAACACTTCTTACACTAAAAATGAGAGTGAGAGTTCGAGAAAAACCAAGCTAAAGGCCGTTGAGAGTAAACCCGTGAGGCAAGAAAGTATTTTTGTGAGGCCGAGTGAGATTAAGCATGCTCTCGTCACTAAGCAACACTTCGTTTTGCTCATTTTTAAGGATGCTTTCACTAACATGACTAACCCCGAGCCGGATCTCCCGAGCAATGTGTTGTCTCTTTTGCAGGAATATAGTGATGTATTTCCGAACGATAGCCCAGGAGCTTTACCTCCCATTTGTGGGATAGAACATCAAATAGACTTCATTCCTGGCGCAACACTTTCTAACCTACCCGCTTATAGAACCAATCCGGTCAAAACCAAGGAGCTCCAATGACAAGTCGGTGAACTTATGGAAAAGGGTCATATCCGGGAGAGTACGAGCCCGTGCGCTGTTCCGGTACTACTTGTTCCTAAGAAAGATGGATCTTGGCGAATGTGCGTTGATTGCCGAGCCATCAACAATATTACGGTAAAGTATCGCCATCCGATTCCTAGGTTAGATGATATGCTAGATGAACTTCATGGGTCTAGTATATTTTCTAAAATTGATTTAAAAAGTGGCTATCATGAAATCCGGATGAAGGAAGGTGATGAATGGAAAACCGCTTTCAAAACTAAGCACGGTTTATACGAGTAGCTTGTTATGCCGTTTGGTCTTACGAACGCACCTAGCACTTTCATGCGTCTTATGAATCATGTTCTTAGATCGTATATAGGTGTCTTTCTTGTTGTCTATTTTGATGATATACTGATTTATAGTAAGACCCTTGATGAACATGTAGGACACTTGCGTTTGGTTCCAGACATGCATAGGCATGAACTTCTTTTTGGAAACTTTAAAAAATGTTCTTTTTGTTCGGATAACGTTGTGTTTCTAGGTTTTGTGGTAAGTTCTCAGGGCATACAGGTTGATGAGAACAAGATCAAGGCAATCCAAGATTGGTCGAGTCCTTAGACGGTTGGTGAGGTCCGAAGCTTTCACGGCTTAGCCGGATTCTATCGACGGTTCGTTCGGGATTTCAGCACCATTGCCACACCTTTAACCGAAGTGATTAAGAAGGACATGGGCTTTAAATGGGAACAAGCTTAGGAGGATGCTTTTCAGCTCCTAAAACACAAGCTTACTCACGTCCCTCTTCTCGTTTTACCTGATTTTATGAAAACGTTTGAAATTAAATGCGATGCTTCTGGTGTATGTATAGGAGCCGTGCTAATGCAAGAGAAAAAGCCAATCGCCTTCTTTAGCGAGAAACTCGGTGGATCTATGCTCAACTACCCGACGTACGATAAGGAGCTCTATGCCTTAGTCCGTGCACTCCAAACGTGGCAACACTATCTTTGGCCGAAGGAGTTCATGATTCACACTGATCACCAATCACTTAGGCACTTGAAGAGCCAACAAAAGTTGAACAAAAGGCATGCCCATTGGATGGAGTTCGTGGAAACTTTTCCGTATGTGATCCAATACAAACAAGGCAAAGAGAATGTGGTAGCCGATGCTTTATCTCGAAGAAACACATTGATCTCGACTCTAGATGCCAAGATTCTCGGATTTGAGATAATCAAGGGAGCATACGCAACCGATCCCGAATTCCAGGAAATATTTCTTACTTATGAAAAGTTTGCTTCGAGACAATACTTTAGAAGTGATGGGTTTTTGTTTTATAAAAACCGTCTTTGCATTCCTAACTCTTCTTTGCAAGGTCTTCTTGTTAGGGAAGCACACGGTGGAGGCTTGATGGGACACTTTGGCGTGGCCAAGACCCTTTCAATCGTACAAGACCATTTCTTTTGGCCGCACATGAAGCGTGACGTGGAACGGGTTTGTAGCCGATGCACTACATGTAAGTTCGCTAAATCCAAAAGCCAAGGCCAAGGTATGTACACTCCTTTGCCGATTCCTAGTGCACCATGGACCGACCTCTCGATGGACTTCGTCTTAGGATTACCCGGGACTAGGAAAGGTAGCGATTCGGTTATTGTTGTAGTTGATAGATTTTCTAAGATGGCCCATTTCATACCTTGCCATAAAACTGATGATGCCTCTAACATTGCCGACTTATTCTTTAGGGAGATTGTCCGTTTACATGGAATGCCTAGGGCCATAGTCTCGGATAGGGATACAAAGTTTCTTAGTTATTTTTGGAAGACCCTATGGTCTAAGCTAGGAACTAAGTTTTGTTTCTCTACTACTTGTCATCCGCAAACCGATGGTCAAACCGAGGTGGTTAATAGGACTTTAGGGACACTCTTAAGGACCGTGATCAAAAAGAATCTTAAGTTGTGGGAGGATTGTTTACCTCACGTATAATTTGCATATAATCATGTCGTGCATTCTACTACTTGTTTTTCTCCTTTTCAACTCGTTTATGGCTTCAACCCGCTACACCTCTTGATCTAACTCCTTTACCTTTGAATGAACGTGTAAACATGGATGGAAACAAGAAAGCCGAGTTGGTGAAACAAATGCATGAGAAGGCAAAACAGAACATCGAGCGTAAAATCGAGTTATACCGCAAACATGCCAACAAAGGACGGCACAAGAAAACGTTCGAACCCGGTGATCTCGTTTGGATATATTTACGAAAGGAGAGGTCTCTCAAAGAACGGAAGTCTAAACTTTTGCCGAGATTTGATGGACCATTCACGGTTTTGGAAAAGATAAATGACAACTCTTACAAAATTGATCTCCAAGATAAGTACTCCGTTAGCTCTAGCTTCAATATTGTTGATATCATTCCTTTTGTTGCAGATCAAGACGATTTGAGGACAAATCTTTTTCAAGAGGAGGGGGATGATGCGATCATGGATGAGCATACTTTGGACGAGGAAGCTTTGATCGTTCTCGAAGGTCCCGTTACGCGGTCCAAGACAAGGATGCTTGCCGGAGCTGTTCATGAGATACTTAAAGACGTTCAGATCAAGGAAGAAGATTAGCTTATGCACAACGCCGTTACCTCAATTTCGGCTATGATATTTTCTTGAGGTTGGACGTTAAGTATAAGTTGTTGTACTCTTTTTCCTGCACTCGGTTTTGTCCCAATGGGTTTTCTGAGTAGAGGTTTTAACGAGGCAACACTTATGCTTCCCCTTTACGATCCAACATCATGAAACATATCAAGAATAATTTGCATGGAATTTGCATGCTAAAGAGATTCATGAACGTGGAAGGCCAAGAGATGATTCATGAACGTGGAAGGCCAAGAGGGTGTTCACACCATGCATTATTATTAGTCAAGATTCAATGGTCTTAGTCTTATGAATTAATTAGACTTGTTATTTTCCATGCATCGATTTATGGCTTTTTATCTTCATTCTCTCACTATATAAACCATGTAAACTCTTTGAGAATAATCATTCACTTTTTATCAATCTTTTCTAAAAGAAGTTTCTCTTTTGTTCTTTTGTGAACTTTCAATCTCTTGGTGTTAGCCAACGAAATCAAACCGATCATAGGGTGGTTAGCTCTTTGATCACAACCGATCACTAGGTGGTTAGCCTTGTGATCTCGTCGACTTCAAGGTAGTTAGCCGAAGAGTTCTTCGATCCCTAGGTGGTTAGCCTTCGGATTAGGTTTATCGAGAGCCGATCTTCACTCCCGACGAAGCCATTCCCTTTCACGCCTTGTTCATTCAAGGATCTATCCGTTTCAATACCTAAAAGAGTATGCGTTCCTTTGGGAGATCGTATCAGGACGTGTTGTTGATGCCGTCAACCTTTGATAGCGTATTTTTGAACCTTGTCATGAAAGACTGTAGACTTTCATTCTCGCCTTGCCGATTAGTCCACAGCTCCGCGTCGTAGATCTTTCGTTCCGCAAAGATGTTGTAGTGCTGCACAAACATCTCTGAGAGCTGGTGAAAGGTGTGAATTGAGTTCTTCTCTAGCTTGTAGAACCATTGGAGGGCAGGCCCTTTGAGGCTTTCCACAAACAGCTTGTAGTAGCCAATGTCCTTTTCGTTTTCTCTGAAATTTGCTCTCCCTAGAGCCACTTCGAACTCCATCAGATGGTCTGCAGGGTCAGTTGTTCCTTCGTAGATTGGTAGCTTAATTCTTCCGGGATCCGAGATTTTGGTCCTCGCGATCCGCTCGGCGAAGAGAGTGTTCCATGCCTTCTCGAGCACGTAGGCAACCCCAGGAGCCTTCCCTGCGCTGCGGTACATCTGCAATTGGGTTGTCTTCAAGTCGGAGACAACCCGCTCCATCTGAGCTTTCAACTCGGTGACCTCCCTGTTTCGAGGACGTTGCAGCGCTCTACGCTCTTGATCTCTCTTGTATAGCTCTGCTACGGAAGGTCCTTCTTCATCGCGAGCGCCGAGGTGGTCATCGTGCCTTAAGGTGTCTCGCGTAGCCTCCGTCAGGGAGTGCGATGATGCGCTCCGACTGTCCGACGTGCGCGCTTCTCGCGGGCTGCGAGCTGCGGTGTCTATTCGCGCACATCTTCGTGTAGCTGGTTGGTCTTCGTCCGAGGTCTCCAAGAAACGTTCGGGAGTTTCGTCTGATTCCCGTGGTAGCGGTGGTGGCGGCAGGTCATCAGAATTCCTTCGGGCGGAGCGAGGTGTCGAGAAGTTGAGGTGATGCGGGTCGAAGCGACTTCTGGATCTTGTGGTATCGGGTCTTTCACGCTTCCTCGCGAAAGAGCCTTCAGCTCGTTCGTAGTTGCTTCGTTGAACTTTTTCTGCTCCAGGGATTCTTTAAGAAGTGTCTAGAGCATCTGTATGACTTCGGTCATCTTTCCTGGGTTTGCAGCGACGTTGGGAGCAGGGACTTCGACTGAGTTCTCTTCTTCTCGGTTGGTTCTGTGAGACGAGGACTCTTCGCCGCTGCTGCTTGATTTGTTCTCTTCGTTGGTCATCTTCTCAGATCTGGTGTGTAACGTAACTTTTTGGTGTCAGAAATTCTCTATAGTCCCCTTAGACGACGCCAAATTGTGAGAGTCGAAACTAGCACAATTAGATTTGTAAGGGTTTCGAGGGGAGACAGAGATTTCTATGCGAAGCTACGGAAACGATGAGCAAAGAGATGTATGTTATTGCTGTAAAAGTGTTTGTGAACAATGTTGTCGATCCCCTTCTAAGAGTTTACACATTGATATATATAGCCCCCTAAGTCGGCTAAGTCTTTTCCTAAGAGATAATGCTAATTTTCCTAAGTCTTCGCGGATTCCCTTCTCCTCACGTCGGTTGCGTCGAAGTGGGCTTTGTAGCGGAATTGGGCTTTTACCGCGGAGAGCCTTCTGGTCTTCGTCGTCAGTCTGATCTTCGGTGGCCGACGTCATTGCTGGCGATAGGACATCTCTGGCAGCAAGACGTTGCTGGCAAAGAGACATCTCCGGCAGCATGACATTGCTGGCAGCGCGACGTTGCCGCCAGAGAGACATCTCTGGCTCGGAGACACCACCGGCATTGTGACTTCTCTGACATTGCTACGAGTAGAGAGGACTTAGAAGGCTCCTTTCTTGGAAGGAGAAGACTCAGGAAAGGAGAGTTGCTTCTTCTTCTCGTTGGAAAATGACTTAGGGGATGACATACATCTTGTACGTTAGTGCGTCAGCTTGTCTGCGCGCCGCGCGCGCATGATTTTATACTTTAACGTCGAGCGGGTGAAATCCGACCCCAACACGGTTGCTAGGGCGAACTGGGTTTGAGTAGAGAGAAAAAAGAAAGATTTGTTTTACTTACTTTTTAATTTTCTTTGTTGATAATTTCTTCTTCTTCTGTTTTATAGAGTCGCAGCAAAACAATCACATAAAACTAAATTAAAAAAAAAAAAAAACTACGATAAACAAAAAATGGGTGTCGTATTTGATTTAACTTTGTTTTAACTATGATTTAATTTAACTATGATATCAAATTTTGATATCACCACCTAAAAAACCGCAACAGCTAAAACGCCTAATGAAAACGCAACTGAGAATGTAGGTGACGCGGCCAGAGAAGCTGCGGCGGCAATGCTAAACCCCTCCGGTTGGGAATACGGAGTTGCACCCTTCTTCACACTGAAAAATAAAATAAAAAATCTTTAGAAAGCATTCAATTAAAAGTAACATTGTTTTTAGGGCCGTTAAAAAAATCTATTCGAAAATCATTATTTCACTAACTACCGAAAAAGTTAAACTTTTGAATTGGATTGTTAATTAAAAACTCTGTTATTACGAATCGGAACAAACCTTTTTAATTACCAAAAAAAAACACACAACTTTTCCACAAATACTAACATTTTAAAAAATATTATTAATTTCCTTATTTCGTAGCAAAAACATTAATAATACCTTGGAGAAGGAGGAGGACAGAAAGTGATGACGTAATCGGCGCCGGAGCAAGTGAAGGTGCTCGTGCCGTCGTCATAAGCATAACTATAAGCCGTAGGACAAGCTTCTTTGAAGAAACCAGAGTACTCACTCGGCTTACACGTGTCCGGCGTTCCAAACGCGCCGCTACAACAATATTCCGGCGTTCCAAACGCTTCACAAGCGCTCTTACACGCAACAACGACTCCACCGCCCGCTTCAACCGTTACTTTCAGCTGAGTCGGACAAACGCCGTTTAGTTCCGCCGCGCAACCGGTGGCTTTGCAGTTACCGTCTCCGGTTGCTCCGCCGTGAGGGACGATTATCATCGGAATGTTGTAACCGTCGACGAGGCTAACGTCGTAAAAATCGAGATTTCCGGCTCCATTGAGTGTGAATTCGGCTAAAGTAGCCGGAGGGTTAGCTCCGGCGCCGGAACATTCGATTTGGGATGAGCCGCAGTCTCCAGTGACGCAAGTGAATTTTCCGGTGGTGGAGTTTTGGTTACAGAGCGTTCGAGCCCAAATGCGGCCTGACCAGGAGGCTGGTATTGAGATGAGTCGTGACTCCGACGAGGCTAGAGAGAAACCGGTGGTGGGTAAAGGAGTGGTTCCGGCGCCGGAGAGAAGTCCCGGCCAAACGGTGTAGTTACACTGGTTAACGACGGTGAAAGTGGTGGAGGAAGCGACATTGATGAGAAACAGAATCACGATGAGAAAGGAAGAGACTTTAGCCAAATCCATTTTTGAGCAGAGCTGTATAATAATAATTTACAAGAAGTTAGAAAGTGTTTATATAGGAGAATTGGGATTTTATTAGATGGATTCGTGTAATGGAAAGTTCCATAAAATCAGTTGCCATTGCACAACCCATATAGATTGTCCATGATATTTTCCTTTATTTCAACGTTCACGTTTAAATTTTCTAAAATAGGAAAAGAAAAAAGGGAAAGGAAATTACGAATTATTTAGTTATTGTATCGATTTAGGAAAAGAGACGGTTTGGTTAGTAGTATGAGAATTTGTAGGATTGTTGGGGTTTGGTCAACGACATGAGAACTTAGAAGCTTGTATTTGGGTATGATAAGAGAGATCAAATCCGTTGGTTCCTACTTGTTTGTTACAATCCATTAATGTTAATGACAACTTCCCTTATATTGCAACTTGACTGTTCTGTGTAACCGTCCAAGATTTGATATCGCACCAACTAATGATACTTGAGGTTCCGCTCTTCATTTTGAATAATAGCAGATAAAGATCAGGTACCGATAACTCGATACACATGTAGCAATTGATTCAATACAGATCATGCTGCAACTCGCATCTGATACAATATATCTCTAGTTTTTTTCAATATAGGCGCAGACGTGGGGGTTCAACTGTTTTAACCGGGAAGATTCAACACGATTTAAATGACAAGTGTAATTCAGTAAAAGTAACGGGTTTAAACTAATTTTCTAGGAAGAACAAAGCGGATGTTAGGTCCCTTAAGGTCGTTTCGGTCGTAGTAGAAACCAAATGGCAGGTGAAATAAACTGCTTAAGCATTACAATATCACACCATGTCTATCTTCTAGCTCATGAGATTATCCTTAAACAAAGAGCTAAGAAATCTGAATATCAATATAGCCTTTACAAATACTTTTTCAGAGTTCAGCCAAGAATCGTAATCACCGAGAAGTTCCGGAAAACAACACAAGAGTGACCAAGAAAGAATTGGGACTGATTGTGGAAATGTATTACCAGTTGGTAGCAATGTCTCAACACAAAAGTAATCATAACAGATTAAGATTAGATGTTCAAGTCATCACAACAACATCACTCAATTTAAAGAAAGACAAGAAGCTACAAACAAAGCAATCACACATATCATTCAAGATTCATAACTTATGGCAACAACAAAAGCAGTGAATATGTTTGCAAGAACCAGTCATAACAGCAACAGAGAGGTCAAAAACTCTATGTTGCTATTATCACTCTAGCTATCACATCATCATAGTCACCAAAAAAGGAGCAAACATAAAAAAAGGTTCACGCAGATTAATTGAAAACAGAACAAGTATATGAACATTACTCTTTATTTTTAAGCAACCGAAGAGCATTCCCTTGCAAAGTGACCTTCCTTGCCGCAGTTGAAACACTTGCCACCACCTCCACCTCCTCCTCCGCTTCCTCTCCGATCACAGTCACGAGCCAAATGGCCAATTCCACCACATTCATAACAACCACCAGCACCAGCACCAGCACCGGCACCAGAACCAGACGGTCTTTTGCTTGTGCAAACTCTAGCCATGTGGCCAACTCCGCCACAGTTATAGCAAGTGTTTCCATCGCCTCCACCTCCGGCGTTTTGCATGCATTCCCTAGCGAAATGCCCAACATCACCACACTTGTAACACCCCTCACCGCCTGATCCACGACCACCGCCTCCTCCGTATCTGTTTCCACCACCGGAACCACAATCTTTCGCCATATGACCAACCTCTCCGCAGCTGTAACACCCGCCACTGTTTCCACCGGTACTCTGTCTACAATCCCTAGCGAAGTGTCCCACATCGCCACACTTGTAGCAGGAACCTTCACCACCACCGCCGGATCTGCGACCACCGCCTCCGACGCAATCTTTCGCCATATGGCCAACCTCGCCGCAACTGAAACACCCACCGCGGGAGCTAATTTCCTTCTTATTGAGAGAACCGCCACCGGGAGCAGTAACATCGACGGCTTTAGTCTTACCGTCGCCTCCGAGAGTGATTGCGTACTCAACAGATTCACCATCAGTTAAGCTCCGGAAACCATCGGAGACGATTGAAGACTGATGAACGAAAAGCTCTTCACCACCATCATCAGGAGTAATGAAACCATAGCCTTTACCATCGCTAAACCAATTAACTTTTCCGGTGGATCTCGCCGCCGATTGATCCTCCTGCGCCATTAGATCGGTAAAAATGGACAAACTTGAAACCGTACGGGGAAACCAAAAGAGGAAAACAAACCCCTAAATTGCCAGATCTAATTTTAGATCTGATCGGCCACGTCAGATTCATTCTTCATCGGCGGCAGTTACCACGTGTACACTTCAGTCGGGCCGGGTCTTTTATAAAGGCCCATGCGTCAACTTTATAGTGATGAAAGTTTTATTTGTATCCACGCTATCAACTTTTTGATCGATAAGTTTAATTTATATTTAGATTTGCTAATTTTTAAATTAGTTAGATCTCGACATATACAAATATAAAAGTATAGTAGTAAGAAAGTAAATATTAATTTATATAAGTTAATAAAAAATTTTTTTACCTTTTTTCATTATACAAAAATCTTTATTAATTAAAAATGTTTTTTTTAAATAGAAAAAAACAAACTTAAAATAAAATATACATGCAATGCATATATTTTTCTTAAATGGAAAAATTTGTGAAAAAACAAACTTTAACATTTAAAAAAATTCTTATTAACAAAAAAAATTAACTTAATTATAAACATTGATGTGACATGTAATTATATCCAATATAAATATTGTTTATACGTGATGGTAATAATATACATCTAATATATACAAATGTGTATTCATAACGATTTTTGTCCTTAAATGTTCAAATATTCCATTTAGAAAACTCTAGCAGTGTAAATCCAAAAAATCAATGATTATCAATGTTCAATTATATAATAGATTTGTGTACTGTTTAAATATTTTTTTGATTTATTGATTTATAGTTTTTAGTTTACTTTTTGTAATATTTACAGTCAAATAATTATAAGGTTAATTATTTCAATATTATGTTTTGAGCAAATAATTAGGAAACTAACGTGTCTATAAAAGAATTTAGGTGAGTAGCATAGAAAATAAATAGTTAGACAGATTTGCCTCTAAATAATTATCGTTGGTAATAAAATTTCATAAAAATCAGTGGTTAATAAAATTTAATAAAAATTGCTCTTACATTATCTCTGAAAAAAAAATAGATTTAAAAAAAGTAGATTAGAAAAAGTATAATTGTTTTCGAAATTACATATTCAACTAATCTCATAACGTAGTTAACTACATCACAGTATTTTGTAACTATTTTCAGAAAACATCACACTAAATTATATTCATTTTGTAACATAGTTGACTACATGAAAATGTTATTTTAATAGTTATTTATTTAAACAAATATAGTTAACTACGTTCATAACATAGTTACCGATTACAGCTTACATAATGAACAAAAAAATAACATACATAGTTAACTATTATCAGAAACATAGTTACCTATTATAATGAAAAAATAACATACATAATTAACTATTATCAAAAACATATCTATTATATAACATACATAGTTAACTATTATAAGAAACATAGTTATCTATTATAATTTAAAAAATAACATACATAGTTAACATGTTCAACTATAGTGATTTTGAATTTATAATCTATAACTCTTCCTTATTCAATTAATTTTATAGTTTTTCAAGTAGTTTTTAAGAAACTTTTCAAACATAAATATTATCGACCTAAAAATAAAATAAATAATAGAAGAACCCGAATTAATTATTTCAAACTTCCAAACATGTAATATTTGAATTTTACTTCTCCACGGAGAATATAGCTCCGTAAACTTTTTGCACCTAACATATTTGACAGTTAAACCACACACTTTCTAACTCGTGATTCAACTACTTTTTTTTTATATTACTTGAGCTCCTAGAACTCGCTTGGCCATTGAGTCTCTAATTTCAATACATACTTAAAAGTATCTAAGACTAAGTGTATTGATAAAAAAAATTGTTTGTTAAGTCTAGAATGTAAAAGAGATGATTTTCTGTAACATTCAACCCTTATAAAAGATAGTCTATCTCACTGGAAACTAATTAACATAAGAAACACCATACATGCATTAATCAATCAATCAATCATGCATTAATCAAGCAATGTACAAATTTTCCATTTGTTTTACCCCTTTTGTGATAATGAAGTTTTCTCAACTCATATTTTTCATTGTTTCCCTTCAAGTTCAAGCCATTAAATAAGTCATCATGATTGAATATATAAAATTTACAAAAGGAAAATCAAAAGTAAAAAAATCTACAAAAATAGAAACTATTTGAAATTACGAGTTTATGAAATAAAAAAACTATGTCTTAATTTTTTACTATGAACAGAAAGAAAAATTAATTTAATTCTTAATGTTGATGTGATATGTAACTATACTACTTTTTAAATTTTATGTGGAGAATTTTATAAGCTAATAGCAAAACATTTGGTAATTCATAAGGTATATATAGATGATTTATTAAGACTATTATTATCTCAAAACTACGTGTGATGTGGTAAGTTATTTGATCATGTATGTGTTCCGAAGAAAAATTTATAAATTTAGTATAAGACACATGTCTTACCTCCACTGACCATAGATCGCCCTTGGCCATAATAACTCAATAAAGCCTTTGTTTTTCTAAGAGATGAAAATGTTTATTTCTTTCTATGAAAAAGAGGTTTGATCGATTAAAAATTTCGACGTTTAATCTCTTATTTATATCTAAGATCACTACTTCATAATGAAGAAAATTTCCTAATATATTTCAATTATTTTTTTCTTTTGGTCGGTCAATGAAAATCTTTTTTTTTTGTTAATTGAAAAATTTCTTGTTTGATGTTTATTAGTTCACGTACATCTAAATTATATGGTTCTACTATTAGATCATATGACACTGTTCTATGGCATTAGACCGTTAAAAAAATTGGATTATATAAAATAGTCTCTGAATAATAGGGAGTTCCGTTTTCTCAAAAAAAAAAAACAATAGTGAGTTGGACGAAAATATGAGGTAATTAGTGGTTGTTAATTGATAATTCTTTTTATAATTAAGACTATTACTATTTACTATCTTAAAGTGAATAAAATTTCCTAATCTATAGACTATACAAGTTAAAAAAAAATCAAAAAAATAGAAATTACTTTAAATAATGAATTTGTAAAATAAAGAAACTGTGTCTTATTTTCCTATTAATAACAAAAGAATATTAATTTAATTGTAAACGTTGATGACATGACAAAACTCTAATGGTTGATTTAAATCCTATGTGGACGGCATCAAAAACTAATAGCTTCAACTTTTATATAGTATAGATATATGATATAGTTAAATTCAACACCCATTTCAACAAATCTTTTACTTTCCCAAGGGATTATTGGGAGTTGGATTGGATTTATCTTTTAAATAGAAAAACTGGGAGTTTTATTAAATTTCTAGAGAATTTTGTGTATTTTAAAAATTGCTATAAATTTTAAAAATGCAACAAAGTTCTTAAACATCCTTTATATATTAATAGAGAAGTGGTTAGCTTAGCTGTCTTCTTTAGAATTATTTTTCCATTTTTATTATGACATGACATTAAGAAAATATGACATGGTAATTAGACTTTCTAATTAAGCTCATTATTAACTAATTCAACTAGTCCAAAATCGACCATTTAAAAAAAAATTACTTAGCTCACTAATCATAATTATATCTAGCCTCCTCCACTCTATATATAAGAGATGATTTTAAGAGACAATAACACCCAACGAAATCACTTCTCCAAAAGTCAACGCCAAAAAACATTTATCTCAAGTTGATTTTGTTAAAAATGGGGTTTGGGAGATGAGTATGATATTAACAATCAAACTAATCTTACGTATACACAAAAATTTCTATCAAAGATAAAAAAACTATTTTTTCATTTCATTAAACGCGTTTCTTTATATTTTTGTAGTTTTGAAGATTTTTTTAATATAATAATATCATTGCAGGAACCAACAACTAAAACAACTTCTAAAAATATAATATTCAAATCTGATGATATAGAATGATGCAATCAAATTCGCTCTATCAAGTAATTCTTCAAATAAATTAATAATGGACAAGATTATGAGTATAAGGGACAAGAGTATATTAATGTATTAGTTCAAAAAGAAAATAAGAATGATGGCTTCATTGATGAAGTTAAGACATTATTATCAAAAACTTGATCTCACGGTTATTTTTCCTCTTGTATTGGTAAACTTCGTTGGTTTATTTAATCCCTACAACTTTTATAAAATAATGTTTTTTTTGGCTTTACAATATTAATAAAAGTTTAACTCAATTATACCATAAAAAATTAATCGGATAAATTTATTTATCTCCAAAAAAACCGGCTCAACAAAATATAGGTTAATTAAAATTAAATTACCAATAATTCATTTTTTCCTTTCGTGAAACCTGAAGCCTTTACTTATTACAAAAGTAATAAGATTTTACAAAAAAAAACTAAAATTATTGCATAACAAAATCTTGTAATATATTTAGGTTACGTGTAACAAAGTTATGATCTTTTACGATCTACAAATCTTACAAAAATTTTAGGAATATATTAACACAAGAAAATCATCATTTATTAATAACAATTACAATTTAACATGATAATATAGAGAGAAAACATTTCATTGCATTTATATATATATATATCTTAACAATTCTGGACATTTGCATAATCAGATGATCGACTTTCTAAAATATCATTAATTAATTAGAACTAAATTTTTGAAATTTATACATCATCAATCCATTATACATTATTTGGGAAGTGATTTTCCCAAAAAACTTATGTGTCTTGTCTAATTATTCTTCCAAAAAATATTGTAACATGACATTCTCTAAAATGTCACTTCGCAAAATTGAACAAACATTTATCCAACTAATTTGGCCCACTAAATTTATACTCATACTATAATTAGTCTCACAAAACAACTTAAATTTAGCCCACTAATTAAAAAAAAAACATACCCACAAATTTTTTTGTCATAAAACTAATTAAATTTTAGGAAAAGTAGCCACATTTCTAAATGAGAAAACAAATTATTATTTTATTGCAATTAGTCCACTAAAACTTATACCCAGGAAAATTAATCTCACAAGACTACTTGAATTTATCATATTTTCATTTTTCATTCTAAAATTATATATAAATTGTCTTTTCTCATTTAAAAAAAGTTTTGAAATTGATTATTATGATAATAAAATTCTTGAACATTTTTATAAAATATATATTATTTTTGAAATTAATAATAAAGACTTACCAAATTTTTTAAAGAAATTTTGATATTATTATATGACAAAAACTTTCCAAATTTATAACAATAAATATAATTATTCTTTAGAATTTTGTTTAACACAAGATAATTTAAAAGTAATAAAATATTCTTAAATTTAAAAGTAACAAAAAACATATTTAATTCGTTAATTTATAAAATTTATGATTATATATTTTAAATCATTAAATAATTTATTTGTATTCTAAATTTTACTTAAGATGTTGGGACAAACCAATTTTAACATAACTTATACTTATGATACAATTCAAATAAATATGAGTTGTACATATTTATTTGACAAATATGTATTTTTTAAGTTATTGGTCTAGATCACTTCTATTTCTATGGTAAACTTCATTTTTTATATATATAGTTATAATAAAATAATAAAATATCAATAGGAATATCTTTACAATTTAAGTAAACTTTAAAAAAACGTCTAATCTAAATGTCCAAATTCGCTATTGAATCTAACAAAAACATATATTATCCATAGTAAATATTTTTATTTTAGATATTGTTATTCAAAAATAAAATAATTCACACGGGTTTAACCAAATGGATATTGAACATTATTGATTATAATATGTCGTGTTTTGTTTTTTTTTAATTTTCAAGCTTCAAAAAAAATTTACACAAACAGTAGTAATATTTTGGTGTGATGTGTTAACGACAAAGTCGACACTACAATATCAATATAAATGGAAAAACTTTTAGAAACGACAATATCTTACTTAGTTACTACGATATAAAATTGGATCCAATGACCAATTCAATTATTTTTTATTGATTAAATTGTAAATGAAGTTATTGTGAGTGTTATTAATAAAAATAAAATTAGTGCCATCAAACGAAAAGGAAAAAATATATTATTTCATATTAAGAAAATTAAACTTTAATTTAAATTGAACATTATTAGTAATTTTTAAATAAATAATACTTTTTAATTTATTTGATTTCTAAAAAATATTTAATTGAACATTATTAGTCATCTAGTTATGTACAAAAAAGGTAAGCAAATAAACCGATGATTTACCCTTGCATATCTGCGTTTTGTTTAGTTTGGAGACTAGGAGTCTCGGTTCTCATGATGTTTAGAGTGTAGATCGTCATCTTTGTGGTTCTATTTGCCTTTACTGCTTCAGACCTTAGGTGTTCGGTTTACCGTCCCTCGAGATTTTTCCTTGTATCTCTTCTTCTTTCAGATTGAGTGGAGTTGTTCTCAGGTCTTTACAGGGCTCTCTCGATAGTGGTGTCTCTCCTCTCTTGCGTTCTTTGGATTCTCAAATATGTGTTACGCCTTAGTGTAGGTTGAATTGGTGTTTTCTTTGCCGTGTATTTAATGTCGTGATCTTTTGGTCCTAGCTTTGCGTAGAGGCTTTGTTCGATTCAGCTTATTTTTAGCTTTAGCCTCTGGTTTTCGAGTTGGGGGTCAGACCGTTTGGGTTCAATTGGTACTGTCTTTTAGGGTCATCAATTGGTTGAAAATCTGATAAGCTCGTGACTGGTTTTGGGGCTGGTGATGGGTATCGTATCTATTTGCAATGCTCTTTCCTTCTCTTAGGACGTTTGGGTTCTATCCGGGTCCGTTCCTATTGTTGGTTCGTCTTCGTGCTCGATTTCACCTAGAATAGTATTTGGTTCACTCCTTGTATCTACATTCCAGATTTGTTCGGGATATGCTCATTTGAATTGTTTTTTTATAGAAGTGGTTTAATCAGTAGGTTTCGTATCCGCTGTCTTTGAAAGTGTTTGGGGTTCTCGAGTGTTCTCCCTCCTTGCCAGAGTATGAAGCTTGGTCGGTTTTCTGCTGAGGTATAATTGATTCACCATAGGAGGATTCGTGATTTGGTTTGGGTCATATTATCTTGCGAAGTTTGTTAGATATGTTTTATAGGTTTGTGTATCCTTCTTCAGTTCTTTATCATATCTCATATCTTATCGACATTTGTATTTCGATGTAATTCCTATTTTTTTTAATATAACTTTAAATAACAAAAAAAAAATATTACATAAATTTTTGTTTACTGAATAAAATTATAAGAAATTGATCTTCAAATAACACTAAATTTTAATATAACTAAACTTTTTGATCTGAGCATAAAAAGATTTCTTTTGTTTGTGTCTAAACATCAAATTTTTGTTTTGTTTTGTTTTTGCAACATCAAATAAACTAATCTTTTATATATTAAAGCACAAGTCACCTGACCAATTATATTATACCATATGATTTGTGCTTTAAAATTTCGTAAATTGCAATGAATTTCATTTAATACTAGCTTCATTAATACTTTTTAAATAAATCAAACAAAACACATAAACCAGAATATGCTCCATCTTCTTCATAATTTTCTCCGATTCTTTTTATATCGTGTTAACCAGTTACGTACGAAATACAAAATATGTTTTATCTCTTTTTGTTATATGCATTCCAATTCGAATTTCAAAAGAGAGAATAATAGTGTTTCAATTGTAGCAAGACACCTACACAAATTTTGATTATGTTGGGATCAGCAAACAAGATAGTTGCGATGCTAATGGCGATATTTGATATTAAAGAATAAATCAGAATAATTAATTTTTATTTATCTTTGGATATTACTAAATTATTTGTAGATTTAATCTTTGATATTCATTTTTATGAATTTGTCATTTCAATGGACTAACAAGTATCCGCTCGTAAGTATTCTCTCCTTTTTCCACATATATTATCTTTCTGATCAAATTCGAGGTTTAACCCCAACAACTCACATTATAATTTGGTCCGAGATATTTGGCTAGGTCGAATTATTGTTATTAGTTGTTTTAGCTATTGATCTCAGTGGGATGAAAACTAACCCCAACAACATACATATATTGATAAAATATACATAGATAACAAATGGGTTTATATTTAATTATTTTTTAAATGTTTCCCAAACAAATTGGCGTCCCTTCGGTTCAACACGCCCATCTACATTACTGAATAAGTAAATTCCATCAAATTTGGCAATCCATATTCGTATATGATTACATCGAGGACGGGCTGCTGCTCTGTATGCTCTCCATATGGTAATAAAATACTTTATTATCTCACCTTGCCTTAAAGTACAACGCCATACTAGTCGAGGACGGGCGACTAAATCCTCTCTAAAGCAAACTATGTATGAATCATTGAATGTTACATCTTTGCCCTCGGGGTAAACCCCTGTATTGGATGAACAATTGACTTTGAGAATAGTATGAGAATCAAGGTCATTTTGCACTTCTAAAATATTAAAAGGGCAAAGTTCTATTGAGAAACCAAAACACAAAGCAATAGCCAACATAAAAACTATGAGATGATTCATATTTTGAATCTACAATATTTTTTGAAGTAATATCAAACTAAAGATGTCAAGTTTAGTATTTATAGTTTCTTTAATGGTAATAGAGTTTAAATCCAAAACGCCACTTTTATTTAATAGTTGATTTGAAATACTATATTTAAATTTAGTGTTTGGTTCATTGTATTTAAAATATCTTTATTAAAAGAGTATATGGTTTCTTTAATGAGTAATAGAGTTTAAATAAAAAAAGCCACTTTTATTTAATAGTTAATTTGAAATACTATATTTAAATCTAGTGCTTTTGGTTCATTGTATTTAAAATATTTTTTATTAAAAGAGTTTAAATCTAATGTACTTATAATCTCTTCATTAAAGGTATGAAATCTATTGTTATTTAATTAGAGATTAAAAATGATCAATTAAACTTTTGTGTTATTCATGTTTGATAGGTTCTTATAAATTGTGTTTACTTGATTGAGTTTGAATAGATTTTTTTCTTAAATCACGTATATATTATTTCAGTCAAAATCCAACCAATTTTCTTGGATTTTCATATCTCAAGATATAGTTAACAAAACGGGAAAAGTTAGTTTAGCACTAATTTATTTTTTTATCACTAGATTATTTCTTATGTTAGTTTTATTACTAATGAGTTTTCAATTCTATTTTACTGTCGAATCATTTGTTCGTAAAAATCTTATTTACCAGAATGTCATTATAATAATTTCCAACTAAAAAAGAGCACTATGATTTTGTATTGACGTCACATGAACCAACATATTTTTTTTCAAACAAATTTATTTTTTTTCGGGCACAAATTTACTTAATATTGATTGATTTATAAGTATATCGCTGATTTATTTGAATTTTTTTTATCATAAATTTACTTAATACAAAGTTAATTAGCTTTCAATCAATTTTTTTCCCTTTCCAACAAATTTACTTAATTTTGGGGAATTTAATTTGTTTGTCATATATTTGTTTATCTTTATTAACATATTTATTTAATTTTGATAGACTTAATACACCAATTCTATTATCGTCGAATCATAAACTCTGGCCACTTTCTTTCCAGTGATTCCACTCATCATTTTTCTATTGACAAAACGATTTCTTTGCCATTGATTATAAAATTAATGAATATTTTCTTTCTTTTTTTTGGGTCAAAAAAATTAATGAATATATGTTACAACAAACACATGAAAACACTGCAAACTCCAGCTCTTTTTTTTTTCTACACAAGGGATCAAAACAAAATTACCAGACATTTCTGATTTTAGTTTTTTTTTCAATACTGCAAATTTTTTTCTGATTAGACCTTCCGAGAAATAAGATAACCAGGAGGGCTTCTAACATTTCTTGACTTAATACTTGCAGTTCTCAAAAGTCTACGAAACTCATGAAGACTGATTTTACCATCATTATCAATGTCTGCTTCTTCAAGAAGTGGCTCAATGGACCCTTTCAAGCCAGTATGCTGCAAAAAGATTAGGAAAAAAAAAGAAAAAAGCTTCTTAATAATATGACATTATTAAGAAGAGCATATAATAGTATATGTATTACCATTCGAAGTTCCTCTGCTGTTATATATCCATCTCCGTCTATGTCGAATTTCTCAAATGCTGCTCTTGATCTCTGTTGCCATTTCTCAGAATCATGCTCCTCTAGCTGATTTACGTGTAACGCCGCAGCAACAAACTCTTCGAAATCCACAAATCCATCTGTGTTGCTATCAATCTACATGAATGCAAACAAATTTTTAGCCACATTTAGACTGAAGAATCTCATTACAATTAACTAGCCTAAATTTAAATACATACCGCTTGAAGAATCTCTGCAACTCGTGCATCCTTAAGCTTCCAAGGATGATCTTTCGCAAGAGCCTAAAGAAACATGAATTAATATCAAGTATAGTAATTTATGGATCACTCTTGGTAGTGATAGAGAAATTTTAATGGTTATATTTTCATTTTCTTACCTGTCTCATCTCTTCAAGGCTAATAGCGCCATTTTTATCAACGTCAATCGCATCAAACTGGTCTCTAAGATCAGCCAATTCTTCCTCATCGAGTGTTGTCGCCAGAGCCTAGACCGAACCAAAAACACAACTCATATAGTAACCAAAAAAAAAAAACACACATCAAAACCTCAAAATGAGACAGAAATCTCTCTTTCTTATTCTTACCCTTAAAGCGAATTGTTTGAGGCGGCTAAATTTCACAAACTGACGCATATTGTTGAGAACAGATATGTCTATCGGAATCTCTGATGCATCTCCTCCTTCTCTAACCCATGGATGTGCTGCAACCATAACAGAATAAGAACAAAAAATGGTCGAAAACTACGTTACACTGATTAGAAAAAAATGCTTACAAAGCGCCTGCGCAGCTGTTAATCGCGCTCTCGGATCTTTTACTAACAACTTCTTAACAAAATCTTTGGCACTGTTGCTAATGGTTGGCCATGGTTTTCTTCTGAAATCAGGTTTGTTCTTCAATACCTCCTTGAAGATACCATCTTCAGTCTTATCCCAGAAAGGTCGTCTTCCGCATAACAGAATGTAACTGATTACACCGATACTCCACACATCTGATTCTGGTCCTGACCTGCGTTTCAACACTTCAGGTGCTACATAGTACGCGCTCCCTACGATATCATGAAACTTCTTCCCTGCATTTGGTTTTTATATAATGCATGGTTAAGATCAAAGAAGTGGAAGAAGACATATATGAAGACAAAAAAATTTGAGCTAACCTGGTTTTATGAAGTCTGATAGACCGAAATCTGTAGCTTTTAGAGCCGAATCTTCATCGGTTGAATTGAACAAAAAATTCTATTGGAGAATTTGATTGGTAACAAGAAAAAGTTGTGAATAATAAACCAACCAACTACACAGTGATGATGATCAAGTAACTACAACTACCTCTGGTTTCATATCGCGGTGAACCAAACCACGCAAATGACACTCAGCCGCAACTTTTAGCATCTGTCTGACTACCACGGCCGCGTCTCTTTCGCTATAACGACTATCTTTCCTGAAAACCAAAAAATAATTAATAACTCAGCAATACACATAAATTTATTACTCGGATAAAGATTTACCTTGCTAATATCCGATCGAGTAATTCACCACCCTCGCATAATCTAAAGAGCAAAATCATCAATAAACATACTAATTATTATTAGCAAAATAAAAGAGACAAAAAAACATGATCCAAAAGGCTTTACTTACTCCATGACTATATAAACAGAGTTCTTGTCCTCGAATGCATTATAAAACCGAACCACATTTTCATGACCAGTTAAAGCTTGTAGTATCTTCACCTCTCTCTTTACATCCTCCACAGCTATCGGAATTGTCATCTGCTCACCAAATCAAATCCGATATATTCGATTTTATCGGTAATAAGAATCTTAAATAAAAACAAGAGTCTCTGTATTTTAGGCCATAAAGATTCAAGAAACAGGCAAAAACCAAGAATCTGATAAGGAACAGAGAGAATCTTGATCTTTTACCTTGGCTTTATCGATTTTCTTGACGGCGACACAATCACCGGTCTTTTTATCGGTAGCGACATAAGTGTAACCGAATTGGCCATGTCCGAGCAATCTTCCGATGGTGTAACGGTTATCAAAATCTTTAGCATACCCAAAATCTACACGTTTACCGTACGGAATCGTTTCTCCTTGTCTCCTTCCATTGTTATTATTGTTTACCTTCTCTCTGTTCCTCGCTTGCGATGGCGTTTGCCGCGTTTGCGTTTGCGGGGACGTTTTCTTAGCGCGTCGCGGTTGGGTCCTATGATGATCTTTTTGGATGGTTACGGCCATGAAGGAGAATGGGTTTTGTGGCGGTCTGTGTTTAGACACCGTGAGAGGAGGAGGAGGAGGTTTTTTCCGATTGTGGCCGGAGACTTTGGCGGAGGAGAAACAGAGACCCATGGTTACTGTTTCGGATTCTGGACCCTACGCGAAGAGGATGTTTTCCTGTCTGGAGAGTTTTGTGGCATTAATGAATAGAAAATGAGGTCGCCATTGAAACAGCATTGCCAGACAGAAATTGTAAGAAAGAGAGAGAGAGAGAGAGAGAGAGAGAGAGAGATGCAGAAAGGGGAAGCTTTCATATGCGTTGGTAAAAGAAAATGGGAAAATTAAGAAAATAGACCAAAACAAAACTAAAATTAAAAAAATAGATCGTAGTTTTTCATAATTAAAAAAAAAGGCTAATATTGACATATTTATCCCCTCCTCTAAATAAACAAAATTTATCTAATAGAGATATATAAAAAGTTTACCGAATCATCAATCGAGATCACCATGGCTAAAGAACCAACCAGGAGCGACTATATTTACCGTGAGTGCGAGAAATAGAGATTCCATGAAAGAACACATCTTTGATATTGTCCCTGGATGGCTGCTCAAGCACCCGGGTTTACGAGCATGTCTCATATCTTTCTCTATCAAACTTAAATGATTTATGTTTTTAAAATCTAAAGATTCAGAGACTGTTTACATTTCAGATCCAAAAGTGTGAAATCATGTGCCTAAGTATACTTTGTGACCATAGTTCTAAATCTAAATGATTGATAATGAAGAAATCAAAACATGTTTGACGTCTGTATGTTTATAAATGATTCATAATTAAAATTTTAGTTAATTACAATAATAGTTTAATCGATATTTTACTTATTATTTAGCCTACATTTTTAATTTTAAAAGATTTAGCTTATTTTTTTTTAATTTATCTATAAAAATGGTCTATTTCTTTAATTCTCTCGAAAAATAGACTTTTCTCGGGAGATCAAAATAATTCTTTATATTTTTCCATTTAACAATGACATCTACTCCATTCTTTTTATTGTAAGTGTTATTTAAGATTGTTTCACACAAAATTTTAGAAAACAGTTAAATTTTCTATAGATGTGTGCGATTTCTCGCCACTAGCAATGTTTTTGGATGGGGAGAAGAAGGAGAAGTTGTTGCTTTATTCCAATGAGAAGCTGGTGATACATGACCCTGAAACCAAATCAAAGAATGTTGCTTTTCCTGCTAAATCCATCCGATTTCCTGTTTGATATTACCAGAGTTTAATCTCTATTTCATGATTATTGTCAATGCTTAAATGTAAATCTTTGCTTGTTTGTACAAGTTTTGGTTATTGTGTTACCAGGATTTGCTTGTTAAAAGACCATGTTGCATAATCTATTTTTTTTTTTTGTTCCCGGAGCCAATAATACCATTTCAGTGAACAAATAATATTGGCGGAGAGTAAAGAGAGTGATTCATGACGACAAGAGTAGGATCGAACTTCCTAGTTGTCATCTTTTGATGCATGCAGCTTATAAGAAGCTTCTGCACGAGCTTCATCCAATTTTTCAGATAGCTCTTTCATGAAAGGTGTGCTTGTTCCGTGGCTGATCCGCAGAATGTCAAATGCCTTAATCAGTGAACTCACCGCCTCTTCAGTCTCCCCTAGCAACCTGTAACATAACAAGTATGTTTACATCAACAGAATTTGATAGAAACCTACACCAAGTTATTGCACTCAGAATCAGATTAATGTAGAAAGTTAATATGGTACGCAAACTCTTGGCACACAATGAATCAGTGTTTGCATTCGCAGGGATTCAAAATTAGGGCTACCGAACTTTCAGTCTTTACCCAACTTTGTCCTACCACTAACTAAGCCAACCTCTCAAGGTAAATATAGAATGTTGCAGCTGAAAAACATGTAGTGGAATAGATGCTTTGATAGTTTGGTCCTATGGATTTCAACAGAGCATTAAAACATCATGATCCAGAGCATTAACACATCTTTAAATTCCATATCAGTTTTTGAACTTCAAAAACTAATCCAGGTACTACAGTAAACCAGAGGAAGGATAGAAGAAGTTTTGATACCATTCGAGTTTTCCCTGGGTATAGAACTGCAGTCCAATCAAAGGATGAGTTGCTGGATATACTCCTGCAATAATTTGAACAAAGTAACCACCAGGAAAATATATCCCACACCACTACAACTCGGCTTATTAGTCTGAAAGAAAAAATATTGATCGAACTTCCTACGTTTAAGGAACAATGTAATAATCAAGATGAAGCAGACATACTCTGGTAAACAGGGACTATTAGTCTGCAATAATTCAAAGCTTCTCTCCAGCTTTCTACTTCCATTAGCATCTGCAAAAGAATGTTTAATGGCAAGCTTTGAGATACCACATTTTGTATTGTCTATTCAAAACTTTGTACAACTTTCAAAAGTTTGAAACCTTCTTTTAAGAAGATATGTACCTTGAGAAGTTTTTCACGGGTTCTCATTAAAGTGATGGAGAAAGAATGGTAAAGCCTAACTTGAAGTTTCTCCACTGTCTTATATAGTGCAATAGCGTCTTGTTTATCTGGAAATGGTCAAATATTCTCTCAGACAACTTGCAACACAGCTCAAACGTAACCAAGATCAATTAAGCTTGTTCAGACATATAAAACCAGGCATTGGGGAAGCAAAGTGGGCAACAATACTTTCTGCAGAAGGAGATGCAGGAGCCTTCTCTGAAACTGTTTTGACATCACCTGCTAACTTTTTAACCTCTTCCTTGCTCCTAAGAAGGGTGCATTTCTGGCAGACAAAGCCTTTTTCATCTGCAAAAGCCAAACATAAGGGGAGGCGAGGGATCAAGAATGTTCTTAGACACATAAACCATGTGGTCAAATCTATACATACCAGGATCACGGAGTAAGTAACCAGTGCACTTCTCATTGGCACACCGATAGCCTTCCAACATTGCACTTTCTTCAATATCATGAGGTTTTCCCTTAGGTATGAAAAATGTTGGCACAGATTGTAAAACATCAAGAATATTGGGTGAAAATGTGCAAACTCTGTTTGTTTATAAGTGGAAGAATTTGCGACAACTTACAATGTTACTGCAGCGAGCGCATTCACAGTGGAAGAGGTATTGTTCTTTCAGAGACTTCTGCCGAGTCAGAGTGCTTCCAGCGGTTTCAATATAGCTGATAGTTACCTGATCAAAGACAAAGGATCTAACAGCTATATGTCAGTGTGCTATTAGCGTATACGAAAAGAGTTAAGATGAAACAAACTAGAAACTACCTCTGAATCCTTCAATATGTTTTCCATAGCTCGAACAACAGCCATCTGCTCTTCGAACACTAAAATCGCATTGGGAGAGCAGCTACAGAGGAAAAGAGTTAGGTAGATTACAAAAACTGATTTAGAACAAAAACAAAAATAGATCACTGAAGCAAGTACCTATGATTAATGATGGAAACCAAGGGAAACAATCCTATCCCCAGAGGTCTCAATTCGCTATCACAAATGGTATGAGCATTGCATGAGAACTGCGTTTGGTAGAAATGAAAGTGGTTTAAATGATTATCGCTATACAACATTCCAGGTGAAGAAAAATACAAGAAAATCTCCAAATGTAGCATTTCATTAGTATTCAGATGCAAAATCATATCATCACCAATCTATCTGTATGACACCAAAAATTCCTCTAATACCGAAAAGGAAAACTATCAACTGCAGCTTGCAACAAGATAATAAAGTTTGTGTCAGGCTAACACCAGAAGAACAGACAAAAGCGCTGGTGACAAACCTTTGAAAATTTCTCGGCGATCTCTCTGAGGTCAATACTAGGAATCTGAAGAATCAAGTTGACAAGATTAGCCATCTGTGCATACAAAACCAGCTGTTTTTCATCAATCTCAGACATGTCTACCAAAAAAAGGTTAAAGAAGACAAATTTACAGGGGTATAGAGATTATGAATTTCACAAAACGAAAGCCCCAAATAGAGAGGATACGGGACACCAAAGCCTCGACCAAACTGTAATTGTCTGTTGTAGTGATTGGCATGACCTGGAAAAAGATAAATACATAAAAAATTTAGGATACATAGACTAGTATCAAAATTGACTAAATCAGCCAAAGCATAATCTAGACATCTTCTCCACATTTCACCACAGTGAATCAAAGCACCAAACACATTTAAAACGAAATACAGTTGATAAACCTTTTCATTTTGCAAATTCCTCTTGAGGTAAAGCTTCACCATCAAACGTATTGTAGGAGTCAATAACTTCCGTTTCTCCTTCTCAAGCCTAGAGAGAGCTTTACATTCATGGCGATGCAACTTCCACTCTGACTTCTGTAAAGAAGCAAAAACGAATCAATCAATTGAACCTCTCCAGAGACAACACTCAACTGAAACAAAACCATTATATACCTGGCACGAGCTTCCACAGTACCAAACCACTTGACAAGCAGAACATTTCTTAAGGTTATTGGTCTTGAAACATCCATCACATCTTGATTCGGAACAAGTATTATTCGGGACAGAGATATATGGCTCTTGGCTTAGAATCACTTCTCCTGATAAAAACACACAATAGAATCACTTCTCCTGATAAAAACACACAAGGACGGATCTCAGTAGTCGCCGGAGATTTCACATTGAACAAATACTCAAAAAACCTTGGCAAGAGAGATGAACCTGGACGGAAATCTCTAGATGTGAATAGAGAACGGCCTTTTAGTGGGAGATTGAAAACGCTTAAGCAACGATCTCGTAGAAACCTCTGCAAATCCTCCGCCATTTGTGTAGCTTCGTCTTCCATTGCCTTTCTCTGAGGATTTAGGTCACGATCGTATCCCAATTAGGGTCAGCCTCGGCTCGTAAGCCCGGACCGAGCCTTTTATTTAGTTGGCGTAAGTAAAGTAATCACTTATTTTGTCAACCACTAAAACATTCAGCTAAAATCCAAGCATTGCGCCAAAGAACCGAATAAGTCTTAAATACCGAAAGCTCGAACCGAATCCGGAACCAAATGAGTATTCGAAACATATTTTTACACTTTTATTGTTATTCTCAGAGTTTCTCGGAAAATTTCGGGTAAAGCCGAGTTACCAAAAAAGGATTCATAAGTAGTTGTTAACGGAGGTGAAGTTAAACCCGAAAAAAAATTCGAGTAATAGTATTTCGGATAATTTTGTAGTATTTCAAGATAATTTTTGAGTATTCAAATTTAAAAAAAAAATACACTGGACATTTTTTATTTTGAGTATTCAGACCCTACCCAACCCTCGAAAGAAACCGAACCGAATCCAACCTGAGCAACAAAACATGATACAAACGCCGATCGGATCAGGAAAGAAGGAACCTCTCAAATCTGTTGACCATACTCTTAGAAACAATTTTGTATAACTGTTAAAATATTTGAAAATCTTTCACTAGTGTGTTCAATTGAGCATAATATACGAAAATCTTTCACTCGTAAAATATTTCAGTAGTCCTTTTTCACTCTCAAGACATTTCCGAGAATAGTATAAGAAATTTCAAAGTTTAAAGGTTTCAAAAGTACATTTTATATAAGCACATAAAATTTTACAAGCAGCAACCAACCAAAGGAGTGATAGATACATAAATTAAAAGGGTTAATATTTACAAGCCTAATGAATAATGTTAGCTACCATTAAATTTAAAACACTGAAACTGAAACTCGCAAGTATTTCCAAGTTAGAACCAAGGATGCCATGTTGGGTCCATCATACATAAGTTACGAGGCGACAAGGCTGCTTCTACCAACTCGTTCACTCCTCTTTGCACCGACTGCGGTGGCTCCACAGAGTTCTCATCCTACAAAGCAAAACCCATCCAAATGTTTTCATCTTATATGATGATGATGATAAATGATGATGATTTTGATGATAAATGATGATGATTTTGATGATAAATGATGGTAATGCATGTACCTCTTCGGAGAAGTACTGTGGGGCTATTCCTCTGATCCGGCCAATGACATCATCGACATTGGAGTTAACTTTGTGCTTCAGCTCGGCTGAGTTCAGTGTCGCAATTCCTCCTGTTGGAGGAATCGGCACACCAAGAGGTCTTCTTCCAAACCAAGACAGCAATTCATCACGGAAGAACATAGCCAATTGATACCGCAGATGGTCGTTTTGCTGGAAAATTTGCAAGAGAGAATACAGAAACATAGGTCAATCAATGGCTTGTTGCATCCATTAGCTTTTGTATATATTCCATTTTTTTTCCGGATAATCACTTTACCTTGGAGGAGATTACTGCTTGAGCTGCAGAACACATGGATGACATGAGAAGACCTTCAACACCAAACTGAGAGAAGAATGCTTGCATGTTCCTTGTGAGGCGGAAAGGCACGGGTTCGTTAAACTCAATCATCCCATTGGCATCATAAGCAGGGTGAAAATCTGTCTGGAACATTTTCCCGGTGTTTTTTGCAAACAAGACTTTGTTCGGGGACCTCCCACCGATTTGTAGCATGAAGGACATGAAACTAGAGACAGCTAACTGGACTGCAAATTGCTTCTTGAAAGCCCACATATGGCTTCCGCTCATCAACGTCTTGTACATGTACTGAGAGAATATACTGTCATTGACCAAGGTTTTTGTGATGTCACTATAAGCCTGCAGACGAAGATCTCCTATTGCCTCAGCTGAGATTTGCCCTGATATAGCTTGATTGAGTTGCTCCTTGAAGTGGTTAATTGGAAGATCCGCCTCTCGGTCATTCCGTGCACAGTGATTCTCATACACCTCAAGGAAAGTGTTGTACATGAGATCATCCTCAACCATCCGGACCTGAAACCAAATATGTTGTTCAAAGACCATGCCGATAGAGAGAGAGACATGCATAGATAAATTCTGGAACATCTTAGATTGAATGTGTAACATTTAAGGGAATCTTGTGAAATGAACCACACATATTATACTCATCCAATGAAACATCAAATCTGAATTCCTGGAATAAAAATTACCTGAGACCAGACAGGAATAATGATTGGAGTGTGAATTCCAATGTGTCGTCGTCTTGATTCCTTGTGCTTATCAAACATTTGGTTCATTACACGAAAAAGCTGCAAGATGCGCTCATCACTTCTGGCATTAGGTGTCAATGATGTCTGGACTATAAAATGCTTTTGCGAGCCATCTGAGCCAATAAGAGTCAACCGCCTGAAGCTGCTTCCATGTCTCCGAACAATAGGTACGTCAGCTCCGACCCTATCCAACTTTACTGTATGATCAGGTGCTACTTCCTGGATAGTAGAGCATTTGATTAGTTTCAAAATCAGATAAGAGTGGGGGAAGTTCCATTTGAAGACTAAATTAAGTGCAAGGGGAAAATACTCTAAATTACTTCAATTCCGGACTCAATTGTACCTGGTCAGCAAAGTACTGCCCTGGTATCTCCACATCAACAACATTGAAGTCACGCAATACCTTACTCTCATCTTCCAATCTTAACACAGCTGGAAACCTGTCTTCAACATTGCTCTGAAGAATATTTTTCCATTTTTTCAGTCGTGTGGTCAGCTCAGCGAGTGTGACCGGGAATGTAGCTGTACTTTCTGGATCAAGGTGACGCTCAAAATCCTGTTTGTACTCTTTCACAAATTCAACATGCTTGGTCACAGCATCTGCCGAGAAACAAGCTCTGCAGACACCTGACAGCTCTTTTTTTAGCGGTTGGGGAACCTCAGCAGTGGTAGCAGTTGGATACTTGTAACAACGATGCAACAGAGCATTCACAACCGCGAGTAATCTTTCTTCTGGTAATGTTACAAATCTCGAACCTATTTCCGTGAGAAGAACCTGTAAAGGAAGATTAGTTGCTCAGATCAACCAACCAAAGAGGCAGATAAGAGCACAGTTGAGTCACAGATCTAAATCAAAGCTATTTCCTACTTCCAGATAGTGATGGTTTATTCCTCCATCGTTTATCTTTACTTTGAAAATTGTATGTCTATAGCAATTTTAATGAACATTCTTAATATATAAACAGAAAAAGATATCACCTCAAGTTCACTGGCTAAGTTGTTATGTTTACTCCTAAGCGCTTCCATAATATCCTTGGCAGCGTCAAAAGCACCTGCGGCAGAGATTGCCAAGGATGCACCATTCCGTCTCACTGTGTTTTCATTGTCATTGATAGAAGAGCTGCTTTGGTGCATCGGTTGATCATTCCCGGGATGGACATTATTTTCTGCAGTAGAACGTTCACTTTCTTGCCCATGTGGGTTATCACTGTCATGAGTTCCGGCTCCACTAACTTGTGCGCCTTGCTGAATTTGAGTTTCCGATGCTAAATTGCCTCCACCATGACCCCCACTTACACCAGAAGCATTTTGCTGCATTCTTTGAGCCAAAACCAATCTGCCAAGTTCAGACTTATTTACCGCATCACGTCGTTCCAGCAAGTATGTGCGCAACCAGTAATAGAGAGCCTGAAACGGAAATCGCCACATGTTCAGATGAATAATAAAATGCACAACTTAGTCATAAACGTCAAAAGGTAAATTACCTGTGGGAAGACGGCAGCAATTTTCAGTAAGACCAATTTGCAATGGGGTGCTTCGGTTCTTTGTAGGGAAAGCAACAGCTGCGGGATCCAAGAGAGCCACACCCAGTGAGGTACTTGGTCTAAGTGTTTATCAAATATCCTGCCAACAGGCTCATTCGCTGTATCGAAGCTAAGAAGATAAAGAACACGAGCTATATGACTTCTGGAATTGGAAACTCCAAATCTTATACCCTGAAGAAAGCAACTGACAGCATATTCAAGCCAGATTTCATCTTGCGTTTCTTGGTATGCCTACAAAAGACAGTAAAATATAAGTACAAGGCATACGAAAAATTGAGGAATGCTATGAGCATATAAGAGACAGAAGAAATACCATGTCACAATAGTTTCCCCAGCTTATCCATCCTTTAGGCAAATTCTTGAACAGGGTGATTGCATTGGAATATGCGATATTGGCACCTTCGGTGTCATTTAATTTCAAATGAAAATCCCCCTTAAGACGAAAGATCTCTGCTTTGATCTTATCAGGAAAGTACTCCAAATTTGTGCTATTGATCAGAT
Organism: Arabis hirsuta; assembly: GCA_964056655.1. Classification (NCBI taxonomy): domain Eukaryota; kingdom Viridiplantae; phylum Streptophyta; class Magnoliopsida; order Brassicales; family Brassicaceae; genus Arabis; species Arabis hirsuta. The sequence goes on along the minus strand of OZ053301.1, from coordinate 8,343,148 downwards.
TAAGACCACTAGCACGCTCTCCCTTCATTTCCAGATAAGCTTTTGCCTGCTCTCTAATTTTAACAAAGGCTTCCTGCACGCAGACACCCAAAACTAAAGATGAGGAAGCTACTGTCATAAATAATAACATTTCAACCTCAAACAACAACAGAAACTAGACAAATTAGACCAGCTGTTAAACAACCTCGTCAGAATACGAAGCCAGGAAAAACAAAAAAACAAAAAAATCAAGGATGCAACTCTTGAATAGAATTCGGCTATTAATTCAACTCTGCTCCAATTCTGGAAAAATTAAAGATCTTGGAAAATATACCTGTACTTCCATTGTTGAGTGTCCATACATTTTTTCAAGAATCTGAACACAAACATCATAAAGCCCTTGCTTCCGAGCTATCCTGGCAAGCTTATTGACATTCCATGCTTTGTCACGGAAACCAAGGTGATGAAGTGGAGAATTTGAAGTAGCAAAGTCCTTAAATGCATCAATAACAACATTATACATTTCATTTCTCCATTGCAGCATATCATACCAGACTGTCATATTGTCCCATTCATTTGGAGTCCTCAGCCTCCAAGTCTCGAGAATATCCTTCAGATCTGCATAACGATTTCCAAGTCCACCAGCAGCAGCATTTCCTGAAACTTTGTTCCCATTTGCAATGTCAACATGAATTCTCGCAGACTCCTGAACCTCAACTAGTTGTTGGAATTGCTGCAGTAAAGGCACTCTAGCATGAACAGACATTTCAGGCAACTGCCACCACTGCTCCAAGGCAAGATCAACGCCTTTCCCCACTATGTTTTCAGCATCTCCGACACCATTTGAGTTTCTGTCATGAAGGGCAAAATAAGCTTGAACCAAACGAAGCTTCGGAGTCTCTTCCACTTGTGCCTTTGGTATCACGTGATCCTTCAAATATGCCCAATCGGGTAGTTTCCAAAGACTATCAAGCAGTATTTCATAATTCTCGATGCTTTTTCCAAAATCTACCAGAGCATCCCATTGACCAAGCTGAGTGGCACAGTGAAGCCACTGCTCCTCCCACAGACACATTTCAGCCTTAGGGACTGTGTTATTATATGTGCCTTGGGTTGCCTTAACCATTGCCTGGTAAAAGAGGCTCTGAGCACGCTGCCAAAAACCATGCTGAACTAATGAAAGTCCAGCTCTCGTTTCAGCAGTAATGGACCTTTTCTTCCACAACCCAAATCTCATATCTTCTTCATTTAACAAACGATAAAGCTCAGCAAGAGACTCAGCACATTTTGAGTCGTTCATGAACAACATCACGTGGCTCTCTAGTAAAGCCAATGCGAGATGCCATGCATTATAGGTTTTCCCAATATATTTGATAAGCTCACTAGGCATCCTAGGTTGAGGGTGGCTCAGCTGAAGCCCTTCCAGAAGTGCTTGCACAACATTTGGTCGGTGTCCTTGCTGCTTCTTATGGTAGTCCTTTGACAGGAGAGAAATCATAGGTTTAGCCAAAGCTACCTGTTCTTCCTTAAGCAGGGTTACCCATACGATTGGAAATACCAAAACCCACAGATGATATGCAACATTGGCATCCGTGTGTGCCAGCTCCCTTAAAGGAATGACAACATCAGCTACCTATAGTGGAAATTCAACAAAAAAAAAAGAAGATTAAAACTTCAGGATATGAACAACGTATTATTCAGATAATTACAAATTGATAAGGTTAATAAGTTCCACCAAGGGACGTATGATAGATAATTAACTTATTTTGATCGAGCATTACAAAGGGAAGTTTCAAATGATTCGTAATTACCTGAAGTTTGCTTGTCGCACTCAGAAACTGTGCATGCTTCATAACAATGTTGTCAAACATTGAAGCAACTTCTTCAGGACCCTCTAAGGTAGCAGAAGGTTGGTGTTGTATTCCAGAATTATCTGAAGGCAAAAGTGGCAGTACCCTGGCAGAATTTGGCGCCAGACTAATTGGCTTGTCCTCGACTAAGATAGCTAGAAGGAGATCAAGACCTTGTTTGAGCCAAAAAACATCACTTAAAGCTTCCCAATCCTGGGTTTGAATAATGTACTGCAACCGCGCAAACAAATTTTTTCCAAGAGACTCGTGATATAACAAGAAGAACTTCCTTCTCATCTCAGGATCCCTTGCCCGTAAACCAAGCATGAAATGTCTTTCAACCTTCAGAGAGACCTCTTGTCGTAAGCCTAAAGGGTACCTATTCATCAAATTGATGAAGATAAACTTATCCTTCTCATAAAGGCAATGATGTGACTCAAGAAAAAATATTAAAAAGCAAAACTTACTTCGCTGAATCAGCACAAAGTCCATATAACAGCCGAAGATACTTCTGATCCCATTCTTCCAAAGCATCGGATGAGAAGTGTTGCTTATCAATATATGAAAGCTTACTGAGAAAAGTAACTACATCCTTTTGGGTAAGGAAAGAACCAGACAAACCAGATGCACCTGTTTTGCTGAAATCATCCTCAACCCACCTTTTTACCATGTCTAGGATGCAGAGAAGCACACTAGCATCAGTACCCTTTTCGGAAAGCAATGTGTTGAGTATTTGAGTAACAGATCTTTTGCAGTCTGCTATAAGCATGACCGTTTCATCAATAAGTTCCAAAACCGATTTTATATTACATATGACTGCTCCAACATCAGCAGTTTGACGAGAAGAAGTTGCTGCAGAATCTGAATCTGGTCGCTGGCCCTGGAAACGAAAAGGAAAAGGCCCAGAGTAAGCCAGAATTTGGGAATCACTAGGTTATCTAGTCAATCTTTGTTAGTCAGATGGAAAACAAAGGTAAAATTACAGGAGCTAGTAAAAAGAATAGTAATGATATCTTGAAGTCGAAAGTATACATGAAAAAGACCAGAAATTGGTCAGTAAATGAGTTAGAATAGACAGGTGATGAAAGAGAAGAACGGTCTAAATCCTAAGATCTTACTTTAAGAGTAGGTAACATTAATCAAAGTCATTGGTTCAAAGCTTGAACGATACATTGGAGATTCCAATACTCATAAACGTGGGAGATGCCAAGAGAATTTAATTTCCATTTAAAGTTCCATAAAAAGGAAGGCAGGCACTACTGATCTCTTAGTACAAAAACAAGTTATCGAGTAAGAATAACGTACTTGTTTAGGATGAGAACCCACTGCTGATCCCAGGTCCCGGGCAAGGCGCTGAAGGATACGCACCAACACATATGAATCAACAAAGTTTTTATGTACCTTGGCCAACGTTTTGATGACAAGAAGTACAAAGCTAATAGAACCAAAAGAGTTATCATCTCCCGAAGCTTGTGGAGCAGTAACAGCATTCACATGCTTGTTTATCAGCTCATTGACTTTCTGGTACAATAGCTTTATGTCAGGAGGTGTACTAGTTGCATCCAGTGGGAATGCTGTGAAGACCATCTTCAATAAGGAGCATAACGATTCACCAGCATCGAGCATCTTGTGTTTGAAACATGGTTCAAGAATCTGGTGAAGAAACAAACAGTCAATTCTTCTGAGCAGCGAGCAAACAGCATTATTGTGTTTCAAATATTAGAATAAAAGCTTACTGCAGCAAGTATACCTGTGAAATCTGACTGATGTTGTTCCTAATGAAAAGATGTGGCTGCTTCTCAAGCACTTTGTTCATGACATCCAATCCCTGAGCCAGTGCTGTTGCAGGATCTGACTGCGACGGTGGCATGCTGCTCATCAGTTTTTCTAAATAGTTGAACTTGACGTTAGCATTTGGCCAAACCTCCAAAGCCTGTGAAAGCAAATCTAATGCTTGTTTGTACATAGTGTTGGTTTCCCTGTCCTTAGGCTCAATTACCAATGCTACCTGTTCAAGAAAGCGAAATATATTAAAAACAGAGAAACGAAACTAGAACTTACTAACGTCTGCTATAAACTCGACTGGTAAATGAATTTTAAATAGCTGGAGCAATGCCATGCACATAAGCTCTTAGACATGAAGTGACATGGTTGAGAGAATTGAAAAGGTAGCCAAAGTAAAACATATGCTCAATGGTTGAAGGTACTAGCGTAAAGCCTTACTCTTATGAGAAAATTAATGATCATTTCTTCCATGGCAGCATTTGGCTTGAATTCTTCATCAGGCTGGGTAGCAGATCCAGGAGTTTCGACATTGGGGATTGATCCACCAGGTGACATGACACAGATTGATTGGAGACCAGGTTCAATTTTAACCCGTTTACTTGGATCTTCTGATGTGGCAGATCCATCTGTTGAACGCTTAGGCTCAGCACCAGATGAAGTAAGCATTTCATCAGTAACCTGACTGGTTCCATCAGTATCAGTCACCATTTTCATTTCATTCTGTCTTTGCCTTTCCCAGCTGACAACTAACCCAGCAAGTTCAATTGCGAGCCGCCTATTTTCTGCAGTAGTATTATATGGTAAACCTAGACGACTTAAAGAATTCACCATCTGAGGGACAAACTGTGCTCTACAGCTGTAAAAGAGATCTGAATGCCGAACAACAAGTAGGAAGATGTGGATCAAATTTGGAATTGAATGACCTTCCTCCACCAAAATTTTTTTGGTGTATCTTATCCAAATTGGCATGCGTGAATCTCCAAGAGGTAGCCTTTTAGGTAAAGCTGGCATTAGAATATCCAGGGCTTGCTTAACCAGCATCTTATTCTCTGGCTGGCATGTCCTAAGAAGCGCAACAAAAACCTACATCCAATTGGCAAATTACATTTGTGTAAAAAATTAGAAGTTGTTTTGTAGGCATATGCTTCTTCAGATTACTCAGATTCAAGGAAGAGTATCCCCATAGACGAAAACTACCCAACATGTCATAGTACCGTGAAGTAACAAACATGCATTTAGGCGGAAATGCATTAAATATGCATTCAGATCTAGCTTTCATGTAATTTTTATATATCAACAATCGCACTGTAAATGGCTTCTGCTTAATCTAATAATTTGACGGTCTCAGTCTGTCAGTCATATACAAATGTTGTGACATATATCTGTAGGGTTTTATCAATGAAAGAGAAGGTTCATATGAAATACACGGATATCAGAAGTTCAAGGAGATTCGTTTTTTCAAGAAAATCAGTAAACATCACTAACATACATAATGGCATAACAAATTTGTACAGTACCTGAAGAATGATTTTCTCAGGAGCCTGGTAAGCATCCAAGAAGTGACAAACGTTAACAAATGCCCACTGTTTACTGGCACTATCTTCCCGTTTAAGATGATTCCATCCAAACTTAATGAGCTCTTTTCTATGATGAACCAAGTCACTCTGAAGATATTTTAGGAGCAAAGTTGCTAATTGCAAAAGTTCGATCCTCAAAGGTTCATCATATTCAGCCGAAACCTACAACAATCAAGGGGGAGATTTAACAATAAAACTACAATAAACTCTTAATAATTCTGAACAGCGTATAAAAAATAAGAAAAGCATCTGCGCAAGGTTACCAAACGAAAACCTGTACAGATACTATCATAATCAGCATGAAAATTATACAGCAATGCTGCCCACAGTTTTTTAGATATTTTCCTAGGAAATAAATTGTTTAGGGGAGAAAAGGAAACTACCTCTTCGGGTGGATCAAGAAGCCTCTCCACAATAGTTTTGACTATATCAGGGTCAATAACCTCCCAAGTTTGGCCATTTTGGAAAGCATGGGCAAGCATTGGAAGAATAAGCATTTGCATTGCCTGAACTAAATGATCATGGCCAAGTTGTTTTGAATGGAAAAGATTTAGAAAATGCAGGAGAAGTGCTCTTTTCATGTTGGGCGGATATCCTTCTGCAACCTGATGCATTCCCAGTTATTATACCAGAGCTTAAAAGTGTGAGAACTAAAATGGAGAGAAAGAAATTGTAACTGAATTTTATAATCTCAGATACCTCAATAATGTAGAATTCCTTCAAAAAGGTGTAGTCAATGCGGCTGTGGAACAAGAAAATGGAGAGAATATCGAAGAGAACATTCACTTCAGATTTTTCATGCCGTAGATAATTTAAGAAGCATTTGACAAGCCATTTGCTCTCTTTCACCTGTGAGTTTAAGAGAACAAAGACTTCAGATTCAACCTTTTCAAATATATTGCATAACTTCAAAGGACGACTATTCAGATCTTCAAATCTCACAGGTATGTTCACCACACTCGGCATTCATGTTCAAAAAAGGAATCATAATTTCTACTTCAACTTCAGAACGTTAGAAGCTCAAGAAATAAATACAAGATAGTATTGAAACAATGTCAGGAGGGTTCCAACAAGCAATACAAGAAATTGTGCATATCATAACACAGGAAAATCAAAAGCTCATTGGAAAAATAACCCCGTGAAACAATTTTGATACATTCCACAGTGAAGCCAAATCTGTAGCACCAGTATAGAGCTACAAATCAGTAATTGTTACACTTCCTAATGCTGTAATGGTTTCTAATCTCAGACATCAGTTTCAACATCCCATCCCTGGCTATATTTTCAGGAACAATAACAAACTACACAGCTTCAGCTTTAAACACGACGCAAAGTCAAAAATAATAAGCGGCCAAGTAGAGGAAACTACCTGAACTAAATTCAGCTCTTGCTCATTCTGCAAACGAGATATCCTTGCAGGTGATTTCCAAATGAGAACCAAGGTATCAAAAACGCTGCGGTTACTCTGCAACCAGCTGGGTATCAGTTTCACCATTGTTTTGATCAGGTAGAGCCCCTGAAAATATGCGTCTGATGCTAAAGTAGCCTTTGTTGATGCCGCATTAGAACTCTCTGATTTAACAGAGACAAGATTGTCATCTCCACATGATGTAGCTGGAGGAGTTGAAGCTGCCGTGCCCATTGTAGTATCAGGTTTTGGCAAAATTTCAGGAAATGCATATGAAAGTATCTTCTGTGGAGACTTTGCTAGCTCATCTCTTAACGGTTGACCAGCATCTGATCGGATTATATACATAAACCTGAGGTTTTTTTCAAAGAAACAAGCAGGTATCGTTAGCATATTATGGCAAATCTGCTCCAAGCTCATACTTAACCTATAACAAGATGCAGTGAATGAAAAACATATCATAAGACATTGTCCTCACCTTCGGAAATATTTTGGTTCACTTAATCTAGAAAGAAAATAGTCAACAGCGAGGCTCGCATATCGATTCAAAAACTTGGTAAGCGGTAGACGGTATGGGCTATTAATCTCACTGTACACTTGCCCAGGAGGAAGAGCTGCTTCTAAGTCAATTGTTAATGTTACAAGTTCATCTAGAAATTTTGATGCAGCATGTGGAAGCAAGTGAAATAGCTCGATAATAGCTGCCATAGAAACAAAAGAAGAATTGTGTTCAAGTGAAAATCATATGACCAGATATGGAATACTATATTTTCAAAAACCAAATTACCAGCTGCTATTTTGGGCTCTTCTCCAGCTTTCCATGATTTCTGGGACTGGGCAAGTTTCTCTGGCTCCAACCATTTTTTAAGGTGCTCCAGCAACTTTCCTCCCAATGTCACATTGAACCAATTTGACAAAAGTTCAAGAAGGCGTGCCAAACCTTGCAGTAAAGGCATACTGAGGTTCTTTGTGTGTGCCAGATTAACTAGTATCGGCCTGAGGCTACTCTGAAGAAGTTCCTTGGGCATTCGTTGTTGATTAATCACCTAAATCAGAAAATAGAGTTTCATAAAAGCAAATTTTTTAGATAGATAACAAATTACATAGATAGATATCACGAAATGGACTCCTATGATAACTCCGCAGAGAAAGCTCCTCGTATTCAATGCAGTTAACTAGCTAAATACCAAGATTGCACATACCAATTGCCCCGGAAAGAAAAACAACCAGGCTACTAAGGATAAGAATTATCTATTTTCTTCGCCAACTATCCCCAAAATCTCCAAATTGATAGTGCATTCAAGATTCCTGATGAATAAAAAGACAGCTACGAACCTGTCTTAAGCCTTCCTTAGCAACCGCCACGATTTCTGGTGCTCTACATGTTAAAGACTTGAAAAACATGGAAATTATCTTGGCACGTAGTTCATTGTGAGTTTGCGTTCGGAAATCAGTCCATGCCATAGTTGTGCACAGAAGCTCAATACAAGCTGTTCGAAGTCGATTTAATGATGTAAGCACTTTAGGATTCATCAACTTCACAGCCCATACAGTTTCATCAGCCTCAGCTATTTGTAATGCTTCTTGCAGAAAATTAACCAATTCTGGGGTCACTTTTAGAAGAGGGGGCCTCAGTGCCAAGCAAAAATTCAAAGCTGCAACTGTTCCAACCTGTAAGATAAAATAAATAAGGTAAGATTGAGGAAGAGGAATACAAGACCGAAAAATGATACGCAAAAGAAAAATATCAGTGTGAGGCACCTGTTGATCAACTGTCTTTGATCGGAGTGGACGCAATATAAGCGGCTGCAGCAATTGTTGGTACAAAGGCTCAAGCAACTCAGTTACCTCACTTCCAGTCCGGCTAGCCAAAAGTGCAAGGCAGTTCTGTACATTTTTCCTCACGGGGATGGATGCGTTAGGATTGAATAACTCTGTAGCAAGATATTCTACAACATCTTGAAAGCTTTTTCTGCGTGCTTCACTGTTTGCTTCGTCAACATTATTAACAACTCGTAGAATCTGCATTAGAACCTGACTTGTCTCTTCTTGCTCTTTGCTAGCATAAACAGGAAGCCTCTTCAGAACATAAACTAGACCACGCACGATCTTTACTTGGAAATGACATAATGTTTCAACATTCACTTTCCCCACCAATGCACCCAACCCCATAACCCCTCCCATCTGTGCTTGCCATGTACTCCCATAACAGCCATGCAAAAGCCGAGGCAGAAGTTGTTCAAACACTGGTATTTGCACACTTGGATGGGGTGAATATACTGGATTTGTAGAAGGGCTTGAGACAATCATGGAAGCATTGTGACCACCCTTAGCCATCAGCACATCAGCATGTTTGACACGAGCAAGGAACAAAAGTGTTTCAGCAAACACATTTAACGCATTCAGGGCAGCTTTGGCGTGGAGTCTGTTTTCATCTGCAAGCACATCGACCAGCGCGTCTAAAAATATCAAAGGATCTAACTGCTTTAAGTTAGATGATCGATTACTCTTGGACCTGGAACTCGCCGAAATCACAGAACCCCCAAGTGAACCCGTACTAGTTGATGCATCTGAGTAGGTATACTCAACATGCAAAACAATCGCAAAATGCCGGCAAATGTTTACAACAAAGTCATCATCCGAGTCACTGAGATCTGGATCAGAACTGGCAGCAAGTATGGTGATCAATAGTGTCTTGAAGATTGACTTCTCTGCCATTAACTGAGTCTTTGTTTTAACTCCTAAGTCAGCCTGCGACAGCAAGAATACAGCCCATTTAAAAAAAAAACGAATCCTTCTTCAGCATATTAAGCCAAGTTAAACAGGTGTTATAAGGAAAAAAGATGTCATTTAGTGGAGACGACAAGAATCAAGATCAATTTCTATCAAAAATCAAAATCAACAGCAACAGAACAAGTATTACAGAATTGTGGGTCAATCACAAAACCTTTGTCTAACACTAGCTATCTCAACATCAAGTAATGTCAAGATCCTAAGAGATAATGCATTGTAAATAAATGACATTGATACTCTTAGACTGTGCCAGAATTCAAGTAGTAGACAAATACGATAAACTGTCAGTGTCACACTAAGATAATCTCTGCCATGTGGAAAGAAACTCAACATTTGACAGATTTAGAGTAGAAGAATGATACTTAAAACTAACCTTAATTTCCACTGATTCACTCCTGTGCCAAGATGAATCAACAGAGGAGCGCAACAAATTTGATAATTGCCTGGGCGTTTGACCCACATCAGTCACACAGCCAGGCAAGTTAAGTTGAGACAAGAGGCATACTCGGAGGAATTTCAGAGCTTGCTTTCTGTAATAGATCTCCATGCCGTGGTTTCTATGAATAACCGCTGCTACTGCAAGATTAATGAATTTGTCTAACGGCACCAGAAAAGGTGTCGCTGGCTCAAATGTCAGAACTAAGCGAAGCCCGTGCTCTGGATTATCTTTGCATTCAAGTGTAAGTGGCTCTTTCAAAAATCTTCGGTTACGACCACCCAACTTTCCAAGTATTTGTAAAGCTTTTCCGCCCCAAGGATATGGCACAGGCCTCAAGTGAGACCACAATGCTAAGATCACTTCAGACATCACATTCGCCATGCTAGGTTCCAGAAAATCAGGATTCAGACTATCCACCCAGAATTCAAGGGTGCGTAACCCCAAGCTCACAAGTTCATCGCTTCCCCTTAAACAGAATACAAGAGGCTTCATGAGACGTGGAAGGTATGGCAATAAGGAGCTTAAGCGTGCAGGAAGTGTCAAACAAAGCTCTAACAGAAGGTCTTTCATGTCGTCCCCAGCTGGACCCTCAAGCATTGTCAGCAGAATATTAAGACAAGGTAGCAGCATGGGGATCAAATCTCTCAAAAGCAGCTCATATTTACATCCAGCGAGACCTCTGAACACTGTGCGGAGCAATTGCATATAACCAAGAGGTTTTTCAACTTCAGTAGCATTCTTCATGCAGACTTCCATAATAACAGGCACGTGGTGCTGTAATATTCTTTCAAAATCAGATGGTGTTTTGGTAACAGCCCCAAAGATGCATCTAAACAGATGCAACACTAGTTTAGTTGCAGCTGAATCTGGATTCTTCAGGACATCAAGTTTGCTGCTTACTAGTAAATTAATCAAAACATCTGCAAAAGGCTTGTAAACTTTGGGAGCTTGCAGAAGTGCTGCAAATATCTGAACTAGTTGGTTATTATTAATCATGCTCTCAAAAAGCTCTGGCATGCATAAAGAGAACATGTCCATTAGATCTCGAGGTTCCATAATAGCAAGAATCTGCGAGAAAAGATTAAGCATTTCCTTCTCCTCATCCTTTTCTTTGAAGAGAGCTAAGCAATGGACACCACTCCTTAAAACACCAGAGGCCTTCCACACCTGCTTAAAGGCAGAGGTTACTAGAGATTTATCAGCCATGCACTTTAATGACTAAAGTAACCAATCTCACAAGCAATACCTCATCTTCTCTCATTCCTTTAAAACCCTGAGGAGCAGACGTTTGTGAAGCGAGAGCTTGAGGGTTCATCCCCTGGGCAGAAGGAGAAACCTTCACAATTAATATACTTGCATGACAAAATTATAGATCACTGATACACGAGACAACTGCAAATAAGCTACTATGAAACCTGAGGTCGAGGCAAATGAGCATGGGTTATACTCCATATTATTGTTTTCATTCCTGAGCACAAAGCAGAAACAAACAAAAATATTGATCTTCAAGTATAGAATCATAATCAATGCAAAAAGATAATTCTACCAAGATTCAGTACCCATGACCAGTGTCTTGATCAGATTCTTACAATCATTCACTTCTTTGGAATGTTCAACAGGAACCTGCAGATTCAAAACTGCCTGCAACCAGTATGGTCTAGCAATTAATAAAAGCTTCTACATAATCAATTGTTGATACGAACAAACTATCAGAACTTAGCAATAAGAATGCACAATGCTTTGTAAGAGACAAAAGCCTGGTACAAAATTTAAGAACCCAACGTGGAATTATAATACCACTTACAATCACATTGGCTGATAATTCGGGTTACTCAATAAACACCATTGATAAGAGATCACAGGAATTACCTGAACAGGAAGTTCAAGTTTTGACCTCAAAGTGACCCGATCCTTTCCCACCTCACCCTCCTCCAAAAGCTGTAAATTTTGCAAGGCAGGAATAGGTAAAACATTAACTAACTTAATGGCGTGAGAAAAGAACCAGCTCAAGGTTCAAGATACCTCATGACACCTCATTTAATGGTAACATAAAAATATCAGAAATACCATACTAAGCAAGAATACTTTTTACAGCCATTCTTAAAAATTATCTGGGAATTGAAAGAGATAACAAGAAAGCAAATGCAGCTTGCAAATTGCCCCTGAAGATCAAGTGATCAGCTCAATAATAAATACACATCTTTCCGAATCCCAACCACTAGAAGGGGAAAAAAGAAACAGTATAGGGTTTTGAAACTTACATAACACTAAATATCAGTATATAGTAGAAAACCTATATACGTCCCTATATACAGGTGTTGAAAGGCAACCAGGATTACCTGAGGAATAGTACGCTTGAAAGTACTGAATTTCCCAACAAAGGCATCCAGGATACGTCCCTATATACAGGTGTTGCATGAGTAAGTTAATGGATAGAGAAGCCAACCAATTCTAAAATGAGCTCTCTGGTGAAAATTGGTTCTCAAAATGAGCTTTACCAGTAAAACTCGTGCTTCGTCCATTGACTGCTGATCAACACCTTTCTCAAATATTGGTTCCACCTGAATCCAGCACAAGTATGAATTGAATTCAAAAAAGTAAATATACTAGTGTGCATATTTAAAGTAGTTTATTAAATGAAAGAAGACAAGTACAGTGGAGAATATAGAATTACCAGATTAAGCATCAGCCGGGCACATGTTGTATGGATGCTAAGGGAGAGGGTAGAGTCGTGCATGTTTCTTGAAAATAGGTAGATAATCCGCGATAACTGTGACGTTGTTTATAGTCAATTCAGAGTAATGTAAAGGAAAGCACACCAACTAAGCACAGCAAAAAGATGTTGTAAAGGAAAGCCTGATGGTGAAAAGAAAGATTATCAATATGTTACATTCCTAAGATTTTCCGCACACAGAGCAATAACTGCGTATTGTAACAAAGTAATTTCACATATATAGAATCCAGGCTGTCAAGATCAAAGTTAAACTCAGTTTAAAGCTCTTCATCTGTAAAAACCTGAGAAAGAGAAAGATCTCCGCGAACGTGGTGAACAATCTCCGCAAGTAGGCTGTAAGCCAAAGGCCTCAAAGACTCAAAACAAGCTCGCCCAGTTCCAACCAGAACCCTGATACAGAAGACAAAAAGAATACCTGAAAAAAGTCAATATTCGTTTATAGATTCTTCAGTTTGATAGATTATAAAGACCAACAAAAGGTGTGCTCGGTTAAACAAAACAGCTCCTTGGAAAAACATATGAAACTTTTTAATTTCAGATGTGCTTCATAAGCCTCGTACCTCTCATCTAAAAGAGTGTCAATAAGAGGAAATAAGCCTCTCTTGAAATCCGTCCCAAGTACATGTTTTAAGGAGACTAAGAGTTCCTGCATTTCAAGTAATGAAAAATAAATCTTTCGCTGCAATCCATTGATTGTGTCACCCAAAGAAAACATACCGAAGAAAAGGAAAAAAGGTTTTCCACCTTTCTGATAGACGCAGAATCTGAACAGGTCACAAGCAAATTTACAATGCTTTTGCATATGCTTTCTTCATGTGGCCGGATATATTCGGCGCAACTTTTTAACAAATAAGTCAAAAAAGAAACCGTCTGCAAATGAACCAAAAAACACAAGTCAACTTACCATGCCATGGCCCGTTACGAACAATACAATTAATTATGAAACAATGAGTCTGTGTAGGCCTTGATATAATCATATTTCAACATGGCAGAATGGTTTGCGTTCCATCCTGACGAGAGCCATTGTCTCACCTTAACTTGTGCACCCTTCAACTCTATGAACTGAGGCTTCAAATGTGAAGGGACATTCTCAGGTCCAGGGACAGATATAGCAGCAACCATCAGGGGAAGCAAATGAGGTATGTTGGTCTGAACGAGTCGACTATACAGCTGGAAAAGGAACATAACAACAAGAGGGCTCTCTGTGATTATCTTGAATGATCGGGTACTCGGATTAAGCTGCCCATTCCCAATAGGTGCGGTAGGGGTAAGGGACTGATCAGAAGACGTAGACGTCTCCATAGGCTTCACCTCTTCCATTTTAACATTATCGAAAAAATGGCTGACAGTGAATCTGAAAATATGATAGATCTTGCAGACAAAGTCTAAGAATGGTTGAACCTCGTTCTCTAGTGTTGGCCTAAAATTCCTAAGCAGATCAAAGATAATACGAATGCAAATCAACCCATTTTCTTCGTTATCCGTCGTGAGCACCTGCATTGCAACCTTCAAAAGGTCCTGAACAAAAGGACGAAGAACCTCACTGTGGGGAAGACGATTGAGGATCTCAACCACAATATTCCGCAATTTGTGCTCCGGATTATCGATAAACTGCGGTTTTGTAATCTGTAGAAGAATAACTGAAAATGCTGGGAAGTAGCATTTCAAAAAATTCAAGTACTCAGCCGTATGTGCTATCTCTAGACTGTCCCTAACCTCCACCACCATCTCAAGCCTTGTTTGAAGAGCTACAAACACACACAATTTGAAAAAAGACTTAGAATTTGAGAATCATGAATATCTCTAAAAAATCTAAAAATCAAAGGAACTGGAGAGAAATTTTACGTAGGTCAGGATCTACGAGACGACGAGAGTGTTGGTCGAAATTCTGAATTGGACTCATGGTGAACAAAAGAGCTGAAACCACCCACACAAGCGAAACAAATTTACACGGCGGAGACGTCGGAGGAGCTCCGCCGATCACCGACGAGTAACAGACTAGGTCAAAAACAAGTAGAATTTCACTAGGGTTTTTACAAAAGGTAGTACTAAATTAGAGACAATTCTGGAGATTTCAAAGAGCAACGAAACTATGGAAGAAGAAGAAGATGATGAATTCTCTAAGTAAATTTCCCTCTCATTATTTTTTTTTTCCTTTCTTTTTCTGTGACTCCTCCTTCGAATAGTTGGTCTGACAACTCCGACACATTTCATGAGATCGATCGCCGACTTGTTTTGTACCGACGACCATTTTTATTTTTCCGTTTCTACTTAATGGGCCCAACAATTAAGCCCAATTTAATTTTTTAAGGCCCGTTAATATTTGTTTTTTTTCAAAGAGAGGAGAGGTGTTGTTATCAATTAGCTAACGAATAACCAAATCCCATCATTTCTATTCATTAACCAAAAATTCAAGTGTAGTGAACGCCAAGAATCTAACACACTTTTAAATTACTATAAATTATTCGCTAATTGTGTGTCATTTCAATGATATATATATGTATTGATCCAAATGTACGTAAAAGGAGAGTAATTGAGAGAGAGAATGGTTGTAGAATCGTCTTGGGCGGTCGTGCGGAGATAGACACGAGAAGGCCGTTTGGGTCGGTGAAAGAAGCGGTGGCTTTCTTCGGAGAGAAAGTTTTAGCTGGAGAGATCTATGCAACTAGGGTTAGAGAGGTAAGAATATATGTAAATCAAACATTTAACCTAAAATGTGTTTACACAAACTTATGTATCTGACAGTTTTTGGTAACAGTAATCTATTAACTACATATACACCGCTAAAAATAAATGACTTTTTTTTTTTGTATATATAGATTGAATCCCAAAACAAAAAACTATATCTTTTAGATATGCACCGCTAAAACAGTTACTATGTTTTAAATTTATTTGAAGGGTCACAAAATACTTCAAATGTTTTAGATGAGTTTTATTTTGTTTTATTTTAGGTGTTTTCAAAGTTTTCTCATTTTGATTCAACATTAATTATCTTAATTTTAGGAGGATTGTTTTCTTTTGTAAAACTATTTTCTAATCAGGAATTTTAATTTAAATGTGTGATCGACCAAAACAAGATAATGAAATAACTATATATGACCTACGAAACCATATTTGTCTTAACAGTTTAAGACATCCATAAACTAATTTCCATTGCATGCATATATTAATCATATGCAACCACGTATAGTTTTAACTCTTACATTACATCATGTACTTGATGGTTTCAGATTCAGACAAAGAAAACAATTTATATTCCGAGTCCTCAATCAAGACTACAATCCCTAACACTCGAGCTCGAGCAGACAAAACAAACTCTTACAAGAACCCTACAACTAAACACCGTCCTCTCCAACCGAATCAAAACCCTTAGACATGAACTCGAACATGAGAGGAAAGAGATCCAACGACTCAACAGTATAAGATCAAGTCTCCAAGACAATCCGGAAATCGAGGAACTCAAGTTCGTGGAACAACATCAAACGACCAAAGATGTTGGAGAAGAGGTTGCAACAACAGAGGAGTTAGATAAGAGGAGACTCGTGACGTTCGCAAGCTCTCCTCTGCTTACACGTGTGATGTCAAGCGTTGAGGTCGACAAGGATGAGAAGAAAAAGAATGAGAAATTTTTAGAGAGAGATTTTTCGGTTAAGAAGTCGAAATTAAAGAAGGGTTTTGCTCCTTTCTTGGGATGGTTTAGAGCAACCCGTAAATGAGATTGATCTGTGTTCAATAATTGCATGGTGATTGATTAAGATGATTTTTATATCGTTTTGTAATATAGTTTATGTGATGCGATGTATCGATCTGATTTTAAGATTTTGATGAATAACATTTAATTATATACATTTTGCACCCGCCAACAGAGTTTTTAACACAAATCTTCGGAAAAAACAAATTTTAAAAAATTTGTAGTTTAGCTTCAAATAGATCTATCATATATAGTAAAAAAAATTCAAACATAAATTAAAAAATTTCATAAATTTTCTGATTAAATGGGTGATTATACCAAAATCGTAGCGCACCGGCGGCCGAGCGTTTAACTTCCACTTCAACAGTCGCGGCGGCTGCATTTTTGAGCAGTGATAATATTCAACCACCTACGCTATGCATAACGCGTACAAACAATAAAGTGAAAGTTTGTCCGTATAAATATAAGATAGTGTCTTTGTTATTTGTTTTGACTTTTTTTTACGTTGATCACATACATTAATTGTAGAATAATTAGTAAATAAGTTTTTTTGCTGATAAATAAAAATTACATTTCAACCAAAAAAGAATTTGATCTTCATGTCTCTGATAAGTAATTATAAAATGAATTAGTCCATATGTTTTTTGGTTGGATGAAATAACATATACTCAACAAAAATTGATATGGATGCACAATTTACCAATTTTTCTAGGTGTAAGAAGTTTACACGAACTAAAGTAGTAGCTTGATGTGTGGTGGTGACGGCAAGTTGAGTACCACAATGCCACATCAATGCAGATGGAGGTGAACTTATTTAGAGTGAGTCTTAGTTTAAAAAAAAAATGATAGGAGCTGATGAAGACGATGTAAAGCTTCGTCAGTAATCTCTTCTAGTGAATCATAGTTTTAATTTTTTAATATATTCACAGTTTTGTGATTTTTTGTGTGTCTTTAAGTAAGAAACAAAATTTAGAGGAAGGTGGAAGAAAGTAAGTGATCCGACAAGTATGCTAAGAATTGTGTCGACGATAATGTTGAGAGTTGTCAAAGTTGAGTTCGAAAATTGTAATTAGATGATAACATTTTTATAAACCGTGTATACACACATAATATTATTAGGGACTAGAATCCCACATGAGAAGTTGGAAAGGATTTTAAATAAGATATAAGGGATATGGGTCAACTCAGTTATTACCAATTTTTTAAGTAATATATAAAGGATATGGATCAATTAACTCATTGTCAATTGGTTTTGAATTGGAAGCCTAGATTCTAACACGGAATCAGAGTCCTCGATCCACGTTGTCCAACCCAATCAAAAATTGATTTGACTAAAAGTTGGCCCATCGAAACTAGGCCCGACCCTAAAGTTGGTCCCCCCTCTCCATGTCCAATATTCCAAGATTAATGGCCAAAGCGTCATCGTCTCGAAGAGGCGTATTAGAGATTTTAGTCCCACATCGAAAGTTGGAAATAAATTTTAAGTAACATATAAGAGATATGAGTTAATCCACTTATTGCCAAGTGGTATTGAGTTGGAAGCCCATATTCTAACAAATATATCATTGTTTATATCTATATTAACAAAGGGAAAAAAACTAAAAAATACCCAAACTTAATTATATTTACTGAAAAAATACCTCAACTTTCTAGGTTACCCGATTAATACACAGACTACTTAAGATTGGTGTTTATATACTCGAACTTTTAATTTGTATTGGTTTTACTACATAACCATTGACGGAGTTAACCTAACTAACGAAAAGTTGTAGACGATGTTAATTTTTTACTATTTGCTACAGTAAAAAAAATTATCCCCAAAAAAATCCCAAAATCAGAAGAAGCAGAGACGTAGGAAGAGAGCAAGAAGTGGAGATGTCATCATCGCGATGGACGTTGATGGATCTACCGTCGTACTTGTCGTCATCATGGGTATTCCGGTGGCTAGAGCTGAATCTATCATACCTGAGCTCCGGTTGGAACATGAAATTGATGTCTTTGTCCGGTAATTTCTCCATAATAGATGATCTCTTATGGAGTTTTGTCTCCATCGTCGAATCTTTGGCAATTGTCTCGATGCTCTGTTGCTACTTCTTATTTTGTGGTTGTACTCTCCGATTCCTCTTTTTCTTTATTATTTAATTTTCCAAATTTTGTCCGAATTTAATTATCAACTAAACTCTCTGTAATTAAATAATCAATGAATTTCGGGACTTTTCGAGCATCCTCCTTAGCCCTCGTTGAGTTCTTGAGGCCTCTTATGTAGGAAAAAGAAAATAAATGCACGAAAGAAAACGGAAGATATTTGCACCAATGCTTGGAGGCACGACAGATCTAAGGCGAAGATTTTGTTACAATCGGCGATTGATTCTGCGATTCTTCCGGCGGAAGCACGGTGCATAAAGCAACCGGCGACGAATCTTTCGGAGCACCACGCCGGCTATCTAAGATTTTAGAGAAATGACGGATTGATTCCGGGTAAAGTCCGACGACGCTTTCTGATTTGGTTAGAGATCGTGGATGAGATGAGGAAGAGACGACGACGGAGGAGGAAGGAGGAGAGGAATTTCCTCCAATCAGCTTAGAAATCGTGAATTAGAATCTAGGGTTCTTGTTCTTGGGTTCTAAATCGATTTGGGGTAAAAAAAATTATTGTAGCAAATAGTAAAAAATTAACAGCATTACAAACTTCCGTTAGTTAAGTTAACTCCGTCAATGGTTATGCAGTAAAACCAATATAGTTTAAAAGTTTGAGTATATAAACACCAATCTTAAGTAGTATGTGTATTAATCGAGTAACCTAGAAAGTTGGGGTATTTTTTTAGTAAATATAATTCAATTGGGGTATTTTTTAGCTTTTTTCCCTATTAACAAACATTACAAGCATCGTTGTTTTTTTATTTTAATTCTCAATTTTTATCAGTAGTGTATACTTGAAACGATCCAACCCGTTAAAATTAAAAAATTTCAACCTCGAATTATTATTATCATAAATAATAATCATCAACGGTCAAACACAATACGCGAAAACAACACAAACAATTATCCAACAACATCAATCAATAAATCTCATACTTTATCGATCCACTAAACCAAATTCAATAACTAATTCAACAATTCCAAAACGATTAACAACCAATCTAATAAACCAATTCAACTCAGTTCCATAATCACTAACATCCTAGCAAATTCTCATAACCACGAGCAATCAATCGAGCCCCTAGATCATCTCCTCTTCCCGGTCACGATTCCACGATCACACCTTGTCTTTACCTGCATCACATGGTTATACGAAATGCGTGAGTATTATCACAAATACTCAGTGAGACGATCATCCCATCTACAAGGTTATACACACATGCATAGGAACATGATACAATACCAGGGTGAACAATCAACAAGGCAAAGCACGAACAATCAACACAAGAATCGCACAACTGCACATGCGTCAATCGACACAACCACCCTGTGTCGATCGATGCACACTGCGTCGATCGACACAGTTGCTCTGTGTCGATCGACGTACACAGATTGTAGAATCGAACCTATCCTCTCATGGTTCGGGACGTACACAGCCAAAGTCGCGGGACGGACTGAGGTCGCGGACCGGCTGAAGTCGCAAAACGGATTGAGGTCGCGGACCGGCCGAAGTCGCGGACCGACCGAAGTCGCGGACCGGCCGAAGTCGCGGACCGGCCGAAGTCGCGGGACAGACTGAGGTCGCGGACCGACTGATGTCGCGAACCGACCGAAGTCGCGGGACGGACTGAGGTCGCGGACCGACTGATGTCGCGAACCGATCGAAGTCGCGGGACGGACTGAGGTCGCGGACCGGTGTCGACATTCCGATACCGGTGTCGACGAACCGATGTCGACGAGCAACAGTTCTGATGTCATGTTAACGATTCCGAAGTGGGAATGGACCGACGACATCTTGATGAAACAGAGTTGGGCCGAAGTGGTAAAGGATAAGGCCCACGGATGAACAACCAACTCAAGTATTCCTAAGAAGAATGGGGATTGAAAAAGGAAAAGGGAAATGTCCATTATCGTTTACGAGCGGATTAACCGACTTAGACTAGTATATATACTCATGTACATCCTTTGAGAAAAGGATCCGAAAATCAATTCACAAAGACTTGTACTCTAAAGCTTTCTGAACAGCAATATAACGAGTTTTCAATTTCCTTTACAGTTGTTTGCGTTGGTTTAATCATAGAAATTCAGTTCCCTACGAAAGTCTCTACAAATTTTGATTGTGCGGATTCCGATTCCCACACCAAGCCTCCCAAACGAATCTCTTTCTCACAAACTTTCTGGAACTTTCTGGAAACTAAAAGTCCTCAAAAATGCGGCCATTGCCTTTTTATTGGGAAGCCCTAGGGTTTCACCCTTAATCGGCCCGTAAACTGATACTTAAATCGAACCAATCCGATTTGATTTACCATTGCGTCGATCGACGCACACCACCTGCGTCAATCAACGCACGACCAAAAATCACAGTTTTTGGTTCGCGGTCGTTACAACTCTCCCGCAGTAACACGGATTCGACCTCGAATCACGCAACACTGTCACACTAGGTCATCACACCTGATATCAGCCCTCTGGCCCAACCCGGCCAGCTCTACTGATATCAACACTCCTAGGCTCACCCGGCCAGCATTACCTGAGATCAACACCCGATCTATGAAACTACACTAGTTTTATACTATAATTCTCATAACACCATCTCACCACGGCTACCATCCTGATCAAACCCGGTCAGCACCATATGAGATCATCTCCCGATCTCAGATGCTCATCTAGTTTCATACTTACAAATCACATCCAAACGTTATTGCTCACAACTCATACTCATAACTCATATACACATACACCATACCCACTCTCTGGATCGTCATGCCTTGAGCTATCGGTATGCACTATTTCCTGGAGAGAACACCATCCCTCAAATTATATGTAGAGAACCCATCGTCCCCTAGAGAGTACCACCATCTCTCGAGTATATGCAGGGAACCCACTATCCCCTGGAGAGAATCACCATCCCTCAAGTATATACAGGAAACCCATTATTCCCTGGAGTAATAACTCAACGACGTGCATCATAAGCACCTGCCAACTAAAATCACCTTCCGTGGCTCCATCATGACATCCCCTAACCCGGAACGTCATCTCATCCATGACCACTCACTAGGTCATCTGAAACCCCCCCCCCCCCACTAGGGTGTTTCAACCAGAGTCCCTGGAAAAAGATAAATTATAACTCACATAAAATCTCTTTTTCTAGACTCTCCCTAGGAAATAGGCAGTTCTAACTTACATAAAACTTCTATTTTTCAGCGCCATCTAGAGGATAGACAAGTCCTAACTAACATAGAACTTCCATCCCTAGATACTCCTCCTAGAACATGGACAAGCTCTAAATCACATAGAACTTCCAGTTCTAGCCATCACATGACACCACCAGTCATCATAACTCATGACCCCACCAGTCATCACCACACATGACCCCACTAGTCATCATAACACATGATCCCACCAGTCATACCATAAGAACATAAGTCTTATAAACACATTAATAAGAAAAACCCATCTTATTAAATCTCAACAATGTATAATCGTTACATCACCAAACAAAAAAATACATAAACAACTCATAGCCACATGCTATCACATACACTGAAAACCAGAAAAAGACAACTCAAGCCTCAACTTGCTTCTCGAACCATTTCGAGAACTTTGCCTTCATCCTCGCTTCTGGTTCCCAAGTCTCCTCCTCGACACCGTCACAGTCCCACACGACTCTCACCAACGGTATCCTCTTTCGGTGCAGAACCTTGACTCTCCTCTCGAGAATCCTCAAAAGTCTCGCCTGTTGGGCTGAAGATCCTCTGAAATCCTAGCCAACACCTCCTCAGACTCATGTAGACACTTCCGTAGCATCAAAACATAGAAGACCTTATGAAAAGACTTCATACTCTGAGGTAACTCCAACCGATAAGCCAATGGTCCGACCCGTTCTACAATCTTGAACGGACCTATAAACCTCGGACTTAGCTTATTCTCTGAAATGGATCTATTAGGACCCTTAAACATCACTGCCTTGAGATACACCAGATCTCCCAGCTCAAACTTTAGCTTTTTCCTCCTCTTATCGGCATAACACATCTGCCGATCCTGAGCCTCCCTCATGTTCAGCCTCAAGACACAGATCTTCTCCGTCGTCTCTTGAATAAAATCCACACCAAACATGCTCCTCTTCCCCACTTGAGTCTAGCATAATGGTGTACGACATGGCCTCCCAAACAGAGCCTCATATATAGCCATCCCAATGTTCGCCTGGTAGCTATGGTTATACGCAAACTCTACCAGGTTCAGGTGATCCGCCCAATGAATACCGTAATCCAGCAAACACATCTTCAGCAAATCCTCAAGGGTCTGAATCGTCCTCTCAGACTGCTCATCCGTCTAAGGATGATAAGTTGTGCTCAAATGCACCTTAGTGCCCATCTCAACCTGGAATGCCCTCCAGAACTTTGAAGTAAACCTCGAATCCCTGTTTGACACGATACTCGTTGGCACCCCTGTGCAGCCTCACTATTTCCCGTACATACTTCTTACCTAACACTGCCGCTCCGTCGGTCTTCTTGATGACAAGAAAATGTCTTAACTTGGTCAGACGATCCACAATCAACCAAATAGCATCATATGTCTGCGAAACTGGCAACCCTGTCACAAAGTCCATGGTAATCATGTCCCACTTCCACTCCAGAATGGGTAAACTCTGCAACAACCCGCTCTGAATCTGATGCTCAGCCTTCACTAACTCGCACACGTTACACGCTGCAACCCAGTTAGGGATATCCCTCTTCATCCTGACCCAGTGATAATACCGCTTCAGATCCTGGTACATCTTGGTCGCTCCCGGATGAATCGACAACATGCTCGTATGAGCCTCTCTCATGATCTCCTTCCTTAGATCCTCATCCTTGGGTACACAAACCCGCTCGTTGATAAGTATCGTCCCATTCGCCGAGACCAGATACTCTGAACCTGTAACCTTAAAAGCATCAATCAAACCCTGATCCTTCTCCTGAGCTACTCAAATCCTGCTTAGCAAATCTGTCTGGTTAGCTGTCTCAAACCCCAACGGCTCTTGTGAGATAACGCATAACCTCAAAGTGCTAATCTCGCTCACCAAATCCTTCATATCCTGCTCCTGAGCCAAATCAACTCTCTTCCGACTCAACGCATCTGCAACCAGATTAGCCTTATCCGGATGGTACCTAATCTCCAAATCATAATCTGCTACCAACTCCATCCAGTGCTTCTGTCTCTAGTTCAGCTCTGGCTAAGTAAAAAAGTACTTCAGACTCTTATGTTGTGTGAACACCTGCACCTTTCTGCCATAAAGATAAGATCGCCCAATCTTTAAAGCAAAAATCACTACAGCCAACTCCAAATCATGGGTAGGGTAGTTGCACTCATGTTTCCTCAACTACCTTGAAGCATATGCAATTACCTTCCCCTGCTGCATCAGCACACAACCTAGACCAACTGCT
Organism: Arabis hirsuta; assembly: GCA_964056655.1. Taxonomy (NCBI): domain Eukaryota; kingdom Viridiplantae; phylum Streptophyta; class Magnoliopsida; order Brassicales; family Brassicaceae; genus Arabis; species Arabis hirsuta. The sequence continues at coordinate 8,319,330 of OZ053301.1, read as the reverse complement.
GAAGCATCCGTATACACCACGTAAGGCTCGCCCAGATCCGGCAACGCCAACACTAGTGTACTAGTCACCATCTCTTTTAGCTTCCCGAAACTCTCCTCGCAAGCTGAAGACCACACAAAAGGGATATCCTTCCCCGTCAGCTTTGTCATCGACTGCGCCATACTTACAAAACCCTTGACAAAAATGCCAACACTAGTGTACTAGTCACCATCTCCTTTAGCTTCCTGAAACCCTCCTCGCAAGCTGAAGACCACACAAAAGGGATATCCTTCCCCGTCAGATTTGTCATTGACTGCGCCATACTTACAAAACCCTTGACGAACCTCTTATAGTAACCTGCCAGCCCGAGAAAACTCCTAATTTCGGTGGTATTCTACGGTCTAGGCCACCCTCTCATAGCCTCAATCTTAGCCGGATCCACAGAAATTCCCTCTGCAGACACCACATGGCCAAGAAAACTTATCTCTCGTTGCTAGAAAACTGCACTTGCTTAACTTCGCGTACAGCTTCTACTCCCGCAGCTTCTCCAGAACCACTCTCAAATGCACCTCATGCTCCTCAGGACTCCTCGAATACACCAGAATATCATCAATGAAGATGACACAAACACATCCAGATACTCCTGGAACACCCCGTTCATCAACCTCATGAACGCTGCTGGCGCATTCGTCAACCTGAAAGGCATCACCACAAACTCATAATGCTCATACCTCGTCCTGAAAGCAATCTTCCTAACATCCGCCTCGTCGATAGGAATCTGATGGTAACCCGAAGCCAAATCGATCTTGGAGAACCAAGTAGCCCCCCGTGCAACTGATCCAACAACTCATCAATCCACGGTAAAGGATACTTGTTCTTCACAGTGACTCGATTAAGTCCCCGATAATTGATGCATAACCGGAAACTCCCATTCTTCTTCTTCACAAATATCACCGGCGCTCTCCACGGTGAAACACTAGGCCGGATAAATCCCTTCCTTAAAAGATCATCCAGCTGCTTTTTCAGTTCTGCCATCTCTGCTAGAGCCATATGGTAAGGCGCCTTGGATATGGAAGTCATCCCATGCTCCAACTCAACCGTAAAAAGATCTGACCTAGATGGCGGCAATCTCTGCAACGACTGGAAAACATCCTGGAAGTATTGAACAACTCGAATATCCCCAACTGTAACCTCTCCAACAGACTCTAGCATCACAATCGTCGCCAAATATGCCTTGTAGCTAGCTTTTCTCAATCAGCTGCTCAACATGAATAGTCAAAATCACGAGACTCCCGGAAGTCGGCCTCACTCCCTGGTAGACCAACCTCCTTGCCTCTCGCTCAAACACCACTCGTCCCCGATGAAAATCCAGATCGACCCTGTACCGATCCAGCCAATCCATACCCAGAATGACATCGTACAGCACCACCGGACTAATAATCAGATCTGCTGGAATCAACTCTCCCGCCACCAGAATATCTCCACCACAAGCCTGCCCGAAAGTAGTTAAAGACTTGTCACCCACAACTTTAACTACTCTCGGCAGCTCATCGGAATCGCTCCAGATTCCGCTGCTCTCTGCACACTCCAGAGTAATGAAGTAATTCGTCGCTCCAAATCAAATAAAATATGGGACTCACACCCCGCCCACTACTAAGGTCCCTGCACAAATCCCATGTGCCTAAGAACCCTAACATTCTAGCACAGACTCACAAATTATAAAACAGATTAAATTCAATCACATTAGAATTTAACAAGTCAAATTCTGAATTACCTGTGATCGGTCTAGCATTAGAACCACCCGCCTCTACCGAAGTAAACACCCGTAATGCAACTGCAATCTTAACCACCGGCTGTACTGCCGCCACCGCCATCTGCTGCAGCTTGGGGCACTTGGGCTTGATATGCACTGGTTCCCTACAGTGAAAGCACACATGCGCCCCCCCCCCCCAGAGACTCACTCCTCTTCGGACAGCTCGCTACCCGGTGATCCATGCTCCCACACCCGAAGCATCCCGAACCACTTTGACCACCCTGACTGGCCCTGAAGTGCTCTCCCACTTCCTCTTCTAACCATGCGCACGCTTGCCGCCCCTGCTCAGACCCTGCTGCTGCGACCTCATCTGCTGCTGCACCAGGTGGACTAACCGCCCCAGTCTTCACCAGCTCCGCCCTCATGGCAAACCTACTCGGTCTACAATGAGTCCTCAGATCTGGTCAAAGTCTTCTGAGGAACCTCTTCACCTAGGCCTGCTCGCCCTCCAGATCTCTACCAACATGAACCAGAAGCCGACCCAACTCCGCATCGAACTCCCAGACCGACCGGTCACCCTGAACCAACTCCAAGAATCATAACTCCAAGCAATCCACCGCCTTCTGCGGAAAGTACTTGGCGTTGAACTCAGCCACAAAGTCCCCCCAGGCCATACCCGTCTAAGCTCTCTTGGCCACCACACCTTGCCACCAGAGATGTGCATCACCATCAAGGTAATGTACTGCCATGTCTACCCGGTATCCCTCTAGACACTTGAGAGATTGGAAATTACGCTCCAATCTACTCCTCCACAAATCTGCCTCCCACCCGAGAAAAATCCGGTGCCAATCCTCTGCATATGTTCCATCATCCTAAGGTAGGATAGGAGCTCCTCAGCAACCACCACACCCGGCTACACACCAGCCATACCCGGCTGAACTCTAGCCACATCCGGCTGTACACCAGCCACACCCGTCTGAACTTCAGCCACACCCGGCTGCACACCAGCCACACCTGGCTACACACCAGCCACACCCGGCTGCACCCCAGCTATACCCGGCTGCATCCCAACCATACCCGGCTGCACATCCAGAGCCTAACCCTGAGCCGGCACCCTACGTGGCAATCGCTCCAGGATCAACTGTAGCAGACCCGCGAGACGATCATCTCGATTATGGGTTCTACCTATAGCAACACCTCCACTTGGGCCCACTACACCGGTACCTACACCCGTCCCACTAGTCCTCACACTGGCACTCACAGTGGCCACACCCACAGATCCCTCCTGAAACGTTTGCGAATCAGCCATCTGCTCCTGCGTGGTCTCCTGGGCCACACTCGCGGCAACAGACTCACTCTCAAGTCCCCGCCAGCGCCCACGCCCAACACGAGCACCTCGGCCTCCATGGCCCCCACGACCTCTGTCTCTAGTACCTATAGTCATCTCTCTGCACTACCCAGCAGAATACTAAGAATACTAGAAAAACAGAAAAGTCAAACAACACTTACCGTGGAATCTCATTGAAGGTTCTGAAAAGATGATCTAGGACTCCAAACCCCCCCCACACAACAATCAATCGACTAGCTCACATAATCAATCAATTGCACCCGCCCTAAAACCATAAGTGCTCTGATACCAAAGGGAAACGACTCAACCCGTTAAAATTAAAAAATTTCAACCTTGGATTATTATTATCATAAATAATAATCCTCAACGGTCAAACACAATACGCGGAAACAACACAAACAATTATCCAACAACATCAATCAATAAATCTCATACTTTATCGATCCAATAAACCAAATCCAATAACCAATTCAACAATTCCCAAACGATTAACAACCAATCCAATAAACCAATTCAACTTAGTTCTAGAATAACTAACATCCTAGCAAATTCTCATTACCACGAGCAATCAATCGAGCCCCTAGATCATCTCTTCTTTCCGGCCACGATTCCACGATCACAGCTTGTCTTTACCTGCATCACATGGTTATACGAGATGCGTGAGTATTATCACAAATACTCAGTGAGACGGTCATCCCATCTACAAGGCTATACACACAGGCATAAGAAAATGATACAATACCAGGGTGAACAATCAACAAGGCAAAGCACGAACAATCAACACAAGAATCGCATAACTGCACATGCGTCAATCGACACAACCACTCTGTGTCGATCGATAGATAGCAACTGCGTCGATCGACGCAACGTCACATATCGTAGAATCGAACCTATCCTCTCATGGTTTGATTCTAGATCGCATCACAATCGATTCCTTACACAAATCCACTCAAAACCACACGAAATACACCCAATATCAACAATCAAACGCATCCTATCAATCCCTTTACCCACATAAGTCATGGTCACGCACTCACCTTAGATCTGGAAAGAAAAAAGGAAGAAAAGGATGAAGAACGCAAAGGACAAGTCTCTAAATCCGGAATCCACACTCAACACGCGCACAATCACTCCAAAAACGATCTCTCAAGCCTCCTAAACGAATCTCCTTCTCACAAACTCTCTGGAAAACTCTCTGGATCTTTTTGAAAAATTTCTGGAAACTAAAAGTCCTCAAAAACGCGGCCACTGTCTATTTATAGGAAAGCATTAGGATTTCACCATCCCGCAAACGACACTTAAATCACAATTTTTGGTTCACGGTCATTACAATACTTATCATGATATAATATAATATAAGTTATTTTAGTTATTTTTAATAACTAATAAATTCTATCATGATACAATTAATTAGTTATCCAAAGTCAGGATATCCGGAAGGCACATATCCAGTTCATCCTGACCTTAGTATTTGGATAGATATAAAATTCATATGAATGAAGAAATTTTGTTTTATAAAAATTAGAAAATACATAAAAGAACTATCATCGATAAGTGGACACTTTTGATTTGGCTTTTAAAAACATATGATCAAATTACTAAATTAGTAAATGATTGGAACGAAATAAGAAATAATACTTATAAGTTTGCAACTTAGAAGTGTGCATGTCTATTGAAGCATAAATTTTTTCAGTTGCCGAGTTTCCTTTCGGTGAAAGTTGTTGGACATATACCAAAATGAGAAATTTACAGAAATGTCACGAAAACGAGTTTCTAAATACAAAAATGTCAAAACACATTTTCTGCAAACAAAAATATCACATTAGTCTTATTTTGGACAATAATGCCCTCAGTTTATGTCTGTTGAAGTTGCATTTAATGAACTTCACTTTAAATCTGTGGAACTTGCATTTAATTCACCTGCTTTATGTTAGATTTCATGCATTTAATGCATCTGCTTTATGTGGTGGACTTACATTTAAATAAACGCATTGTTTATACCACATTTGCGTGTACATGACATAAAGCATGTACATTCAATACAACCGCTTGTACACGACATCGCATACACTTGTTTCACTAGTCACGTACACTCAGTGAAACTACATGTGGACGTACATATGTAATTGAATATTATGTATACTAAATACAACCGTCTAAACACGAAATAACATACACTTTTGTCACTAGTTACGTACACTCAGTGAACCCACGTGTTGACGTACATCTGTAATTGCAAGTACACGATATGCACATAAATACACCATACCCATGTGATTTCAACGCATTCACGTACATCGTACACATGACGAGTGATGCACGTGTACATGGATTGGTTTACATGATAGTGTACGTACGTATCTCATTGATATGATGTACGCGGTGTGTGTACATACATAAAAAAATTGTCATATATTTCACAGTTTTTGTGTACATGCATCATGAGATGTAATACTATATGATATGTATGTACCTAGTCAAAGTGTTAAAAAAATCTTTAAAACACAAGTACACTGCTGTGAAAAGGCTATCAATGGCTGATGAGGGTTGTATTGTACACTGCTGTGTACATTGCTATCTCGTACACTAACCATCGTAGTACACCAATATCGTGCACACTATTTTGTACCCTGTCGTGCATATTGTCTCGTTCATCGTTGTAGTACAATGTCGTGCTCAAATAAATCGTCGTTCACACTGCTCTGTAAACCGTCATGCACACTACTTTGCAAGGTATCACATTATCTCGTACACTTCCACATCGTATACTGTATCTGACACTGCATACGTACACCATACTTAACATGGCCAAAAAAATCACTTATTCACTTCTCAACCTAATTTGCATCTCCACCTACATCACCATAAATCATACTCGCCTAGTTTTGCATCCTCACATTTCCCCTTTTTTTCTCCACTCTCGAATCCATGACTATCTATTCCACTGTGTTTTCCTTCTTCTATGTCCTCGTCGCGATCTCTTCCTCCTCTGTATATTTCTCCTTCTATGTCCTCGTCGCAATCTCTTTCTTCTGATGTTCTTTTCTTTTGTGTTGTCGCCTTTAAAAAATTAAATATGAGTTACTCCTCTTGTTTTTAGAAAGATGAACCATTAATTTAGAAAGAAAAAAAAAATTTAGTAGAGAAGAAGGAAAGATATATCGGAAAAGAGATGAAAGAGAAAAATATAGAGAAGAGGAAGAGAAAAGTTTTCTCATTAAATTTTTCTTTCATAGGCTAATAACACGTCGACAACAGTTGATAACACAAGGCAAAAATTTTTGCTTTTTCATTTTTCGAAAACTAAGTAGAAAGTGTTTGAGGGGTATAAATATTTTTTTGCCATCATAAAGTTATATTTTTGATCATGTACTTTTTTTCTATGACATTTGTTTTACAAGACATTCCTATAAATTTCTCTTCAAAAATTTGACCTATAGAATATACTAATAATATTTTAGAAATAACATAGAAGAGATAACCATAGTAAATGAAGTGACATAATTTTGTAAAATTGATGCGGTTGATTGGTTAATGACAAATCGATTGCAAAGTTTGAATCTCATAAAACGATTTTTTAGAAATTTCTAATGAAATTAAAATAAATTGAAAAGTATATTTGTGGAGGTTAATGATCTTTCTCTAATCATATATACACTTTAATGCATTTTTTGTCATCTATATATATATATATTAAAGTATATTCGTGAGAAAGCATTGGTTTTTGTAGTTTGTAGATGCTGATCCAAATTATTAGAGAGATTTATTAGAGATATAAAAATTTGTTTATTAAAAACTGATTCATCAAAACATTAGTAAAAAAAGTTATCTTTGTTTATTTGTAAGAACAAAAAAATCCAACGGAAATCCATAAGATCAAAATACCAAAATTTAATTTCAAAAGTTGAATAATGTGAAGTTGTAAAATTTACGTAGTTTACTTACATAGTTAGTGTCCTCGTGCATATTGACTCTGAGATTTTTGGCAAGTATCAAGTACGGATTCTTTTTCATATATTTTTTTTTTGTCTCCTTTCTTCATATTTGTTTTTTTTTTTGAAAAGAAAACATATACATACAAGAAATAGAAAAAATAAATATTGGTTTTTAGATTTGTTGAGATGAAAAATTGGAAAATGTTAAACGAACACATTCACAAAGCAAGAATATTCTTTGTGACAAAAAAAATAAAAAAAAGCAAGAATATTCGATTTGTCGTGAGATATAAACAAAACATGAAATGAATAGTGTCTAGTACTCCTCTCTGTATATATAAAAAGTGTATATATATATATACACACATACGTATATATACAATTGTATAAATCCTTTTTTTTCAATGGCTGATACGGTTTTTAAAGAGAAGAATAGAAAAAAATGATGTTTTACCATGGAATTCACGAATCCGGATTTGGATACTCTGAAATTTTAGGATATCTGGATCCGTCCAGTTCTATTATGTAAGAAATTATGTTTACTTTAGATATTATTATTCATAAACCAAAAAAATTTAATAACTACAAAATGACATTTCTAATTAATTTGTTTGAGGACTGAAAAATGTTATTCTGCATATGATGCGGAGAGTGATCATTTGATTGACAAATGAAAAACTTGTAAATCAGTTTTTATATTGATTGATTATAATATTTATATACATATTCATCGAAATATTCATATAACGGATATAAAGTTTAGATATGGACGAATTAAAAAATCCAGCCAACGAAAAAATGGCAAATGGACCAAACTGATCCAAACAAGTCTTTTAAGGAGAATTTCACATAAAGGGAATCACAAGCCTCACATCTTTGCTTCTTATAGAAATTGCGTACTTTGAATTCCCAAAAAGCATTAAAGATCTTCTCGGATTCGCAGAAAAACTCATACTCACTCCGTTTCAAATTACTTGTTGTTTTAAAAAATTTTACACAAATTAAAAAAACCATTAAATTTTCAGTCTTATTCCTCATTAATACACTATTTTGTTTGATAAATATAATTAATTAGCTAAAAATTAAGGATAAAACTGGAAAAATTGATCATAAATATGTATTGAAATTGTAGAATGACAACTAATTTGAAACAAGAAAATAAGGCTAGAATGACAAGTATTGTGAAACGGAGGGAGTATGTATATTCACTTAATACAAAACTGCTCAGACACACATAACTACATATATTCTCTCTCTGTTTCAAAATAATTATCATTCTAGAGCTTTTCACATAAATTAAGAAAACATATTAAAAATCTGTTTTGCCCATAATTAATACTCCCTCCGTTTCAAATTACTTGTCGTTCTAGAGGATTTCAGACAAATTAAAAAAATCATTAAATTTTCAGTGTTACCCCTAATTAATACACTATTTTGTTTGATAAAAATAATTAATGAGCTAAAAATTAAAAAACAAAACTGGAAAAATTGATCATAAATATGCATTGAAATTGCAGAATGACAACTCATTTGAAACAAGAAAATAAGGTTATAATGACAAGTATTGTAAAACGGAGGGAGTATAATGTTTTATTTGATATGAATAATTAATAAGCTGAGAGGTAGGGATAACAATGGAAAAAATAGTTATAAATATGCATTGAAATTGCAGAATGACAAGTAATATGAAACAAAAAATTAAGAATAGAATGACAACTATTTTAAAACGGAAGGAGTATATATTAGTGTTCATATGTTTAAATATTTATATACAAACAATTATTTGGTACTATCAACTTGATTCATTCTATCTCTCTCTCCATGTTCAAATGAAGATGAGCGTTTTGGTAAAGATGATAGATGTACAACTGAGATTATGTTTGAAGAAATTAAAAGCCTATTCGATTTGAGATCTCCTTGATGTAGACTCTTTTTTTCTTCCTAATTAAGGATTTGGTATTGTGGTATGCGTAGATGGCTCACGTAAGCTTATTACAACTATTAAAAATGTCAAAAAGAAATATTGATAAAACAATGAATTAGTAATTTAGAGTCGATATTTCAACTGGTTAAATCCAAAGTTGGAATCTGCAACAACAACAAAAATCATTTTAAACTATGATCTAGTCCAAATTAAAGTACTAAAGTTAAACCACGATATTTGATTACCAAATAAAAAAAACTATAGAGTTAGCCCATCCAATGAATTAAGAAGATACTCTAATACAACAAATATATTGTTTTTCTTTTGCTATAAAAATTGTGTTCACTACTGAAAACTTATACTTATATAATTTTTTTTTTTTACCAAACTTATGGTTATAAGATTATAATTCAACAATAACAAAAAAAATCTTTATAAGGACATATTTGTTGTTAGAAAAAAATTTAACAGGGGCAATTTTTGTTTTACAAAAGTATTATAACTTCAAAACATTCAAAACATTCAAAACATAATTAGAAGTATTATAACTTCTAATTATGGAAATGCATGGAAATTCGAGTCAGTTTAGTTTGGATAATTTAGGTTTCGAGTAATTCATGTTTTAGAAATAGGACCGAAATATAATCAAATTTTAATTTGGTTTCGTTCTAATCCGAAAAATCCGGCTAGTTTCGGATGTATAAAAGTCGGTTTGATTCGAATAATTCAATACAGAAATATGCAATATGTTTGGTTTAAACTCGGGTAATCATACATTGAAAGATTACCACATATTAAACCAAGTCAAAACTAATCTCATTCTCATTTTCTTAATTAGAGTACGTACATGTGAGTATGTATACAAGTATAGTTAGGTGTAACAAACTCTACTTTAACTGTACAAGTATAGTCAATGTATATGCATGTATGGTCAATAGTATATACTAATACAATAAATAACACAAACTATCGAACTACGTATCATAGTTAAACGTATTATGTTTTAGTGAACATCCTCATACAACATAGAACATCACTATGATTTTTCAAAGTTTTGATATGCAGTTGTGATTTAGAGATAATTGTTTAAGTTTAGTTCTCGTTAAGGATATAAATATATACTTTTTATTTTTAATAAATTTCCATTAAAGAAAAATTACAAACCCTTACCTATCTCCTCAGGGTTACAGCACACAAATTCTCATATCTCTAGGCTTGCATCCAAAACTAATATGTACTAAGGCTCTCACTGAAACAATGCAAACCAAGTCATGAAGTAAGTATTAGAGTTTGGAGCGAATCGTTTCGATCGTGAAAAGGGACCAAGCTTAGACCGAAAAATGAGTTGTATGTCTGATATAAGAACTGAAGCTGCCTAGAAACTTCATTATGAAGCCTAGCATTTCTCTCTTTTCATATCGCATACATAACAGCTTGGAAAGATATATACTTTTAAATTTTATTTGGAAAGTTATATACTTTTAATTTTTTTAAAAAAATTAAAAAAAAAAAAATATATATATATATACTTTTAAAATTTGATTAGCAGTCGATAAAAATTATGATTTTTAAATAAACTTTTGATATCACAAACAATTAAAAAATAATTTTAATAGATATAAATTTTGTTGTCATTAATTAATAATAGCAAAATAATGACCAATATTAAAAACTTACTTGGTAAAAAAATTAACAGTTGAATTAATCTTTAATCATTGTAAAACTTTGGGTGATCCAGATCAATATCAGTGGATTCATATCTAGAAATTTATTAAAAAAACTGATTTAAACCATTCGATTGGTTTCAATAAAATACAGATTCGCGAGGAAACATTCTCTACCAAATTTTCTTTCAATTGAAAGATCCAATTTTCAAGTTGCTTCATAGTCGCCATCAGTCCGAATTACCTGATTCATCTCTCAAAATATCGTTGCACGTGGGCTGTCTTGTTGTCTATTCACTGTTAACTTTACCAATCAAAATATCGTTATCATTTTATGAATAACGGTTAATTGAAAATATAATCTGTATAACAAGATATACGGCACGAACCAAAAACACGGTAGAACCTCAGGCTCTAACAAAGGCATTCACATACACAATAAAATTATGTTTTATGATGACCAATTATAATACAAGTTTATAGAAAAACAATACTCTACTAATCAAACACTAGACCACCACATTCACAAGAGTTTATACAGCAAAAACAAAGAAATTGTGTGTTTTCTCATTTCATCAAAATATAAAAAGTAATTCACTAATTTTTTTTTTAATAGTCTACAAATTCGATCATTATAAATTATACATTACTTTTTGGTTAGACCTTGTTTATAAGGGAAAGAACTTTTTAGAGTAGATTCATCGATAGTATCTAGAAAAGTATCTTATAATTAAACAAATAAAAAAATTAATAACTGATAGTCGCCGTTTCTCTTTCGCTGAGGCGATGAAACGGTCGATTATTTGAATTCAATTCCGTCATGTTCAAGCGGTTCAACGAGCTCCGGCGTCGGCGAGTGTTCAACAACATATGCGTGTCTCCTCGGCAGTTCCGATCAGGCACATGTGATGTTGTGTTTTCCTTCTTCGCGGACAATTCCGGCGAGCTTGGAGTCAAGCTATCGGTGCGGCATCAAGCCGATCCGCCTTCAAGTCGCACTGTCATGTCATCTTGTGATATACCCGTCACGAGTGTTCCTGTAACAGGTCTTCTCTGTATTGATGAGATCTTTCAAGTTTCAATTCGGGAAGAGAGAAGACCTTGGCCCAGGCGGAATCAGGGGGAGGTGATAGCCAAGTCATTGGTGGTCAATTCCGGATATGTTGGAGTAGTAAATGAGGAAATTATCCTCAATCAAATCCCACTCCCTCCATGGAATGGATTCGGTGAGAGATTGGTTTGGATAGATCGGGTACTTATACAATCGTACAGCTTATGGTCGCCTCTCACACAAATCCTAAGTCTCCTCTCCAGCAAAAACGTAAAGCGTTCTTCGGTCACTCCTAGACTTTCATTCATGGCGTTTTTTGGGAGGCATGTCTCCCCGGATCACGACTCAAAGAGACCCAAGCCACTGCAGCTACTGCCCATCAGTAACACGCAGATTTTACAACGTTTTGAGAAGACGTTGGTGGGCCGAGTGCTGAACCTAGAGGCACAAGAAACCAGGATCAAGGCTTTGATCGGATTCCTACCTACTATCTGGAAGTGTGAGGGTAGGGTTCAAGGTGTGGAGATGGGGAAAGGAAGGTTTCACTTCCGGTTCAAGGAGGAAGAGGACCTGCAATCGGTCTTGGATAATCGTCCCTATCACTTTGATGGATGGATGAATGCCTTGGATCGTTGGGTGCCAACTGTGAGACTCGACTTCCCATCCTCCATACCATTCTGGATCTGGATCCTAGACCTGCCAGACATGTACAACGAGGAGAAGCAAGTGGTGAGAATTGGGAAGGATTTAGGGGAAATCCTCAATTCGACGATGGTGGAACCGTATTCGATGGTTCAAGTGATGGTGGATTGCGACGCACTACTCGTAATGTTTTGTGAGACGGTATCGGAGAATGGAGAGATCTTCCGGATTAGATTTAACTACCTCAAGCTCCAGAATCATTGCAAGACCTGTTGCCGGATGACTCATGATTCTCGGTCGTGTCCAATTCGGATGGGGCCGGTTCGGAATCACAGGGAAAGGCAACGTGAGCCCAGCTGGCATCGTGAGGAGGATGGGGACCGTAGAGGAAGGAAAGTGCCCCAAGTGCCACGAGATGGGTTCGCACAAGCACTGCGGAAAAGGGAACGCAATAAGATTCCTTTAGAAAAAGTCGAGTCTCAGGCGTCCTCACCCAAAAAGAAACCGGTACGACGGAACCTCACGGCAGAATTGGGAGAAACCATCGTGGATAAGGAGGAGCAACGACCCACCAAGGTGGAGACTAAGGAGTGGGTTCGGAAATCGTTCACTAAAAAGGATGGCCGGACCGATCCAATGCCTGTCGGAGTCCCAATTCATAATGCCCGGTCGGGTCAGGCAGGTGGCTCGGGCATACACAAAAACTCTTGGTATCACAGCTCGGAGGAGGAGGCAAAGGTGGCGAAGATGGTCTATGCACAAAACAAGGTTTGGGAGAAGACGGAGGGCACATACCGCCAGTCTGAAATGGTTGAAAAGTAACCAGTACACGAGTCAGGAATGGGTGCCAGAAACCCGCGCCGTTATTGCCGGCAAGAGCCGTGCTCCATAGCGCAACGTTAAGGAAAGGAAGGCGGTGGAGGGGGCTTTGGGCCGGACTCGTCAAGGATTTTAGGGGACACAGCCCTGCTCGGTCGAAGGGACTCATACGTCGGAGGTGGGACTGGTATGGAAACCAGAGAAGGTGATAGAGCCGACGTTTTCCCGCATCGGGCCTCCGGTGGGCAACGCAATCCCGACGGATTTGACAAACACGTCTCCTATTGGGCCGAAACATAGTGGGCCCAACAGAAAACATAGTGGGCCCAAAAAGAATATTATCGATGTAATGACTACCATTCATGGTAATAAAGTTTTTCTCTCGTTTGTTTATGGAGAACCTGTTATCTTTAATCATACAGATGTATAGGAACGGCTGACACGTATTAGCACTACACGCAGGGGCCCCTGGTTTATGACAGGTGATTTTAACAAAATTACGGGCCATCATGAGAAAACAAGTGGACGCAGGAGGCCGGAGAACTCTTTCCTGGACTTTAACCTGATGCGTGAGAATTGTGTGATGATCGATTTTCCATATCTGGGGAACTGCCTCTCTTGGGTCGGACGCTAGGCCAACAGTGTCATTCGATGTCGCCTCGACCGTTCTATGGGGAATGAGGATTGATATGAGCTTTTCTCTCATACCCAAATAGAATATCTTAGGTTTTGGGGATCGGACCACCGCCCAGTGCTCACACATTTCAAATCTCAGCATATGGTGGGAACTAAAAAGTTTCGTTTTGACAAATGGTGGATCTCCAAACCAGATTTTGAAAAGACAGTCCATGAAGGTTGGTCTAAGAGCCGAAATGGAAGCATGCCCGGGGTAGGTCAACGCATCGCCAATTGCCATAGGGCGATATCACGCTGGAGGAAACAAGACCCTTGTCCCCAATCTGAAGCGATCGAAGACTGGAAGAAACACAGAGCAGGGACTCGTCCTCTACAGAGGAGATTGGTTATCTTCAGGACCAATTGCGAACAACGTTGATGGATGAGGAAATTTTCTGGCAATAGAAGAGTCGTGAACTTTGGTACTAGGTGGACGACCAAAATACCAAATACTTTTAGGCGTCCACCAAGCAACGAAGAGCCCGTACTAAGATTACGGGTATCCTGCAAGTTAATGGAAACTGGACCGAAAAAGAAAAGGAGATTGAGGCCACGGCGCTTGATTATTTCCACACTATCTTCTCCTCCTCTCCTATATCAGACCTTGAGACATCCCTGGCCCATCTAGGATGTTTGGTCACGATAGAGATGAATACCAATCTGACCCGTGCGGTCTCAGTGCCAGAGGTTAAAGCGGCAGTCTTTTCGATACACCCCAAGAAAGCCCCGGGCTCGGATGGGATGACAGCTCTATTTTATCAAAAGTTTTGGTATATTATTGGGCCACAGGTGGACGCCAAGGTACAAGAGTTTTTTGATACCAGCACCCTCGACTCCAGATGTAATGAGGTCAATATATGCTTAATCCCTAAAGCTGAGACGCCATGAATGATGAAGGAGTTCCGCCCGATTAGTCTGTGTAACGTTAGTTATAAGATAATCTCAAAAGTGCTTTGCCAGCAGATCAAGAAGTTTCTTCCGAAGTTAATCTCAGAGACCCAATCTGTTTTTGTTGCAGGGAGACAGATTACGAACAATATTCTTATGGCTCAGGAAGTGTTTCATGCCCTGTAGACCAATAAATTTGGTAAAAGAGAGTGTATAACGATCAAAACAGATATGAGCAAGGCGTATGACCGGGTGGAGTGGCAGTTTCTGACAGCCCTGATGAAGAAGATGGGTTTTGATGCTAAATGGATCTCCTGGATCATGGCGTGCGTCAACTCGGTGATATACCGGGTCCTGTAAAATGGCGACCCGAAAAGAGGGATCACTCCGTCCCGGGGGTTGCGCCAAGGGGATCTGTAATCGCCTTATCTATTCATACTCTGTACGGAGGTGTTGATTGCAAATCTACGAAGAGCTGAGACCATGGGGCGCATCTCTGGTATTAGAGTGGCCCGACGTCCCCTGCATTATCACACCTCCTCTTTGCAGACGACAACTTATTTTTTTGCAAAGCTACGCCGCAGCAATGTGATAATATTTTGGACATCCTCAGGATATACGGGAACGCGTCGGGACAATGTATCAATTTCGACAAGTCAGCAATTACCTTTGGCAAGGATGTCCCCGAAGATCTCCGTTCGCAATTAAAACAAAAACTTAATATCCCCACGGAGGGCGGAGCCGGTAAATACCTGGGTATCCCGGAACAATTACAAGGATCTAAAGCACAAATTTTTGCTTATGTCCAAGAACGACTTCATCAGCGCACTAATGGATGGTCCGCCAAATTCCTATCTCGCGGAGGCTAAGAGGATATGATTAAGTCGGTTGCGCAGACTCTTCCGAATTATGTGATGTCCACTTTTCTACTACCAAAAAGCATACACCGAAAGTTGGCAAGTGCTATAGCTGACTCCTGGTGGAGGAATACTCTAAACTCCAAAGGGATGCACTGGATTATTTTGCAGAAATTGTGTCTCCCTAAACATGAAGGAGGTATTGGTTTCAAGTCTTTCGAAGAGTTCAATCAAGCCTTATTGACCAAACAACTCTGGCGACTCCACCAATACCCAAACTCCCTAGTAGCGCGGGTCCTCAAAGGGAAGTATTTCCAGTATTCACACCCCTTTCAAACAAAGAAGGCATCTCGTCCATCCTATGGATGGCGAAGTATATGGAGTGCGAAACCCTTAATTGACCACGGAATGCGACAAACCATAGGTAACGGAGCGAGAACATGGGTCTGGACCGATAAGTGGATTCTCGATGAGGTCCCACGCCCACCCAAGGCTGTACAACGGGGGGCCCCGGGCACCTCACAGAATCCGAACCTGAGGGTTATAGACTTGATAAATGAAGACATCCACAGTTGGAATGTCCATGCACTACAACAACATATTGCTTCAGCGGATATTCCGATAATCATGTCATTGATCCCATCCCGAGTGGGTACACCAGACGGATACTGTTGGCATTTCACAACCTCTGATACGTACACGGTACGCTCAGGGTATGAAGTGGCCCGAAAAAATTTAGTGGAGGACGTCCGGTTTGGAACACAACGCCCATCCATGAACCTGCTGAAGGAGATGGTGCCGAAAATAGCAACTACGAGTAAAATTCGACACTTCTTGTGGCAAGCTCTCTCGGGAGCGGTAGCGGTTAATGAACGCTTAGCTTACCGACACTTACAACAAGACCGATTCTGTCCGAAGTGTGGGGATGTAGACAAAAGTATTAACCATGTCCTTTTTACGTACCCGCCGGCTAGGCAATGATGGGCACTATCACAAATCCCACACAACCTCACGGACTTCCCGTCCGATAACCTTTGGTGCAATTTTGACTTCCTACTCTCCAGGATACCTAACCGTATAGAGTTCGAGGAAGATGTGAGATGTTATCCCTAGATAATCTGGTATCTCTAGAAAGCACGTAACGATAAAGTTTTTAAGAACCTTGAGCGATCACCTCCCAATATCCTAGACCTGGCTAGAAAGGAGGCTGCGGCATGGTTCCTAGCAAAGGATAAGGCAGCAGCCGAGGTAAGTGGAGCACGGATAAAGGCTGCTCCGGCATCGCAAAAAGCCACCTTCACATGCTTTATTGATGGATCCTGAAAGGTAGGAGACCACACAAGCGGGCTTGGCTGGACACTCCAGCTGCAAGACGGGGAGATGGACCTCCTTGGACTATGAGGAGTAAACAGGAGTTTCTCCCCCTACACACTGAGCTGTATAGCCTACTGTGGGCCCTTCAGAGTTTGCGCCGAAAAAGACGGTATTGTGCTATGTTCGCTACGGACTCTCAGGAGTTAGTTGCAATGGTATTAGACCGGAAAAATTGCTGCGATTCAGAACCGAATTAGAGGAATACAAGGCACTCCGAGCGTGGTTTCCTAACTTTACTTTACAGTATTGCCCCAAGAAATAAAATGAGAAGGCTGACCTATTGGCTCGGACCGCTCGACACCGAAACAGAGTTTTTTCTTATGTTAGCACGGTCACTCCACATTGATTTCCAGATATGATTGTGTTTGGTTAATTAAAAAGTCAAGTGTTTTGTGACAAAAAATAATAATAATAATAATAACTAGAAAAAGAGAATGAGAGTCTATCCTCGTTTAAAGATTTTAGGAACGGTTTTGAGAAATTCTCCTCCCACAATCAAGTCTTCTAATTAGTTTAGTTTTCTAAATTTAATTATATAATTTATTTATATTAAAAAACAATATTATATTTGTTGAGATATTGCTCACCGATAGACATGCTCTTCTAACGAGGCAGTCCAGCCAAAGAAAAAGTGATCAATGTAATAATAATTAGCGTAGTTTACAATGAAGAAAGGGTTCAAACTACAAAAAAAACGATAGATATAAATATACCCTATCCTTATGGCTGCACCTATGTCCTAACTGCCACATTCTTGTTTTTTACTTTTATTAATAGAGTATATTTCGAGATCCGAGATCCGAGATTCGAGATCCGAACTGGTATGCACTCCAATCTACTTTAAAAATTAAGGTATCCGAGAAGTCGGATTCAAATGAAGATAATAAAATGTAGAATCTAGATAATAGAATTTTAAAATCTCAATATTCGAATTCAGTTGCATTAAATATATATATTAAAAACATATATTTTTTACACGTATTAAGTTATTTTTCTATAAAACATATAAAGAATTGATTTTAGTTCTTTCTATAATATATCATATTTATTTTGAAAAACTATCATTCAAAATTTTAATTAATAAATTTTTTATTATTTTTGTATTTTTAGTTGTTTTGATTATTTTTATTATTATTATCGAATTCGTATATCCGCGGATACCTTAATTTTAAGTAGGATATTCGAAAACCACATATCCGAATTCCGAATATTTTTATCATGGATTCGACAGATTCAGATACTCTAAAATTCTATGATATCCGGAACTAGTCCAACTACATATAAAAGGTAAAACGTAATTAATTTATTTGTGATTATTTCTTATTATTATTATTATTTTTTCTTTTTGAAAATTTCCATTTTATAATTTTCTTTAAAGTTCCAAAAGCTAAAATCATTGAAACAAGATCTATGACAAAAAAGCAACTAAACCAAAATCATTTTTCTTCCTCGTGCCATTTTTAGTTCACGCTGCTCGAGGACCGTCCCTTGCAACAAATGAACGTTCACGCGCTCTCACGACGAACTGGAGAAACAGAAACTTAAAGATCATTATGGGACATTATGTTTCATGTAAGCTCGATAAGTTAATTACTTAATCTTAAATGAAGCAATTTGGTGATCATTCATGCATGAGTGAATGATCATCATTATCTTTGTCGTTCTAAAGAAAAGGAAACTACGATACAAATATCCATGCGTGGCCAACAATTAGGAAAAATCAAGGGCACAAAAGATAGTTTAATGCTTAATTAGGGTTTGAATCACTTTTTGAATCTTGTTATTACGATTTTGATTATGAGCAAGTTACTAAGAGTTACTCAGAGTAACTAAGGTCGATGTTTTATGTGATAAGAGTATACGGTTTTTTATTTTTATTTTGTCGGCAATTATAATTTCATTAAAACCCAAAGGACAACATACATATAGAAACAAAATTCCAAGAATCTTGACATTTTTAGCCCAAACGTTTGACCCATTAAACTAATGAGATAACGTTGAAAAAAAAAGATCGTCGGAAGAAATCTCAGCCGCCTAACTCCACCGTGATAGACCATCCTCCGGCCATCAAACCCAGCAAATTCGACGCTGATTTTTCTAGATTTGGTCCTTTATCTTTTATTTCCACGTGAGCCCTCTGTCGATCTCAAACCCCATTGTTGAATAACGCCAAAATCAACCGGATACAAAGAGAATCCGCTTCAAATTTCTTCGAATATACTGACAATTCCTTGGAAGTTCCATCACCGACTACACCCATAAGTTGATGTAATTCTGTATAATTGCTCGATAACATGAGCAAAACGCGATGAAGATATTACTCCACAAGAATTAAAGGAATACGAAGAAAACTTGAAGAAAATCGGAGAAAATTGGCGAAATAAAGCATAAAGGGTGAGATCTAATCTCTCAAAAACGAGAGAATTGGACTATGCCGGAAAAGAAAACCCAAAACAAAGCCGGATTTATCCGATACTACAGAAATATAATCCGACCTAGATCCAAGAGACAAAAACGAATCCGAACAAAATCGGAAACTAACCCGGATCAAGTCGGACAACCGAGCTCTAAAAACATTAAAACATAAAACTAAAAGAAAAAAAAGAAGCATATATACAACCGCACCGGCTAGATCGTCGGCCGGAAAACTATCAGATCTGAGAAACTTATCAGAAGAAGAAGAAGAGTCGAGAGAAAACTGGAAGAGAGAGAAAAAACTAAACGTTTTTTATTGGTTAGTTTCGGTTTAAAAGTATTCACATACAAGAAGAAGAGGTGGTCCGAAGAGTATACGGTTTTTAAGTAGCTAGGTTTTGCAAATTAATATGGAATTCGATTTAAGTTTACGGGTTATTACAAAATAAAATAAAAGAGATATTTTTATGATGACTTCATAGCTTAAAACTTTGAAGATCCAAGAGCCCTCATCTGTAGGTACAGTTAGATACTAAATCTGACATAATCACAATACACCTTTTTAATTTTATTGTATATAAGTGATGGAGTAATAAATAATTTAATCTATTTAAAAGAAATGCTGAACTAGTATAACAAAAATAATTGCATCTAGTAAATTTTTATATTGTATGATAACAATACATTTGTGTATATATATTTTGTTACTTAAGTATATAATGAATACAATAATTGTTGTGTAGATTTCTGGGAAACAAATGCTATTAGCCTTAATTTTTTTGTAGATTGTAAATGGGTTTTTGGTTTTTCTTTTTCAAAAACTCATTGAGTCACTAATCAAATTTCAAAGAAATAGTTTTCTTTGAATTTAGGAAAATCTTTTTGTTTGAATCACCCATTCAAGCTGTTAGATCTCTAGTTCTCCTTAAGAAATATATATTTCCTAGTTGATGTGGTCATCTAAATTATATTAATTTGGCATGGATTATTAGAAAACTTCATAATAAAATACAAAAAAAAACGAACGGTCCTCTACATCGACATTATAATGAAACAAACGTTTGTATCACATTGGTGATATCAAGAGATATTTATTCCGAATTTAAATAGATCAAACAAAATTAAGGCATTTACGCATAATATTTAACTGAAAACGAGTTTCTAACACTTTTAGCCATAACACGCAAACAATTTTCATGATTTTGGTATAGGTTTTTTTATTTGATTGACATTGTTAAATTTGTTCCATAAGAGATAATTTTGAGGAAACCGCTTTAGGAACCGTCGAACCAGATTGAGCTAAAGAACGCGAGCCATATAAAGTAAAATCTAACAGTTAAATCTAAACACTAAATAAACTTCATCCATTCATGACCTAACTATTTTTCGATTAGGTTTGTCATCTGTTGAGATTGATAACCGCGCCAATTAGAACAAATAGGAATGAAACCATAAAAAGTTATGATTTCGATATGAAAATAACAAAAAGGCTCCACCTCTAAAATCATGACATTGATAAGTCGATATTAGTTTAAAATCAAGACACGAAATCATGACCCAAGAGAAGTCCTTATGGAGCATCGCGTTAAATGACTTAAAAAAGTATAAGATTGTTGTTAATTTGTCTTTCTATGATCATATGCCTGGTCTTCTTGAATCAACCATCACCAACTACATCTCTCCCATTTCTTTCATGCCTCCCGATCTTTATGAAATTTACTTAAAAATTCAACTGAAATAGAGTCCAACTTATTAATAAAGTTTTTAACATTTTCATAAAAAATAAAACGAAGTCAATTTCATTAAACCTAGACGATAGTAATTACAATTAAACTTAGGGTCTTAATGTCTTATACGTACGAACTAGATATACTACTATTATAATAACTGCATCATTTAATCACTAACGAACAATAGTGGTGAAACATACGAGAGAGACAGAGTTTTAATCTGGTGCAACGCCCGCGTACGAGTTTAAACGTAGCTCAAGGGAAGCAAAATGACCATGATCACGACCGTCGGATTGTCCATACTTCCAGATGGCACCACCACCACCATTGATGTGATCTTCACCGTGCATAGGGAAGAGAGGAAGTGTACGTCTATGTTCCAGATAAGCATCACCACCATATTGGTCTTCTTCTTGATGACCTTCTAGACCAAACAGAGGCTTTGGTCTGTCGAAGAAGTTGTAAGCTGGAGCTGAGTAATGATGATTGTGATCCATGTTTGACCATCCTCCTCCACCTATGTTGTTGTAGCTCATTGAACAATCTTGTTCCTTAACCCCAAATAATTCAAAATCATTAAATGTATATAATTCATATATGCAGGAGAAATTTTATTTGATGAATAAATTGACTTAAAGTATGGGACGTACCATAGATCCATAGACATGGCTACTCATGTAGCCATTAGAAGCATTAACAGCACCACATTCAGAACCTGAACTTGCATGATTTAAATTCCCTTCAATAAATATGTATTAGTAAGCATACATGTGTGTATATGTTTCACAACCATAATATATAGAGAAAATGACGAAAGACAAAAACATAAAATTAATAAGTTGTTTTTCTACTAACCCAAATCCCTAATTTTGTTACAAATCACAAAGACAATAAAATACACGTGAGGCTTATTTAGTTTCCATTACACAACAAAGAAACCGTTCTCTAGATGCAAATTTTGTTTGCCCGAATCAAGATCCATAACTTCACCTATACGTCATTACGTATACACATATCTATCAAAATCATATATCATGAAAATCTTCTTGTTTTTTTTTTCTTTTGTTAATTCACGAGCTAAGTAGTGATTTACATGGTTCCTAGTAATATATGTTTAATATTAAAAAAAAAAAGATCTTCTGAATAAATTCATAAAACAGCATTTAAAAGTCTTCTTAACGTTTTTATACGTCGTTACATAAATCTATCACACTCACATATTTGTAAATTTTAACCCCAAATGCCAATTTTCTCAAGTTCTTTTTGCTAATTAGAGTGGAGTACAAATGGTATCTAGCAATATAAATCAACATTTCTTTATAAGCAAAATCATCTAAATCAAATTCATTCAAAAAATCTTATATAAGAAATTAATTAGTCACCGTTACTGAAGCTGGGATATGATTTGTTCTGATGAAGCAGATGATGTTCTTGGTCAAGCTTAACGTTGACAGAAGCCGGTCTCTGCATGGAAACACCATGATGATGATGATGATGAAGAAGAGGAAGATGATGATGATGGTTATGATGATAATGATCACTAGGCATCATAACTGAGTTGGGCGATGAAGACGTTGGTGTAGTGGCCATGTTTGTGCCATTGAATCTCTTCTTCTGACGCTCACGAGCCTTATGGTTCTGAAACCAGTAAAAGACGTTTTTGCCCTCGATCTTACCATACTGTCTCAACCTTGCAGAGATCTTCTGGATCTGATCAGCTGTTGGTGACCGGACTCCGTTGTTGTAGTAAAGATCTTTGAGGATTCTGATTTGCTCCGTGGTCGGAGTCCATCTCGTGCTGGTTTGACGACAAGTGTAGCCACCAGAGCCGGACTTGTTGTTGTTGCCGCTTTCTTGATCGGCTTGATGATGATGATGCTGCGGTGGCTCCATTTCCAATATCAAGATCAAGACTAGAGAGAGAGAGAGAGAGAGAGAGAGAGAGAGAGAAGCTTTACTTAACCAAGAACAGAACTCAGCAAAAGAGATTTTTTAGGTTTTGTTTTGTGTGTGAGCGATATTTATAGAGAGAGAGAGAGAGAGAGAGTAAGGTATTGAGTTATATATACATTGATGGGGACCAAAAGAAAGTTTTGCAATATTCTGAAAAATCAGTTATTCAATATAATTATTCTTTTATGCATGTAGATTTTTGATTTCATATACAAAAACCTGATTTAGAATATGTATTAAGGAATTGACAATAAAATACTGTTAATTATTACAATAAAAAAAAACCAAACTAGAGGAGCTTATCACTCTATATACCTAGAAAAAACATTCGAACTAAATGTTGGAAGAAAACTCTTATATCGAATATTTATTTTTCTTTACTTTAAAGATATATATACAGGTCGAACAAGAAACTAAATTATCAATCTCTAAATATTTAAAGATTAGTTAGATCATGCATGATTAGGTTTAATAACCTGGAAGATAAAGTTATGTTTAGAATTCTCTACATATGAAATGTATTCTTATTTTGATTTTTCTTATGTAAATCAGGAATAAACTGAAAGCACTCTTGAGATTTTGTTGATTTAGTGATAATAATAATTAATGAAAATATTGTTGGGGGGATCGAATCAGATGATATCTGGTGGAGAAGGATTGAAAGAGACAGAGAAGTTAGAAATAAACATGAAAAAGGAAAGGGACAAATGAGGGAATTATAAAGGTGAGGGCATCATCGGTATTTACTTAGACGAAAAAATAAACCCCATTTTTTTCAATTTCTCTGTCTCTTTCCAATTATTACTTCAACAGCTTTAATTGTTATGTATCTGTCTACGTATGAAAGATATTACCCATACCCATACAATTATATATATATATATAATATTAATAATTAAATAAATAAATTTAGCATAGAAATTAAAAAATATATTTTTTTTGGAGAATGAATTATAAAAGTGAACAACACTGTTTGTATAATTCGTTAAGGCAGTTATTTCTTTCTCCACTGTTTAAATTCGGATTGTGTATCACAAATTATGATTATTCTTCCATATCCATGGTCATGATATACATATATATAATATTTTCCGTGAGGGCCTTCCAGTTAATTTCAATTATTTATTCTGGGAATAACAATCAAGTTTCGAGCTTGAATTTTATTTATGAATTTATGACTACGTTTGGAGGCTACTTTTTTTTATTTTTTATCCCAGTTAGTTGGTTTTGAATCGAATACTAAAAAATAACAACAACAGCAAAAAGAAAAACAACAGCAAAAAGAAAGGTGCTTATATTATGTAAACCTAAAAATTTCCTTCAGCATATCTTATAATTATTTAAACGCAATAAACATGAAATATCAAAGTTAATTACATGCAATCATTGGACGTATGCTAATGATGATGATGCAGCGAGATATTATTCCAAATATCATTATTATTTATTTAATTATTTATATTTATATTTTAATAAATATCTTTTAGAATATTCTGAAATGTTTGAAATTTTTTTACGATTTTATGCTTTATTATAAATAGTATTTTTAAGATTCCTATTGTATTTAGCTATTGATAAAATGATTAATCGAAAGATTTCAAATTTTTTTGATAAATTACTGTGAAGAGCATTTACAAATCCTAAGAGTTTTTGCGAAAGCTCTAAGAGAAAGATTTTCAAACCCTAGTTTCCGAATATTCTCAGAATCAATAGATCTAGTTTTATCCGTAGAAACTTCTGCTCCATCAGATGACAACCATTGTAACAATTAACAAACATTTTCATTCTTTAAAATGCCATAAGTTCAACTTTTTTTATAATCACGTAAATCATTCAAGTTTTAAAAAAAAAAATTCCCATTGTTTTCAAAAAAAAAAAAATTCCCATTATGACAAATAGTTGTTTGTGTATGCTATGAAAAAATAGTTCAAGATATCAATAGCTATACTATGACTATATATGTAGTAGTGTTCTTTTTTAATTGTCACAATATCTATCAAATACACTGAAGAATAAGTGTGACTGATGTATAGTTATGAATTCTTAAGTATTCTTTAGTTAAATGGTTGTGGTACGCTCGAATTTATATATGGAGAAAGGATCTTCGTAGAAACATGTTATCATTTATTTTTTACTTATAAAAGTTTGAAGGGCTTTGTTTTAACATAGGTTGTTGTTTAATGAATATGACATTTTTCAATTGAAAAGGAACAATACCCAACTTTCGTACAATCTTATTGTTACGTAACAGCCATTTATAAAAAGCTACCGAAAGATATTGATAAAAAATAAAAAGTCGGAACAGTTTTTTTTCAAATTATATATCACATATATAGAAGCTAAACGTTTTATGGGAAACGGGTCTAGAGACATGGTCGATTAGAATTTGTATAAATAAAATGTAAAATTTCGAAATCTGATCATCAAAAGTTGCTAGACTAGTCAATAGTATAGTTATTTATATAGACTCCCATAATTTCTCGGATTCATGAGCAATAATATAACGTGCAAAGCAAGACCATGAAAAAATGAACTTTGTGCAAGCCAGTTATTGTAACTATAACTTGAAAAAGCAAATCATGGATTGAAGTCTTTAGAGTCTTTTAGGGAGTTTCCCCCAACCAAACCAAGTGATCCGATCCGGTTTGATCCAAAGTTCGACTCTTTTATTTTCCGTAATTAAAATTTTAATTTGGACTAGTGATATGATATGTTATTATCTATATTTATATTTGAGAAGTCGATTTACTTAGATGGCATCACGAGAGTGAGTTTCAGATCTAAAATGACCATAATACCCTTAATGAAAATCGCTTATTACTCTCTATATCATCCATGTTTATTACGATTTCGTTTGTTAGTATTATATTGGGTTTTGTAAAAAATTATTTTCAAGCCCATGTATATTGATCTAAAATACCCATGAAACTAGGGCTGGGTACGAGCCGAGTACTTGCTAATTTTCAAGTATTTGTGACCCGATTTGACTTGTTTAAGTAACAGAAATTTCGGCTTGATACTTGACTCGTTATACTATAATTGAGAGGTCAAAAATCCTACGTATCAAGTCCACAGCGAATTTCGGATTTAAAATGACCAAAATACCATTAATGAAATCGGCTTATTACTTTTCATGCCATTAGGTCCCCAAAACGTTTTATATTTTATTGGAATTGGACTTAATTTATAAATTTATAATTGAGTTACAAATTATTTTTGTATGGCTCATTAGTTTAGTAAATATTCCTTGATATATGATGATAAATTTATGGTAATTTTTCATTAATATGTAGTATATATTCTTTATTATTTTGATAACTAAGGTTATAAGTGCAGTCCTAATTACTTAATCGTCTCTTTTTATATATCTTATTTTATAAAAGAGGATACGCGATGAGAACGCGACATGTATGCAAAATTCTAACTCACCAGATTACGACACATGTAATTGCTAATTTAGATTGTGACATGTGTCAATATTAACAAAAATTTTTAAAAAGTAAATAAGGAATATATTCTAAATAAGAGTTATGGACTAATTAACAAATAATAAAAAACCGTTTTACTAAAATAAATAATATTTCTAAATTGTTATACTATCAAATTTATTATTTCCATTTCAAATTATTTAAATAGTTGATAACACAAAGTTTTAACCCTATATAACTACTGCAAGTGCACATCAAATGGTTGTAGTAATTTAGGGATCGGATCCACGAGGACCAAGTATCATACTACGAATTTTAAGACTGAAACTAAGCTAAGACTAAAATATGATTGTGAATGCAAATAAAAACAAAAATAGCAAGTAAAAGATGTAAACTTGTAAAAAACAAGCGTTAGGTCTAGGACGATTCGTAGAAATTCAGAGATCATCAATTAGACAATTATTCAGGGAATAAATAAGCGTAGTCTAGAACTCAAACATGAATGTATAACCAATCCACTGTCATGGTATCAGAGACTTTATCTAGCAACCTAAAATTCTAAACTGTCGTTTGAACTTAGAATTCTAGACAAATATTAATGAGCAGGTTTGATATGTTTACAAATTGCCTTAGCATCAGCTTTCGTTGGCTAAGAACAATTTTCTTACCTATGTTCTATCAAGCAATCTATAACACTTTTGATGAATATATTAAACCCTAAATCTGACACTAAGTGATCAATTCAGTCTAAGCAATGAGTTCAACAATAGATGAAGACAACAGATGATAAATTTCTATCTATGTCTGATTTAATGATTCATAAATTCCTTTGAAACCCTAAACCTAACTATGGATCTACTCAGACATGGAGTTAAAGAAACAAGAGAGAGAGATGAATAAGAACTCATAATCAATTGAAATAGAAATAAAAAAGGGTTCGGATATCTTCTCAAAAGGTGTAGAGTCAGAAATTCTTATCCCTAAAGCTTAGAAACAAAAAGTTTGATGAAAAATAAAGCGTAGCCTCCACAATGGCTAAAAATTAGAATAAATAGCTCTAATCACGTTCTCCATAAAAATCAATGACAAAACCCAACAAAATAGGAAAAACAGCAAATTTCAGTTTTCTGGTCGGTTTGGGCTGGAATGGTCGATCTGGTGTTGATCGATCGATCCACTCTCTATTGGTCGATCTGTCGCTCTGCCGATGGTTTGACTAATAATAGGATCGATCGATCCACTTTAGGATCGGTCGATATCTTCTCTTTCTCTGCACTTATTTCTTTTGCTCACCAAAGAGACATGTTTTCACAAAACCTTTCATAACTTTCGATCACACTGTTTGAATGACCTCAATTTTCTTCCAGATGAAAGCTGACTCGATGCTCTAGCTTGTGTCAAATTTTCAGATCGATCCATCGGTGTAAAGAGCTTCAACGAGTACCAAACTTCTGACCATTTTCTGCGCCTTTGCTTCTATTCTTTGCTCTTTTACCTTAGACTTCATCCAAACGTGGTTTTACCTGAAAAGACTCTAAAAACATAGAAATAACTTGAAAAACTTTTGAAAACATTGGTTAGAATGTGTCAAAAACGCAATACATCAATAGTTAAAGAAACAAAGAGATGTCATATTATAAGTGTCATTTTGCTAATATAATAACGTGTATAAGACCATTTTAGTATGAGATAAATATAATAATTGACGATTTAATAAAATATACTAAGATATAATAATAAAATAAATATTAAATATATTTGTCAAATTATAGACATTATATTTACCGCAATGCATTTTTATATAAGCATGATACGTAAACAAAATTATAACTTACGAGATCGCGACATGTATCTAATATCGATCGGCTGATGAATGTGTTAAAATTTAAAATTAATTAAGAAAAATAAAATTTAAAATAGAAAGTAATTGTCAAGTTACTAACCAAATAATAGAAATTAAACTTTCTATTATTATCCATACTAATAAAGAAACAAAATTTAATATGAAATATTGAAATGACATAAACCATAAAAGAAACAAATAATACATACAGAATAAAAATGTCAATTAAAATAAATAAATAGATGAATGCTAAAAAGAGGTATATAAATTGAAAAAATAAAAGTTAGAAAGGTTATAGAAACCTTAATTTAAAAGTTTAAAGATATACACAACTATACATTAAAAAAAAAAAATCTATAAGAATATTTATTTTATCAATATAGAGTTATATAATATAACAAAGGAAATAAATTTTTTTGACCTATTACGCCATTGGTACTCTCCAAGTATATATATTGAAAATATGTATAAGTTAAAAAATAATAATATTATATTTACTATTAAGTTACTACTGTATAAAATTTGGCGAGTATAAATCTTTATGAGAAATAAAACGATGACTTTAATAAAATACAATTATCAATCATGTACTTATGTGATGATTCACAACATTATTCATAGTTTTTATGAAAATACTAATATAAATTTTACTTTTTCTCATTAACCATATAGTATTTTAATTATTTTTATTTTCTATCACATAATTCATTGATATTCATAATGAGTTAAAATATATATTTTTCTATGTTATTAAGAATATTGAGACGACCCAACCCGTAAAAATTC
The DNA here is from genome assembly GCA_964056655.1 of Arabis hirsuta. Taxonomy (NCBI): domain Eukaryota; kingdom Viridiplantae; phylum Streptophyta; class Magnoliopsida; order Brassicales; family Brassicaceae; genus Arabis; species Arabis hirsuta. The sequence continues at coordinate 8,290,266 of OZ053301.1, read as the reverse complement.
AAAATTTTCCAGATTCGAATTATTATTATCATAAATAATAATCCTCAATGGTCAACTACACAAACTGCGGAAACAATACAATCAATAACCAAAAGCACTATTCAATAAATCTCATACTTAACTGAATCACTAAACAATTCCAGTACGATACAACAACCAATAATCCAATAACAATAAACAGCTCATCCAGGATTGCTAACACCCGAGCAATTCTATCAACAACAACCACTCAAATCGAGACGCTAGATCATCTCCTGTTCCCGGTCATGATTCCACGATCACACCTTGTCTTTACCTGCATCACATGGTTATACGATATGCGTGAGTATTATCACAAATACTCAGTGAGACGGTCATCCCATCTACTAGGCTATACACACATGCATAAAAACATGATACAATACCAGGGTGAACACTCAACAAGGCAAAGCACGAACAATCAACACAAGAATCACACAAATGCACATGCGTCGATCGACGCAACGTCACAGATCGAAGAATCAAACCTATCCTCACATAGTTCGATTCTAGATCGCATCACAATCGATTCCCTGCACAAATCCACTCAAAACCACACAAAATACACCCAATAACAACAATCAAACGCATTCTATCACTTTGTTTACCCAGATAACCCATGGTCACGCACTCACCTTAAATCTGGAAAGGAAAAAGGAAAAAAACGATGAAGAACACGAAGAACAAGTCTCCAACTCCAGAATCCACACCCAACTCGCGATCAATCACTGATATGACCCATATTTTACCACTTTTACTATCTATTTTACTATATTTTCTACGCACTTTAATAAGGTTTTCAGCCAAAAGAGGTAGTTTTCCTCGTATTTGTAGATTTAGAGTCTTAATAGGGAAATCAAGCAAAACGGAGCAAAAAGGACCAAAAGAGGTGTAAACCAAGCTACAGCAACTTTCATAAGCCAAAGACATCATCAAGACCAAAGAATTCACAAGGTACCACAATCTACCAAGTTGGACAGAACATATATGCCAGAAGTTTAGTAGTAAACGGAGGGCCAAATCAATTTGGAAATGGATGAAACTTGGTGTGAAGATATATCTTTGAGTCAGCTTCACAATGAAGTTTGAATCATCTCAATTGGAGCTGTGAGCAGGAAGTTACACTGGATTTAGTGAAGATATATCAAGCTGCATGAAGCAAGTGCAGAATCGATACAAATACCGGGCCACCTCATGGACCGATATTCTGGGCTGATTCCAGCATAAATCAAAGCACTTTTGGCCCAATACCGGTCGTGTAGCCTGACCGAAATCCCAACCGACGTTGAAGCAGTTTTGACGTAAAAAGACGGATTTGACCTAAATGAAGCCCTAGAAGATCCTACACCTATATATACTTGTTTTTAGCCTCTTTAGGAGAATAAGCATCAATAATCAGCCAAGAGGGCACGACTAGGGAGCCCTAGGCAGCCGCCTATCTCTTCTCTAAACACTAAACACGTTTTCATCTTTGTTCTTCATTGGATTTGGATTCTAGGAGGAGATCTCCCTTTGTACTTCGATATAGAGAAGATTTCTTATCTCTTACTCTTTAAATTCAGTTTATCTATGATAATTCGTGCCTATCCTTGTTGCTTTGTTGTTACTTCAATCATGTCTGAGTAAATTACTTGTTAGGTTTTAGGCATTCAAAGATTCCATGTTTATGCATAATTGAATATCGAACTTTGTTAGGGTTTATCTAGTGGATTCTTCACCTCTATTCGATCGTAATGCTGTTTGCTTTTTTGGCCATCTTGCGAACTGATCTTAGGTTGATATACTCTCCAAAAGCTTGTTATATTGCCTGAACTAATATTTGGTGAGTAATGCGTCATAACAATTCGAAAGGTTAGTTATGGAGTAGTACGAACAATCAAACTTACACTTAAAGCATGTTTCACCTTATAATAACCTGCGATAGTTGAGTCTATTAGTATATAAAACGTAGATGGTTAGTTACGTCACGACAGTGGGATGACCTTACATTAGTGATTTGAGTTCTAGAACGATCTTTAAAACCCGATATCTTTATGTATTTCATGAGTCTCTGCGAATTGTCTAATGCATAACGCTTTTCTCTTATTGATTTATCCTTGCTTTTACTTTCTTTGCTTTATAATTGCTATTCATAAAACCACAAAACCAAAATCATATTTTGTCTTAGCTTAATTTGCATCACATAAATTCATAGCGTATCATCTTTAGTCTCTGTAGATCGACCCCTAAGTACTACTGCGTTTGCCTGTGCACTTGCAGCTTTATCTAGGGTTATAAATTTAAAGCTTGAATAACCCACGACATCAAGTTTTTGGCGCCGTTGCCGGGGACTAATTTGTTACCTACGAGTTTTTGATAAAGATTAAGTCTAAGATTTGTTTTTCTTTATTTACTTTTGATTTTTCGTTTTTTTCTTTTTGTTTTTGTGAGTGTTTCAGAGAGTCATCAATGGAACACTACAACCTCTATCCTAGGAGAATGGCGAGCTCTTACTACCATGAAACCATTGGGGATTATAACCCAACGCCTCATGAATATCATCAACCGCCATACTTCAACAATACTCGGTGCAATGGTCATATGTACCAACAACAACCTTGGGAGGCTTATGAGCGTGAGGATGCCTATCATTACCATCACTACGAGTATCTACAGCCACCACAACAACTCCAAGATCATGCCTTTTCAATTACCCTAGATGATAAACTAGAATTGTTTGTGGCTCAACTCAAGGGAGAATTCAAAAATTTCGAATATGAATTCAAGAATTCTTCGTCAACTCTTGGAGAAAAATTAGAAGCTCTTGTTGCTCCACTTCAAAGCACCGAGGCGCGTTGGGTTCATCTTGGAGAGATGCTTACAAGAGATCTCCAAGAAGACGAAACATACATCACGGATGTTGAATTGGATAACATGTGCGATCAAGGAGAGGAGCTTATAACAAGCTTCCCTGTTTTGGAGGTTAAAGATGAGCCTCACAAGCCTTGAAACCGATGGAGAATTTGTGGATTCTACAAATCACCAAATTTCTCTCTCTAAACTTGACAAAGGAGTGATCTATCCAACCCTACAAGGTAAGGTTTCTTTTTGTATCAATATGTACACTAATGAAACCTTTTATATAGATCCAGGTGATGCGATTAAGGAGATCCAAGACCTCAAAATTACAGCCACTCCAACCATACATATGGACGTTGTCAAACCAACAAGACCAAAAGACAAAGAGACTCCAAATATTGCAAATTCGACCTTGGTATCTAAGGAACGTGAAGAAGATGTGGTTCATGTCGAGATGAAACACAAAAGCCATCAAGATGCTAATAGATGGAGCCTCAAGCCATGCGGTCCAGAGTGTAGAGAAGCTAAAGGAGTCCCAATTCCTTTAGTGGAGCCATCCTATGCTTAAAAGGAAAAGGAGTCGAGCTAAAAGACTTAAAACAAGCACTTTATGGGAGGCAACCCATATTTTATATTATTTTTTTAGAGTCTTTAATTTCAAATTTTAATCATGATTTTAATTTTTAAAGTTTTATTACTTATTGGTTTTTCTAATCATGAATTTTCAGGTTTTTACAAAAAGTTATAAAAATACAAAAAAAAAAATGTTTGTTTTGGAGAAAGAAGAAGAGAAGGAAATAGGACAAGATCCGTTCTGGTTCAAGGCACAAAAGAATTATCAGATCAACCCAGAAAAATCTGAAATTTGGTGAGACTATAGTAGACAGTCATACAAAGCTACAGAAAAAAGCAGAACGTAATTTGGTATTACGGTCTGAAAGTTATGACCAATTTCCCAAGACTGAAGAAGAAGGATACGAAGCTGCAAGGAGCCAACTTCAAACTTTTTCTCAGGACAAAACACAAGGAACTAGGAGAAAATCTTCATACTGTTGGAAAGATCTCGTTCTCAAGAGTCCGTAGCATCTTTCGGATCTCAATTCCGATGTGTATAGCTGAAAAAAAGCTTGTTTAAAATCGCATGGATCGCGACACAATACCGGTCAACCACACCGACCGATATTCGGACCGGTATCGCACCCCGATCGACCCGCGACACGAGTGACCCAGTACCGGTCACGCGTACCGGTCGAAAATCGTGACCGGTATTGGAGCAACAATGTCGCGAACCTGCCGCAAATCTCACCGCAACCCTACCGCGAGGCAGCCCTACCGCAAATCTCACCGCAACCCTACCGCGAGACAGCCCTACCGCAAATCTCACCGCACCTCACCGCAACTCACCGCAAATCCCACCGCATTTCTTCTCCGTAACATCGGACGGTACCAACGACCAATACTCGGTCCGATGTTCGACCCGACCTTCCCGCATTCCACAATATCGGACCACGGTACCGACCAATATTCGGTCTGTTACTCGTGACCCGATACCTCCCGCACCATCTCACCCGTCCCGCTCCATGCCGCGACTTGACCAGTCCCGTTCCTTCGCGCGTCCTGCCTTGTCCCGCGACACGAATCGCCCACACCTCCCCGAACCATACCGCGACACGACGCGACCCGATACCGGTCGACACCGCCGACCGGTACCACGACCGGTATTACCTCGACCCGCGACTCCAAATCCACCGCCACCATCTCGTGCCGTGAACCGCCTTAGACCCGAGCCACGTCTCGAACCATCCTTGACCGCGACTCGCCACCCGACACCTTGACCGGTATTGATCAAACCGCGTCCCCATCAACCACCACGAGTAACTGGAGTCACGTGCCATGGACCACCGAACCACCTGACTCGACCAACCATCCACCCAACCATGGTCTATAAAAAGGTAAGTTTTTTCTTTTTCTCTTTAATTTATTCAAAACTAAGTTTTAAATTCAAAATTTAACCAAATTTTATTTTTAATTTTGCATTTTCATAAATTATCATTCTTCATCTATATAATTCATTAAATTAAATTTTGATGGATTTATTGATTTATGAACTTTTGCATTTTTTAATATTGAAATTTTTGGTTAGATTAATTTAGTTTATGAATAAATTTCACATCTTAACAAAGTATTCTTCATTTTTCCACTATTTCACTTGTATTAGACCATTTTTATCAAATTGGATTCTTCATTAGGATTTAATTTCTTTTTTTTTATGGTCTATCTTATGAAATCTTGGAGTTAGACTTCAATATACCTCTTGATCGATCTAGATCCAAGACGAATTTAACAAGCGATTTTAGGTGTTTTTGCAAGGATATTTTGTACTTAAGCAGGAATTGACTCAAGATATTTTGTTGTGATGCGCACACTTCTAATCGTCTTAAGCATTATCCGCCATTCAAAGGAGATGTGTGAGAAAAGAGAAGTAATTGGAGACAGCTAGCCTAGTTATGATTCATGCGGAATACCATATGCTCAGAATCGAAGAAGATCTCATATTGCTTGCAACAATCCTAAGATTTTCTCGATCTCAGCTTACAAACGGACCACGTGGAGCAAAAGCCTTCAAACTTCACCACGTGAACTAAAAAGGTATGTTTTATGATAGATTTTAAATTTGGTTCGAGAAATTCTCTACTGTTTTGCATATGGCTTGATAATACCCTTCCGGCGAGTCGAATCGCCCCATTCAAGGACCATACGCAAAACCGTACGAGCAAAAGTGTTCAAACTTCACCACGAGCTTTAAAATACCTTATAACTCGGTGAATTTTCAATATGGCTCAAGAAAAACTTCAAGGTTTGAAAGATGACCCATGAGCTTCTTCCGGTGACCAAAATCACTATACTGTGAGCCAATTTTCCAACGATGAGGAACCAGCCGATGAAACCTTGAGATGAAATTTTTCTAAGGACATAAGGAAGCTTTTAGGAGTGTTCATTCACCCATGGAGATAGCCGAGTCCAAAGATGCTTCATACCAAGCGAAAATGGGACATTTTTCGATCTTCAAGACTTTTTGTCTATAACCGGTAACTTCGTTCTATTCTCTAACTTTTCTAATTTCAATTTTTATTTTCCAACATTACTCCCTTAATTTGATTTTTTTTACACCGGGGACGGTGTAATTTAAGTCTGGGGGGATTGTTGTTTACTAACACGTTTGTTCGTGATTGGTTTTTATGTTCTTAAAGGAGTTTTTCAAAAATTATTTTCTGAAAACATTTTATTGAGTCAAAATAGTCAGTTGGAAATGATGACCCTTCTTTTGGTTTAGTGGATTGTCTTTTTCAGATTAGTGACCATTTTTCCAGGATCGATTTCAGAGTCAGACTAATAAAAATCCTAAGGCTGACCAGTTAACTAGAGACATTTGTTACTTCCAGCATAATCCGCCAAGTTCGAGCTAATTATGCGGTCTCCTCGGTGATTGATATTCATAGAGCTTGACTCCTCATTCATACCTGACAAGTGCAATCTCTGTTGAAAGTAATGGTACTCCTCTCCCTTGTTCTAAAAAATATATGATTGGGGTGATATGATAGTTCTTGAGTATAAGATGAAGAAATAAAATTCTAGTGAGTCAATACTCAAGAGATGATCACCTAGAGCTCGAAAGCCAGCAGTCTGAGTCCCTTAGAACGGATGTAGAGGACGAGCGATCTCATGACCCTGTCTCCTCACACGGAACAACAGTAGTGAAAGCACTATTTTCGAGTCTCAGCATTCTAAAAAAAAAAAAGAGAGTAGAAAATCAAATAAGTCTGGGGGAGAGAAAGAGTACCAAGAATTGTATGGTTCATTAGTCATGGTATAGTATGGGAATGAGTCTAGAAGGTTCTTGGCATTGAGATCTGGGACGAAACCCAGCAATGAGGACTAGCGGGTTATGTTGAGAAGTCGTGAATGAATTTGGGAGGCTACGAATGTCTATGGAGAAGTACATGGTGGTCTGAATTATGTGGTTTACTAGTTGAAAGGGTCAGTCCGGTACTCTAAGGGAAGATAAGTTTCTGCGTTTTCAAACCTCTTTTCTATTCTTGAATTTTGCTTGAGGACAAGCAAGGTTTAAGTCTGGGGGAGTTGATATGTCCCATATTTTACCACTTTTACTATCTATTTTACTATATTTTCTACGCACTTTAATAAGTTTTTCAGTCAAAAGAGGTAGTTTTCCTCGTATTTGTAGTTTTAGAGTCTTAATAGGGAAATCAAGCAAAAAAGAGCAAAAAAGACCAAAAAAAGTGTAAACCAAGCTACAACAACTTTCATAATCCAAAGACATCATCAAGACCAAAAAATTCACAAGGTACCACAATCTACCAAGTTGGACAGAACATATATGCCAGAAGTTTAGTAGTAAACGGAGGGTCAAATCAATTTGGAAATGGATGAAACTTGGTGTGAAGATATATCTTCGAGTCAGCTTCACAATGAAGTTTGAATCATCTCAATTGGAGCTGTGAGCAGGAAGTTACACTGGATTTAGTGAAGATATATCAAGCTGCATGAAGCAAGTGCAGAATCGATCCAAATACCAGGCCACCTCATGGACCGATATTCTGGGCTGATTCCAGCATAAATCAAAGCACTTTTGGTCCAATACCGGTCGTGTAGCCTGACCGAAATCCCAACCGACGTTGAAGCAGTTTTGACGTAAAAAGACGGATTTGACCTAAATGAAGCCCTAGAAGATCCTACACCTATATATACTTGTTTTTAGCCTCTTTAGGAGAATAAGCATCAATAATCAGCCAAGAGGGCACGACTAGGGAGCCCTAGGAAGCCGCCTATCTCTTCTCTAAACACTAAACACGTTTTCATCTTTGTTCTTCATTGGATTTGGATTCTAGGAGGAGATCTCCCTTTGTACTTCGATATAGAAAAGATTTCTTATCTCTTACTCTTTAAATTCAGTTTATCTATGATGATTCGTGCCTATCCTTGTTGCTTTGTTGTTACTTCAATCATGTCTGAGTAAATTACTTGTTAGGTTTTAGGCATTCAAATATTCCATGTTTATGCATAATTGAATATCGAACTTTGTTAGGGTTTATCTAGTGGATTCTTCACCTCTATTCGATCGTAATGCTGTTTGCTTTTTTGGCCATCTTGCGAACTGATCTTAGGTTGATATACTCTCCAAAAGCTTGTTATATTGCCTGAACTAATATTTGGTGAGTAATGCGTCATAACAATTCGAAAGGTTAGTTATGGAGTAGTACGAACAATCAAACTTATACTTAAAGCATGTTTCACCTTATAATAACCTGCGATAGTTGAGTCTATTAGTATATAAAACGTAGATGGTTAGTTACGTCACGACAGTGGGATGACCTTACATTAGTGATTTGAGTTCTAGAACGATCTTTAAAACCCGATATCTTTATGTGTTTCATGAGTCTCTGCGAATTGTCTAATGCCTAACGCTTTTCTCTTATTGATTTATCCTTGCTTTTACTTTCCTTGCTTTATAATTGCTATTCATAAAACCACAAAACCAAAATCGTATTTTGTCTTAGCTTAATTTGCATCACATAAATTCATAGCGTATCATCTTTAGTCTCTGTCGATCGACCCCTAAGTACTACTGCGTTTGCCTGTGCACTTGCAGCTTTATCTAGGGTTATAAATTTAAAGCTTGAATAACCCACGACATCAATCACCCTAGGAACGATCTCCCAAGCCTCCCAAACGAATCTCATTCTCACAAACTCTTTGGAAACTTTCTGGAAACTCTGAAAGTCTCAAAATGCGGCCACCCTCTATTTATAGGGAAGCCCTAGGGTTTTCTCTTAAATCGGCCTCAAACAGCCGACTTAAATTGAACCAACCGGTTCAATTTAACCTTGCGTCGATCGACGCACACCACCTGTGTCGATCAACGCAGGACCAAAAATCCCAATTTTTGGTTCGCGGTCGTTACAACTCTCCTCCACCAACACGGATTCGACCTTGAATCACGCAACACCGTCTCCCTATGGTCAGCACACCAGATATCAAGACTCTAGCCCAAACCGGCCAGCTCTACAAATATCAACACTCTTGGCCCACCCGACCAGGACCCCCTGAGATAAACACCCGATCCCAGAAACTCAACTAGTCTCATACTAATCACATTGCACCGTCTCACTACGGCTACAATCCTGACCAAACCCGGTCAGCACCACCTGAGATCACTCCCGATCTGTGCCGTCTCACTACGGCTACAATCCTGACCAAACCCGGCCAGCACCACCTGAGATCACTCCCAATCTCTGCCGTCTCACTATGGCTACAATCCTGACCAAATCGGCCAGCACCACCTGAGATCACTCCCGATCTCTAAAGCTCATCTAGTCTCATACTTATAATCACACTACAGACACTATTGCTCATACTCATATATATATACACCCCTCCCACTCACAGGGTCATCACCCTTTGAACTCTGATATACCCTATATTTTACTACTTTTTCTATCTATTTTAGTATGGTTTTTATATATATTAATAAAGCTTTTGGACCAAAAGAGGTAGTTTTCTCGTATATGTAGATTTTAAAGACTAAACAGGTTTTATCATCAAAAAGATGTAAAAAGGAGCAAAAATAGTGTTATCTAAGATGCAGCTAATCATCCAAGTCAAAGGAACCAAGCCAAGTCATTTTATCTTGAAGATAATGCACATTCTCCTACTGGACAGAACATATATGCCAGAAGTTCGCTGAAGAACGGAGAATTAAATCAGTTGGTAATTTATTTAAACTTGGTATAAAGATAGCCCTTTGAGTTAGATTTCCAATGGAGTTGGAATTTTATCAATTGGAGCTGTACTTTGGAAGATACACCCAAAACAATGAAGACATATCAAACTACCTTCGAAGTGAAGTGAGTGTAAAATGGAGCCAAGCACCGGGCCAGCACATGGGCCGATATCCAGATTTTTTCCAACCTTCTAGAAGAGTCATGGAAGCCTCAAATACCGGTCACGCAACCCAACCGTTATCGTGTCCGAAATTACCTCAGTTTCGACTAAAAAGACGTATTTGCCCGAAGAAACCCTAACCGACTTATGCCTCCTTGAACCCCTATATATACTTGCTTTTAACCTCTCTAGGAACTCAAGCAGCCGGCCTTAACAGCCTAAATCAATATCTAAACAATGTATTTCGTTTTTCTCTTGTTCTTCATGTTTATTTGATTCTAGAAGCCTTTAAGGATAGATTGACTTTGCCCCTATTGCAAAGAGATGAGATCTAACTCCTTACGCTTAGATAGATCAACGAATTATACTGTCTATATGTTTTACTCTTGCTGCTACGTGTTGCAAAACATGTTAGAGTATTAGCTTTGATTTGATTTCTATGCACTTTTTTAATTCTATGCTTTTACGTATTTAATCGTTTAGAGTTTTATTCTAGAATTGATTCTTCATCTTTATTTATACTCAAAGCACGAACTGGCCTAGCTATCCAGGGAGTGATCTTAGGTTGATATACTCTCCAAAAGCTTGTTATATCTCCGGACCTAGTATTCGATGAGCTAGGCATCTTAACAATTCGATAGGTTAGTTAAGGGGTCTAGTGAACAATCAATCTTGAGCATAAAGCATATTTTCACCTTGTAATAACCGGCGATAGTTGAGTCTATTAGGGTGCAAAACGTAGATGGTTAGTTACTTCACGATTGTGGGATGACCTTACCTTAGTGATATGAGTTCTAGAACAAATAGTATTAAAATCCTAAATCGATTGCTTGTGTTTTGCATATATTTTGTGAATTGCTTGATTTCTAATCTTAATTGATATCTATCCCTTTACTTTATTGCTTTGTTATTTGCTTTCATAAAACCCAAAAACCAAATAATATTTTCCCTTAGCTTAATCCGAGTTATATAGGTTTGTAGCGCATTCATTACTTAGTCCTCAGTGGAACGATCCCTAAGTACTACAACTGTCTTAACTGTGTACTTGCAGTTCCCTAGAGTTATAAATTTAAAGATCTAATTGCATAAACCTTACATAGAAGTTTTATGCACATCAAACTCTCGATGTATATCATAGCCCTCCAGACTCCCCCTAGGAAATAGACAGGTTCTAACTCACATAAAACCTCTATTTCCCAATGCCATCTAGAGAATAGACAAGTCCTAACTCAAATAGAACTTCCATTCCTAGATACTCCTCCCTAGCAAATGGACAAGCTCTCACTCGCATAGAACTTCCATTTCCAGCCATCTAGCCGATAGACAAGTTCTAACTCACATAGAACTTCTATCTCTAGACTTCTACATGACCCCACCAGTCATCACAACACATGATCCCACCAGTCATTATAACACATGACCCCACCAGTCATCGTAACACATAACCCCACCAGTCATCGTAACAGATGACCTACCTGAAACAACCCAACCCGAAAAAAATTAAAAATTTTCCCTTCGGATTATTATCATCGCAGATAATAATCTTCAATGGGCCAAAACACAAGCAATGCGGAACAACAAACGATTAAACAATTAAACCAACCATCATTCAATAATCTTATACTTATCGAATCGCTAAACCGTTCAAACCAATAAACCAATATTCAATTCCAATATCAAACAATAACCAATAACAATTCCAAAATTTACTACCATCCTAGCAATTCTAACAATACAGCCACTCAAACGAGACACTAGATCATCTCCTCTTCCCGGCTATGATTCCACGTTCACATTTTCTCTTTACCTGCATCACATGGCAAAACGAGATGCGTGAGTATTATCACAAATACTCAGTGAGACGATCATCCCATTAACTTGGTTATTCACACATGCATAAGCAAAAGATAAAATACCAGGATGAGCAAACAACAATCATACACAAAATCAAACGTGAACCAGTTCAGGAGCCTTGTGTCGATCGACACAACCACTAGGTGTCGATCGACACACTGCACTTGTGTCGATTGACACACCACCATGGTGTCGATCGACACGATGCACTTGTGTTGATCGACACACCACCATGGTGTCGATCGACACGATGCACTTGTGTCGATCGACACAAAGCAATTGTGTCGATCGACACGGCATCGCAGAACACAAGGAACGAGCCTATCCTCTCATGGCTCAAACCCTATTGAAATCCATCGATCTCCTGCACGAATTCACCAACAAACACACGAAATTCCATCCACACAACCGCAATTCATGTGCATAAAACTTCCATGTGAGGGTTTGTATGCAAGTAGGTTTTAAATTTATAACCCTAGGAAACTGCAAGTTCACAGTTAAGACAATTGTAATACTTAAGTGTCGATCCACTGAGGACTAAATGATGAATGCACTACAAACCTATATGATTCGAATTAAGCTAAGTAAACATATTATTTGGTTTTTTGGGTTTTATGGAAGCAAATAACAAAGAAATAAAAGTAAAGGGATAGATATCAATTAAGATTAAAATTCAAGCAATTCACAAAACATATGCAAAACACAAGCAACCGATTTAGGATTTTAATACTAGTTGTTCTAGAACTCATATCACTAAGGTAAGGTCATCACACTGTCGTAACGTAACTAACCTTCTACGTTTTGCACCCTAATAGACTCAACTATCGCAAGTTATTACAAGGTGAAAATATGTTTTATGCTCAAGATTGATTGTTCACTAGACTCCTTAACTAACCTATCGAATTGTTAAGATGCCTAGCTCATCGAATACTAGGTCCGGAGATATAACAAGCTTTTAGAGAGTATATCAACCTAAGATCAGTCCCTGGGTAGCTAAGCCAGTTCTTGCTTTGAGTATAAATAAAGTTGAAGAATCAATTCTAGAATAAAAATCTAAACGATTAAGTATGTAAAGACATAGAATCAAAAAAAATGCATAGAAATCAAATCAAAGCTAATACTCTAACATGTTTTGCAACACGTAGGAGCAAGAGTAAAGCACATAGACATATTATAAATCGTTGATCTATCTAAGCGTAAGGAGTTAGATATCATCTCTTCGCAATAGGGCAAAGTCAATATATCCCTAAAGGCTTCTATAATTAAATATGCATTAAGAACAAGGAAAAACGAAATACATGTATAGGTATTGATTTAGGCTGTTATGGCCGGCTGATTGAGTTCCTATAGAGGCTAAAAGCAAGTATATATAGGGGTTTAAGGAGTCTTAAGTCGGCTAGGTCTTCTTCGGGCAAAACGTCTTTTTAGTCGAAACTGAGGTAATACCGGTCACAATAACGGTCGGGCTTCATGACTGGTATTAGAGGCTTCTATTGCGCTTTTAGAAGGTCGGAAAAAAGTCTGGATCATCGGCCCATGGGCGACCCGGTGCTTGAGTCCATTCTGCACTCACTTCACTTCGAAGGCAGTTTGACATGTCCTCAGTATTACGGGTGTATCTTTCAAAATACAGATTCAATTGATGAAATTTCAACTCCATTGGAAAGATAACTCAAAGGGATATCTCCATTCCAAGTTTAATTAAATTCCCAATTGATTTGATCCTCCATTCATCAGCGAACTTCTGGCGTATACGTTCTGTCCAGTTTGAGAATGTGCATTATCTTCAAGATAAAATGACTTGGCTTGGTTCCTTTGACTTGGATGAGTAGTAGCTTCATCATAGATAACACTCCTCTTTCTCCATTTTACATTCTTTTGATGATAAAACCTGTTAAGACCTTAAAATCTACTTATACGAGAAAACTACCTCTTTTGGTCGAAAATATGTAAAAACCATAGTAAAATCGATAGTAAAAGTGGTAAAATATAGGGTATATCAGCAATCAATCATATTCTATCGATTTCTTTATCTAGATAAACCATGGTCACGCACTCACCTTGGTTTTGGAAAGAAAGGAACGAAGAACACGAAGAACGAGCGAAGAACGAGCGAAGAACTCGACGAAATCAGAGGCTGCACTCCCTGGAATCCAAAATCTCCTCTTCCTCCACGAAGAACACGCTGAAGTTTCAATTCCCAGCCTCACAAACACACTCTAACAAATTCTAAGGATCGAGATTACAAGGAATTCAACGATGAATCCTGTTTCTACTCAATCCTCTCAATTCTCTCAACTTTTCTTCTGATTTCGGCCCAACCAGGACCAACAATGCGGCTCCTCTCCTTAAATACCAGAGCCCTAGGGCTCCTTAACCCGATCACCAAACTGAGCGATCAAAAACCGAACATGCCGGTTCAAAACTAACCTGTGTCGATCGACACACATCACTTGTATCGATCGACACAACGCCAGAACACAACTTCTCACAAGTCAAAAAACGTGTGTCGATCGACACACACACCTTGTGTCGATCGATGCAGCACCAAAAATCCACTTTTTGGTTCACGGGCGTTACACTACCAGTCATACAATAAGAACTCACGTCTTATAAACACATCTAATAAGAAACCCATCTTATTAAATCTCAAAAATATATAATCGTTACATCACCAAACGAAAAATACATAAACAACTCATAGCCACATGCTATCACAGACACCGAAAACCAGAAAAAGATAACTCAAACCTCAAATTGCTTCTCGAACCACTTCGAGAACTTTGCATTCATCCTCGCTTCTGGTTCCCAAGTCTCCTCCTCGACACCGTCACAGTCCCACACGACTCTCACCAACGGTATCCTTTCGAGAATCCTCACAGGTCTAGCCTCCAACATCATGTTGGGCTGAAGATCCTCCAGAATCCTAGCCAACACCTCCTCAGACTCATGTAGACACTTCCGTAGCATCGACACATGAAAGACTTTATGAAAAATCTTTATACTCTGAGGTAACTCAAACCGATAAGCTACTGGTACAACCCGTTCCATAACCTTGAACGGACCCATAAACCTCGGACTTAGCTTATTCTCTGAAATGGATATGTTAGGACCCCTCCACATCGCTGCCTTGAGATACACCAGATCTCCCAACTCAAACTCTAACTCTTTCCTCCTATTATCGGCATAACTCTTCTACCGATCATGAGCCTCTCTCATGTTCAGCCTCAAGACACGGATCTTTTCCATCATCTCCTGAACAAAATCCGCACCAAACATGCTCCTCTCCCCCAATTGAGTTCAACATAATGGTGGACGAAATGACCTCCCATACATAGCCTTATATGGAGTCATCCCAATACTCGCCTGGTAGCTATTGTTATACGTAAACTCTACCAGGTTCAGGTGATCGGCCCAATGACCACCGAATCCAGCATATACATCCTCAGTAAATCCTCAAGGATCTAAATCGTCCTCTCAGACTACCCATCCATCTGAGGATGATAAGCAGTGCTCAAATGCACCTTAGTGCCCATCTCAGCCTGGAATGCCCTCCAGAACTCTGAGGTAAACCTCGGGTCCCTGTCTGACACGATACTCGCTGGCACCCCGTGCAGCCTCACTATATCCCGCACATACTTCTTAGCCAACACCGGTGCTCCATCAGTCTTCTTGATGGCAAGAAAATGTTCTGACTTAGTCAGACGATCCACAATCACCCAAATAGCATCATACGTCCATGAAAACGGTAATCCTGTCACAAAGTCCATGGTAATTATGTCTCACTTCCACTCTGGAATGGGTAAACTCTGCAACAACCCGCTCAGAACCTGATGCTCAGCCTTCACTAACTGGTACACATTGCACGCTGCAACCCAGTAAGCGATATCTCTCTTTATCTCGACCCAGTGATAATACCGCTTCAGATCAAGATACATCTTGGCCGCTCTCAGATGAATCGACAACATGCTTGCATGAGCCTCTCTCAGGATCTCCTACCTCAGATCCTTATCCTTGGGTACACAAACCCGCCCATTCACAAGTATCGTCCCATTCGCCGAGACCAGATACTCTGAGCCTGCAACCTTAGAAGCATCAATCAAACCCTGATTCTTCTCTTGAGCTACTCGAATCCTGCTCAGCAAATTTTCTTGGTTAGCTGCCTCTAACCCCAACGGCTCCTGTGAGATAAAACACAACCTCAAAGTGTCAATCTCACTCACCAAAGCCTCCATATCCCGCTCATGAGCCGAAGCGACCCTCTTCCTACTCAACGCATCTGCAACCAAATTAGCCTTACCCGGATAGTACCCAATCTCCAGATCATAATCTGCTACCAACTCCATCCAGCGCCTTTGTCTCTGGTTAAGCTCTGGCTGAGTAAAGAAGTACTTCAGACTCTTATGGTCTGTGAACACCTGCACCTTCCCGCCATAAAGATAAGATCTCCAAATCTTTAGAGCGAAAATCACCGCAGCCAGCTCCAAGTCATGGGTAGGGTAGTTGCACTCATGCTTCCTAAACTGTCTCGAAGCATACGCAATTACCTTCCCCTGCTGCATCAGCACACAACCCAGATCAACTCCTGAAGCATCCGTATACACCACGTAAGGCTCATCCGGCTCGGGTAACGCCAACACTAGTCAACATCTCTTTCAGCTTCCCGAAACTCTCTTTGCAAGCTGAAGACCACACAAAAAGGACATATTTCCCCGTCAGCTTCGTCATCGACTGCGCAATACTCGCAAATCCCTTGCCAAACCTCCTCAGTAACCTGCCAACCCGAGAAAACTCTGGATCTTGGTGGCATTCCTCGATCTACGTCACCCTTTGATAGCTTCTATCTTCGCCAAATCCACAGAAACTCCCTCTGCAAACACCACATGGCCAAGAAAACTCATCTCTCGCTGCCAGAAATTGCATATACTCAACTTCGCGTACAGCTTCTACTCCTGCAGCTTAGATACACTCTCAAATGAACCTCATGCTCCTCATGACTCCTCGAATACACATGAATATCATCAATAAAAATGATCACAAACTCATCCAGATACTCCTGGAAGACCCCGTTCATTTGCCTCATGAATGCCGCTGGTGCATTCGTCAACCAGAAAGGCATCACCACGAACTCATAATGCCCGTACCTCGTCCTGAAAGCAGTTTTTCTCACATCCACCTCATCGATAAGAATTTGATGGTAACCTGAAACCAAATCAATCTTGGAGAACCAAGTAGCCCCTCGCAACTGATCCAACAACTCATCAATCCGCGACAGAGGATACTTGTTCTTCACCGTGACTCGGTTAAGTATCCGGTAATCAATGCATAACCAGAAACTCCCATCCTTCTTCTTCATAAACAACACCGGTGCTCTCTACGGTGAAACACTAGACCGGATAAATCCCTTCCCCAAAAGATTATCCAGTTGCTTCTTCAGCTCTGCCATCTCTGGAGCCATTTGGTAAGACGCCTTGGATATAGGAGTCATCTCAGGCTCCAACTCAATCGTAAAAGGATCGGACCGAGATGGTGGTAATCCTTGCAATGACTGGAAAACATCCTGGAAGTCCTGAACAACTCGAATATCACAATCGTCGCCCAATACGCCTCGCAGTCCTTCTCAATTAGTTGCTAGGCCTGAATTGCCACTCGGCCTGAATTTCCGAAATCACGAGGCTCCCAGAAGTCGACCTCATTCCCTAATACACCAACCTCCCCGCCTCTCGCTTAATCATGACCCGTCCTCGATGACAATCCAGATGAACTTTGTACCGATCCAGCCAATCTATACCCAGGATGACACTGTACAGCTCCACCGGACTAATAATCAGATCTGCTGGCATCAACTCTTCCGCCACCAAAATATCCACACCAAGAGCTGGCCCGAAAGTAGCCAAGGACTTGCCACCCGCAATCTTAACTACTCCCGGCTGCTCACCGGAATCGCTCCGGATTTCGCTACTCTCCGCACACTTTGGAGTAATGAAGCAATTCGTCGCTGCAGAATCAAACAAAATATGGGACTCACATCCACCCACTACTAAGGTCCCTCCACAAATACCATGTGCCTAAAAAACCTAACATTCTAGCATAGACTCACAATTTCCAAAACAAACTAAAATTCAAACACCATGATATAACAAGTCAAGTTCAAAAATTACATGTGATCGGTCTGGCGCTAGAGCCACCCGCCTCCACCAAAGTGAACATCCGCGGTGCCGCTGCAATCAAAACCACCAGCTGTACTGCCACCATTGCCATCTGTTGCAGTCTAGGGCACTTGGGCTTGATATGCCCCTGCTCTCTGCATTGAAAGCACACCTGCATATCCCAAGCCTCGACCCACGTGTCCCAAGCCTCGATCTTCTTCGGACAGCTCGCCATCCGGTGATCCATGCTCCCACACCCGAAGCACCCCAAACCACTCTGGCCACCTTGATTGGGCCTTGAAGTGCTCTCCCACTTCCTCTTCTGTCCTTGCGCAGGCTTGCCGCCCCTGCTCGTACCCACCTGCTGCTGCGACCTCCTCTGCTGCTGCACCGGTGGACTAATCACCGCGCTGTCTCAACCAATTCCATGCTCGTGGCGAACTTGCTCGCTCTACAGCGAGTCCTCAAATCTGGCTGAAGCCCTCTTGATCTCCGCCCTCATGAACCAAAAGCCGACCAAACTCCTCGTTGAACTCCCGGACCGACCGGACACCCTGAGTCAACTCTAAGAATCGTAACTCCAAGCGATCCACTGCCTCCTGCAGAAAGTACTTGGCATTGAACTCAGCCACAAAATCCTACCAGGCCATACCCGCCTGAGCTCTCCAAGCCACCACACCTCGCCAGCAGAGATGTGCATCACCACCCAGGTAATGTACGGCCAGGTCCACCCGGTATCCCACTGGACACCTGAGAGATTGTAAATTCTGCTCCATCCAAGTAATGTACAGAGCAACTGCGTCGATCGACGCAACGGCACAGATCGATGAATCAAACCTATCCTCACATGGTTCGATTCGAGATCGCATCACAATCGATTTCCTGCACAAATTCACTCAAAACCACACAAAATACACCCAATAACAACAATCAAACGCATCCTATCACTTCTTTTACCCAGATAAGCCATGGTCACACACTCACCTTAGATCTGGAAAGGAAAAAGGAAGAAAACAATGAAGAATGCGAAGAACAAGTCTCCAACTCCGGAATCCACACCCAACTCACAATCAATCAGCCCGAGAACGATCTCCCAAGCCTCCCAAACGAATCTCCTTCTCACAAACTCTCTGGAAACTTTCTGGAAACTCTGAAAGTCCCAAAATGCGGCCACCCTCTATTTATAGGGAAGCCCTAGGGTTTTCCCTTAAACCGGCCTCAAACCGCTGACTTAAATTGAACCAACCGGTTTAATTTAACCTTGCATCGATCGACGCACACCACCTGTGTAGATCGACGCACGACCAAAAATTTTAATTTTTGGTTCGCGGTCATTACAAATATGATTTGAATTCCGATTATATATATTTTTGGATTTGCATGATATGAATCAGAACATGAGAATTGTGATATAAATTGATGTATATTGTTTTTAGGATCCACTTTAAATAGTATTTTAAAATTCAACGGATTACTAATTAAAATTTAAATATTTATTTTATTAATTTTTATTGTATTTACCCGCGTATTAACGCATGTCCTATTTTAATATATATATTTATATATACCTTCACATGAGAAGAAGAAAACCACCGTTCATTGTTTTAGTTTATAGCTTTTTTTGTTTATTGTTCTTCATATTGCCAAAATATTACATGCTTTGATTGATTCTAATTTTTTGTTTGGGTGTTGTTTTTTTTAGGTGTTTCCATCGCATGTTCTTCTGGTTTGTGGTATGCGTATGAGTTCGCTTCTTCAAAAAGGTTAGTTCGTTTCTTTTGGTAATTAGTTTGATTTGTGAAAGCTTTTAAGTTTTAAGGAAAAATTTGTTACTCTTATTTTGTGTAAACTGAAACTAAAGGCTACAAGTTTATAGTGACAATTATCTTATGTTTTTGTGATATATATTGATTTAGCTTTTTTCATTTTTGATAAGTTTCCCTTCATCTTTTGTTTCGGATTTGGCATTGAGATCTCGAAGATTGTCTAATCCTGTTTTATATCTTTATAGATCGGTTAGTGTATTTTATCTCTTCTATTATATACTTTTTTAGGATAAATCTTCTACTATATACTTATTTAAATTGTTAATTAATATACTTGAATTTTTCTGTTTGATAGTTATCGGTTTTTAGTTTCTTTTATCCTGTTTTGTATACTATCCGTATAAATTTATGTATGTTAGTTTCTGATTCTAATTATTATACCGTGTTTTCTGTTTTGGTTGTCTGCCATCGTTTGTTCTAGTTTACTAACAAGTATTTCATGATTCGTTCTCCAGTGGTTGCAGATGTCCTTTCGGATGATGGTTGCGGCTATGTCTCCGGTCGGTTATGGTAGATTTTTAGGTTATGTCGTTGGTTTCGATCTCTTGCCAGTTTTTCTAATTTGAGTATCGAAGTCGAGGTGGTTCGATTCTTTGTTTAAGTTTATCATTCTGATTTAAGTTATGCAGTTCAAATTTGTTTAATGGTGGCTTCACCAAAGCTATCTCACAACAAATCTAACAAAGGCAATCTAAGAAGCAGAGTTATCTAAAAACGAGAGTTGTTGTCGTGTTATCGTAAAAGGTATTAGAAGTCCGACTGCTATTGTGGATACGAGAACACCTTGTTTACTTTGGATTCGAAACAAGGTTATCGCTAATGTGTCATCAAAGATGTTTGTCTTCACTCAATTTCTTTTTCGGAAAAAACCATTAGTTTCTCTTTGTATTTCATCAGTTCACCTTTTTCTATGATGTAATATGTTGTAAATCAGTTTCAATAAAATATAATGTTAAAAAACAAGTATTTCATGATTCGTTCATATATTTTTTAATGCATTTTGTATATTTTATTTTGATATTTTTGTATATCTAATATATAGGTTTCTTTGTTTAGGGTCTTCTTCTATCACATAATGTCCAGATTTATTCTGTCTATAAGATCGTATGGCTCGATGGATGTGTTTTCCGATGGTGCATTTTGAAGAAATCTGCGTTTGGTGTTTTTTTTTTTAAAAGTCTCTGCGTTTAGTGTTTCAATCATGATTTTATAATGTTGTATTTTTGTTTCTTTATTTTTAGAATATAATTATTTGGTTATTATATACGTGTTTCATATTTTCATTTTAAATAGTTGAAGTAGAAGTCTCTATTTGTGAAAACTATTGCTTTTTATGTCTAGGGTTATTTCCTTGAAATCTAAATTTATGTTCAGTTGCATGTTCTGATGATTGTGTCAAGTAAACCACTTATTAGTTTATTAATTAAATTTGAAACGAGCTTCGGATATTATGGTTTGATATAATCTTAGTTGTTTATCATTTACAATTTGGTTAGAATTGTATACGATATTTAAAGTCTATTAAGGTTTGCATGCATCCATTCAGATTTTTTTTTAAGTAAAAACCGATACCCAATTACACTATTTGAGATTTTTCGTATTTCTAAATGAAAAAAGATTTGTTTTGTCTCAAAGGTGCTTTGAATAAAGCCAAATAAATTGTTCATAAGACAATGAACACGTAATTTAAGTTTACTACACTAGTACCCAATTTATATTTTAGTTAATCGGATAAAGGTTTGGATTCTATTCAATTAGTTTATAAGATAATAGGTTTACGATTTTCTAATCGGAAACATATTTACCTTAGTGTTAATTATAAACTACAATTAAACTATATGTATATAAATCAAAAAAGATTTTATTAAATTATATAATTTTACGAGTTTGGAGTTTGCTTATGAACATAGGTTTTATGTTTAAGATTTATTGAAGTTTTGGAGGTTTTGATAAAAAAAAAAGAGATTTTTTGTTTTAATAAGAGTATACGTTCCTTATTTTCTTAGCATTTTTTTTACAAACCAACAAAACATAATAGAGTTCAATCAACGATCCAAATGTTTTATCCCGCTTCTGATCACTAAATAGATATTACACCGAACTATACAACGTTAACTTACAAACATGCACTCAAATGATATATCGCTCATTGGATTGGTCCACCAAAAGAAATGCCTTGTTATTATACATATAGTGTATAGACTTACACAAGAAACTACATGAACACATATACATAGAGTGATCGCTAGTTAAGTAGCATACGCTCTATAGGTCCTTTGATTTCTAATCTCCTATGAGTGCGTACGGTAAGAAGCATGCAGTGAGAAACAGAGGATCTTAATATACGCATCACGATCTTTTTTTATTGTCGTAAAGTACTGTTGAAGAGGCAGGAGGGCTAAAGACTCAGAGCTTTTTGTAACACTAATGTCTACGTGGCCCCTAAATACACTCTTCTTTATTACAAAGATTTCATTTTCATTAGGGCATCATTGAGTTTTTGTTTGTACTTTTACCCTAATTTCATGAAAACGTTTTATAATATTATACTATTTGATTTCCCGGAAATTAATGGGAAGAATAGGGTTTGGGAACAAGCATGGTCCCCGCTACGATCCGAGCTTTATATTCAGTCTGTCATATGTTATTTGGTTTTTACACCTTACGTTACACTGTTAATATATAGTGCATTTATTAAATTTTAAATTAGTTCGACATACCATAGTGTATGTGTGTGTTACCCGTATATATGTATTGATTTTCAATAATCATGACTTCTTTATCACGTTTTTAAAATGTATTATGGCAGTTAATATTTGAAGTTTAATGTTAACTGGCATTTATATATATGTTAACTACAACCAGTTATAGTCTTATAGAGAAAAAAGATTTTAGAAAAATAACTACATGCTAGTTACGTCCGCGATTTATAAAATAGTATAAGTAAATTTTATCAAATTTTTTTATTTAAAAAAAAAAACTGGTATATGAACTTAAAAGTTTGTGTAAATCCCATGTGGTATTTGCGATATAAATTTAGCAACAACAAAAAACCTATATAGAAATAAATATTCACACACAAGGCGGGAGACTAAAAATCCCTTAAAAGTAATAATAATTTAGAATGTCAAATATTTATTTTAAAAACTTTAAACTGTATTTTAAATTGTTATAATAGACTTTTGAATTCTTGAAAAGGAATCATGATTATAATTTACTTGTACTACTGATATTTTGTTTCTGTACATTATTTTTTTGTCAAATATTATTCAATTTAATATATTTTGTTCTAGTTCTGTAAAATTAAATGAAGCTACGTAGTGGTAATAATAAAAAATAAACCACAGACAACACAAGGTCCAAAAGAAGTAAAAACAGTTATATAAAATTCATGATCCAACAAAACAAATTTTTCTTTTAAAAAATAAGAGAGAGAGAGAGAGAAGTGCAGAAGGAATTTCACTGTCGAAGAAAGAGCACGCTCTTCGATAACGTAAATGCAATGCAAACAATAAATGAAGTGAATTCATGAGAATTAGTTCATCATCATCAACAACACACTCACATCTTCTTCATCATCACTTTTATATCTTCATTCAAACACACACACCGTACTTGTCTATGTATGAATCAATGATGATACATGCATATATATACGCTTGATTTAAAAACTAAATTTTACATATGGTTCAAAAGATGGAATATTACATCATATAAAACGGGGTATGTCTCTTATTGTAAGCTTCTTATTTTGGACAGAGAAGTACCTTTCACCCACAACTGGACCAGTTTAAACATTGGTGGTTGTCACTATTTATTACATCTCTCTCTTTCTCTCACTGTCGATTTATTGATTACACGGTCTGAGAGAAATTGCATAGAATATTCAACGCACATGATGTTCTCTACCTACGACTTTATAGAAACACTAATATACGATTTAGTTTGTGTAATATACTATTTGTAAATTTGCACAAGAGTAAAATTGTGTTTCATATGATCAATTCTATGCATACTTTTTTTTATATATATCTAGAGAGAAAAATCCTATTTTTTTTAGTATCATAATTTTTTTTAGTTTTATATGATAATATGATTTTTATATTGTAGTGCATGTACAATTTTTCCTAAGAAGAGTGAAAGAAAAAGCAAAGTGTTAGTTTCCTAGAAAGTTAGAGAAAGAGTGATCATTGCCTTCGACTGAGATAAAGATGAAAAATGAGAGGAGAGAGATTTGTTTTCACTTCATTAATGATTGTTAATTTGATTGGAAGGGTTTTCTAAATGAAGAAAAAATTAATTATAAATGAGAGATAAAGTATTCCTCGATTTCAAATTCTCCTATGAATCTCTTAAATTCCTTAGTTAATAATGACATATATACAGATTATGTATTTTGTGTTATGAAAAATTAAAAATTACCAAGCTCTAAGACCAAGTCCATTGGTTAGAGAGTTTTTGAGGAATTAAAAATTGAAAAAAATAGAGAAAAGAGGAGAGAAACAGTTTCTCAAACGAAAAACTTCCATGTAAATATTAGAAACTTTTGTGATATATGTAGGAATGTAAGTGGTTCAATTTTTTTATTTAATTAAATAATTTATTTTAATTAAAATATTAATATTAAATTTGTTAGATATTTTCTAAAGAAATTTCATCAATGAACTTGCTCTAAAAGTATATGTAACGGCAGTATTTAGTGAATAAATTCTAAACTAAAATAATAAAAAAATAGAAAAGTAAGAGAGAGGATAAGCAAAAGTATGAGAGATGTTAGATACGTTTCTTGTTGTAGAAACGGTTCTACCCATTTGGAGAGATGTGTTCTTTTTTAATTGGTTCCATATTTTTTTATAATTCAAAATTTAACTAAATAACGAAAATGAATAAATTTTTTTTAAAAAACTCCATAAAATTCTATATGTTGGAGATGCTCTAAGCCCCACCCGTTTCTACTGGGTCCCTGGGCAAAGAATGTTTGTTCAAAGACCGTACCTCTATTTCTTGAAGACAAATATTAATCAAATATAAAATCTTTATAAAATAGTGTTTTTTGGTGACCTTCTTTTGTCAACAATATACAAATTTGAGATTATAAGTTAAGAGATGTGCACAAGAAGCCGGATTCGGTTGTACTTTATCAAAATGATGGGACCATACAGAAAGAAAAATTCCCGATGTTGAGAGCTGATAAAAAAATTGTGAGCAACATTAATAATCGGTCACAAGTTGCGTATTTTTACACCTAATCCTTGTACGTAGCACCACAACATATTTCTTTTGTTCCAATGTTTCGACTCTCTAGTCCCAATTCTTATATTTTACGCATTTTTGTTTGTTTTAGATTACTAGGAAATTCCACACTCGCGGCCATAGTTTTTTTTACATTTTCGACCAACCTTCGATAGTACATTATAATATTTTATGGACCGTAACTTATCCCTCCCCAACAAAGTTTGGATTTGGGAACCAAATTTGTCCGTATTTTTGTGTGTTAAATATAGTTTTGTTTTTTATATAACCATGTGTAATAACAAACTAAAATGTACGAAGTTCAACTTTTTTATTTATATCGAATATCTCCTTATATATAAGAGCATAACGTTCAGAAAGTGATACAAAATTCAGCCTTTTTTTGTTTCAGATTAAAATCAATAACATACCTTTTAAAATCGGGGGTCGGGTCGTTATTTGGAATGATAAATGGTCAAGATCAATTCAACAGAAGACAGATCAATACTTTGTGATGGGATAATATGAAAAGGTGGTTTGTATGCACATGCACATACACACACACACACACACATCCCTTTTATCCAAATCAACAACAATACATCAAAGCTGCTTTTTTTTGCTTTCCTTTTCTTACGGGTAATCATTTTCTCATCCTCTCTTCTCTCACTCCCCTATCAATCCGGCATATAATAATAAATCTTGAAAATTTCAATTTTTTATTTTGTATCTAATAAACTTTGGGCTCACGTTTCGAAACCAAACAATGAGATTTTGATGAACATAGGGCGACGGACTAAGTTCAAAAGCATGCTGATTGTGTCTAAATTCTACATAAGATGAGTTGGGAGTTTTCTATTTCATAGGCTGAATCCGCAGTGGAAATATAGACACTATCAAACATGAATTCGTGGGATACCAGCAAACATGTATTTCATGTAATACACTCTCTCCGTTCATTTAATAAAATATATTAGTTTTTTTTTTATATTTAATTTGATATTTTCTAATTTCTGTGCAAACAAATAAGTTTTTTTTTTATAATAATTTTGTTAAATTTAATGACGAAAATATTTTTAATTAATTTAGTATTTTATATTTACAATTAACAAAACAAACAATATTTCATAGATATAAAATAATATTTCATGTGAATTAAAATGAAATTAATTATTTTTCTTATTTGTATTTATATGAAAATGTGAAGTGATGATCAATCATTTCAATGTCGATAGGTTCTATTTGAAAACAAATTTGTTTGTTTGACACTTTGTTATCTATATCTATATATATATATAGTTTTTGTAGTTTTGTACTTAAGCATTCACCATTTTATTAATCAACATTTTATTCTATAATTCCTTGAGATTGTTCAGTATCTTTGAATGAAATAAGATATCCTCAATCGGGTTATTTTAATAATTAACATCATTTAATTTTTTTTTAATTCTCTCTTAATGTGTATCTGCATCTTCACTCATTTGCTCTTATATTTATATTCATTTTACATATTTTTCAACTTTTGAAATTAAAATATGTTACCATTTATCTTTATCATAATGTCATAATGTTTTATTATTATAATTTTTTATTTAAAACAATAGAGTACTCAAAATATTCTTGAATATAGTACTTTTAATCATTTATTTATTTATTTCGTTTTTATTTAATTCACATTTTTAGTAGTTATAAATAACAATAAATATACATAGACATGAAATAATTGAAGATTTAAAATGAAAATTATTGTTAAATTTTTTTTTATTTAGGTGGACACCTAGATGGATAGAAAACTCCCTAATTATATAATAGATTTGTATGTTACAATATATTTTAAAAAAAAAATTTTGCTTAGGTGGACACCCTAGATGGATAGAGAACTCTCTAACTATATAATAGATTTGTATGTTACAATATATTGATATGGTTATATTTTATATTTTTAAGTAATGTTGAGTTTATTTTGGAAACTTATAGATGATCAAGGGTATTTGAATTACAGTGCAAAAGACTTATTTTTGAAAATAGCAATAAAAGATTCAGCATCTGAAAGAACATACACAAAACTCGCAATCACATTGCAAAGCAAAATATATCGACATTTCTAATTTTAGGACTGTGGTCTTTGACAGAATGAACTCACTAACAAACATGTATTTTTTGTTGCTCAGTTTAGTATAATTGCGGCAGTAATGTATATTCGTATACTTAAGGCCTTGATTGGGAGACATAATGGGATGCCTATTTGGAAGAGGGAAGGCGTTATTTCTCTTGAGTACCATTCATCATATTATGAAGTCTGGTGCGTATTTTATTAAAATAATATAAAACACATGCGGTTCCAAAATAATGAAGGAAAAAGTAAATACGCACATATGTTTTTTACCCACCAATTTGGGCGCGGGTAGAGTGCATTTTGTTAATTTTATTTTATTATAAATTTTAAAAAATATCATATAAGTTAATTTTATCAGCTAAAATAATTTTATTTCAAAACAAAAGTTTTTGGGTCATCCGTCATCCGATATCATAGATTTTTTTTATAAATTATTATATATTCCCCTATTTTAAAATATAAAATGTTTTAGCTAAAAGCATTGAGACTAAAAAAAAAATTTCTTTAAAAAAATATCATTTATAAGATAAACATAAATTCACCAATTATAACTGAAACCGCAGAATACTATAATTATTCATATAGTAATAACATTAATTATTCAATTTTATTTTTAAAATTATTATCTAAAATATATATCTTAAGCTTTTTTATTTTTTTTTACCAATCAAAACATTGTTCCGTTCTTTTTTTTACATAATTCGCACTTGTTCCACATTCCGCATAAACCGCATTTGTACCGTATCGCCCCGCACAATTTTCTTAGCCGCACCGCTGAATTTATTGTCACCATTCGGATTCTAAGATCAATCGATGATTCCGTTAGTTGTATTATTTTAAAGGTGAAGAAAGAAGAATGAATTTATATGAAAAGGGTAAGGATATATATTGTTAAGAAGTAGAAAATTGTAGAAAAGGTAATGATGATGTTTAAAATAAATAGGGATTTGAGAAGAGAAGATCATTCCATATCTCATATATAACACATCAACGCTTTTCATTGATATAAAAGTGTCATACTCAATAGAGCCCAAAGCTTTTTTTCTTCTATCTCTCTATTGGTTTTAAGAAAGAGATTCTTTAGATCCCTAAACCCACGTGTTCTTTCATTATTTCGCCCTCTCTTTTTTCTTCCATGTTAATTGTGCAACTTGTTTTTTGTGTGTGTGTTTGTTGAAATGTATAACTTGTGAAATTGTAATTTATATAAAGGAATATGTGGAAGTCATATAAAAAAATATGCGGAAGTGTTTCTATACTAGACTTGGAGTTAAATTCCCAAAGAACACAAATTATTACAAATCAATAGAGGCAAATATTTTGAAAAAGTTTAAAAAATAAAAATAAAAAAAATTGTTATCGTGCTGCATTGAAAATGGTTTATCGTGAATTTTTATGGTGTAGGTAAAATTGTTCGTTTTGGATTTCATGGAACCATTCACATGTTAAGTATTGTAGAGAATTTGATTTATTCGCCGTGGATGATATAATTATCATTTGTAACAATAAAATAAAAAGAATTAAAGATATCTTTTAATGATATAACAAACGATAAAAAACTATGAAGTATAAAGAAATATCTCGAACTGTTAAAAGCTAGAACAAAACTAGAGAAATTTTGGAATATTTCGATTTTGATCGGATAGTAAGATTTCTTTGTAGTTATATATTTAATATCAATATATTAACAAATTATTAATACATAAATTCATCATTAGTGAAATGTTTTACAACTCTCCTTTATATACATAGGGTCACATTCCTTACAAAATCAGATTAGCAAAGGCCTCATTCTATTTACAAGTCTTTCATGTTCCAAAAAGTCTAATAAAACGATAATTTTTTATCAGTCAAATATTTGAAACGATAATCGTACTTTCCTTTAGTGAAACGATATTCACAAAAACATAGTAGTATATATAAATGAAGAATGATTACTTGGTCAAATCAAATATCGATTACCAATATATACATATATGCCCTTGTGAAACGAAATTCTTTAGTCACATCAGTTGGAAAGTTTGAAGGAAAAGAAAAGCGAAACAAAAACCACAAAACACTTCACACAAGAGATCACAAATCAAACTATCCGTAGTATACATTACACAATTACAATAAAATTCGGTCAAAAAAATTTCAAAACGAAAAATAAAATTGTTTGAATGGACTCTTGAAAAATAAAAACGTTAATGTTGTACAAATTTATTTTTAGTGTGGAAAATTGGTTATAAATAAAGTAAAGTAAAAGCCATAAATTTTCAACCTTTGGTTCTACTTAAGGACGTGGCCTTCCTCTTCTCTGGCTTGATGACCAATCTCCAGTGTCATACTGTTCACTGCTTCTCTCGGGATTATAGTAACCTAGCGAGTCACGGTTGCTTCTCTCAGGATTATAGTAACCTCTCGTGTCATGATTGTTGCCTCCTCCTCCTCTACGTCCACGTCCTCTTCCGTGAGTAGCGTTATGGTTGTTTGATCCCGAGGAAATTGCTGCTGAACCAGAGCGGTTCAGCTCCAATGGCAGTGGCTTGATCCGTTGCAAATCAGGTTCTGGAGTGAACCAAACCGGGCGTTTCGACTCGTCCATTTTCCTAAATGTTATTGATATCCTGTTGACAAAAACCGGGAAGGATAAACACGAAATGAGAAATCGATGTTTGGTCAATTAACTAAGTGGATGCAAACAATAGATAACCTTTTTGTGGGAACTGCAGGTACACAGTGCTTAGCTACATCGGCTCCATTTCCATTTAACACCAGAACTGATCTGAAAAATCACCCAAAACCAATGTGTTTGTTATATACTATTCGACAAGAGGAGCCGTGAAAAGTTTTGATATTGGAAATTCATAAGAAGTTACTTACCCTACAGGAAGGGGTATTGAGAATGAACCCGAGAATTCACCGGGACCCTCAACTCTCAGGTTTGAGCCAAAGAGGATATCACACTCACTGAGGAAAGAGATGGTGCAGAACGGACGGAGAAAGTCGTGGTTGTCAATGTGAGGAGGTATACAATCACCTTCATCATAGATGTTGACAATGCAGCTATCAGGCACACAAGTTGGAGGCAATACATGCCACTTGATCAACCTTCTAATGATTACTTTAAAAAGAGAAGGTAATGGATCCACTTCTTCACGTTGAAGGATACCCGGCGGGTTCCCAGCTCTATCCTATCGATATACAAGATGGCAAAAACCCTTCACATCCTGTTGGTAGGAATGAAACAAATAAATGATAAAAACGGCAGAGAACGAGATGCTTACTGTAGCGTAGTTGTAACAACAGCCAAATTGAATGGTCACGCGTCCTTTGCCTCTCATCCACTTTTGTGGAGCAGTAAAAGTACGTCCTAACATAGAGAGAAACAATACGAAATTCAGATTGAAAAATAGGTCAATATCAAGATAAGGGAATTCTCAGATAGAAACAAGAAGCTACCTCTAAGTTCTCCATTTTGTCCCTTCTCTTGTAGTAGATACACATGATCAACAATTCGTTTCTGCTCCACTGCGCTAAAAACACCAGTGTGCAACTCAAGTCCGTCAAGTACATTAAGGATCTTTCCCTTAACTCTCTCCAAGCAAATAAAGTCTTTCTTTCTCTTAACATGCATCAGCCTGAGATTCTCTCTCTGCACTCTTGATAACTTAGGCTTCTCAGGAGTCTTCATCGAACTCGGATTGAAAGCTTTCCTACTCGATCCCCTCTGCTCCTCTTCCTCTTCATCCTCCTCTTCACCCTCGAGCTCATCCTCTTGTGACATATCAGCCCAAGACATCCGAGGGCTTGCCGTTTCAGCAGCAGCTGGTCGAGAAGGCAGTACACTACTAGAAGCTTCAGACAAAGATCCAAATGCAATTTCACTCTCCTTCCAACTACCTAGTGAATGATTATCACAGTCTTCGCCGTTTTCCAAATCTCTAGTAGTTGACTTCTCATCATAATCACCATCAACATTGTTACTTGTTCCTTCTGATTCAACATTTCCCACCATTGAACAAGAACCAGCTTTACCCTCTCCATTAAATTTGTCTGTGTTACTAGTACTACAATGTTCTACAAAAAGAAATACGATTTCTCAAATAAGAAACTAACAAATCAAAACCCTAATGTTCAATTAGATTCTCCAGAACATAATGTTCCCCTCTTCCAATGATCAAACCCTAATGTTCAATTAGATTCTCCAGAACATAATTTACCTAATCAAATAAGCACAACATCAATCAGAATAAAGTATGGGAATAGAGAAATCTCCGTTTTCTATACAGAATCGAAACCTAACCTGGGTCAAGTGAGCGGATTCGATCGGAGAGAACGTGTACACAATCCTTGCATAGATCTCTAGATAAGAAAGGAAGCCAATTCCTGAAAAATTCCGAAGCGATTTTGAAATCCGACGGCTGAAACTGACGGAGAAAAGGATCTTCTTCCATTGATTCTCTCGATTCCGATCTCACAATCAGATTTTTTTCTTCCAAGTCTACGATTTGAAATCTTGGTCATTTGTCAGTGAGTGATTTCTGTGATGTATTAGCTTTAAGTAAGGCACACTTTGTAATTCGAGAAACCAAATAAGGGTAATCTCGGTATTGTACTAGCCGCCGAATATAACGTATGGGCCGTTTAATTTCTTAAAAGCCCATTAGTTTCGAGTAGCCACGTGGCGATAAATAATTGGGTCCAAGTCAAGAAAAATGATTGATGATGATAAAAAAGCTTATCTTTGCAAAATCGCTCCTTTCTTCATCATAGCTCCAAAACGAACAGAAAAATGAAAGTTGTTCACTTTTTAGCTCCGAATTCAGCTAAACCAACGATTATCAATTTGAAGAAACAATCTTACGGTGCAATCACGCAAACCCAGTTCGTGTTTAATCGTAAAAACAGAAAAAGTCATTCGATTAACTGCTCAAACAGTGGCAACAACAATGGCGGCGATGGCGAGAAGGTATCTCAGCCGCTGGATGGGATGGAGATAAGATTCAAAAGAGGATCGAGGAGAAGAATGAGGGAAGAAGGTTTAGGAGAAGAAGGAGGAGGGCAAAAGGGTAAGAAAACAGAGGTTCAGAAGCCATGGGAAGAGATGACACTGAATGAGAAAGCAATGGAGCTTTATGTTGGTGAGAAAGGTTTGTTGTTTTGGTTGAACAAATTGGCATACGCTTCGATCTACATTGTGATCGGAGGTTGGATTCTTTTCCGGTTTGTTGGACCGGCTTTGAATCTTTATCAGCTCGATACGCCGCCTCTTGATCCTAAAAACATCTTAAAGGGTTAAAAAGCTTTTAGATTGTCTGCTGCATTCCCTCTTCTTAAACATTTTGAGGCTTATATGAAAGTTAGTTTCGAGTAATGTGTAGCCAAATCGGAAAATAAGCAAAACAGATTCGTTCAGATGGTCAAGAGATATTGCGTCTGATATATACTCTTCAAGATTGTGTTGAAGTTATGTCCTGCTCAAGGACATCTCGTTTAGTCTTGCACCTCAAATGTTGAAGAAATAATATAATCTTAGACTTAGATTTTAAGTAAAATCTATTGTTATTGGTTTCACT
This sequence comes from Arabis hirsuta, assembly GCA_964056655.1. Taxonomy (NCBI): domain Eukaryota; kingdom Viridiplantae; phylum Streptophyta; class Magnoliopsida; order Brassicales; family Brassicaceae; genus Arabis; species Arabis hirsuta. Next base: position 8,257,709 of record OZ053301.1, on the reverse strand, counting down.
TGAAATCCTTTGTTATTAGAAAAATAAAGTTATTATTTGATTTTTTAATTCTACTAAAATCTTAGTTATGTTATTGGGACATGGATTCTACACATTTTTTACTCATAGAACTCAATTTTCAAAATACCATGGATATCCATGAGATTCTTGAAATCCTAAAAAAAAAATTGACACACACAAACACAAAACACACATCATGACATCAAAATCGACTTTTTAGAAAAAGAAAAAATTGACTTCAAGACATTAGAAAAAATAACAATGTCGATTTTTCTTTAATGAGTTAAGCAAGACATTAGATAACATAGATCATCAAACACAAAGCTTGACTTCAAGACGCATCATCATCGTTGCCTTCCAATTCCCACTGCAAAGTCAAACCAAACCAATAGAACAAACATATATGCTCACGTTAAACAAACATATATGCTCGCATACATGCTCACGTTAAAAAAAAAGATTTACCTACGATGGATGAGAGGGAGAAGATGATGAGAAATCAATATGCCAATGAACCAACTGGTTGTAGTAGATATATATAACATTACTTTAATAAAGAGAATTTGAGAAAAACAAAAATAAAATCAGCAATAATCAATGACAATCCATAAGAATCCTAACAATCCATAAAAATCTATTAAAAAATATTTGATAAAAATCTGTGAGATTTGTGTTAATTTAATCTCTAAATTTTTAAAATTTTAGAAATCTATGCAAATCTATTCCCCAATAACCCTCTTTAGTTACCATTGATTCTCTAGTTCTATTAAAATCTTATGTTATTAAGAGATGAATTCTACTCAATTTTACAAATATAACTCAATTTTCAAAATACTACGTATATCAATGAGATTCTTCAAATCCATATAACGAAAAAAAAAAACACACACACACACTCACAAACATAAATCACATACGTGACCTATCATAACCACCATAGAAACTTTTTGCTTTTCTTTAAAAGGACCATAACAAATCCAGATTTTGCAAAAGACATGAACAAATCATAAAATAGAAAATGAAAATCCCATTGAAAAGAATTTATACAACATTGAAAACTAGATGATATCATGTTTCTCCATGTAGCCAAGAAATCATTATTCTGAAAAGCAAAACTTGAAGAGCGATGATGGCAAATCGTTGGTTTATGCTCATGTCTTATTTAAAAATCAAACATGCCTAAAGTGAATTTTAGAATATTGGAAGATAAAATATTTGGAAATTTTATAGAAAAATATAAAATATATTACGTTATATAGAAGAAAAAAGTTAATACAAATCAATATCAATCCATGACAATCAATAGCAATCCTTAAGAATATTTTATAAGAATCATTAACAATCCATAAGAATTTACGAATCTTACAATTTTTAAAATCCATAGATTCTACACAAATCCATCAATGAATAAGGGCCCTGAAATGAAAACAAGATTATAGAATAGAAAACATTTGGGATAAGAGCTTTTAAGCTCTGATACCAAATGATATAAGACTGGATATCCCAATTCTTACTTAATCTTTGTGAGAGTACTCCTTGTAGCTCTTCACTCCACATTTCTTTTTTGGCATTGAACCGTTTCTTTAGGTTTTCTAACAATGTCTTGTTAGCTGCCTCGGTTTGGCCGTTCCCCTGAGGGTACCTCGGAGTTGAGTAGTTTAAACCGTATATGCCATTTTTGGCAAAAATTTCTGAATACGGCTGAGGTGAACTGGGTCCAGTTATCGGTTATGATTACGTACGGCTGTTAGTGTCGGCTTATGATATGTTTCCATATAAATCTCTTCACCTGCTCGGATTGAATTTGCTAGTAAGCTGCTGTTTCCATCCACTTGGTAAAGTAGTCGGTTAGGACGAGTAGATATTCGACCTGTTTGATCCCGACTTGACCAAAGGTTTGATTAGATCCATCGACCATCTCATGAATGGGTAGGGAGTTGAGATTGATGATAGCATCTCGGCTGGTTGGTGTAGGATTGGTGCATGCTTCTGACATTTCTCGCATTTGGTCGCAAATGTGGTGTAGTCGGCCATCATCGTCGGCCAAAAGTATTCTAATTTTGGTTCATGGGCGTTATAATTCTCTCCCACTTCTGCTTCCAATCATTCATATGGTCCAGTTTTTGGAACGCGCGCAACCATCTTTTCGAACTCCACCCGAATGAGCCTCATAAGCTAAGGTTCCCAAATAAAATCTTGATGTACATTAGATACAAAAAATAATATTAGTCATTTATTTGTTATAATAATGAAATATTTTATTAAAATATATAATTTTATATCGATTATCGTAAAACAGAGAAACCACAAATATATAATATAATATATAATTTGATAAACTTGAAAAATAAATTTAAATAAAGTTAGTACCTACATAATATAAATAAATCTAATTAAAAGTCTAATTTTATGTGGATTATACAAAATACAATCTATAATGTATATATTAAAATTACATTTATATTTCAAAAATGTATAAATCACGTTTTTAATAATAAATATACAAATGTATATATTTTAATAAATCAAAATTTCATGTAGAATTTTTTTTAATATTTAAAACGTGATTAGTATACACAAAACCAATTTATAATATATATATATAAAAAAAACATTTTCTAATGAACTTTCAATATAAAACAACAATCTAACACTATATTCATCAATAATTTCACAACTTTACAATCCAAATTCACTATTACCTAATCTAACAAAATCACGTTCATAAACCTATAATATATGAAGATGAAACAAACAATTTACTTGATAAATACACAAGAAAACTTACATATCTTTGGAAGAATCTAGAGAGAAGGGGAGGAGAAACGTTTAGAGAGAGAGTAAAGTTTGAGAATGAAGGAGAAAATTTTTGATGTGTCTAATTTATTGAGATTTTCCCACGGCAGTTATGTTTTTTTTTTAAAACTATTAAGTCATTAGAAATCGGTTGAAAATTTCCCATAGATTTTCTAAGAATTAGGGTATAGAGTATGCAAAATTGATGTAAATAACGTCAAAATACATTATGCTGAAAGAGTAATATCATCACCCAACTAAACATATTACCGAGCCTAAAGAGAGTTCAGTCTAAAGCAGGCAGTATAGATTTAATTAATGTGTGATGTACAAAATATATATGCGTAAAAAAAATAACTCTAGTAGTGTATACCATAACTTAAACTAGAAGTTGTAAATCTCGTCCGTACAAGTTATGAAATTCTAAAATGAAAGCAAGTTGTTTATTATTTTATTTGATCAACTATATTTTATACATAACTTATTTTGTAGGATTAGATTTTTGAATATTAACACTATATTTTGTAACTCTAAACCACATTCTCTAGGAAATCCGTGGGAAACTTTCCTACGGATTTCTGACAGAATATGCAAGCCGTCGAAAATCCCCGAGAAATTTCCTACTGATTTGTTAGGGAATATGAATTGTGGGTATATTTGGTACCTTTTTCTTTCGGATTTCCGACGGATTAAAATTCTCACAAAATTCCGGCCGTTTTTACGACTAATTTCTTATGGTTTTAATATCCGTCGAAAATTTCCCATCGATTTCTTACGGTTTTTCGGCAGTGGGAAAATGGTCTGAATTCCGTTTGAATTTTTTGACTGAAAAAAAAATCGGTTGGAAATGCCGTGTGAAATTGCCTTATTTTCTTATAGTGTATGCCTCCTCCTCTTCTCAGCCACTTCAGAGTCCCACCAAGATAAGGCATGCTCTATGAGTTGAGTTGAGCTGAAGCCAAAGCTACCTTCTTTGGACCAGTGTAGCCATAGCATTGGCAAATATATTCCAATCAAGGTAAGCATTTTCCTTTCCAGCAAAGGTATAGGTGGTGTGACTTTCACTTTGGGCATCAATTGCCTTGGTGGTTTTGGTTAGGATCTGGTGGATTTTCTTCAATGTTTGGCATGACATTTGCCCCTTGTGGTATGTCTATATTTCGGACAGCAACTCTCCTTGGTGGTTGCTCAAGTTGCTCGATTCTTGTGCTCATAGTTCCAATGCTTTGTGACATAGTCTCAAGCCTTTGGTTGATTGTGTTCAACATTTCCATCAAGGCATCATTAGGTTGAGGGTGATTAGCCATTGGACCTGCAAAATTGAAGCACGCAAATCAGTAGTATCACAATAATTCCGAAAATAACAAGAGTGTATCAAGAAGACCATAGCAAATATATAGAAAACGAAAGACAGAATTTTTTAATAAAAAAAGGTATTATAGTGAATTAAAATGCACACAAATATACGAGTGGAGCAAAATATAACAAAGCTAGACACAAATTTTATGTTTTTTTTTTCTTATATAAATCTAATGAATAAAAAAACAGAAATAAACGATATTTTTTTGTTTTTTTCCAAAAATTGATATAATGAAAGAAAAGGGGTTATTGGGAAGTGGATTTGTATAGATTTTTAAAATTTTGAAAATCCCCCATTATTGATTTTATGGATTTTTAAATTCAAAGCAAAATCCATTGTTATTGGTTTGATGATTTTTAAATTCCATGTGAAATCCCTTGTTATTAAAGTTTATGAGGTGTTATTGGAGAATGAATTTGCATAGATTTCTAAAATTTTAAAAGTCCATTGTTATTAGTTTATGGATTCTTAAATTCTAAGGAGAGTTATTGGGGAATGGATTTGCATAGATTTCTAAAATTTTAAAACTCTAGAGATTTTACAAATTTTAGTGAAGTTAACACAAATCTCACAGATTCTTATCAAATATTTTTTAATAGATTGTTATGGATTGTTAGAATTCTTATGGACTGTCATTGATTATTGCTGATTTTGTTTTTTTTTTCTTAAATTCTTTTTATTAAAGTAATGTTATATATGCTATTGTAGAGAATTTCCAAAAATTAACGTGCGCATATATGTTTGTTCTATTGGTTTGGTTTGACTTTGCAGTGAGAATTGGAAGTCAACGATGATGATGTGTCTTGAAGTTAAGCTTTGTGTTTGATGATCTATGTTATCTAATGTCTTGCTTAACTCATTAAAGAATAATCGACGTTATTTTTGCTTATGTCTTGAAGTTAATTTTTTCTTTTTCTAAAAAGTCGACGTTGATGTCATGATGTGTGTTTTGTGTTTGTGTGTGTCAAATATTTTTTTTTTAAGATTTTAAGAATCTCATGGATATCTATGGTATTTTGAAAGTTGAGTTCTATGAATAAAAATGTGTAGAATCCATGTCCCAATAATATGAAATTTTAGTAGAATTAGAAAATCAATGATAACCTTATTTTTCCAATAACAAAGGATTTCAAGTGGAATTTAAAAATCCTCAAACCAATAACAATAGATTTTACTTAGAATTTAAGAATCCATAAATCAATAACAATTGACTTTTAAAATTTTAGAAATCTATGCAAATTTGAGTTTTATGAGTAAAAATGTGTAGAATTTATATCCCAATAACATGAAATTTTAGTAGAATTAGAAAATCAATAATAACTTTATTTTTCCAATAACAAGGGATTTCACATGGAATTTAAAAATCATCAAACCAATAACAATGGATTTTGCTTAGAATTTAAGAATCCATAAATCAATAATGGTGGAGTTTCAAAATTTTAAAAATCTATACAAAAATCCACTTCCCAAATAATCTATACAAATTTTAAAAATTTTGCTTAGAATTTAAATCGGAAAATAAGCAAAACAGATTCGTTCAGATGGTCAAGAGATATTGCGTCTTATATATACTCTTCAAGATTGTGTTGAAGTTATGTCCTGCTCAAGGACATCTCGTTTAGTCTTGCACCTCAAATGTTGAAGAAATAATATAATCTTAGACTTAGACTTTTATTTACATTAACTCAATGCAAAGAAAGGAAAGGTAATCGTACGAGGTTTCATCATTTAAACTCACCTATTGCACTCTGACCGAGATGCGTAGTTGTGATTCTTGCAATTTGTGCACATCCAGTCTCCATCACGCCATTGTTTTGCTCTACAACCAGGTAAAATTAAAGAATTGGGGAGATTTTGTCTCGAGCCAAGTTCTATCGTTTAGGAAACAAGAAAACAATTGAGACAAGAGACCAATACCGTACCCCTTTCCAAGTAAAGTAAGTGTCGAATGTTGCTGTAGAAACGGGAGAGGAAGTTGCCAATTTGAGATCCTGCCTGGGCTCACACCAGGAAAAGATGCATATATCGCTGAATGTGGTTGCATGCTTGTCTGTACAAAGATTCAGTAGAAACAGAGCGAGCTAAAATTATGAAGCTAGAATATTTCTTGAATGAGACAAATCAATCTTATGCACTCTAACTAATCCTTACATATCCTTGATTCAATCTTTTGCTATCCCATTCCTGAGCCACAACTTCTGATGCTAATCTCTTTGTTCCAAGGGCTGCAACCGAAAAAACTTTCCCACAATGAAAACTCGTTTTGTAGGAATCTCTAAAACCGTAGGTGCTTAAATATAATTGCATGCCATCGATAAGAGTTCAAATTAGACAAAAACCATACCTGATGGAGTTGCTTCATTGCACTTTTTGCACTGTAGAAACATACAAAGTTAAAAATAAAAGGAGTAAACAATTAGACGTAATGTGCAAGGTCGTTCCCTAAACCCTATATCCACTTCCTCACCTGTATACGAGAGGAATAATTATGAAACCCACATCTGCAAATCCAATCGCCGCTCCTCCATTCTTTAAGAACCGGCGCTTGATTTGCAGGGTTAGAGAATGCGAGTAAAGAACCAGCTTGACCAATTGGCTCAGGTACACTGGTGAAGTAATTGAGATGAGCCTGAAGAGAAGCTCCAGGGATAGCAAGTGCTGATAATGCTGCTACTTCCTTCGGTTGCCCGCATTTTTTGCACTTTTCTCGTGATGCATAATTGTTGTTAGTGCAACCTATTGCATCACCACACCACACCACACACACACACCCAAACGCAAAACGCAGCACGAACAAGATACGCACGCACGCACACCACACCCACCAGCAATTTCCATAACACAGAATACACAAAACAGCTCAACCTAGTTACATGTAAGACCTAATCCACAGTTCTAATCTAATGGATCATCAAATGGAAAAGTTAAGGTTTTGAACTCAGAACTTAAGACTCATATCCATTATAGTTTTGCTTCAAGCTCGTTAGATAGACTATAGAACACAGTACAATCTGAGAAGCTAACACAAAAAAAAAAAAACTTCTAATAAGTATTTGAAAGATTTCAGAGTCTAAAGTCAGAAATTTCCAATTTAGATCCATTTGATTCCATGCCACTAATATCGAAATTTGAAAAAGAGAAAAATCTCTCACGAAGATTCTAATCAAAGAATTGAATTGAGATAGGAGAATAAGAAGAAGGTAGAGAAGAGAACGAACCAGTGCAGATCCAATCTCCGATACGAGGAAGCCATTTAGAGTTTGGAGAGGTATTGTTATCCATGAAAAGACGAGGTTGCTTGCATCTGTTGCAGAATGATCTAAACGCATAATTCCTGTTACTACAACCTAAACATTCCCAATCTCCTTCTCTTCCATCTCCCATTCTTCTTCTTCTTCTTCTTCTCCCGGAAACTCTAGTCTCCGGCGACGGATCTCCGAGCATCACTTTTCGTGCAGAGAGGAAGGAGAAGGAAGAAAGATGTATATGGGCCTAACTTTATTGACTCGGCCCATTAGGCCCATTATGTTCTACAGAGAAGAAACTCTTATCTTCCTTCGTCGTTCTCATCTCCAGTTTCCAGGTGATTTTGGAGTTTTGAAGTTTCTCTAGATCGATTCTCGCTTGGATTTAGATCTCAGATTTCTGCTACTTTCATTGTTTACCGGAATATCTTAGACCCATTTCGTCGAATCACCTAATCTCGATCTGAGTTTTAGCTTCCATGGCTCTCAATCTCCGCCAGAAACAGACTGGTAATTCTCTCTCTCTCTCACTCTCTCTAGCTATCTCTCTCTGTGTAATTATCTGTGTGTGAATGATCTTAGATTGTACTCGATCTATTGATATTGTCTTAAGACTTGTGTGTTTGGGAATCTGGAAATGAAGAGAATTTGTGGTTTCTTTTGAATATCCGTTAATGTTGGATCTTTGAGCTCTCGATGATTTGCAGAATGTATAATCCGGATGCTGAATCTGAACCAACCTTTGAATCCAAGTGGAACCGCAAACGAGGAAGTGTATAAGATCTTGATCTACGACAGGTTTTGTCAGAACATTCTATCTCCATTGATTCATGTCAAGGATCTTCGTAAGCATGGAGTTACACTCTACTTTCTCATAGACAAAGATCGAAAGCCCGTCCACGATGTTCCTGCAGTGTACTTTGTTCAACCCACTCAGTCCAACATCCAGATGATCATTGCTGATTCTTCTAGATCTCTCTACGATACATTTCATCTGAACTTCTCGTCTTCGATCCCTCGCCCGCTTCTTGAAGAACTTGCTTCAGGGACTCTCAAATCTAGTTCTGTTGAGAAAGTTTCGAAAGTGCATGATCAGTATTTGGAGTTTGTGACTTTGGAAGATAACTTGTTCTCTTTGGCTCAGCAATCTACCTATGTTCAAATGAATGATCCGTCAGCCGGGGATAAAGAGATCGAAGCGATAATCGAAAAGGTAGCTAGTGGTTTGTTCTGTGTCTTGGCTACGCTTGGTGTGGTCCCTGTTATCCGGTGCCCTCGTGGTGGACCCGCGGAGATGGTGGCTTCTTTGTTGGATCAGAAACTGAGGGATCATCTTTTGTCCAAGAACAATCTGTTTACTGAAGGCGGTGGTTTTATGAGCTCGTTTCAGCGTCCGCTCTTGTGCATTTTCGATAGGAATTTTGAGCTATCTGTCGGGATTCAGCATGATTTCAGATACAGGCCTCTTGTTCATGATGTTCTTGGCTTAAAGCTCAACCGATTGAACGTTCAGGGAGAAAAAGGAGGAATGAAATCGTTTGAGCTGGACAGCTCGGACCCGTTCTGGTCTGCAAACAGTTCTCTGGAGTTTCCAGAAGTCGCTGTGGAGATCGAAACACAGTTGAACAAGTACAAGAGAGATGTCGAGGAGGTTAACAAGAGAACCGGCGGTGGGAGCGGCGCTGAGTTTGACGGGACAGACCTGATTGGAAACACCAAACATCTCATGAACGCTGTGAACTCGCTCCCGGAATTAACCGAGAGAAAGCAAGTGATCGACAAACACACCAACATCGCAACCGCGCTCTTAGGACAGATCAAAGAGAGATCTATCGACGCTTACACTAAGAAAGAGAGCGACATGATGATGAGAGGCGGAATCGACAGAGCCGAACTCATGGCTGCTCTGAAAGGCAAAGGTACAAAGATGGACAAGCTTCGGTTTGCAATCATGTACTTGATCTCCACAGAAACCATAAACCAATCCGAAGTCGAATCCGTGGAAGCAGCATTGAACGAAGCCGAGGCTGACACAAGCGCGTTTCAGTACGTGAAGAAGATCAAATCTTTAAACGTATCTCTTGCAGCTTCAGCAAACTCAGCAAGCAGAAGCAACATTGTAGACTGGGCCGAGAAGCTTTACGGGCAATCTATAAGCGTGGTCACTGCAGGAGTCAAGAATCTGTTATCCAGTGATCAACAATTGGCGGTGACTCGAACCGTTGAAGCTTTAACAGAAGGAAAACCGAACCCGGAGATCGATTCTTACCTCTTGCTTGACCCGAGAGCTCCAAAGTCTAGCTCCGGTGGTGGTAGCCACGTTAAAGGACCGTTTAGAGAAGCTATAGTGTTCATGATAGGTGGAGGAAACTATGTTGAGTATGGGAGTTTGCAGGAGCTGACTCAGAGACAGTTAACCGTTAAGAACGTTATTTATGGAGCTACGGAGATTCTTACCGGAAGTGAGTTGGTGGAACAGCTTGGGGTTTTGGGAAAGAAGATGGGTTTGGGAGGTCCGGTCGGTTCGTCGTCATCGTCTGGTCACTGAGATTGACACACTGTTTCTTTCTTTCTTTCTTTTTTGGTTTTTGGGAGTTTTTTTTTCTTTTCAACTACATCAATGAAAATTCAATCTAAAAATATATTTTCAGTGCTGTAATTCGACAGTTTTAAAACAATCTAGTTATGTAATTTTATTCCATATAAACATTAGAATGTGTATTTATAATTCTTTTTCTTTTTTACATTTTCAATTCGGATACTTGCTAATTTTCAATTACTTGTGATCCGGCTTTGCTTGTTCAAATAACAAAAATTTCGATTTGATGTTTGACTCGTTACTTGCAACTACGTGCTATATCAAGTACTTGTCTAAAATTCTATTATTTACAACTTGACTTGGTTACTTGCCAAAATTATTTACTTGATAGTTGAAAATATTTAAATATAAAAATAATCTCCATATAAATTACAAGACATTCAAAATTCAATATCGTCAAAACACAACACATTAAAGTTCCACAATATAAGCATTTGTAAAAACAAGTTATTGGTTTTGGTTCAATGCTCCAACATCATAGTAGTCTTCTTCTTAATTTTTTTTTTCTTTTCTATAAAACCATTAAATCAACATAACAAATGTAAAAATGATCGTAACACATCACATATAAACCTGAAAATTATTTGGTTTGGTTATGCCGTCAAATGTCAAAGACCTTAACCAATGAATATCAAGTAATATAAATGAGTATGAGATATTTTTTTACGAATATTATTAACGAGTATCAAACCAAGTCATGAGCCAACTAGTAAAAAAAATTATTGACTTAATACTTGGTCTGGAGTTGCAAGTAATGTAATATGCTGACTTGTTACTTGACTTCACCGGGATAAGTACTTGCTTTTTCAAACCGAGTGCAAAGCGAGTAACGAGTATTTATGTCATTTACTGGTTAAGATGATAGTTCTAATCGACCCCATGCTACTACAAGGTTATCTAAATTTTTTTTTTTTGTGCAAGGTTAAGAAATCTTAAAGCCTTATTCATTATAAGTAACACACAAAGCACAAACTAATACAACGAAGATCTGCCATTTGAGATGGTTTCCATTCCTCAGGAAATTGACCAGAAATTGAACTTCTTCAATCACTTTGCCTTTGATAATCTCCTAATATTTTTGAAAAAACAACCCCATCATGCCATAGCCTAACCAAACTTCTACATTTGTGTATCATTGTTGCCAAAAATCCTAAACTCATCAATAAACAACTTACAACCTAATTGAGTTTTTATTGTAATAAACCTTTAAATATTACTTCTACTGATAATTGTAATAAAACCAACCCTATGTATTATTCTTCAACTCTCATTGATTCCTAAACCGTAACCTAAACAACTTAATGAAATATCGTCATGCATATATCAATAAGCTAAATAAGCATAAATTTCAATTTCACATTTTTATTAAAAAGAGTATTAAAACAGAGATGAAAACTTATCCCATTCAATTTCACATAGTATGCTAACCTTACCCATACAATTAAAAGTTGTTCTCCTCTAAGGAAGTATAATGTAAGTTATCCCATAAACTTATCCAGAGTTGTGGTGGGTCTTCGTCTTCTTCCACTTTAGGCCTGATTTCAACCAAATCGATAGTGCTTGTAGATGTTATTACATCTAGCACATTTATAACCACACCAAACTATAAAAAAAAAGATTGAGAAACCACTAAAAATACGATAGAAAAGAAAATTAGAACTAAAAGAGAAGTATTAGAAGGAAAAGAGAAAGATTAAAGTTATTGTTTTTGCTGCTGCTTGCAAGGTGATATGATCACCCCATTCTCCATCTCTACATTTTTAAGTTTTATTTCAATGATATATTAAAATTATGCATATATAAAATGTAATATACTTTGACATGTTTTCACAATAAAAACGGAGATCCCCTTCAACACGTTGAATACGTTGTTGGAAATTTTGTCTCAGTTGAAAAACGAAAAAAATAATAATTAACAACTTAAACTTTCGAGTCATTAACCAAAAAAATAATAATTAACCACTCGCCTCTTCAACAACTTTTTCCCTAACTTTGGTGTGCAAGTATTCAAATCTCATATATTGGGGAGCAATAGCTCTGAATTGACAATTACCATCTCCGATAATCTCTACTTCATGCCATGTTATACTAATTTATAAACATTTGTTTGATGGCATCCCTTTTAACTTCAACAATCTTTTCAGCATCTTTCTCAGCTTGAGCAATTTCAGCATCTTTCTAAACTTGAGCAATCTGAGCATCTTTCTGAGCTTGAACAATAATTTTGGCTTGAGGAGAGAAAAACTAATAATGATGACTATGAAGCAAACAAAGAGGTTGCCTCTCATTTCTATCCCCCATAATTAGTGGTGTGATATCCAAAAAACTTCTAGACACTAACACCTCCATGAATATCTACATAAAAACTAATATTTTAAGAACACAAAAAAATAAAGCCGTAATGTTTCATATTAGAGATCAAAAGCTTACATATTTTAATTGAGACACTATACACAAATTCGTTCAATTTAAATCTGTTTTGATTCACTAATAATATAATCAAATTAAACAAAAAAAAACAACAAATGGTAAACAACAACAAGTTTAGCTCACAATTCAAATTCATTCAATTCAATTTGTACCAAACTTGTACAAATCAAATTGAATCCAAATTGAATCGCTGTTCATAACACAACAATCCAAATCTCACCTGCTACATCTCTTCTAGAGAAGAATCTCCAGCAAAACGATGATTAAGAACAAAGAAAGTTTGGTATAAATTGAATTGAATGAATTTGAATTGTGAGCTAAACTTGTTCTTGTTTACCATTTGTTTTGCTTTGTTCTTGTTTTTTTGTTTAATTTGAGTATATTATTAATAAATCAAAACAACTTTAAATTGAACGAATTGTGTATTGCTAGTGAGTTAGTTATGTGTTATCAATTTGATAAGCTATTTTAACATTTCTGGTTTTTTTAGTGTTGGTGTGAAAAGTAAAAGGAATACGACCTTCTTGTTGGACTGAAAAGAGAGACTGATGCGATGAAAGCAGGTAAAAAGCGTCATTACCAACTTGCTCAAATTTGTCATTACAGTCAAACTCAAATCACAGATATATCAAACAAAGATGGTTGGATCAACACATTGATGAAGGCCATCGAAACTCTAGCTACTTTGTACGAATGTGGAGATGGCGCAGATTTAATGATGTGAGTTAATTTGTGTATTATTATTGTGTATTAATAATACGATGTATTGATTCATTTTGTGTATCAATATGTATTGATTTGTTTGTGTATCAGTATTGGAACCATTGAAGGTCAGTGGGTTAAAGGATTTATTGACTTTGTTGAGTACAAGGAAGGTATAGTAAGTGTAGTGGAAGAGACATAGACTCGACAATCTTTTTTCTTGCCCAAAGAGCAACAACAATCCAAAGACAAGTTTCAGGTCATCCTTTACAAGTTGATCTTTGACTCTCTTGTAAACCAAGAATTACTGTTCCTGATGGATTACTTTTTTCCCACTTCTCCTTAAACCGCAATGAAATCCTGTCTCAAGAAAGCACAGATAAAACTTAAACACCTTGGACACAAAGCATAGACAATTGAAGATTTGGTTCTTATTTATAAAAAGGAGTTCAGCAGCATGGAAAAAGTCTCTTTTAAACTGAAAATAAAGTAAAAAAACATCTCTATAAAAAAACTAAAAATCTCTTTTAATAGATCATGTATTTACATAATTGTTTTTTTCCTCTTTGTATTAGGTACGAGTTCCAGGGGCAAGACATATCACTTAAACATAAAGTTATAACTTACATACATCTTGAGACAATATAAAAGTGTCATGGAGATGTGGAATTGTGAACGACCTGCTAAGTTCACTAAAGACGAATTCAAGTGTAACTATTGTGTTTATTCGGAGTCTTGCCCTGGAAGCTTAAAAAAGAAAAACAAAGTTAGAATTAATAGTAAAAAGTGTTTTTTGCTAATGATTTTATGACTTTTTATTTATTTCTAAGAGATATTGTCTCTATTCAGATTGTAGGTGCCACACCAACAACAAAACCACCTCTGATTGGAGAGTCTCTTGAACTTAAGAGACAAACAAATATAATTTGTTTAGAAAAAGGTTGAACAAAGAGAAAATTTGTTGTCCAGTTTTTTAATAATTTTTCAAAAATGGGAGACACAAATATGAAATGTAAAATTTGATTTTTACAAGTTCGTTACATATTCAAGCATAATACTATGAGTGTGTCTTTTGAACTTTTGTGTTTTTATATTTTAGAAATTTGATACATATTTAAAAATACTACTATTGGTTTTTTTTTCCTTCTTTTAAATAGATTTTTGAATTTGGAAAGTGACTACATCTTGTTATAAGTCAATAAAAAATCAGCATTGTACTATCAAGAATTGAGTCTATTAAGTATAAGGCATTAAGCTAATAGACCGTTCTATTGTGATCTAAAATAGATTTAATTATTATTTTTTATCTTCTTCGATTATAGAAAGTAATAGACTTGATTTGCATTTGAAGATTCTTTTGCATTTCCAATCGTGGATTCTAATGATAAATGTTAACATTTTAAAATTATAGGAGCAAAAGCTACTGGAGAAAACCCTAGTATAGAGGAGAGTGAAAAGGTAAAAAAACTAACTCTAAATTATTTTTGTTCGTAAGAGAATAATTCACAAAAACCAAACAATATCAACTTTTCCATAGGCGACTACAAATTATGAAGGTACTATATATTAAGGACAACGGTATGGAGACTATTCAGGCGACGGATATTGACCATACCGATATTGAAAATATTGAGTATGTTGATATTGAGTATAGAGATATTGAAGATACCAATATTGAGGAAAGCCTTATAGACAATGTTGTAGAATGTTATGGAAAAGAGGTAATTAATTGAGAAATTTTATGCTTTTTTTTTTAACTAAGATATCATATTTTTATTTTATGAATATATGCTAACAAGCTATGTTTTGATTCGTTTGCAAGGACCAAGAAGCAAACTCCCACAGTGAGCATACATCTCTAAAGGTAACATGCATACTAGTATGGTTATTCAAAACATAACATATTATTATTTTGAGAATAAGTCACAAAACCAAACAATATCAACTTTCCCATAGGCGGCTACAAATTATGAAGCTACTACATATACAAATATTGAAGACATCTCTATGGAGACTATTGAGGCTACGGATATTGACCATACCGAATCTGAGGAAAGCCATATAGACGTTGTAGGATGTTGTGGCAAAGAAGTAATTAATTGAGAAATGTTTATGTTTTTTTACTAAGATATCATAATTTTTAATGTATGAATATATGCTAACAAGCTATGTTTTGATTTTGTTTGCAAGGACCAAGAAGCAAACTCCCATAGTTAGCATACATCTCTAAAGGTAACATGCATACTAGTATGGTTATCCAAAACATAACATATTATTATCTTGAGAATAAGTCACAAAAACCAAACAATATCAACTTTCCCATAGGCGGCTACAAATTATGAAGCTACTACATATAAAAATATTGAAGACATCTCTGTGGAGACTATTGAGGCTATGGATATTGACCATACCGATATTGAGGAAAGCCATATAGACGTTGTAGGATGTTGTGGCAAAGAGGTAATTAATTGAAAAAATTTTATGTGTTTTTTTTACTAAGATATCATATTTTTTAATGTATGAATATATGCTAACAAACTATGTTTTGATTCGTTTGCAAGGACCAAGACGCAAACTCCCATTGTGAGCATACATCTCTAAAGGTAACATGCATACTAGTAAGGTTATTCTAAACATAACATATTATTATCTTTGGGTTTTAGATTTCATATTAATGGTGTGGAATATTTGTATTTTGTGATGAAGGATAAAATGATAGAAGATTCTAAGGCTTCAAATATAGTTAATGTTGTTCCACACACACCTGTGAAGTTTGAGTTCTCTTTGAAATTCTACACTAGAAAAAAGAAGAAGCTACAAGGAAAAGAGGAAAATAATTCAAAAGAAAAACTTGAAGAAAAGTGTGCTCCTCAACGTAAGTCATTAAGTGTTTATAATTCAATTGGTGTTTGATTATGATTTATTATGGAATCTCATACACAAGTAACAATGTAAATTAGTTTCGGTTTATAATTTACATAACTAATAGTTATTTACTTTAAGATGTCATGGGACTAAGAAGGTCGCTCCGAATCATGGAACAAGAGAAGGTAAATTATCATGAAGAGAGTGAAGAACACGTTTTTCCCAAGCCAACGGCAAAGATCCATATTGATATGGAGGAAAAGTCTAAACATATTGATATAGATAAATTCATCAATCATATGCATGTTCTACAAGGTAATAATTTATGTTCATAGCTTTCTTATTGATTTTTATACTGCTAGTGTTACTACATTAATTTTTATTTTTTTTGCGTTTCAGGTGCTAGGAAGTACCATGCATGGAAAGGTTCAGTGGTGGATTCTTGGGTTGGAGTCATTTTGACCCAAAACATTACAGACCAAGTTTTCAGGTAAAATCCGAGTTTAAATAATAGTTAAGAAAATATGAAACTAACTAAGATTATCTACAGTAATGTTATCCGATTTTCTATTGTTTATGAAAACTGATATATCATGGTTTTTACCGGTTTTTGACCATGATATAAGTCCTTTTCATAGAGTCTTTTTGGTATTTTTCGAGTCTTTTTGAGTTTTTGTAGATTAAAGGACGATTGAAGCTTAATGGAAGCTTTTGGAGCATTTTGGAGCATCGAGAAAAGAAGAGCCAAAGTGATCAAGTCGAAGTCGAGTTTTATTACCCATGTCAATCGACACGGACCTGTGTGTCGATCGACACGAGTACTTCTGACTTGAAGATTGAAGAATTTCATTTTCGGCCCACGAAGCCCATAAGCTTACAAGAAGCCCAATCCAAATTTTTAGACTTTATATATAGTTTTTCCTTAGTTTTTTTTATCATCTTGTTTTTAATTAAGACTTGGAGATTTAGAGATTTACAGAGCTTTTAGGAGATTTCAGACTTTCAGACTTCATCGATCTAAAACTCTGTATCACTTACTCTATCTCTTTTATGCAATTTATATCATTCATAATGTGTACTGCATCTATGTCTGAGTAGTTTGCTTGTTAGGTTTAGGGTGATTCAATGGTTTGATGAGAAATTGATAGGATTGAAAACCTGTTAGGATTTATCTTTATGTTCTTCATCTAGATTGATTTAATTCTGATTTTAAGATTGATCAACTGAAATTGGATATCTTAGGTGCTTTAATAGATGCAAAAGTACTATTAACAACCTGACATAATCTTAGATGAGCAAAATTATCTATTCGCAAAGAAATTTGGCTTAGTAATTTTGTGAACAATTGAACCTGAACTTAATGTTTGTCTTTATTCACTGAGTTTGCAAAGAAATTTGGAATTTAGGGATTTAGTCATAGATAATCTCTGCAACGAAAGTTGATTGGTTTTATATTCGTGTTTGAGTTCTAGAACCGCGCTTAATAAAATCCTAAACGTTTTTATCCTCGTGTCGATCGACACGGACATCTGTGTCGATCGACACAGCCGTATTTCGATTCTTTCCTGCGAATTACCCATAGCCTAACTCTTTTGTCTAATTGATTACAAGAACCTTAATCATCATTCACTGTTTACTTCTGCTTTTATTTTACATTCATACATTCTTACTTAGCATAATTTGAATTCACTAATCGATTGTGTGTTTAGATTCCCTGTGGATTCGATCCCTAAGTACTACTATGATCTCTTAATTTGAGAGAGTAGCTCAGGGCAAATTTGAGCATATCTCCATCAAATTTTTTTAATGTATCTTATTATTTATTAGGAAATATCTATTACAAATATATGGAATATGATTAAAGAGTGCCGAGTGCATACAACTACTAGCGCTTGAATAACCTGCTTTTTCGGTATGAAATAAAGTTATTTGGGTTATTTAGTATGTAATTTTTTCTTACCATCTCTTATCCATTAAAGGCAAGGTTTTTTTGGTTTAGATTGACAAAAATGTATGTCGTATAGCAGTTCGGCTTGGTTGGTTCCCTTTGGATTTACCAAATGGAGTTCAAATGCATGAGAAGTTTAAGTTAAGACCTTTTCACAAATCTAGAAAATAAGTTTAATAAAACAAACTCAAAACTTACTTTTTCTTGCAGTTATCCATCGGCGAAATTGGTTCACAAGTATTTGTGGCCACTACTTTGTAAACTTTCTCACAAAATACTGTAACTCAAAATTGTTCTTTGCATCAAAACAAGTATTTTGTAAAATCATATGAACAGTATTGTTTTATCTTACTCTACATTATTTATTTTTTGTAAGTATATATTACATTATCACATGATAATGTTTGGAAAGGTACTATCTTACTTATTGATTAATTTAATGAACTAAATTTTGTTAATCCTAGGTTTTAATCAAGAACACTAATTAACACTACTATTTGAACTACATTTTGTTAAATCTTGCACCGAGGCTTCGCCAAGCTGTAAAGCATGTCCTATGAAATCATACTGCAAGTATTTTGCAAGGTTAGAAAGCATGTCTTATGAAATCACAATGCAAGTATTTTGCAAGGTTAGAACTTTTTTTTTCTTTTCTCTTGTTCCCATTTCCTTAGAATAGATCATTCAAATGTTATAAATCTCTCAAAATAAAACCTTTAATACACACCTTAGACAGTTCATTTTGATTTTAGCCTTAATTCATCACCTTATCAATCTTATACTTCTTAATCATGTGATTCACTATAAAGTTTTTATTTGATATTTTGTGTTTTGTTTTTCTTAGTTCCAATATTGTTGATAGCGATGCGAACATGTCAATAAATTCGGGAGAGGAATATTCTTTAACTAAACAAACTCACCAAACTAACAATTGTGATCCAATTGTTGAGTTTCCTGAAGATAAATTTATCATTGATGACATTGAAGATACTCCTCGCAAATGTATTCCTAGGAGAAGTAGTCCTAGCACAAGATCTTATGATGCATTGAAGACCAGAAATGTAGATGTAGTGGATGTATCAAAAGCCATAGTGCCAAAGAAATAGAATGACATAGATGTATCAAAACCCGTAGTGCCAAAGAAGAAATGGAAGTTTCCTAGTCGAACTGAACATATGGTGTAAGTATCTTATGTTATGATCTTTGTCATTTATGGGCTATCTAAGCTAATTTTTGTTCGTTTTGTAGCTATGTGCTTCCTGATGATCATGAGCTTCTCACCAATGTAAGTGTGTGTGTATATTATCTCTAGAATACTAAAACATTGAACTCTTTTGTATGATCTCTTAGAAAACATTTTTTGTCACGTGTATTATAGTTTGAAAAAAGAGAAATTGATGATCACCACTACCTTCTTTTGTTGGGGAACCAGGTATGACAATTTTATTTATCATCGTCATCTACAAAGATAAATCACATTTTCGTTGGATTACTTTTAGGTGAAATGTCGAGTCCACCAATGGAACAATGTGAGTGCATGTCCACATGTTCTCTTTTAGGAGGAACAATATTGGTAAGTAGAATCTATATAATTTAATATTCTTAAATTGTTGACTTTGTAATTTACACAGATAAGAGATGGAAAATAAGAACGACGTAAAGGAGAGTGTTCCGAAATGTCAAGAGTATGCAAACTTATGTGGTGATGAAGATGGAGACCAAGAACATTCAGTGGATAGTATTTTTCTCGTATTATAAATTGGCTACTGTCTCGTATATAGTTGTGGCTGATTTAGGCTTTGGTGAAATTTTCTTTATCATTTGTTTTTTTTCCTACGCTCTTATATGGACATGAAACCCGTATCGTTTCAAATTGACATGAGATCTTGTATGCTGCGATATGTCAAACATACATTCAAACTGTAGTCTTATCTTTCACTTCATCATGTTCTTTTTCCCCTAGGACTTAACTGGTTTTTGTGGTTCTTCTTTGATAGACGCATTCGATGTTGTTGTTTTTTGTCTTTCATTAATGGGAACAAACTATTCTAGTTGGCACATAGAGTTCTTCGTCCAACGTTCTTCCTTTTTTTTTGTAACTTGCCAGTCTCTTTCCAAACTTGATAAAAGGTCCAACAAAAATGAAAAAACAAACAAAGTTGTGTACACAGTCATGCATATATCACATGTAAAGCTTGTCTGCATAATTATTGTAATGGTCCATGCAAATGGGACGCATGTGTCTCTATATCAGAAATGTTGTGTAAGACTTTTTGGCCACATATTCAGTTTATAAGCCAATGAGAAATTTTGAACAAAATCTACCAACATTTCAGGTATTTAGATTTTCTATTCAAAAGAAGAATAATGTGATCCAAATAATGACAAAAGACAATGCACTAACTCTGTTTTCACTTGAAATATTGTGAAACAAGAACAAACACGAAATCATATTTAATGAAAAACATAGAAATATTAGACAGACAAGTCCAAACATCTTAGGTGAAAATGAAACAGAGGTCTGAAACAAGTGACCAGAAAAATACCATTTGGAAGCTTTAATTCAACACTTAGACTTATTCTGACTTAGACTTACTCTGATATAAACGTCAGTTTTTTTTTTTGAAAAGATATGGGAGACAATAATCTACATTGTTATGGACATAATCTACACTGCATTATCATTTTTCAATGCACTTGAAACAATGAAAAGAGGAGCAAAGAGCAAAACATGTCTAATGAAAAAAATGCAGGGAGATCCAAATCATACTTGGGGAAACGGAGATTTGATTCAACAGATAAAAAAACTCTTAGAGCCGCCACTAAAAGGTTTCAAAGAATTCCAAGTGTAAGCAAAAATTCTCAAAGGTCTAAATAAGAGCTAAATAATAATGCCTATGTCTTGTCTTACAAAACGTAATCGAGAAATAACTCAAAATCAAACCACATAACAACGATTCGTCAAAATTAGACTAGCAAACTGAAAAACCCCATTTTCTCACTAAGAACTCACCAGCGACGGTGAATGGAATCGCTGTAAACGATTAGAGTCTCTTTTTTTTTTACCACTGTACGATTTGGTGGTGGACCTGCAAACATGTAATTATTATTTCCCATTAAAGAGCTCTTGAAGAAGAAGATATTACACACAGTAACCAATTTATAAGGATGAAGACAACAATTTTATCCAATCTATAGCAAAAATCATAACAAACCTGATTATCCACACATGGGAAACCATCCAAAGATGATTTCCTAGCCGCAAGTATCCCCAAAGCGAGTCTGACAGATTTCAGCATAGGCAAAGCAGAACCCTCCCCAGCATTTTCAAGGCGGCCAAATTTCTAAGGAAATATTAGAGCAAGAGGTTACAAAGAGACTAAAAATATGTTTACATCCTAAGGCAATCATTTGAAAGAAATTACTAGAAGGTTGTTATTGAAATCTAATAGAGTTAGCACGCATTTAACTTATCAAACAAAAATTATCCCATTATCTTTTATATATTCGCTATTCTGAATAATTAGCACTCGTGAGTAAGAAAAACTCTTTCGTACTCATAAGTGTCTTTAATATTTGTATATGCTCGCAAGAATGAAAAAATGCCATAGCAACTGGAAGAAGAAAGCAACTTAATATTTTTTTTAAAAGTTAACACTCATGATATTCTACCTACCTTTCTACAATATCATAAAATATGCTTATAACTGCATCATGTGAGAAGAAAGACGTTTTCTCCCCTAGAATACATCTGGCATCAAGAATATGCATGATTGATAATAAAGACTCCACATAAAGCCACTGAATCAAGTAGAAAAGGGTCAAAAATGTCTTTTAGTCATTCGAAAGCAAAAAGCCACTAATAATAAAAAAATCTTGAAATAAGGATAATTCCACTCGTCAAATAATAATATGCATTACCTTCCAGGTAAGCAGAACTGCCCTTTAATGTTATGGAGGAAAGCCGGAACCAAATTTCACCATCTACAATAACGTGTTATCGTTTTCTAACAGGTTGAAAGCTCTAGCTGAGCACAAAGAAACAAATGCATTCATTACTGCAGCTAAAGCTTCAAAGGCTGCAAGACAGACCTCGGCAGCTGGTCAGAAACATTCAGACTACAATTTGATGATACTTATAGAAGATACAAGAAAGTTCAAAGCTTAACACAGTTCATGCATCCTATCAAACTTGAACTTTCCTCAAAATGGCATTACCTCAGAATTACAAATTTGAGTTCACCATGTAGTCTCTTTCTTTAGTTAAAAAAACTTCTGGTTAGCAATTAATTAGCAAATGCACCAACGATTACTCTTCATTTATGTCAAATGCGCTCTAGATAAGATGGGACGTTTCGCCTTGTTAAACCCACTCCACATTATGCACAAAACATTGATTGAGATTATACCCTGAAAAATAAGAAAATTAAAGTGTTTAGTAATTAATTAATATATTCATCATGTGTCAAGCAATATAATGAGGGACGATTACACAAATAGGCACTTTATTATAAAATTGTTTCACTTTAAGATACTTTGTGCGGGAAAGTGACTTTGGGGTGTGTAAATTGTCCATTATGTCCTTCTATAAATAAGTCTAGTTACAAACCTGGTTAAAATACAACTTGATTTCCGTTGAATCTTTACAAACTAAATAGAGAATTGGTTTCTTGTAAAAAAATTTCAAAACAAATATGAGAAATTTTGAAAATCATTCTGGTAAAAGATTATACATATATGGGCAAATTTATAGTTCTCATACTTTATAACCCCCCTTAATTCACGAAAGAAACTAAACCCTAGATCTTTAATCGGAGACGTCCTCGTCGGCGATTCTTTCACCCACGGCGGCTACGAATTCACAGGTCTTTTTCTTCCATGATCTAAGACAGATATGTGCTTCAAACCAGAGACTCCGACGCCCCAACGATGGCAGCCGCAACCCAACATAATATCTTTTCCCTCTAATGCATCTTAAGATACTTATGCTCCTCTTCTCTCAATCCTGTAAAAAAAGTGTGAGGCTTTATGAAGAGATTAGCATTTTTCTATGATTTTTGATTGGGTTGTAATCACATATTTAGTGTTTATAAGTTTTGATTAATGGACTTGTTTTGCATATTAGTTGATGCTTCTTTTTACATCCATGGCTGTTGGTGGATTCCCTGTTCTAGTCACCATCAATGGGTACTCTTTGCAAAGCGGCTGTCATGCTTGGGTGTTTATGATTTAAGAAGAGACTCTTGCAAAGCGGCTTGCACGAGTTCGTGTCCGTATGGCCACTATAAACTAGTCACATTTTTATGGATACTATAATTGTTTGGGTTTCATTGTCAGTAGCTTTTTCTTGCTTTCATAGTAGGAATTTATGTTGCTACTCTGTGAGCTTTTTATATGGGAATATAGGTTTTGCTATTTGAGACTTATTTAAGGTTTAAATTTATAGTGATCTTGCTGAAGGCTTTTTCAACTTTGGAAAAAATCTAAGATTAATACAAACCACTTTTTGTATTTTGATTGTTGTGTTTTCCTGAGGCTAAAATATTTGAGCTGTGTAGGGTTTTACTACTATTGACCATGCTTTAAAATTTCTTACAAACTCTTGTTTAGCTTGTGGATGCCATAGATGGACGTCAATTTGTGGATTGTCATCCGAAAGAAGTTTATGATTTTTGATGATGTTTGGACAAGAGAAGTTGGTGATTCTTGGACAAGAGAAGCTTTGTTTCATTCTTATGTAGTGCTCAAATGGGATGGAGAAACATTCATATCCAAGATGCATTATCCATAACAATAAGTCCATGACGCATAATCGATAACATAATGTTCTTGATCATTTGACAAGTTTATGTTTCATGATATCTCAATTGTAAAAAAAAAGCTTGTTTTGAGCACTGGTTTTACTTTTCTTTCCAGTTATATAAATTTGGTCTATTATTTGCTCGAGAATAAGGCCATTTTGATTTCATGTAATTTCAAACTAGAAATATTTTTCACTTAACCATAAACATAATATATGTTCTTTCAAGTTATGGAAAATATAGCCATTTTGATTTCATGTTTTCCAAGCTGTGTCAACCATATGGATAACACAAATTTTGATAGTAAACTTTGAAGTTCGTATGGATACTTCGATATGGATAAAATTTTGTTTCACCATTTATACATTGTTCATATGGATAATTCAATGTTGTTATTGTTTGTAGACTAGAAAAGATGATATGAGCCGTGGAAAATGTTCGGTGGACATCCATGAAGGTAAGACAAGTAGTGGACAGTGTCACCGTTAAAGTAATAAGAGCCCCTGTGGAAGATATATATGGATATTGTTGTGAATTTGGGAAGATATCTCGATTGCATTGTGGTAAATTTCAAGAGGAATACGACTTTGACACTACATGGATGAGACACTATTTCTTATCATACAAATAATACTACATAGTTACGATCACGTGGACAATTTGATATGGATAAAGCCATGTGGATACATATACTAATCAAATTGTAATATCCAGGATGTTTGATTTTGGTTCTCTTTACATGATTACGTGCAATTACGTATCCTTATATTGATGTTTTCAATGTGTCTCATACTATTAGTTTATTGCACCGAAAATATTATTGGTTACCTTTGTTCTAAATGCGAAACCATTTTCTGATTTTGGAGTTTATAGTTTTTTTTTTGTTTTTTCATATGGACAATACTAGGGATATATTATTGTGGTCACCACTTCTTAACGACATAAAATCAATGATTTTTTCCTATTTAAAGAAAAACTAAATGCTACAAACATTTCAAGCCTCGTTTTACATTATACACATTAAATACTATAAAAATTTCAAGCCTCATGATTCCCAGTTGCAATTTTGTGTTGATACAATAGGTGATCGTTTCAGTTGTTGCTTAAGTTTGTTCAAATTCAAGACATTACCAAAAGAATTTACAAAGTACATTGTCCATAAATATAAATTGGTCAGAGTTTAGTGGATATCATTGCGTTATCCATATGGACAAACATAAAGGTTCATGATTTTATGGATTGGTAATTTGGTGTTAACGAATTTGTAAACGATTCTTGTTGATTTCACTGGTTACATCTTTGAATGCATCGAGAATGTCTATGTGATCAAATTGTGTTATTTATATGGATACTGCAAAAATAGATGAAGAAAAAACTAAATTAATTCACAAAGGAGAACGCACTCTTGAAATATATTTTGAACCAAATCAAGTATGAAAACTAAAGCAAAGAAAAAATCCATGATATGTTATCATGATTAGAGATTCGTGATCATGATGGTTGTGATTTGATCTCATTGATCAAAAGCCAGTTTTGATCTAAAATGTCTTGAATTTGAACAAAACTCTTCTAGAAATTCTACAACAACTTTTAGATTTGGCGTGGTGGATGTCTTGGACTTGAACAAATCTATTTTGGGAATTCAGCTAATTATATACAATGAAGAAGAGAATGAAAAGATTTTTCTTCACGGGATGAACATGTGGATGTAGTGTGGTGGATGCGTTATCTTGCACAAATTTAAGCACATTAGCTATGTCCATAGACTTCAATAGAAATCAAATCAAACAAAGAAATCGATCAAGAACATGGTACACAAATTTCTTGCAAACCCCAACAACTTGAATACAAAAAGTCAAGATGAATTCGATTTTCTCTTGTAGAGTTGTCGTAGACTCATCTTTGCGGCTCAAATTGCTTGCAAACTCAACAACTCATTCTCACATGATTCATCATTATCACGATCAGTCCTTAACTTGCTCTGTTTGCCACTTTAGAAAAGCTTAAATGGTTTCGAAACTGGAGATTTCAGACAAACCTAGACTTAACCATCGTGACAAAAGAATGAGAGAGATAGATTTGATGTACCTGGGATAGAGAGATTTGATGTACCGTATGATGAAAGAGCCTTAATAATCAAAATCATCTCTACATATTATATATTACACCTATTTGCAAATCAAGACAAAATGAGGACCCAACAACCAAATCTAAGACTTCAAATTATAATTACAGTAAATAAAGGATCTTCAAATTGGAACTCTCTTTTTTGGGTTTAATAAAGACCTTGACCATGAGCTTCAAGCTTCTGTTGATAGCTTTTACTCACTCTGGCCATTAACATCCACTGGTTCGCCGACGACAAGGGATGAGAAGAAGACGGTGACAATGGAGGGACATGTTTTTGCAGAGGCGAGGGTTTTCGATGGGTAAGAAACGGCGAAGTTAGACTTAAATCCTAGCCTAACACCAATAAAACTGGTGGAGCTAGACTTTACATATTCCATCGACGTGATTATCAACAGATCCAACTGGAAGAAAATGAAGAATCTAAAACAAGAAGAGAAGAGAAAAAGAAGCGTGAGTTCTTAGGTTTAACAAATCAGATAAAAGCCACACACTCTGCATCAATCTAAACCATTAGATTTTAATGACTTCGGACGGCTGAGATCATATAGAAACATCTACTACACATCTTTTATCTGAAATGTAATATTTTAATGAAAATGGACGGTTCCGATGAAACAATACCCAACTAAAAGTCACCAATCTTTGCAAAGTACCTTGAAGTATAAACACTTTGTTTTAAAGTGTCTTCGAATGTAATTAACCCATGTAATATATACACCAAACTCCACATTATGCACAAATCATTTTTTTGTTATTCGTTTTCTTACTTTTAAGGCTAACCAACTGTTTGACATAGTCAATCCGTTTCGCATGGATTGATTTTTTTTGTAAGCAACTCTTCCTTCGATTTGGATAACCAATTATTGTTTTCAATATTAATTTAAAAATTTTGGTTCAAAATAAATTGAACCTAACAAATAAGTGAAAAAACTCCCTTATTACTATTGTAGAGAAAAATATAAGTGGTGAAATAACTCTATCCATTTTTTTCATAGTTTTAATTTTTTCATAATCTCGAAATTCGGATCTTAATCATAATATTTGTGGATCCAAAATCAGCTTTTAGTCATTTTTTATCTTTTTTCTTTCATAGTTGCATTGGATATTGGTAATCCTCAATATTTATTATTTTTTCAACTTATTTCTCTACTTAAAATCATTGCATTGGAAAGTAATTCTACCCATTTTTCATAGGTTTTATTTTTCATAATCTCGAAGTTCGAATCAAAATCATAATATTGGTGGATCCAAAATCAGCTTTTAGTCGTTCTTTATCATTTTTCTTTTATAGTTTACCTAGGAAATTGGTATTCATTATTTTTCAACTTATTCCTCTAGTTAACTAAGAGTATGGTTTTGCTCCCACAATGAATTTAAAAACAAAAAAAGGGTGGGTTCTAGCTTTAATAATTAAATTTTTTTTTTTTTTTTTGGCGAATTAAAAGTAGACTGAAACGTAAGTAAATGAATTTTTTTTCTTTTTTTAAAGAAAAAAACGTAAGTAAATGAGTAAAATCTTACGTCTACTTTATTAAAAAAAAAAAAATTCTCTTCGTCTCCCTTAGTACTAGTAATAAAGACAAGAGCATAAATAAATAAGAATAGTTGGTTTTACAATCATCTTCTGCTTTCTTCATCTTCTACTGTTTCATCTTCCACACTTGTTTTTGCATAATAAAATAGTATCTCTTTTTGCTTCCTAGTGTTTCAACGCTCATTAGCAGAAAGTAGGTTTAGTTTTTTCCTCTAAATCGTTCAATGTATGCTTCGTTTTGTTACTAAGATCTTGTAGTTGGAGTTTAAATGATCTAACTAGTGATATATATTTCATGTGCACGTACATATCTTCCTTCACCATTTTTGTAATGTCATATTATATCTTCACCATTCGTAGTATTTTATTTGCTTTCGATTTTTTCTTTTTAGCTAAAAAACAATTATGGTTGATTTAAACCTAAATCCATGACTTGTTCTGTTCTGTTGATATCTTGTCTCTTGCTCTATTGGCTTTAGATTTCGGTTCAGAGTTATGTCTTTTTTTTCTGATCTTGTGTTTTTTGCTGTTGTCTAGATATGGATTCTGATAAACCATCAAATGTTGTTCATGAAATGGAGCATGTAAAAAAGACTAGTCTTGTCCCGATTGCTCGCCATGGCTTTGGCACCAAAGGAGAGAAGATACAACTTCTTACCAATCACTTTAGAGCAAACCTCAACAATGCAAATGGTCATTTCTTCCAATAAAGTGTATGTTTCTTCTAATGTCGCCTATTTGTATCACTGTCTCAATTACTTGCTTGCTATGCTTCTTCTTGTGTCTCATTGATTTTGAATACAGGTTTCCATCACATATGAAGATGGTAGTCTGGTGGAGGCTAAAGGTATTGGGAGAAAGATTCTTGAAAAAGTTCAACAAACTTATCAAAGTGATTTAGGCTCCAAGTATTTTGCGTATGACGGCGATAAGACTCTGTTTACCGTTGGTGCTCTTCCTAGAACCAAACTTGATTTCTCTGTTGTACTTGAAGAGATGGTTTCTTCTAGGAAAAAGATTAAAGCGTCCTTATCAATCCAAGAAATTTAATGTTGCAATCAGCTTTGCTGCAAAAATCTCAATCCAAGCTATTGCAAATGCTCTTCAAGGGAAGGAAACTAATCATCTTCACGATGCTGTTAGAGTGCTGGATGTTATCTTGCTGCAGAACGCAGCGAGGCTGTAAGTAAATACTTTTTTTTTTTTTCACCTGATGTTGATGAATGTTGTCACATCTGTTTTTATGCAGAGGTTGTCTCCTTGTTCGCCAGTCCTTCTTCCACAATGAAAGAAAATACTTTACGGATATCGGTGAAGGAGTTGATTGTTGCAAAGGGTTCCATTCAAGCTTCAGAACTACTCAGGGAGGCTTATCACTCAATATTGGTAAATTCCACTTTTATTATATGATGATGATTTTTAACATGCAATTCAACTTCTTTCTCTGTAACAATTTGGCTTTTGTTTCATTAGATGTTTCGAATACGATGATAGTACACCCTGGTCCTGTTGTTGATTTCCTTATTGCAAACCAGAGGGTGGAAAATCCATTCGATATTAAGCGGAAAAAGGTAACTTATAGCAACTTCAGTGGTGTTTTAGCATATAGTATTTGACAATTATCTGATTTATGTCTCTCCTTTAGGCTGAAAGTACTCTCAAGAATCTTCGAGTTAAAGTTAGCCCCTCAAATCGAGAATACAAGATAACCGGACTAAGTGAAAAAATCTGCAAAGATCAAACGTATGTTTCTTTCTTTTAATCATGTAATTTTTTCTGATGACTCTGATTTGCTTATCAATAGTTATCTATTTTTATTGCTTGATTTAGGTTTATTTTGAAGCGAAAGAACGAAAACGGGGAAGTTAATGAGGAAGAGATTACAGTGTTTGATTACTTCACTGAAAAGCTTAAAATTAAACTGGATTATTCAGGTGACTTGCCTTGTATCAATGTTGGTAAGCCGAAGCGTCCAAATTACATTCCCGTTGAGGTAATGTTTTAGTTTTCTTTTGTTTTCGCATAATTTCACGTTTAATGGCTTATGATAAATACTTGTTTGGTTTTGTAACATTTGCAGCACTACTGTGTACTTGTTTCTCTACAACGCTATACGAAAGCTCTTAGTCCTTTTCAGAGGAGTAACCTAGTCAAAGAATCAAGACAAAAGCCACAGGAGAAAATGAATGTGTTATCCATTGTAAGTTGTTTTAAGTTTCCATTTGTTCTCTTTAAAACTTCATTTTATTTATTTATATCAAAGTCTCATAATCTCGTAGGCTCTGAAGAACAGTAATTACAACAATGACCCAATGCTGCAAGAATCCGGTGTTAAAATTAGCTCTGACTTCACTCAAGTGGAAGGCCGCGTCTTACCAACACCGAAGGTGATTCTTCTTAGTCTCTTGTCTTTCATTTTTAATTGATTATGGAATATTTGATGTTATAATAACGTTGTTATTATTGTTGTTATCTCTGATCTCTTAATCCCAAAACAGCTGAAAGTGGGCAATGAAGCTGATCTTTTTCCTAATAATGGGCGTTGGAATTTCAGTAATAAGGTCTTTATATATTTATAAAGATACTCTTTTCTTCTGCATTAGCTTTTTTTCACATAGAGATGTTTGAAAACTTGTGATACCAATTTCTGTAGACACTTGTTGAGCCAGTCAAGATTACTCAATGGGTCGTTGTGAACTTCTCTGCTCGTTGTAACTCGAACAAGATTATTTCTGATTTGATCAGATGCGGAAAGACGAAAGGAATTGTAAGCTTTTCTTTTTTTCTTCAAGATCATTTCTTACTATAAAGAACACTAATAGGAAAAAAAAAAACTCTTCCGCGGTTTATCTTTTCTTTTGTCTCAGAACATAGATCCTCCATTTAATGTCTTTCAAGAGGATCCTCGGTTTAAGGATGAACTTGCTTCTGTAAGAGTGGAGAAGATGATTGAACATATAAAATCCTAACTCCCAGGGAAGCCTCAATTCCTTCTTTGCTTTCTCTCAGAAAGGAAGAACTCTAATGTTTATGGTAACACTTAACACTTTCTATATATTACATTTTTTTGGTTTATAATATATCTTGGTCTTGAAACATGTTATCTTGGTCTTTAAATAAATAATCTCTTTAGGTCCTTGGATAAAGAAGATTCTTGTTGAATCTGGAATTGTGAATCAATGTATTGCTCCTCCCGCGAACGCCAACGTGAATGATCAGTATCTCACCAATGTTCTCCTCAAGATAAACGCCAAGGTGATCTCTTTGGAGCAACTATTGTATAAATTCTACTTTTGTTGTTTCTTATTTAATATTTCTTATTCTCTGCCATTTTTGGTAGCTTGGTGGATTAAACTCAATCTTAGCTGTTGAGCGGTCTCGGTCAATGCCTTCGGTAATGAGAGTTCCAACCATCATTTTTGGGATGGATGTATGTCATGGTCCTCCAGGGCAATATGTTGTACCATCTATTGCTGCGGTTAGTGTAAAATTGATTTTTTTTTTCCTTTTCAAAATTGTTAATTTCTTGTGTTGTGTTTTCATGTAAGTTACTCATATCTATGGAATGCTTAGGTTGTGAGCTCCAGAGAATGGCCATTAATCTCAAAATACAGGGCTTGTGTGCGTACACAGTCGCCTAAAGTTGAAATGATTGATAATCTCTTTAAACGCGTTTCTGATGTAAAGGATGAAGGTATCATGAGGTAATAGTAATTTACTGGAAAATTGTGTTACTCTTTAATTTTGCTCTGTTTATTCCTATAATGGTATATGATTAAAAGATTCAATGATGTTTTTTCTAGAGTGAAACCCATTCACATTATCATTTTCAGGTATGTATATAAAATTAGTGAATAAACGATCTTTTGAAAGTATACTTTAATACAATTTTGCTAACTAAATCTACATTAATACTTGTAGAGATAGTGTGAGTGAATCTCAGTTTAACCAAGTTCTTAATATTGAACTGGATCAGATTAAGCAAATAAGGATATACCTTTTAAGCTCTTATATTAATTTATCCTTTGTTGGACAATTATGGAGTTTTTGTTTTGTTTTGTTACATTGTTAGGCTTGCAAGTTCCTTGATGGGAATTGGGATCCCAAGTTTACAGTGATCATTGCATAGAAAAATCACCACACCAAGTTCTTCCAGACAAGAAACTCTGATAAGAATGTTCTTCCAGGTCTAAAAATAATCCATTTTTGTTTGATTCTTGTTTTTGTTTCTTGGTGTTATTGAAATGACTTGAAACATGTTTCCTAGTACTTGTAGGAACAATGATTGACAACAAGATCTGTCACCCGCGTAACAATGATTTCTATCTTTGTGCTCATGCTGGAATGATTGTAAGTGAAAATGTCTTATGCTTGGATCCATTATTAATCTAAGCAATAAGTTACAAAAATAATAATTCTAATGTGTTATGAATTGGATACTAATTATAGGGAACTACTAGGCCAACACATTATCATGTGCTCTACGATGAGATCAGATTTTCGGCTGCTGACCTCCAAGAACTTGTCCTATGTGTAAGCAGCATATCACTTTTTAAAACTTGATCTAATACATTTGTTGGTATTATAGTAGCTAATAATCTCTTAATTCCTTTGGTGTGATACTTGTAGCTACCAGAAGAGCACAACTGCCATCTCCGTAGGTAATTTGTGTGATCACTATGTGCAGTTTTAGATGATGGACAACAATTAAAGTGTTTTGATATGAGATTAGAGTTGATTAGTATTTTCATTTTGCAGTTGCGCCTGTTTGTTATGCTCATTTGGCGGCTGCACAGATGGAAACTGTGATGAAGTTTGAAAACATGTCTGAGACGACTTCATCGAGCCATGGCGGGATCAAGACGGATGGACCAGTCCTTGTGCCTACCATGCCGAAGCTGCACAAGGATGTTGCTACTTCAATGTTCTTCTGTTAAAGGAAACTTTCGTTCCACGGTAGCTAGCTATATATGGAAAATGCCCCTAGACTTTTGCTTCTTTTGATTTTCGTCAACCATTTTTTCTTGGATACTCTTTATGTTGCGACTGTTTTCTACTACTTTTCTGTTGGGCTTTGTTGGTTGATGATATCAGATTTATCTTAAATCAAATCGGTATTTTAAGACATGAGATTGGTGAAGACAAGGTACTCTTTACGTTAATGAAACTTACTTTTGCGATTTTAATTCTTTTGGTTTAAATAAAAATTTAGCACAAACACTCTGTCCCAGGAACCTACTGTTTGATCAAACACTCTCAAGTTAAAACACTAAACAAAGTAATCATGCAATGAACTGATTAAATAATGCATATAGTTTTAGAATCATTTTAGTTCTTGTCATTGCGAAGACTCATGAATCAGTTTCCTCTACTCCCTCCGGGACACTTCTATTTCTTAAAAAAAAAAACAGAGAAAAAATACATTACTCTATTTTTTCCAAACACATCTTAACTTTCAACTCTAAAAATAAAAATTGCTATTTTTTTTTGCTTTATATTAAAAAAAGAAATAGAAAATACTATATTTCACTCTAAAATAAAGGAAGAAATAACATTCCTCTAAAATAGAAATATACATTGGAAAAAAATAAATCAATGCTACTTTTTGCTCTATTGTAAAATAAAAAATAGAAAAATATATTACAAATGGTCTAAGACATCATATCTGAAAAGCTCATGTCCAATCTACCATCAGATATGATAGCAACACTATCATTTCCACGTGTTGGGCTTTTTATCCAAACCGGATAACCGAAATAAGATTTTCGGTTTTTGGTTCTAGTTCGGTAAAAGTAGTATAGTTCGGTTCTTCGTTTTTTTTTAAAATATTTTTTTAAAATTTCAAAATGAACGATTCGAATATACTTGAAATTATACGATTTTACCCGATCTTAACCAATTCTTTTGAATTTTGGATAAAAATAAATACCATAACTATCTGATATCCAAACCCGAATTATTTGTGATAGAATTATTACTACCTCAACTAGGATTTAACCCGTGGTACACCACGAGTCTATGTTTTTTTCGAAATTTTTATATCTATTTTATTTTAACGCTTGTATTGTTAGAATATCACAGTGGTTACTTTATTTTAACGTTTGTATTGTTTGTATTTTATCTTTGTTTTAATTTGTTTGAATCTCTGACTTTATTATAAACTACGATTAATTTTTGTATACATCAGTTTCTTATATGAGAATATAAATGCTATGATGTAGTTCTACACAATAGCGGATTATTCAGAATAGCGAATATATAAAAAACAATGGGATAATTCTTGTTTGATAAGTTAAACGCACATCATAGTAATACAAATATACCATACCCAAACAAAATACCAACAACTGATAACTTAACAGACTTAAAAAAAAAGACATTAAACCACATAACAAACTTCATAAACATCAAAATCCTTTCCCATTTTCGATCATCTAATAGGTAATAAGCTTTTAAGACCCGTGATTTAGGAATTTATTGTCGATTTAATTTATTTCCATAGAGGGACTTTTCGATTTAGGAATAGAGCAGAAGTTTTTAAGACCAGTGATTTAGGAGTTTATTGTCGATTTAATTTGTTTCCATAGAAGGATTTTTCGATTTAGGAAGAGAGAAGAAGCTTTTAAAACCCATGATTTAGGAAGAATGATGAATATTTTCGATCATCTAATAGGTAATAAGCTTTTAAGACTCGTGTATCATAAATTATTGTCGATTTAATTTGTTTCCATAGAGTGACTTTTCGATTTTTGATTGGGAAATATGCTAGATTAGGAGTGTTTGGAATTTGATTGGCAATATTCTAGATTAGGAGTGTTTGGAAACAAATTTAAAAGGCTGCAAAATAATATATAGACCCGTGATTTAGGAGTTTATTATAGATTTAATTTGTTTCTATAGAATGACTTTTCGATTTAAGAAGAGAGAAGAAGCTTTTAAGACCCGTGATTTAGGAGTTTATTGTTGATTTAATTTGTTTCCATAGAGAGACTTTTCGATTTAGGAAGAGAGAAGAAGCTTTTAAATCCATGATTTATGAAGAAAGATGAATATTTTCGATCATCTAATAGGTAATAAGCTTTTAAGACCCGTGATTTAGGAGGAATGAAGAATATTTTAGATTTAGAATATGGAAGAAGTTTGTTTCCACATAACAAACTTCATAAACATCAAAATCCTTTCATATTTTCAATCATCTAATAGGTAATAAGCTTTTAAGACCCGTGATTTAGGAGTTTATTGTTGATTTAATTTGTTTCCATAGAGGAACTTTTCGATTTAGGATGAGAGAAGAAAATTTTAATACTAGAAAGAAGGATGAATATTTTCGATCATCTAATAGGTAATCAACTTTTAAGATCCGTGATTTAGGAAGAACGAAGAATATTTTAGATTTAGGATATGGAAGAAGCTTTTAAGACTCGTGTATCATATATTATTGTCGATTTAATTTGTTTCTATAAAGTGACTTTTCGATTTTTTATTGGCAAATATCCTAGATTAGAAATGTTTGGAAACAAACTTAAAAAGCTAGATTACGAGTGTTTGGAAACAAACTTAAAAGACTACAAAAATAATATATAGATTATCCAAACCGTACTATCCTAATCTCATGGATGCATGCTTCCCATTTCCTAATCTTAATTTTAATCTTAAACTTAATCCATTTTAAAATTTTCAAAACTAATTAAAATTAAAATATTTATATTAATAATTCTTAGTCAGGTTATATATATATAGATATGGAGTTGTTACTTTGAAAATCTATGATATTTCTTTATCAAAATTAAAAGAAAAACCTATGATATATTGCATATGAAAAAAAAAAATATAAGACCAAAAAAAGAAAACAACAAAAAAGGCAAAAATCAAAAGGAAAAATTAAAGTAGAGGAGGAACAAAAGCAAAGCAGCTTGTCCTTTCCCCATTTCCCTGTATTATTGTCTTCCTCTCCTCCTACCTTCCATCTCACCCGCTCTCTTCGGACGGAGTTTTTGCAATCTCTCTAATTCCTTCCCTTGAATCTACCTTATGGGCCCAATCTCCAACCTTATGGTCTCCATTTGTGAGGATCCCTTTTTCAATTTTCCTTTTTTGTTGTTCTTTGTATGATCATTTCCCGATCCATTTCGATTCTGTAGGATCGAATCGATTCATCATGCTCTTGCGGTTTCAATAGCTCAGATAATTCGAAGATGATAGTTCAGTGGTCATATTGTTTAAAAATCAAATTCAATTTATCTTTGTCTGTAACTGAAATTGCCTCATTTCCTTTGTTTCAAAGCTAAAAAGTTAATTGTTGGTCTTGATCTGCATCTTGAGAGCTAAAGCCATATCGCTATGCTTTGTTGTAGGAAATTTTGAAGCTAGATCTGCCCTTAATTTATGTTTTGGTTTTAAGTTTGTTTTTTTTTGTTTCCGACTTATTGCAGTTTGAAGTGTCTGAGGATGGATTGTAAAGAAGATACTAATGGATCTGCACAAGAGCCTTTAACCGAGGAAGCTAGTAAGATATTATGGAAAAGTGAATTGGAATCTCGTCGGTTACAGGTAGATAGTTTAGAAGCTGAGCTTGTTGATGTCAAGGCTTACCTTGATTTTGGTTCAGAAGAAGATGCCAGAAAAGAACTAGGTGTTCTTTCGGGTAGAGTCAGAACGACTGCAACAATGTTGCGGTATTTGAGATCGAAAGCTACAATCTTGGCTATTCCTGATCTAGCTCATCTGTCATGCGAGGTTGAACAGATGGAAATGAAAGGATTAGATGGTGGTTCATCTTCCGATGGGGATAAGAACGCTATTCCCGAAACTAGAAGGTATCGTGGTTCGTTGGGTGTAGAGGATGGAGTTTATACTAATGAGATGCTCCAGTCCATAGAGATGGTTACTGATGTGTTGGAATCTCTTGTGAGGAGGGTTACAGCCGCGGAATCTGAGACGGCTGTTCAAAAGGAGAGGGCACTTTTGGGAGAGGAAGAAATTAGTAGGAAGACGGTCCAAATCGAGAATCTGTCCTTGAAGTTAGAAGAGATGGAAGAATTTGCTCACGGGACTAATAGTGTTCTAAACGAAATGCGGGAAAGGATTGAGGAACTAGTTGTAGAAACGATGAGACAGAAGGAAAAAGCTTTTGAAAACGAAGAGGAGCTTTGTCGCGTTAAGAGAGAGTTCGAGTCGCTTAAAAGCTACGTCAGTACCTTCACCAATGTTAGAGAAACACTTGTTTCGTCCGAGAGACAATTCAGAACCATCGAAGAGCTCTTTGAACGGTCAGTCTCCTATTTAGCTGTTTTTCCTTCACCACAAAGCTTAAATCTTTTCCTACACTTTGAAAACATTAGTGTCTCCATTTTTTTCTCTATTTTGTTAATGGTGAAGCAGGTTGGTGACAAAGACGACGCAACTAGAAGGCGAGAAGGCGCAAAAGGAGGTTGAAGTTCAGAAACTGATGGAGGAGAATGTGAAATTGAAGGCACTACTCGACAAGAAAGAAGCTCAGCTTCTAGCTTTAAACGAACAATGCAAAGTTATGGCTTTAAGTGCATCAAACATCTGAAAATTCTCTTCTTTCTCTCTTCCCCGGGGGACATTGTTATTATCAATCTTTCTCGTCTTGAGACCATGCTTTCGAAGAAGATGATGCAATCTTCTTGTTCTTTATTTCAGATTAAAAAAAAAAAAAACATTTCTTGTAACTTTTTATCTGTAGATCATCATCATTATGGCTTCTTATGCGTATAAGTAAAGAGCTACTGTTCATTGTTCATAAACGGCAGGTAGTTCTTACGTCTGTGTACCAGACGGCAAGAAGTTCTACCGCAATGACAAAAATCATACATGACGTGGCAAAACGTCGTTTATACACGTGTACCGTATAAAAATACAGTCACTCTGTTTCGTATACTTGTGGTTAAGGTTCTAAAACCCCAAATCTTTTTTTTGTCCCTCCGTTGTGAGAGAAATCGAATGGGAGAAAGAGAAGAGAAGAAGAAAATGTTGATTTCTGATTCGCGATTTCTTGGTTAATCAATGGAGTCTGATATCGAGATTTTGTCTGAAGCTTCTGCTTCTATGCAGAAGACACGAATGGTTGCTGATCGCGAAGATAAGGTTAAACCCTAAAACGCCATTGTTGATTTCTTTCTCCGATGAAATGAAAGATTTTAGGGTTTTTGTTCTCGTTTTAGAGTTCTACTTTTTCTGCATGAAGCTATGAAATCGGACATTTGTCATTTTTTGTTTAGACTGTTTTATCGTAAAAAATTGAAATGTTGTTGTGTTCTTTGGTTATGGTTCTTGATTTGTAGAATGGGAGAAAAAGGGTCAAGGATGTTGAAGTTTCTGTACCGATTGTGTGTGGATCGATTGCGTTTTTCCGTGGAAAGAATGTTAAAGAGTGAGTCTTTTTTTGTTTTTGTTTACAGTGATGTTACAATCTTTCTTTGTAGATGTTTGATTCTGTATTTTTTTCAAATCAACTAGTTATCGAACACATAAGTGGACTGTTTATTTGCGTGGAGCTACGAATGAGGATCTTGGTGTTGTTATAAAGAAGGTCATCTTCCAGTTGCATCCAAGTTTTAAGAATCCGACTAGAGTTGTTGATTCTCCTCCTTTTACATTGTCTGAGTGTGGATGGGGAGAATTCAAAATCGATATCACCGTCTTCTTCCATACCGATGTCTGTGAAAAGAAATTGGAGTTGTGAGTGGTGCAGCTTGTGATTTATGAAATTTTCAGTGGTTTAAGTTTGTATCTTAGGAGATCTATTGAACATCTTCCAGGTCTCATATGTTAAAGCTAAACCCGCAGAATGACTATGGTGCTATTCCTATGTCTACCAAGATACCCGTTGTCGCTGAGTTTTACAATGAGATTGTCTTACCTGACCCTTGCGAGAGTTTCCTCGCCCGTGTGCATAATCATCCGGCTGTACACATCTCTAAGCTCACAGAAGGATTCAACATGTTTCCTCCGGGTGCCTTCTTGTTCTGTTGTCTCGTGAAGCTGTCGTTACTGCTGGGCGTGATAATTATCGTACTGTAATGTTGCAGGAGTCGCGGAAACTTATTATGACATGAAAGGAGACACCAAGGAGTATCCGCTTACCCAATGGTTTTTGAACTTTTCAGAAGCAGAAGAGCTTTTCAAAATTTCTGCAGCTCGTCATAAGGTTTCTGCAGCTCACTTAACCTTTCATTATTTAGACTTGCTATTTCATAAATTTAATTAGCCTGACTTGTTGAAAAGCCCACATTTTCCTCTGCTCGAACTTAAACAGTAGTTAGACTAGAGAGAGTGTTGCGATTCTCTCCCATTGTTTTGGCGTATTCTTGTTTGGCTTTGTCTTGATTTTCTAGGATATGGTTATGTTGTTTTAGAAATGCTTATTATCTGATTGTGTTTACTATGTAATAGGGACAAGCTGTTATCGCCGAACTAAATAGACAGTTGATCACGGCAGATGGGCAACCTGAAGAACTTTATGCTATGGATGTTAACAATGGATAGAAGTTTGCTCGGAATTTTTCTGTGATACGATTAGTATATGCCGATGGGGTGATCTTGGAAACCTTTTCTAACTGTTAGAACATGTAAAAAAAAAGACCATTTGTGGTCAATATGTTTGGATGCACTGACAAAGTACAAATGCATATATGCTTTTGCTCAATCTTGCTTGTGTCTCCCTCAAA
Source organism: Arabis hirsuta (assembly GCA_964056655.1). Taxonomy (NCBI): domain Eukaryota; kingdom Viridiplantae; phylum Streptophyta; class Magnoliopsida; order Brassicales; family Brassicaceae; genus Arabis; species Arabis hirsuta. The sequence continues at coordinate 8,218,606 of OZ053301.1, read as the reverse complement.
TCTTCTCTTCTCTTGTCCTGTGCGACTTTGTAACTACTCGTCGTTGGTGAATGTGTGAAAAAAACACAACTTAAACTTAACATTTCTAAATGGTTTGTTTGGTTGTATACATAATATTGTCCTAACATAAGTATTCTAAAGGTAAAGCTCTGTATCTTCCATGCTTTCTATGTAATTAGCAGAGGATGCGGCGCACGAAGCAAGCGAAGAGGATGAATTCTTCCCGAAACACGACTTCAAAATTGTCCTTTATTAGGCTCTTGTTTAGTTGAAACTCAAAATGTAATCACATGTGTGTGTGTGTGAGAGAGAGAGAGAGAGAGAGAGAGAGAGAGAGAGAGAGAGAGAGAGAGAGAGAGAGATGTCGAAATCATTGTTTCTCTTTGTGGCCATAGAACATGAGAAATGAACTTCCCCACTTTAGGTTATCCAAGAGAAAAGAAAAACAAATTTGTGGCTCAAATTTGAAGGTGAGGAATATATGTCTGCTTATGTATAATGACACTCTTTGCATAGTTGGTGTTGCTGGTGGTGTTTTAGGTTTTTGGATAGTACCCACATGCTCGAGTCTTTTGATTTCAAGACAATTGACCCTTCACACTTTGCTCTCTCTCTCCAATAACTTTTTTTTTTTTTAATTCCTTATTTTCTTGGTAAATTTTGTTTGTTGAGGTGCATGGTGGACATCAAATGGTTTGTGACAATTATTTGGTGGTCTAGGAAATTCATCTGTATTTTACAATTTTTTAACTTATAATCTTGTTTTTAATCAAAATGTATAAAATATACCCACTGATAAGTGGAAAATCATGATAATTCAATTGTTCATTTCACTCAATTTTAATATAAAATTAGTTTCTATTCGGATTGAATTGGTGTGAGTATGAACTCTAGATTATATCATTAATTTTTAATTTAAAATTAATTGGCTATATTAGATTAGCTCATTTTCACTATATGTTATCCTATGTTCTTACCTCATTTATATGTAACATTTTTAACAATAAAATTAGTCAATGAAGTATGTTATAATTTGAATCATTGAGTGAGAAATGGAAATAAAAAGTCATTATCTTAAAGAGAAGGTATTGGGGCTTTCGGTTGATGTCAAAGGAAGAATGAATTGATAATGTCTCCGAGTTGTAACCACAACAAGTGACCCAATTAAAGTCAGCCAAATGTCATTGTTCCAACATCATCTCTCTGTCCACCCTTAGATCCTACACCACTCATCATTTTGACTTTCTTTACTTTTTTATTGTTATTATGATTAATGTTTGTTCTTTTGTTTTCTTGTAAAGATTTATCTACTTTCAATATTGTTTTGTACTTACCAGTTAGTACCTCATCAAAAGCTTTCGATTTGTTCCATAGAAAAATTATTTTTGTACATATTTTTAAGGAACAATTATTTTTGATATATATACAAACATAAAACAAGCTTTTTCTCCCAGATCCACTTCCCGATGTTGGTCCTTGGCTTTTAGATCGTTGCGGTTCTTGAGTTTTACACAATGAATTTTGCCTCTTTTGATTATCTTTTCAAATTCAACTTTTTACCTACCCTATTTTCTCCAAGATTAGAAGAAACCGAGTTTTTTTTTGCCAGAAAAGAGCTTCTAGTCGCCGGAGTTGCCTCAACGAAACCTCTTCTACAAGCTCTTCAAAGATGTTGCTCCTTGGGGAATCTTCTACTCTACTCCCTGGTGTTTTTGGGGTCTTTTTCCAGTTTCAAGCATCTGCTTCCGGGTTTGCTTGAAGAAGTCTCTAGCACAACTTTTACCTCTTTGTGAGGATTCTTTACTCCACTACCTTCTTCCTAAGGTCCTTTACCTTTGATCTTTCATTCACTGATTTTCTCCACCGAACTTGTCTTCTGAGAATCGATGCTCCTCACTCTGGGAACCCCCATGGGTTTACTCGAAGTTCCATCTCACCAATGGGTGAAGATCTTGTGCAGTCTCGAAGGTCGCGTCTCTCTGTCGTGATAAAGAGTCCATCCTCGACCTTTCCTCTTCCGGAGCCACCAAATCTGCTTCCTCCGGAACCGCGGGAGCCACCAGATCCTCCCGATCTTCCACCGGATTCATATCCACCGCCAATACTGTTCACCAAGTTTATGAATCTGGCTCGATTTCCCTAACTCGCCAGACCTCATCTCAACCGCCACAACCATCCACACTCTCGTCTCCCTCCCTCAATACTCTCCTCCCAATAAGACCTTGTTATGGGTCTGGCCCATTATGATATTTTGGCCCAATTTCCAGCCTTACATGGCCCAGTTTCCAAGCAATATTTGATCAGGTCAGATTATTGTTCTTCGTGCTCTTCGGCTCATAATGGTACCCAATTATATAGATTTGAGAAAGAGAAGTGTTTAGATTATCCTTTTGGTTGGATTAGTGAACCATTGCTTCAATTTACACTTGTGGATCCTCCAAGTTTATGCATCGAAATCATTCATGATTCGATTTTATCTCGTATTGAGGGCCTTACTAGCGTGTGTCTAGTGTTTGTGCAACCCATTACTGCTTTATGCAGGTTGTGTTTTCTAATACTTGAGAACTTTGTCGGTTGGGCATTTATTGAAACAACCCAACCCGTAAAATTTAAAATTTTTCCCTTTCGGATTATTATTATCACAAATAATAATCTTCAACGGGTCAATACAAACAATGCGGAACAATAAACAGTTAACGATCATACCAATTCAATAAATCCAATACTTTATTAAATTCTAAACCAAAACAAACCAATAACCAATCAATTCAATTCAATTCCAATAACAATAACAAGGGTTCCAGAATCACTAACAACCTAGCAATTCTAACAATACAACCACTCAACCGAGACACTAGATCATCTCCTCTTCCCGGCCATGATTCCACAATTATACTTTCTCTTTACTTGCATCACATGGCAAAAAGAGATGCGCGAGTATTATCACAAATACTCAGTGAGACGGTCATCCGTCTACGGGTTAAACACACAAGCATAAGAATCAATAAAAATATCAGGGTGAACACACAACACCCAATGCACGAACAAACACACAAGTCTACCTCGAACAGACATGCGTCGATCGACACAACCACCATGTGTTGATCGATGCATTGACCTGCGTCGATCGACACAACCTCTAGGTGTCGATCGATGCATTAGCCATTGTGTCAATCGACACGCAACTCCGGTGTCGATCGATGCACTGTCTCGTGTGTCGATCGACGCAGAGCAACTGCGTCAATCAACACAACATCACATATGCCAGGATCGAACCTATCCTCTCATGGATCGATCCTGGATCGAATTGCATCAATCCCTGCACGCAATCAACACGAAATCCACACAGAAACATCACAGAAAAACGCATTCCATCAGCCATTTATCCAGATAAACCTACGGTTACGCACTCACCTCGATTCTAGAAGGAAAAAAATGAGGATTCACGAAGAATGCAAAGAACACGAAGAACTCGAAGAACACAGCCTCCAAATCCGAAATCCTCACTCCCAAAACGCAGAAACACATCCCCAACACGCTCCTGGATCCTCACAAACACTCAAGTCTCTCCAACACACCGATTTCTCTCTGAAACTCTCTGATTTCTGCTCTATAATAGCCCAAAATCGGCCACAACACATGTGTTCTGCGCTTTATATACCAACCCTAGGGTTCCCTAAACCGACCCGCCAAACCAGAAATTGTAATTGAACTGATCTGGTTTAATCCGACTTGCGTCGATCGACGCACGACCAAAATCTACAGAAATTGGTTCGCGGTCGTTACATTTATTGCCATGACTGCTCTTATATAGAGCATGTCTTCCTCCTTTGTTTCAATTTTTGGTGAGTGGTTTCATTGTAGGTAACTTTTTGTCGAAGTTTACATCAAATTTGATTATCACCTTGTTTAATGGTGCAACAAATCAGTCTTCCTCTGCATTTGTCACATACATCTCGATTGTTTACGTTGTCTTCGTTGCGGTTTCAATCTCGGGTTTTAGATCACTTAGTGTGTTCTTTAATTCCCAAAGCGACGTCTTACCTCTCAGCAATAGTGGCGTTAAGTTCTTCCACGGCTTTAGTTGTTCAAGCGTTTGGCTCGGATCTATTTATTTTCTTAATACTTTATGCTTTGCTTTTGTAACATTGTTATTGTTAGCTTTGATGGTTTTATTTTTATGGTTTGTAAACATTTCTCTTTTTGATGGAGAGTAACTAAATCAATAAAAAAAATTTGTGATAAAAAAAAAAGTTTTTGATTTAGATAGGGTAAAAAGTGAGACATCTAGCTAGTGACTAAATCATATTCTATATTAGCTATATGTAATGTTCAATCCATATTTCGGTTTGGGTTTTCTTTTTATATTTGGTCTATCTACAATAGACGATTGAATACTATTAATGTTTTACTTTGAATCCAAGTTTGATCAAATAGATGATTAATTTTTTTTTTGTTCGTTTTGGATACGAATTTGGTTTTACGAATATAGAAGATGAAGATTTCAATGGTAAGATAAAGTTAGAGCTCAATTTTTAAAAAATGTTGGAGCACTCGTTTAGAATTTATTTTTATTGTTTTGTTATAGATGGATACATGGTATTCGTTTTTTACGTATAGATCGAAGGTGAAAAAAACTAACTGAGATTTGAAGATGTTGATTGATTATGATCATATTATTTTCTTGTTAAATGATTAAAAAGAAAGTTGATTAAGGACGGCAAAGAAGTACGTGAACACAAAGCATCGATTTCGACAAAGGATTCATAATAAAACAAAAGATTAGGTTCGAACACAAAGCATTGTTCTAATTCTCACATGGGGACATAAATCCTTTACTTGCTTACTATTTATCATTATCGTAGGTATGTATTATGTATATTCAAAAACTGATTAACGTGACCAAAAAATGTAATTTAGTGGTTTGTGTTAGTGTCGTGATACTATCCAAATTCAATTTATAGAAATGTATATGCAAAATTCAAAATGGTAACTTCAAGAATTAGTTTTGTCTTAGACCTAGAAGAGTATATGAAAAATGTATATGAAAAAAGACAACATGTTCCTCTATATGTGTATGCAAAATAAAGACAAGGATTTTGCGATATATTATGTCGAGTCTTTATGTATGTATTGTACATGTACTTTTGTTACAACTTACAAAACTCTTTTACTTCGTCCATAATCTATGTACATGGATATATATGTAAAGATATAATACGGGCCATGGTCTCATTTATATGATATTAAAGGTAAGAGAAGAAAATGGACATTTGTTTGCAAATTTTGTCTAAGTATGTAAAGGCAAAAGGGAGACATTGTAGGGCAATGTTATAGTCCCTACCCAATTTTTTCGTATACATTCTTTCATAATTTTGATTGCCTCTCTCTCGTCCTTGTTGGCTCTGTCCTCAATGTTTGTTTTCCCTTGCCTCCTACATCCCACATGATTTTGCTTTCACTAGAACAGAGAATCTAGATGTCCTAATTTGAATCGAAACATGAAATTTGGCTTTATATGATCCCGAAAAATAGTGTTAAAAACGAATATTTTAGATCTATAGATCCAGATTTATGAAATAAATTTGATTGGTTTTGTTTTTTTCTAGATATGGTATCAGAGTCTTGTAAACTTAAAACAGATTGATCTTTAAAAAAATGAAATTTGGTATAAAACAAATGAGCTGAAAACCTATTATCTTCAAAAAGCGTGTTTGGATCCTGCATCGGAAATAGAATTTAATCTATTTAAAACTTTTTTTACACCAAGTGAATCGGTAGGCCTAGTGAAACTTTGAATACGCGTATAAACTTTGCAGTGTCACAAACATAACTAATTGAGATAACATCACTATATTAATTTACAAATGTTTTACCAAAAAATTACGTGTTTACGTGTGTTTTCGTGATATCTTATCCCAATTGAAAGTCACTCCATGTAATTCTAATGGTTAGTCTTCTTTGTGACGTAACTATAATCTAGTCACTAATTTTGTCCGGCACTTTCTTATGTTTTTTTTCTTCTTGTAAACTCGAATTTTCTGGTTTGGCTAACTAAACCATCTACCTAATATGGTTATACATGTTGTCAAAAATAATACTCCATCTGTCCCAATATATAAGATCTTTTAAATAAAAACACGAAGTTTAAGAACGACACAAATTTTAATTTTTGTTTTTTTCTTTTTTACATTAAAAAGATAATTTAATATCCAATTCAAAACAAACCAACCAATAAAGAAAATAATGCATAATATAAATAGTCACAATATATTAAATTTTGCATAAGAATCTGAAAAAATCAAATAAAATGGAACAAAATAAAAACTCTAGAACATCTTATATAATAGGACGGAGGGAGTAATAAGCTAGTTACTAATTGTGTCAACGTCATAAATAATTAATCTAATTTTGTTCTATAAATAACTTCATCAAAATGTAAAAGTATAGTATTGTGTATCATCTTTTATCGTTTTCATTAATTTCTATAGAATTTTAAAAGTTATTCTAGTTTTAATTCTCTTTTACCATTTTATAATTAGGTAATTAAATCATATAAATTAGCATCAGTGAAATGATATTAATTTTATATTTTTTGATATCTTTAATTTGATATTTAAGTATTCTAATACATATCTATGTACATGTATACATTTAATAAAACACATATAGATAGTCACTATTTGGTCAACGTCATAAATAATTTATTAGCCTTCCAAACTGTCCATACTGACTAAATTGTAAAAGAATAGTAATGTATTGTATTATTTTCTTTATTAATTCATTTAGCATTCCAAACGGTCCATATAAATATTTCTCCATCGTACCTCTCACCTCCATAACATTTCTTCAAACAAAAACCAAAGTTTCAAAAACAGAAAAGTATTAAAACAAAATAATGGCAATAAAGAGGTCGTCTCAAGCAGCATCTATCAAACAAATCTTAAAGAGATGCTCGAGTCTTGGGAAGAAGAAGAACGTGAATGGTTGCTACTATAACCAAGAAGATGATAGTCTTCCTCAAGACGTACCAAAAGGTCATTTTCCGGTTTACGTTGGACCGAACCGAAGTCGGTTCATCGTTCCTATCTCGTGGCTAGAACACTCCGAGTTTCAAACGTTGCTTCGACTAGCCGAGGAAGAGTTTGGTTTTGATCATGATATGGGTCTAACCTTACCTTGTGATGAAGTCTTCTTCAGATCTCTCATCTCCATGTTCAGATAAAACTCGATCATTATTCATTGAGTTGGCCTAGAAGAAGAAATCTCTTTACTAGAAAGAAATTAAATTTTTATAAGTGGAGAGTAAATCCAAAAACAAGAAACAAAGAAGTTATAAGATTTTCTGATAAGACAGGGAAATGGCTAATTAGTTTTATGTTAGGCATCAACCCCATTGGGTTTTTTTTTCTTTCTTTTGCTTTTCTGTAAAATTAATATTTTGTAATAGTTTGGGTTGGGGTGGGAGACTTTTTCCCTCAAGTCAACGTGGCTGATCTTGAGAGGAATAGTTAGTTAACTTCTGCAACTTAGTTATGATCAATCAAGAAATGATGTTCTTTAATCCATAATATATAAACACTCAAAAAAATCATAATTCAAGTTAATTCGAACCATTGTTACTATAATTCATTTTGTATAAATAGCTTGATAGTGTAAAGAAATACGCAATACACTCAACTCAATTCTCCGAGGTTGGCAACGTACTAATCTTCAGAAACATACCACTTAAGCAGTTCTATTAAAATAATTGTCTAATTGGATTAACGCGACAATAAAACATGTTTAATAGGTCACCGACTAATTTCTAGCAAATATATTAACTTTACATCAGCATCATGATCATACAACAAAACATCTGCGGAAAACATTCACATTTCTCTCCCAGTCTCTTTGAATCTTTAAGATTATATGCTCTCTAAAACGGCCAAGAAAGCGCTAAGCAACATGATTTTGTTTTTACATACATGCATCTTGACCAATTTGCATATAATTTGAAACAAAAAAAATAAAGTCTCGACAAATATGATGATACGTATTTCTTCTCTCAATCCATATACTCTTCATACGTATAACTCTAAGGTTTAGAGAGCTTGAGTCTTCGATTTAGTGGATTTGCTAGATCGATTATGGCTCCAGAAAGTAGTTCTTACACACCGTAAGGCGAACTTTGGGTAAACAGTTTCTTGTGTCTATTTTCTTTTACAAAATCGCAAACACAAGAGAGAGAGAGAGAGAGAGAGAGAGAGAGAGAGAGAGAGAGAGAGAGAGAGAGAGAGAGAGAGAGAGAGAGAGAGAGAGAGAGAGAGAGAGAGAGAGAGAGAGAGAGAGAGAGAGAGTAAAAGATGTCGTGAATCTGTTAGTCTCAAACTTGATCTTGTTTAGGTTTCAGATATCGAGCTTCCAACAAGTGGTACCAGAGCCTTGGCTCGTTGATTCCGATGGCGATTTCTAGATCTGAGGTGGAGCGTTTCGACGGAGTCGGCGATTTCTCGTTATGGAAAATTCGAATGATGGCTTACTTCGGTGTACAGGGGTTAAAGGAGGTGGTTGTTAGTGATAACTTCGACATGACGGTTCCTATGACGAAGAGTGATGAGAAGAAACCTGCGGAAGGTGATAAAGAAGCTACGTCGGTCACAGAGACTTTGACTAAGGTGATTACTGATCCTGTGAAACTGGAAAAAGATGAGAGGGCTAAGGATTTGATTATTCTGAACATAAGAGATCAAGTTCTAAGAACGGTCAAGCACTGTGAGATAGTCGTTGATATGTGGGCTAATCTCGAGGTTGTATATGTCAAAAACCTTGCCTAATCATATCTTTGTGCAGTTACAATTCTACACTTTCAAATCTGATGCATCAAAGTCTGTTGATGTGAATATGGATGAGTTTCTGAAAATTGTTGCAGAGATGAGTAGTTTGAATGTGGGAGTCTCTGATGAGATTCAATCTATACTGTTTCTTAGTTCTCTACCACCTATCTTTGATCAGCTCAAGCACACATCTTAGTTCTCTACCACCTATCTTTGATCAGCTCAAGCACACACTCAAGTATGGAAGAGATGCTTTGACTCTTGAAGAAGTGATATCAGCTGCTAGGTCAAAGAAAAGAGAGCTTGGTGATATGATTAAATCAGACAGAGGATCATCTTCTGCAACAGTTCGTTATACAAGGGAGCGTGTAGACAAATCCAAGAGACTCATCGAGTGACTCAAGTGGAAAGAACATGAGCATGTCAAAGTCACATTCTAAGGTAGTATGCTGGTACTGCAGGAAAGAAGGTCATGTTAAGAAGGACTGTTTTGCTAGGAGGAAAAGAATGGATATGGATGGTGATGGTGATGGTGAGAAGCTGAGATTTGTGGATGCTTTAAATGTTTATGATGGCGAATTCAAAGATGACTGGATCATTGATTCAGGCTGCTCGTATCACATGACTTCAAGGAGAGATTGGTTTGTGGATTTTAAGGAGACAAGACCGAATCAAATTCTACTCGGTGACTTCCACACAATTGAGACCCTTGGGATTGGCTCCATCAGGCTGAACACACATGGAGGTAAATCTTGCACAATGTCAGGTATGTTCCTAATCTCAGAAGAAACCTGATATCTATTCCAATACTAGATAAACTTGGTTTTACTTATGCTGGTGGTAATGGTAAAGTTGCATTTCATAAGAATAACTAAGTTGCTTTGAGAGGTGATATTACTAACGGGCTGTATATTCTTGATGGTGAGACTGTTGTTGATGAGGTATGTCAGGTTGAAGCTAAAAAGGATAAGGTTTCTTTGTGGCATAGCCGGTTGGGTCACATGAGTTATCAGGATCTACAGGAGTTGGTTAGAGGTGGAGTCTTAAAGAAGAAGGAGATTGGTAAAGAAGGCTTCTGTGAGCACTTAGTGATGGGTAAAGCTAAGAGGGTCAGTTTTGGAATTGGCAAACATGAGACTAAGCATGTTTTGGAGTATGTACATGCTGATCTTTGGGGATCACCAAATATGCATCATTCTATGTGAGGTAATCAATATTTTCTACCCATTATTGATGATCATTCCAGGAAGGTTTGGATACATTGTCTCAAGACAAAGGATGAGACATTCAATAGGTTCTGTGAATGGAAGAATCTGGTTGAGAACCAAGTCAACAGAAAGATAAAGTGTCTGCGCACTAATAATGGTTTAGAATTTTGTAATAATGCATTTGATGAGTTTTACAGGAAATATGGCATTGAGAGACATAGAACATGCACTTACACTATGGAGTAGCAAAACAGATGAATAGAACAATTATGGAGAAGGTCCTATGTCTATTGAGTGAATCCGGTTTTGATGAATCATTCTAGGCTGAAGCTGCTGCAACGTTTGTCTATCTGATCAACAAGTCTCTTGCATCTGCTATTGGTTACAAGGTACCTGAAAAAGTATGGTTGAACAAGAAACCAGGTTATAAGCATCTAAGAAAATTCGGTTCAATAGCCTATGTTTACGTGAATCAAGGGAAGCTTTAGCTTAGAGCTATTAAAGGTGTATTCATAGGTTATCCCCCTGGTACAAAAGGGTACAAGATATGGCTGTTAGAAGAACAAAAATGTGTAGTCACTAGAAATGTGAAGTTCTATGAACATAAGGTGTACAAAGATGAGGTGAAACAGAGTGTTGTAGCACCTGCTGCAGTAGAGAAGACTAGTATACCATTTGTGTCAATATCTATTGAGTCTTCTAAAGGGGAATCTTCTCAAGCAAATCAAGTTACTAATCAAGGTGGAGTTACTCGAGAGGTAATTGAAATTGATGAGAGTGATGATGATGAGCAACAATGTAATGGAGAAATGACAGGAAGAGTTGTGTTGTCAAACTTTTAAATGGCTAGAGATAGGCCAAGGAGAGCTATTGTACGTCCATCTAAGCTCAATGATTACTGTGAGTTTGCCTTTGCCTTGGCTATGTCAAAACTGATGTATGAAGAGCCTAGAGACTATGAAGAAGCTATGAAAAGTCGAGACAAAGATAAATGGGTTGGAGGCATGGATGAAGAGATGGCATCTTTGATCAAGGTTGGAACTTAGGATATAGTGGATAAACCTAAAAACAGAAAGATCATAAGTAACAAATGGTTATACATGTTAAAGGAGGGGATTCAAGGAGTTGAACCAGGAAGATATAAGGCATGATTTGTTGCTAGAGGGTTTACAAAGAAGAAAGAAATTGACTATCATGAAGTCTTCTCACCTGTGTTTAAGCACGTGTCTATAAGAGTATTATTGTATGTAGTAGTGAACAAACATCTGGAATTGGAGTAGATGGATGTAAAGACTGCGTTCTTGAATGGAGAATTAGAAGAAAAGCTTTACATGTATCAACTTGAAGGCTATGAAGTGAAGTCAAAGGAACATCATGTATGTCTACTTAAGAAGTCTTTATATGGATTGAAGCAATCACCAAGACAGTGGAACAAGCGTTTTGATCAGTTCATGAAGGTCCAAGGTTTTAGCAGAAGTGAACACGATCTCTGCGTGTATACAAAGGAAGTATCTCAAGGTTACTTATACTTGTTGTTATATGTCGATGATATGGTGTTAGAATCAAAGGCTATGTCAGAAGCTTAAGGACCAGCTAAGTGATGCTTTTGAGATAAAAGATCTAGGTCCGACTAAGAAGATACTAGGCATGACTATCACCAGAGATAGAGTTAAGGGAACTTTATGCTTTTCTCAGTCTGATTATCTCAGGAGAGTTGTGCATAATTTCAAAATAGATAATGCTAAGAGTTCTCAAATGCCCATTGGAGCTCATTTCAAGTTATATGCAGTTGAGAATCGTGATGAGTGTATTGACACAGAAGTCCCTCCATATGCTTCAGTAGTGGGCAACATCATGTATGCTATGGTGGGTTCTAGGCCTGACTTGGCTTATGGCATTGGACTGGTGAGTATATATATGAGTAAGCCTGGTCAAATTCATTGGGAGGCTGTGAAATGGTTGTTGATATACATCAAGGGCAGTTTAAATCTTCAGTTGGTTTGCACTGAGGATAATGACTTGAAGGTTCAAGGGTTTGGTGACTCGGATTATGCTACTGATTTGGACAGAAGAAGGTTTATTTCTGGATATGTTTTCACAGTTGGAAGCAATGTTTTGAGTTGGAGATCAAGCCTGCAACAAGTAGTTGCATTATCTACAACTGAAGCGGAATATATTGCTTTAACAGAGGCTGTGAAGGAAGCAGTTTGGTTAAGAGGGCTGTTTGAAGATTTCGGATTCAAACAGGACTCTACATGCATTTGGTGTGACTCATAAAGTGCAATCTGTTTGTCGAAGAACAATGTGTTTCATGAACGCACTAAGCACATGGCTACAAAGTATAATTTCATTAGGGACATTATAGCTGATGGAGAGGTTGAAGTGTTGAAGATACACACAAGTAGGATTTCAGCTGATATTTTGACTAAAGTGGTTCTTGTGGGTAAGTTTAAGGCAGCCTTAGACTTGCTCAAAGTTTCTGAGACTTGAAAAATCTTTGCATTTGCCAGAGGTGTAGATCTCAGAAGTTAAATCCACAGGAGAAATCGAAGATGTAAGATGAAGAGAAGAAGTTGTTGTTGATCGAGCTAAACGAAGGTGGAGATTGTTGAAGATTGGTTCTAACTCGAGTCAGCTGATGCAGTTTTGGTCAACAATATAAGAGACTCAGAGGGTTCATGTTAAGCCAATCTACATCGGTTTGGCAAGATCTGATTTCTCTCTGGTTATATTTGGTTTAATGTAAATCCCTAAAATAAAGAGATAAGGTCTCTTAGTCTGAAAAACATTAAGGGATACATTTGTTGTTCATCGCCGTCAAGTGTCTCTAAGGTTGAGAGAATTTGAGTCTTCGATTTAGTGGATTTGGTGGATCGATTCTGACTCCAGAGAGTAGTTCTTACACTTGATCTTGTTTAGATTTCGGATATCAATTTAGCTTCCAACAATTATCTTAAAGGATTTTATACATAAAACAATGTTTCTTGCTATAGTTAGTAATTTATTTTCCGAGAGTCAATTACGATATATGTCTCATTTCCTTTTACTTATAGACTTCCAGTAAGCGATATTTGAAGATAATTTTTGACATATATCAATAAAGGTATGACCGTATGAGTCAGATTTTTTGGATGGATCAATATGATCCTACCAAACCCAGTCCCTCCATTTATTTGTATCTATGCGTATTTATGATGCTTAGCTAAGTTACAAAAAAAATGAAAGAAAATTCCGTAATACATAGATTTTAGTTTGATGTCCCATTATGTTTTTTTTAAGAAGAAAATGTGTATTTTTCTTGTATTAGTTTGATGTCCCATTATGTTTTTCTTAAGAAGAAAATGTGTATTTTTCTTGTATAGCTCATGCATGCATCCCCAACACTTAATTAAACTAGGTGAGTATCCGCGCGTATGCACGGGTTTTTATCGTAAATGTATTTTTCTTTGTAGTATTATTTTTTACCTAAAATATTAGTAATATGATGCGCGGATTAAATGCATTTTGCTTTTGGTTTTGACTTTTTATCTAAAATATTTGCAGGGGATAACTTTCTTTATTGACTTTTATCGCGATAAATATATATTTACCAATGTTTATGTATCACATTATCACTTGATTTCCAACATGATTTTGTCCTAATAATAGTATGTTTAGCAAAACAATATAGGTCTGCTTTCGGTTTTAAATTTGCAGATTTCATTATATTTAAAATCATTTTAATTTAGTAATTGATTGAAACCTCCTGATACAATAACTCTTTTGTTTTTTGAAAACAATATTAATTATTGTGCACATCTTTATAACTACGTCTCAAAATCGAGGTTTCTAATAGAATTCTTATTTCTAATTGTGTAAAAAATTCATTAATTCATGCTTCAACTACTTTTTAAAATTTTGTATTATTTTGAAGTAATGAAGATAACTCAATTTAATTTCTTGTGGTACAATTGATTATTCAATTATACTTTTATAAATTGTTTGTTAAAAATGAACTAATCATACATAAATTATAATATATCTATGTTGTATTATATACATATTTTTATTAAATTATGGTATTTTAACATACTAATCTTTTGTTATGTAAACACTGATTTTTCTGTTGATCATAATATTTTAGTATTATTTTAAATGCGTTAACTTTAATGTGGATTTAAATTTAATTATTTCTTTTAAAGTTATCATTATTTTCTTTCAATGTATTATTTTACTATCATTTTTGTCGAGTAATTAATAATATAAAACAATTTGTTAAATTAAAAACTTTAAAATAAAAAATACAAAGTATTTGTAAGATTAAAAATTGTATCTAGTTTTGTTTCACCTCGTATTGTTTCCAATTTGGGTTTCTAATATATATTAATTTTATTTATTTATTTCTTTTTGTTAAAAATAAAATCACAAAACATAACAATTTTAATTTGAGAAATGCCACTTTTTAAAAGTCTTTGCAAAAATGCCAATTTTTCAAAATTATTTATTCATTATATCATTTATATTTGGGTTAACTATGTTGTATTATGGTTTAGTTTTGAGAGTTTAAGGGGTTTTAAGGGTCAAAACATTTTTTAGAATTTATGATTTGAAGATTTAGGTTCTAAAAATTCATAAGTAGTGGCATTTTTGCAAATGGATAATCCATAATGTCATTTTTGCAAATATACACATCCAAAGTGGTATTTTTGTAATTGTCTCTTTTAATTTTATACTTATAATTTATTTTCACGTAAATACTTTTACTTTGTTTCTAACAAAAACAGATGTTCGTAAATTAAAATTAATTTTTTAAGTATACAATATTTTTTTAATTTTATTATTAAACTTACCAACGTATATTTTGCTTTATGAATTTTGTTCTAGATTAATTTATTTGTTTAGTTGTTAGGACTTAAAATAAATTCGTTAATTCATAGCATTTTCAAATCCTTTTTCTTTATTCTATTGATTCTTTGTTTCATGTTATTTTAAGTTGTGTTCTAAAAACATTGGTTTGATTTTTTCCTTTTTTCATGAATAAAATTTAAACGTTAAAAATAAAAATAAAATCC
This sequence comes from Arabis hirsuta, assembly GCA_964056655.1. Taxonomy (NCBI): domain Eukaryota; kingdom Viridiplantae; phylum Streptophyta; class Magnoliopsida; order Brassicales; family Brassicaceae; genus Arabis; species Arabis hirsuta. The sequence continues at coordinate 8,203,531 of OZ053301.1, read as the reverse complement.
CATAGCTAAAATATGTACTTCCATTCATACTTGGCCCAAAAGACTTAAAAATAGATAATTTGTGAGGTTAAAAATTGTATCTAGTTTTGTTTTATCTAGTGTTGTTTCCAGTTTAGGTTTATATTATATATTAACTGTTTCTAAATTTTTATTTTGGTTTAAAATAAAATCACAAAGACTAACGACTTAGTTTTTGTTTCCTATATTAATTTTACGTAAATACTTTAACTTTGTTTCTATCAAAAATAGATGTTCGTATTCTCTTCTTCTCTTTAGTTATGTACTTATATATAACTGAAGTATATTTTAATTTTTAATTCCTTTATTTATTTATTTATTTTGCTAACATTAATTCGTTTATTAGATACAAGACTAACCAACTTATATTTTGGTTTATGAATTTAGTTCTAGATTAATTTATTTGTTTAATTGTAAGGACTTGCTTGATATTTTATTTTTTATAATATTTGCAATAAAACTTTACTTAATTAAAAAGTATGTAATATATTAGTATAATGTTTTTATTAAATTTGTAAATATTTTAGTGAACTATATTTCTATAAGTTTTTTGTTTTCTTATTTAGTTTAGAAATGAACAATGACTTTTAAAATTCTTTTCGTAATGGTAAAATTAAATATATATAATTAGTATATGTATTAAATTTGAGATTAAAAAGAAACAAACAAAAAAAAATTAGAGAAATTTTGAGAAATGACATTTTTCAAAAATGCCATCTTTTAAAAATCTTTGCAAAATGTCACTTTTTTAAAATTATTTAGTTATTATATCATTTATGTTTGGGTTAACTATGTTGTATTAGGGTTTAGTTTTGAGGGCTAAGGGGTTTTAGGGGTCAAAACATTTTTTATGGTTTAGAATTTTAAAATTTCGGCTCTAAAAATTCATAATTAGTGGCACTTTTGCAAATGGACAACCCATAGTGACATTTTTGCAAATGTACACACCAAAAATGACATTTTTACAATTGTCCCAAAAATTTATGTGTCAATTATTGTTTTAAGTATAATTTTATTTTTTTGAATTCCTTTATTAGATATAAGACTTACCAACTTATATTTTTCTTTATGAATCTAGTTCTAAATTAATTTATTTGCTTAATTGTTAAGATTTTTTTGATATTTTAGCTTTTTATAATATTTGCGATAAAACTTTACTTAATTAAAAAGTGTGTTATAGATTAGTATAAACCTTTTTTTTTATTAAATTTATAATTATTTCAGTAAACTATATTTCTTTAAGTTTCTTTGTTTTTTAATTTAGTTTCGAAATGAACAATGACTTTTCAAATTTTATTTTAAATGGCAAAACCAAATATATAATTAGTAGGTGTATTAAATTTGAGATTAAAAAAAAAGTTAAAAAAGAAAAAAAAAATTATATGTCAATAATGTGGATGATGAGTTGGCACAAAAAAAAATGAGAAAAACTTAATTTATAGATATAGATAGATTACTTATCATTTCTTTTTGTCATTTATCTTTGTCTCGTAGAAAAATGTCTTAGATTTTAGGATACTATTTTTTAAACATTAGTCTTCCTAATAGGTTGACAAATAAAGAAGTTAAGATAAGTTGTGTGGTTAAAAATGAAATTAGATTGAATGTAAGATTTTGTTTTTATAACTACAAAATTTTTTAATAAGAAAGAAACCTTTCATATTTCATGGACTATCTTAAAAATAATTTAGAAAATATTTTTTTTCAAAACATTTTAGAAATATGGTGAAGTTGATTTTTACTAACTATTGCAACTATAAAACTAATAAACACATTTTAGTTTTTTTTATATGTGTAATATATATTTTTGGTAAAAAAACAAATTTCATATTATTATTACTAAAAAAATTGTATAGCCTTGTATTTATTTATTTTCATTTTCATTCATTTTACTTACTATTTCAAGTTTTTAATCTATTTTCTTATTAGTTATAAAAATAAGAAATATGATTTAGTGTGTATTAAATGTATATTTTAAAAACTTAAATGTTTTGAAAATAGTTTTACCTATGTGAACACTCTAGATAGAGAGAAAACTCTCTAATTATATAATATAGATGCTTCGAGAGAATTTGAAGTTTCTACCTCAAACTTTGATATCATGGTACATTATTATACCACTAACTAAACTATGATGTCCTATCAATGTAAGTATGCAAAACATGTAACTCACATTAATGTTTTTGTTTTGTTTTTTTTCATAAACCAAAAAAGTTTCAGACTTTCTACTCACAATTTTTTTTTACTTCCAAAATTACATTTTAATAATGCGTTAATCACCTTTTACAAATAAAGTTGAATTAGTGACCTTTAATATTAACTTTAAGACTATTAACCACTTGGTAATTGACGTGAATGTTCTTCATTCATATCTTAAAATATTATATTTATAAATATCTGGTTGGATTAATAGATACATGTAATTCCAAATGAACATTTACGAATCTCATTTTTTTTCTCTTATTCATGGCCGCCCTGGCCAAGCCAAATGAAACTTGGATCCCAAAATGTTTTGGATTTTTCATATTGCAAAAACAAGTTTCCAAATTTTGATAATCTCAACATTTTGTTCTAATTTTTAAAAATCTATCTAAAAAGCTTACAATTTTTTTTTTGTCTTGGGCCTCTAAAATCTCAGGGTCGGACCTACTCTTAGTCTGGTATTTTATGAAAATGTTAGTCTATTTAATTCAAGGAACACACAGAACTATCACAGTATCTGGGTTCTTACATTGCCATACCATATTCATGAATATACACGAACAATTTTATTTTAAAAAGTTATTGTACATTGAAAAAATGCGTTGTTTGCTCAAAATCTAGCTTGCCCATACTCTCAGTTGATTTTGAGTTTATTCCTTGCCTGTTTGACATTGATGTGTATATATATATATTATAACTTATAAGTTCTACAAACAATTGTTTATTGTTATTTTGGGTTTTCTTGCATTAAGTGTCATATTATCGATATCATAAATTCGCAGCGAAAGCATTTTAGTTAATTCTCATATATTTAAGGGTTCGATTGGTTATTCATTATTATCTACTGATGCCGTTTACGGTTTTTCTTCCCGGCTTTAGTAGCTATTGAGTTGGTGTTTCTCGACAATAATATAAAATGTGTTTTTACCATTTTCTACCATTTTTTGCTGCAAGAAATCAAAAACCTCTTTCCACAAACATTTTTGAAATGAAGATTTGTCGTCCCATCTTAATTTATTGAAGTATTATTCAATTTTTTATATGGTGACTTATCCTTTCATACATCATTATTCATTTTAGTTTCTATATTTATCACTAGATTAGGATCCTGGATTATTTGACCTACAACAAATAGTAAGGTTTAAATTTTTTTTTGGAATAAAGTATGTTAGGTCCTGTACAACCGGATATGAAACGAAGCTAGGTAATGTCGTATAAACAACAAGACCATACGATCGAAACTCATAAGAAAACAATTCACGGAGACGAGATATGATATCTCTTTCCTTAATCCAAAAAATCGCCCGTAGTGAGACGGTTAATGCAAATATGGATCCCAGGATACAACCGTGAGATAGACTGATTTCGCATCACTCGAAAATCATAATCAACGAACTATTATACTACGATATACTCTCGACTAAGAACTTACTTTTAAGTGTATGAGACTTGCAAAAAACAGAGAAGAGGAGGATGTGTTGATTGTATATGTCTTTTTCAATTTTCCAGAAGTGAAGAGAAAAGGCTTGTTAAATAGCCAACGAAGAATTGTTTCCAGTCCCGCAGATTTCTCTTCTTTGTTGACAAGATCGTGACTAAGTGGAGAAAGAAGAGGAGTGGGAACGTTGGAGAGATTTGAGGAAGATAATATCTTTGACTCTTGTTAGTCAATCTTACCCAAACAAACCACGGTTAACCACTAAACGAAATTCAACCAAATGTATACACATTTCTCATTCAACTTATCAATTATATACTTATGATATTAATGACAAGACTGTGGTCAATAATCATCATAATACACCTCCAACAATCCCCCACATGAATAGAAATGACTCTAAACATATGTAGACTCGACTGACTCTATTACCTAAAAACTAGACAGACTCTTGAGAGTATATGCGAAAACTAACTGTGTCTGAGGTGGTGGCGTTTTTCAGCCTTGAACCACTCATTGTTAATATCTGTCGGATTTAATTGGCCAGATGGTGAACATGATGTCTTGAACCATCCGGAGTTTAGTGTAAACCTAGACAACAGGTAAAAATCCAGCTTCATTTTCTCGTAGAACGTAGTTCTCTATTGTGTTCATTGTGGCCTTGAACTTGCCTGGTTAATCATGAGTGAACTTGAAGAATATAGCCTTTTTCTTCATTCTCCTAGAAACGGCCGCATTTCACACTCACAAGGTGATTTACCATCAACTTTGCTTGCAGAGGTATCCTGTATATACTTCATTGGTATCTCAAAGTTATGGACTCAAATCATTAAAAGCAAAGCTTATCCTCTACACATACAGGAAGCACTGTTCATCATCCTAGGAACTGGGAGAAGACAGAAGTCTCTCAGTGCTCTTAGTAGATTTAGTTTGATTTAGTTTTCCCTTTGAACCTACATCATGGGATCTCCAATCATAGTAAGTTGGGTTTCCATCAAACGTCCTCTTAAGTTGTAGGCTTTAAACCCATTCCTCTTGATGATTTTGCAACTTGATCTCGTGTCAAACCTTTAGTAAACGGATCCACTAGGTTGTCTACTGACTTGATGTAATCTAACTTGACTACACCATTTGAGATTAGTTGTCTAATGGTTTTATGTCGTCTTCTGATATGACGAGACTTACCATTATATAGGTTATTCTGTGCCCTAGCTATAGCTGATTGACTATCACAGTGTACACGAATTGGAGGCACAGGTTTCTCCCACATCGGGATATCTTCCAAGAAATTTCAAAGCCACTCTGCTTCTTCTGCTGCTTTGTCTAAAGCTATAAACTCAGATTCCATGGTCGATCTTGCCAACAGAGTCTGTTTGGAAGATTTCCAGGACACTGCTCCACCGCCAAGTGTAAAGATGTATCCACTAGTGGATTTTGAGTTTTTGGAATCTGCAATCCAGTTTGCATCACTGTATCCTTCCAAAACTGCTGGTTATTTACCATAGTGTAAGCCATGATTTTTGGTATAACATAGGTAGTTTAATACTCTTGTTATAACTTTCCAATGTTTATGTCCTGGATTACTAGTATAACGACTAAGTACATTTACTGAGTGCGCCACATCGGGTCTAGTACCATTTGTTAAATACATCAGACTCCCAATTACTCTTGCATACTCCACCTGTGACACCGCATCACCAGAATTTTTGGTTAGGTGGAGTTGCGGGTCCACTGGAGTTTTTGCTGTTCCACTTTAGTAGTTTTTGAATCTATCAAGTACCTTTTCAGCATAATGGTCTTGGGATAGGGTTATTCCTTCAGAGGTTCTTATAATTTTTATCCCTAGAATAACGTCTGCTAGTTCCATGTCTTTCATGTCAAATTGTCCCTTGAGCATGTTTTTTGTCTGATTGATTATGTCTTTATTGCTTCCAATAATGAGCATATCATCTACATATAGACCTAGCAAAAATACCTTGTTGGAGTAATTTTGATGTATATGCATTTATCACATTCATTTATGCCAAATCCATTTGACATCATTACGTTGTCGAACTTTTCATGCCATTGCTTAGGCGCTTGTTTCAGTCCATATAATGACTTTACTAGTCTACAGACTTTGCGTTCTTGTCCTGGGATAACAAACCCTTCAAGTTGTTTCATATAAATCTCTTCTTCTAAATCTCCATTTAGAAAGGCAGTTTTTACATCCATTTGATGGATTTCTAGATCTCGTAAGGCTGCAATGCTTATGATCATCCTGATTGAAGTTATCCTCGTTACCGGAGAATAGGTGTCAAAGAAATCTGATCTTTCTTTTTGTCGGAATCCTTGCACCACAAGTCTGGCCTTGTACTTATCTATTGCGCCATCAGTCTTCAATTTTTGTTTGAAGATCCATCTACACCCAAGTGCTTTAAAACCTTGTGGTAACTCGGTTATCTCATACGTGTGATGTTGCAGGATAGAATCCATTTCACTATTGACGGCTTCCTTCCAATAAGATGCGTCTGGTGTATACATGGCTTCTGAGTATGTTCTTGGCTCTTCTTCTACCAGAAAGGCTACCAAAAAATCATCCCCAAATGATTTTTCCTATCGAGCTCTTTTGCTTCGTCTAGGGTCATTTTCAACTTCTTCTACTTCATTTGCTGAAGTACCGGAAGTGCTTGCTTAATCTCGTTGTTCACGAGTTTGCTTTGGATTCAAAGAATGTTCCTACACGGGAATATATGTTCAAAGAATGATGCATTCCTTGATTCCATAACTGTATTTGTTTGTATATCTGATATTTCTGATTTATGCACCAGAAATCGATAAGCACTACTGTTGTGTGCATATCCTATGAAAATACAATCTACAGTTTTAGGCCCAATTGTGGCCTTTTTGGGTGGTGGTACTGCCACTTTTGCTAGGCACCCCTACACGTTTAGGTATTTGTACGAAGGTACTCTACCTTTCCAAAGTTCATATGGCGATTTACCAGTAACTTTATGTGGAATCTTGTTGAGGATATAATTTGTGGTAAGCAGAGCTTCCCCCCCCACATGTTCTGGGCTAACCCAGATTCCTGCAACATTGCATTCATTATCTCTTTTAGAGTTCGATTTTTTCGTTCTGCAACTCCGTTAGATTCTGGTGAGTAGGGAGCAGTTGTCTGATGTATAATGCCATTTTCTCTGCAAAATGCGTTAAATGGTTCACTATACTCGCCTCCTCTATCATTTCTAACTATTTTTATAGTTTTCTGAAGCTGGTTTTCTACTTCGAGTTTATACTCCCTCAATTTTTCCAGCGCTTCATCTTTGCTATGTAACAAATATACATAACAATATCTTGTGCAATCGTCTATGAAGGTGACAAAGTACTTTTTACCGCCTCTAGTTGGCAAATATTTTAAATCACACAAGTCCGTGTGTATTAAGCCTAGAGGTTCGGTAGTTCTTTCAACTTGGGTGATGGTTTTTTAGTGAGTTTGGCCTGTACACAAAATTCACATTTTTTTTACTTGATTTGCATTTTGGAATTAAATTCATATTTTGTATTTTTCGAATTGTTTTATAATTAACATGTCCTAAACGTTCATGCCAAGTATCAAACGACTCAACCAAGTAAGCAAGAGGATTTTCATTCATTTTAGTTGAAACAACAGAAGTAGAATCAGCAGAAGCTGAAGTGGAAGCAAAAGAAACTTTCGGGGTGACTGTTATCACAGACATCTTAACAAGTCCACCCTTCACAAACCCCTTACCCAAAAACACCCCACGCTTCCTAAGGATGAGATTATCATTCTCGAAATTCACAGCAAATCCATGCTTGCTTAGCACGGTTCCCGAGATCAGATTCTTCCTCATATCAGGTACATGCTTTACGTTGTGGAGGTGAAGTTCACGTCCCGAAGTCAGCTTCAAGACCACTTTGCCCTTTCCTTCAATCTTCGACACGGCTGTGTTCCCCATGAAGAGCTTTTCCTCAGCCATGTTCTTCTTGTATATGGTGAACATGGTCTTATCAGAGCAGATGTGTGTGGTAGCGCCAGTGTCGTAGTACCACTCCACCGGATTGTCTTCCACCATGTTGGCTTCAGTCACCACCGCACACATGTCATCTTCCGTCAGATTTGCTTAAGCTTTTCCATTGGCGATAGCCTTTGACTTGCTCTTGCAAACATCAGCTTTGTGCCCAATCTTTTCACAGTGGTGACACTTTCCTTTGAACTTCTTTTCAACACTTTTCTTCTTGAAGTTCGTGGAACTTGACGCTTTTAGAGATGCGGAGGTCTTTTTCTGAGGAGACATGAGTATCCCTTTGCCTTTGAACCTGGCCGTTTTAGCCTTCTCCTCCGCCACATTAACGTCGTGCCCCTGAATTTGAGCACCGTTACCATGAGCAGCCTGGTTGTTTGCCTCAATCTACAGCCTCCGGACCAGTTCCTCAAGAGATAGAGCCTTACGATTGAACGTGAGGTAGTACTTGAAGTTCGTCCAACTCGGAGGTAACTTCTCAATGAAGCTGTTCACAGTGAAGATCCCACATATCGACATTCCCTCCAATTCGATCTCTTGAAAGAACCTTTGGAGAGCTTTCACATGCTCCATTATTGGTTTGGAGTCCACCATGTTGAACTTCAGAAATTTTGCCGTCGAGAATCGTTGTAACCCAGCGTCATCAGTTTTGTACTTCTTCTCCAAAGTCATCCAGAGTGCTTTGGAAGATTTTGCGTGACAGTAGATCTCATACAAAGGATCAACCAGGCGGCCTAAGATCTGGCCTTTGCACACATAATCGCCATGGATCCAAGCTTCAACCGTCGCAAGTGTATAAGCGTCAGTGTTTCCCAGAGGAACCACAGGTCTATCCTCTTGGAGGTACTTTTCGCAGTTCAATGTCGTCAAAAAGAACAACATCTTTTGTTGCCAAGTTTTGAAGCTTTTCCCATCGAATTTGTCCGACATCAATCCTTGGGAGGCTGAGCTCGGCATCGAGGGAATCACAGGACCAGCCTCGTTTGGCAAGGTCAGAGGATGAAGACCAGCACTGAAAAGAGCTCGGCGTGTTGTTTAATTTGATCCATTTCCGGTTGAAGTCCCAGCAGACGCATCAACATATGTTGGTTGAGTGATAACAGCGGATGTCACAATCATGGTCACATCCATGTTGTCGTTGTTGTCGTTGAGTCCAGCCATCTGCGGATCAAAACGACAAGCACATTAGTATCTAACATAACAAAATAAAGCAGAATACTTAATGATTTATTTAAACATAATAAATCACTATAATTAATTTAATTGAATGTAAAACTCGTTTCAATTAAATTTAATAATTCGTTTCACAAAAACGTTATAAACATTTGTGAAAATACGTTATCACGTTGTTCTGGTAAATCCTTTATTTGCGAGAGAAATATCAATAACCAGAACCAAATCGGTTTAATAAATTGATAATCGATAATCAATTTTACGTTAGCTTATGATCAATTGGGCCGTAAGCAACAATACTGGCCCATTTGTTTGCTAACCAATTGTCAATAACCAAACTAGTTCCTTGTAAACTAGGTCAAATTGATTAAAACCAAGCCATCGTCAACAATCACATTAGCGAGTGATGAAGACGACTCGCCTAAAAAAATTTAGGCTCGCACAAAACGTTATAAAGCGTTTGCGGAGACTGCTTTTTGGTCGCATTAAGGATGGTTCACAAACCTGGTAAAGAGCATTGTAAACACGTTTTAATTCGGTACTATTACGGATCGCAAACTCACCCAAAAGAGCGTTCGCGGATGCGATTTACAGTAGTGATTGGAGCTTTCTGTGAGATCGCTAAAAAACGTTCGCGAGAAGTTTGAACTGATTGCGTTTGTAGACGTTTTACAGATTGCTAATGAGCGATTGTAAACATGTATAGTACAGCATTTTGACGGTGTTTGTAGCTCAAACCGGATCGCAAAAAAATCTACAAATAAGATGTTTGCGAAACCGATTGAAATAGCCATAGGATCGTTTATGGATTGCCACTGCCGGATCGCAAACTCGTCATAAAGACGTTTGCGGAACCAGATGAAAGTAGCGATGGCAAGTGTTTCGCAAACTTGTTTAAAGAAACGTTCGCGGAAACAGAGCATTGTTTCAATCCGATTATAACCAAAGTTAAGAGCAGATTTTGATTGGATTAAGATTGTTAGGTCCCGTACAACCGGATATGAAACGAAGCTAAGTAATGTCGTATAAACAACAAGACCATACGATCGAAACTCATAAGAAAATAATTCACGGAGACGAGATACGATATCTCTTTCCTTAATCCAAAAAATCGCCCGAGTGAGACGGTTTATGCGAATATGGATCCTTGGATACAACCGTGAGATAGAATGATTTCGCGTCACCCGAAAATCAGAATCAACGAACTATTATACAACGATTTACTCTCGACTAAGAACTTACTTTTAAGTGTATGAGACTTGCAAAAAACAGAGAAGAGGAGGATGTGTTGGTTGTATATGTCTTTTTCAATTTTCCAAAAGTGAAGAGAAAAGGCTTGTTAAATATCCAACGAAGAACTGTTTCAAGTCCCGCAGATTTCTCTTCTTTGTTGACAAGATCGTGACTAAGTGGAGAAAGAGGAGGAGTGGGAACGTTGGAGAGATTTGAGGAAGATAATATCTTTGACTCTTGTTAGTCAATCTTACCCAAACAAACCACGGTTAACCACTAAACCAAAGTTAACCAAATGTATACACATTTCTCATTCAAGTTATCAATTATATACTTATGATATTAACGACCAGGCTGTGGTCAATAATCATCATAATACACCTCCAACAAAGTAGACCATTTTTTTAATTCAAACTTGAATTTACATAATATAGTAATTCAAACTTGAAAAAGTATACTCACATATCTCATATATAATTTGAGCATGAGGGATAATTGACTGTCATTGCGGGTGAGTAACTCTCACTGACTTCTTATTTACTTTTTTTTGTTGAATTATATTATTAAAGCTACTAATCTATTTGTAAACTTTTCAGTTTGTTATTTGGTTATTTACTAGGTAGTTGCTCTTTTTACAATTCTTTGTAAAATTTCCTCTATTGATGCTCATTGATTTTGGACATTTATTCATATGTGTTTCATGTCTGATGTAGTGATGTCAATGCCGTTTTTCAAGTTGCAAATAACTCCTGCATGTACAGTCGTGGTGCGAATGGGAAAGTTTATGTAATTGATCCTTGTACAGGAGAGCGGACCAATAGTTTCATTGCTTCAACAAACGCTAACTCTTCTTTATCTGTTTCACAAGGTCTATCTCTGAAGACATAATGCTTTTCGTTGTTTACTTTATAAATGTTTTTACTCCTCTAAATAAACACAATGTTTTGTTTCCTTTTAATGGTAGATGGAAATTTATTGACCATTGTATCTGATAAGTTGAAGATTTTTGATGCACTGGTCGCAATCAATGCAAGATCATGGAGATGTTTACTAGTGATCTTGTGAGTATATGTACTGGTGATCTTGTGAGTACCTGTACATTTTATCTACCATTTTGTACCTTTGAATGTGAACTTTTTAATGCTATGTAGATAGTTTTGCGCTGTGTTGATTTTACAAAAGACGGGAACTACATCCTCTCATCTACATTTGGTGAAAATAATATTTCAGTATGGAAAATTGATAGTGGTAAGTTTCTCGAGAAAAAGATACCATGAGGAAAGAGGCTTTTAAGAAATAAGCTTTCATAGTTTTTTCTTTTCTTTTTCAGAAACAATGCAAACGGACGAGGTTATAAGAGTTCTTATCTCTTAGCTCAAGCGTTGAGTTTAAACAACTTTTTATTTATTTATTTTTCTTGTTCAAACTTGCAATGGCTCTGAATCAGTATCGGGATTCTCCATATCCATTGAGCAAGTGGAAAAAGTTTAACAAGGCCAGTGCAGATAGGGAAAATCTTATTGGTATAAACATTGACATTCTTATTGGCATGAAAATTGACATCTTTATTTTTGATGGGATTGAAAAAAAATGACAATTTAGACACAATGATTCCTGCCATGTATTATATGTCTGTGGAAAAAAAAAACTATCTACTTATATAATAGTTCATTGATTAGTAATTTTTTTCATTTTGTTCTATGATTTAGTGGAAAATTTGAACAAAAGTTCAAATCAATCTTAATGAGATATGTAACTTTGGATTGTATTATGGATTGGATGGCACAATTTGTTCCAGAGATATACTCAACGCCTATTTTTTCTAAATCAAATTCAACACATGTGGGATTAATACTAGTAGAAAATCAAATAAATAGTCAACTGGAACATTATCAAATAATATAGTTTTGGTTTTTATAGATATAGAAGTCTCATAAGTAACCTATAAATATAATAGGATAAAGCCATGATGTGGGCGATACAACCAGACTTTGTTTTATATGGTTGAAAGAAAACGAAACTTGATCTTGTTGTATAACCCTCCACAAACTCAAAACATACATGGACACAATATGTCTTTAGACCAAATTGAAATTATGTCTCGTTTAAGTCAGTTGATATATAGTTTTAATCTGGATTCAACTTGATAATAATCAATATTTTAAAAAGCGTTCTAGACGTTCGTCTAGGCGGCGCTACACCCCTATAGAACGTGCCGGTTATTACTTTTGCCGCCTAAAATATTATGATATTATAACAATAAAATAATATAAATTTTCTTATATATAAATCTTAAACTTTCATATATTTGGCTATAAAATGATGAATATAAATACAATACAAATTTTATTAGTTATAAATTATTGTTTTTATATATTTTATTATATATATATATATATAATATTATGTATTTTTGTAAAACGCTTAGACCGCCTATTAAATTGCATAGGTTCTGATTAGGCGTTTTAGGCATTAGGCATTGGGTCATACTCAAGAAGATTTAAGGGATGATTACATAAATAGGCACTTTCATGAAAACTCTTTTCATTAAAAGGCACTTTGCAAAGAAAGTGTACTTGACCTTGTAAATTGTCTATTACATCCTTCTGTTAGTAGGCCTAGTTACAAAACATGGTTAAAACATAATTTGATTTTCGTTTTATCTTTAAAGTAAGTAAAAAATTAGTTTTTTGTAAAAAATTTCAAAACAAATCGAGACCTTTCAATATTACAGATCTAGTAAAAATCCTAGATTTTACAAATCTGGTAGAAAATCCCAAATTTCATCAGAGAAAATCCCAAATCGAGACATTTCAATATTACAGATGCTTTCAATCCTAAGTCTCTATCTGTTTGATCGATTCCGATCTAAGAAATCTCTCTCTATCAATCTCGATTTTTGATTTTTCAATTTTCGATGAACGATCTGTTTTCCAGTTCATTCTCTCGCTTCCGCGGCGAACCATCACCTCGTCGAGACGGCACAGGAGGCGGCGGGGGTGGCGGAGGAGGAGGAGTTCAGATGACGCAGCCCGCAGGAACCGGTGGTGTGAATCTCGACAAGTTCTTTGAAGATGTTGAATCTGTGAAAGAAGAGTTGAAGGAGCTAGATCGGATCAACGAAACACTCCGATCTTGTTACGAGCAGAGTAAGACGCTTCACAATGCTAAAACCGTTAAGGATCTCAGGTCTAATATGGACGGTGACGTCGGAGTTGCGTTGAAGAAAGCGAAGATGATCAAGGTTAAACTCGAAGCACTTGATCATTCTAATGCTGCTAATCGGAGTCTCCATGGTTGTGGACCTGGATCTTCCTCTGTTTTCCTTTGTTTTCTATGGTGTTAATCTTGATCTCTCACATGAGATTTTTGATTAAATTTGGAGTTAAAGTGTGTTCGTGTTGATAGCTATTGATAAATTGTATTTGTTTTAGGTGCGTTTTGCTAGTTGGATTCAAAATATTATGGCTTTGAAATTTCTGAGGTTGGTGAATAAGAGAGTGATGTAAAGGAAGCATTTGGTTTTGGCATGTGGATTGGTGTTTTCTGAGGAGAAGAATTGGCTCGAAAATCTTGAATGGAGGATCTCTAACTGATGAAGCTAGATCAAAGAACCGTTCGAGCTTAGTCAGATCTGAAGCATTTGGTTTTGGAACCTTCTCATGGAACGGATTGATGGACAGAAGTTCTTACGGCCATGATGGCATAGATATGGTTTTGTGGACATGATTCCATGGATACGATTTGATGTACATCAGTTCGGCCGTGCATAAAGTCGTGGATACGGTTTGATGGACATAAGTCTCATGGATAAGAATTGATATAAACAACATTTACCGTGAATATTCCTTACACAATTGAATATAATGCAAGAGCTTACATGTATTTTCGTCATCCTTTATAGAGCTTTAAGCATCGCATTCACAACAACTCTGCACTATGTCCATGGTAATATTGATTCATTGGTTGTTCATGGTAATATTGATTCATTGGTTGTCCATGGTATATTGTACACAATACATTGTCTACGATAATCCATACGCCGAAATGAAAAACTCATCCACCATTTTCCGTCTACATGGTCAATAAGAAATTAAGAATAATGCAGAACGACTAAAACAACTTTGAAGTACATGTGGTTAAAACAAAACTAAGATCTTCCATTCAGCAACATGAATAAACACAATAGACTACTCATGAACGTAATTTTCATCCCTCCATTCACAACAACTTCTAAAGCAACAACCTAATTTTCAAAAGAGAAAAAAAAAAGCTTTAGCACAAGCTTTCTCCTCCATGCTTCCTCTCCTACAAACAAACCAAAAGATGGTTTACGTAAGTCTATAATGAATATTGTACAAAAATGTTTATTTATCTGCCTTGGGTTACGAATTTCATGGAGATGGATTGGAATTAACAAAATCTTCCTAACATCAACGACGGAGAAATGGTGGGATTGGTAACGACAATAAGGAGAAACAAGCAGCGAGCAAAGAACAAAAGCGATTGGAATTAACAAAATCATATGCTGTCCACGCTAACTCGACCACAATCATTTATCCATGATAACTCATCCAGAATTCTTTATCCATGCAAAAAAGAAGAAACATAAGGCAATAACTAATGTTAATAACCATAGTAAACTGATTACAGGCTCGAAATCCACTAAAGAAACACCATGGGCCAAGCCCTCTAAAGATTCCTCATACACCAAGTCCATTAAGACATCAATAAAGGAAGGGAAGCTTATGGGACAAGATTGGAGCAGGAAGACCGGAGAGGAAGAGTTGAGAGGACCGCCGAAGAATGGATTGGAATTAACAAAATCTTCCTAACATCGACGACGGATAATTGGTGGGATTGGTAACGACAATAAGGAGAAACAAGCAGCGAGCGAAGAACAAAAGCGATTGGAATTAACAAAATCATATGCTGTCCACGCTAACTCGACCACAATCATTTATCCATTATAACTCATCCATTAACGCAGCACCAATCGGAGATCTTTTTCCACACGATGAGCCATTTGCACAAAACATTGAGGCTGATCTTCGTGTGGAGCAAGATCTCCGAGTGGTGCTGCGTTAATGGCTTCTCCATGTTCTTCGACTTGAGCAATGTCACCAAGATCTCCGAGTGGTGCTGCGTTAATGGCTTCTCCGTGTTCCATTATCACCTCATCTGGGTCACGCCAATCCAACTCATGTGGCTGACACCAAAATATTACCCCTATATAACTAATACAGTAAATCAGATTATCAATCATACACCAATCCCTTCGGTTTCTTTTCGGTTGACCACTATTCCCTATTCCCCATTTACCTTCACTCGGGGAGTAGTAAAAGGTTCTCTCCGTTCCATCTACTGCGTAAACCTTTTGATCTCTCACGAAGCTGGAGTGTATAGCCTTATTGCCACTCTTTCGTTTCGGCAATTGAGGCAAACAATCCCAAGTTTGAGTCTTTGGGTCGAATACCTCTCTCCAATGAGAGTGACGGACATTATTACAGCCTCCTAACACGTAAATCTTCCCGTCCACGACTCCAGCAGCCGCGTAAGCTCGAGCCATTCCCATGGAAGGGACTTAACGCCACGTATGAGTCCGACAATCCAAGAGAAACACATCGGAAGTGCGGTTTCCCTTTATGAAACCACCGATTACATAGATTCCCCAATCAAGTACCACCACGGAGGATGCTTCCGGAGCCTGAGAGGGATACGAAGGGATCAGGATCAGATCAGAACCGTATAGGGTTTTTCTACGGCGGAGTATAAACCACCGTGGGTTTGTGTCAGGAGGGGTTCGTAAGCATACGTAGAGGTATCTTTCGGTGTGACCCATTTGTGATCGGATCTTGTAGATATCAGAGGAAGCAACTAGAGATTTATAACTCTTGGAAGCGACAGATAAAGCCGCGTGGTCCGATCTCGAGACTCGGGCCAGGCAGTTTAGAGCCAAATCATATGGCAACAAACGGAAAGCCTCTTCCTTGCTCTTCTCTTGCGGTCGCTTTTCGGAATTCGACATCGAAAAATTAGGCTCTTTTAGATTTGATTTTGTTTTCTTTTTCTCTTTGATATCTGTTTGGAAGAATTTTGGCTGTTTTCTTTTTATTTTCACAGTGATTTTATTTTATTGCTTTAAATGATTTTGTTTTTGTTTTGTTGGGGTTTTAAATAACTAGATGTAATGTAAACAGATGGGATCAAATCAGTTTCCTTTTTTAGAGGGCAAATTGATCCTGAAAATTTCGAAGTTTGTGCAAAAGTTTCTTTCCCTTTCAAAGTGTCAATTGTCTGTAAACAATGTTTGGGAAAGTGCCTCTAACTTTAATTTTCCCAAGATATAGACTTATATTATAATTTTTCTAATTTGATTCGGTTAGCGTAAATACAAACCAAATAAGACATCTGGATAAACCGTTCGACAATTTCATGACTTTTTTTTTTTTGGGCTCTCTTTGGATATAGACAGATATTATGGGCTTTGGTTATCGAAGTAGAGATAGATACATTAAAGCCCATTAGGGTTTGAAACAACTTCAGGTGTTCACAATAAAAAGGCAAATTTTTTCGCACTTCCAAGTTGGTCCTCAAACCCTAAATTGTCACCTTCGCCGTCGAGGAGCAGTCTCCATGGGTCGTGTCATCAGAGCTCAACGTAAGGGAGCTGGTTCCGTCTTCAAATCCCACACTCACCACCGCAAGGGTCCGGCGAAGTTCCGTAGCCTCGATTTCGGCGAGCGAAATGGATATCTCAAGGGAGTCGTGACGGAGATCATCCACGATCCAGGCCGTGGTGCACCGCTTGCTCGCGTCACTTTCCGTCATCCTTTCCGTTACAAGAAACAGAAGGAGCTTTTCGTTGCCGCCGAAGGTATGTATACCGGTCAGTTTTTGTACTGTGGTAAGAAAGCTACTCTCGTCGTCGGAAATGTTCTTCCTCTTAGATCTATTCCTGAAGGAGCCGTCGTTTGCAACGTTGAGCATCATGTTGGTGATCGTGGTGTCCTCGCTAGAGCTTCTGGTGATTACGCCATTGTTATTGCTCACAACCCTGACAACGACACTACTAGGTTTGTTTTCTGTAATCCTCCAGTACCATTTTTATTGAGATTGAACTTATCAATTTCCATTTTCATGATTGGATTCATGAAATGATTCTGCATTTACTTCAGATCTGTTGATTGTTTAGTGTAGATTATGATGTTGTCAGTTGGTTAGATCTTGTAGTCTTGTGAATTCTTATCCTGAAGAGCAGAATTTACAATGAAAATGGTTTCTTGTAGTGAACAACAATTTCTGTTTGTGGTACATTTGTTTCTCTATTTCTGAATGTTGAAATTGATTATATGTTTTGATAGGATCAAGTTGCCATCGGGTTCGAAGAAGATTGTCCCGAGTGGATGCAGGGCAATGATTGGTCAAGTTGCTGGTGGTGGAAGAACTGAGAAGCCAATGCTCAAGGCAGGTAACGCGTACCACAAGTACCGTGTGAAGAGAAACTCATGGCCTAAGGTTCGTGGTGTGGCTATGAATCCAGTGGAGCATCCTCATGGAGGAGGTAACCATCAACACATTGGTCACGCCAGTACTGTTCGTCGTGATGCACCTCCTGGACAGAAGGTTGGTCTTATTGCTGCAAGGAGGACTGGTCGTCTCAGAGGTCAAGCTGCTGCTTCTGCAGCCAAGGCTGACTAGGTTTAAAGATTATATTTGTGTTGTTGGAGTTTTTGATGTGTTTCCTTTTAGACTTAAAATCCCAAAGACTTTTGTTATACTCTTATCAAAGTTGAACTCTATCTTCCTCTATCAAAGCTTGTATAATGGTGGCATTGCAAAAATTTCATTACACTTTGATTTTGTTTGAGCAGTTCATTTTGTTCTATTGCTGAATCTTGTTTTGTTCAATTACAAAATTATTCTATTTCAAATGGGTTTATTTCTAAACTAGTTTAATCATTGGAAATTGACAATTTTGTTAATCATTTTTTAGTAGTTGTAATCGAATGCACTAACAAAAGTATACAATAGTTTTGATCATTTGATTGAATACTAGAAATTTGAGATGCAAAAGAGAGAAAAAAAAAGTTTATTTTATATTTAAGAAACCCGAAATGCCCAATATAAAATAAACTAATACATTCAAGCCCGAAATCTGAGTCTATCACGGTCATCGTTTCGACGACCGATTCCAGTCCCTTACTCGCCGGGAAGCCAGTTACCACCGATTCGTCTCTTTGCTGTTTCCTGTAAGTTTTTTTGGGTCCCGTGTTGTCTCTCGATTTCCATTTTTTTTTGGTTCTGTGAGCAACTTTCGCCATCTGGAAGAGAAACATGAAGCCCGCATGGTATACTTATCGAGACCCAGCTCGTAAATTTGAATTTTTGTCAAGGATTAGAGGTTTGTCTAGAATGGTAGAGATTGTTCAAAGTGATTGGAGATGGTGTGTTTTGCATTAGTCTACAACATTAAAGATGATTAGTGATAGATTTTGTGCAGAAGGTTGATTTTTTGTTCTATTGAGGATTATATGGTATCATCAATTCATACCCGTTTCTTGTTGTTGTTCATCATATACTGTCAACAAATTCCTGAGTCTTTTGCCCAATATCGATACCATTGGTTGAAATGATTATCAAAGACTTGGAGTTTTGTGTAAAGTTTTACACTTTTTTCTTTTTTTTTGGGTGAGATTTCATATAAATAGCTCATCAAGGAAATAGAGAAGAAGCCTAAACAAGAAATAATGGACGATGAAGCAGAGCATTTGAAGGCGGCTCTTGGAGACTCGTCAGATGGTGAAGATCTTGCAGATCAATCGGAAAAAGGAATCGTAGGGATCAGCGATTCAACGGCATGGGAGCGAGTGAAGGAGATCAATGGTTTATGGCTATGTAGAAACTTTCTCTCTATTGCTCATCAGTCTGATTTACTCTCCGCCATTCTAAATGGTGCCCTTCTTCTAATTCTTAAATTGCTAATGATCTTGCTTGTACTTTGTTTTGCTAAAGTTTTTTTGTTAGTTTAAATTTCTGCAGAAGGTTGGTTTGTTGAAGAATCTATTAACCAGGTACTAAACTCTAATCAACTGTTTCATTGATTTGAGACCAGAACCCACAGTTCCTTCCCTTGCTGTTCTTTATTTGGTTCCTTGAAGGCAATGTTAGGGGTTTAGCTTCTCACTAGCTTAGAAATCTTTTAGAACTCCTGCTTCCACACTTGCCTTATTGGTTTATCCTTAACCTTTAAAACTGGATTTCAATTTGTAAAACATTATCCAATTTTCAATGCTGGCATATAGATTATATCCGGTTAGTTTTGGTGTATGAATGAGTAAGCATCGTCTTTTTTCTAGGCTGCTTATGTTTCCTCGTGTAGTGAAGTTATACTTTTGAAGCCGAATTCGCCTGGATTCTGTTCATTTTCCTTTGTTCTCTGACCGAATATGATAACAAATATGCTTCATGAATAACACAGATTCTTGGATTTTCGGTGTGATGCTTCTTGGTGTTAAGTTTGAGATGATGATAAATAAACTAAAACTTCTGTGCTTTTCTTTCCGGTTTTTTTTTAAAAGGCGATGAGGTTTGGTGATCTCCCTTCATGGGCAACGAAACTTTCTCATCTCATACTCGAGACTGTAGAATCTGTTGATCTTTCAGTGTTGCCTGCTGATATACTGTGGAGGGAACCTCTGTTCGACCAGCTTATTGTCAACTTATACCAACCAGGTGAGGTACGATACTTTCGCTTTGCTCTTATCATCTTTATGAGTAAACGCTTTCACTCTTCTTTACAAAAATAAGAATCAGTAGAGTAACAGTTTGATATGGTTTCTTGGAGCATGATGCAAAATGAGTGAGAGTAGATAATCAATCATACATTATTCAGACACTATATTATATCAAGATTTCACGATAATGCAACGTAAATTGGATCTTCTTTTTTTAAAGGGGATATGTGCACATGTTGATCTACTGCGTTTTGAAGATGGAATCGCGATTGTATCGCTGGAATCACCGTGTGTGATGCGGTTCAGTCCTGTAGAAGCGGATGAAGATGAAGATGTGGATGTTTTGTTGAGTCCGGGATCTCTCATTCTTATGTCTGGAGAAGCCCGATATCGATGGAAACACGAGATTAACCGGAAGCAGAAGGGGTTTCAAGTATGGGAAGGAGAAGAAATTGATCAGAAACGAAGAATCTCCATTACCTTGAGAAAGCTATGTCAATCTTGAGGGTGTGACAAAGCTAAATTTTAACTACTATCTAGCGGTCATCTTTTTGTAGATATGATTCATTGATTAGTGATTTACTTAAAGCAACGCCAACCACAACATCAAATTTGGTGTTTTAGTGTCCCATTTTCTTAAACCACAACACTAAAAAAATAATTGTTGCATTAATTAGCTGCTTCATGTGTCAAATTATTTATCACCTACTTTACCAGAAAGAATGAGTCGTTTGTAGTCGTTGAAATTCTTTTACCAATATTTTTTAACCATTGTATTGATTAGTCATTTTATGTCTCATATCAATTATCACCTTATCAAAAACAATGAGTCGAGTCGATCGTAGTCGTTGAATTTCTTTTACCAAGATCTAACTGTTGCATTGCTTAATCACTTAACAAATACGAAGCGATCTTAGCCTTATAATTTCTGCTACTGGAATCTAACCATTGATAATGCATTCACTTTTCTATGTAAATGATACTACACTATGTATGATCAAACATCTTCAAATCTTTTTCTTACCACTAATATTTCTTATAAAATGACTTTAAGACGCTCTTCGACATATTCTATCGAAGAAAATATCCACTTTTATGTCATGTGTATCTTGTTATTTCCCAAAATCCAATCATAGGAATAAATCAATCAAAAAATCAAAAGAGTTGAAACTGAATATAAAAAATCCGAAATTTTTTCTCATCAAAAAGATTCTTTACAAACTCAAATGACAATAATTTTTCTGTAGTCTCCAAACCGACGGAATGCACTAACCATATTGAAAATAAGAATTCTAATGGTGCTTCCTTCACAAGACATAGATGATTTGTTCTTACTCTCTCGTTATTTATTTAAATTTGTGATATTTAGAAAAATAATTATTACTCCATTAGTTTTGTTTAATTTTAAGTGATGTTTTCAAGTTTATATGCAAATTAATTATGCTTTTATTGTTCTTAACCGTAAATTCTGCGGATTGTTTTTCTATTGGATCATAATTAGCGTTTTAGTTTATTAAATGCTGAATTTTTCAAATTTGCTTCATATGCTTTTTAGTTTGGTTTAATTTATACCGGACAACCAAATCAAACCGCAAATGAAGTCATACCAGAACAATTGAAACGAACCTTCTGAGTAACATAGAGGGACTTGACCACTTTCTTCTTCCTGGCTAATGCGTTAATGGAGGTGGAGCCTTAAGTGACCGACTCAACAAGGTTCATGTGGAGAGAGATTCGTTCCCTGGTTCGGATCGGCTAGGCAGAATCTGTAATGGCTTTATCTGAGAAGAAGAAGAAGAAGATCTGTTTCTTCATTCCTTATACGAATCTCATCGTCCTCTTCTTCTGCATCTCTCTGCTCGACAAAGCTGTATGCATCAGGATCTCGGGTCAGATCTCGGATCCTATCGTTGATTCGCCGGATCGTCCCTTGAAATCGGCTGTTTTCGCTCTCGGAAGCTTCTGGCGATCGGAGGCGGCGTTCGGTTGTATCAACGGCGTCGTACGAACAAGTGCAGGTTACGCCGGAGGCAACAAGGCGAATCCAGAGTTTAGGAACTTGGGTGATCACGCAGAGTCCGTACAGGTTTTGGTTTTTTACTTTTTCCGATCGTTTTCTGGGAAACTTCTGAGCTGATTTCACATATTGATTTGATATTTTAGACAATGTTGGTTTACTTCGTTATTCTATTGCCACTTGCTTTGAATCGAGCTTTATCCTTGTATCTAGTGCATCTTCGAAGTCATGTTGTTCGATTTGATTCGCTCCTCTGAATGATGTAGCTGATTTAGCTTGTTTTGTTGAGTTTTGGTAATGTGTGATCTTTGTGTATATGTGGTTGATGTAGCCTTAATTTGTCTTTTGTAAATCTCCCATTGTGAACATAATCATTGTAGAAACTGACAATTTCACGAACTGGTTATTAGCTTTGTGTTGCTCTTCTTGCTCTGTAATTGTTGACACTTTACACAGAAGATTTGTTGATTATGTTTTGTGTGTTTAGGTTGAATATGATCCAAGGATAATCGGTTATCGTCAGCTCTTAGATGTATTCTGGTCCAGTCATGATTCCAGACAAGTGTTTGGACAAGGTCCTGATGTTGGTAATCAATACAGGTCAGAAGAACAATTCTCTACATTAATCTTCTGTTGTTTGGCAAAAAAAACTATAACATCTCTTGGTCCTTTTTGAACAGATCCTGTATTTTCACTAATTCTACAGAAGAGTTGAGGTTGGCTTCTACTAGCAAAGAAAGGGAGCAATTTAAATCGAGAAGCAGTATCGTGACTACTCAAATTCAACAGCTGGGAACGTTCTACCGTGCAGAGCCTGACCATCAGGTTCAACTTTATGTCTCTACATCTTCCATTTTCTATCGCGGTTTAGCAACTCGTTAGCTGTTTTCTGACGATGTTAATTATACAGAAGTTCGAGCTGAAACAACATCCATTCCTTCTTCAGCTAATAGGAAACATGGCAGAAGAAGAGCTCGAGAGATCAGCTCTAGCCACAAAACTAAACGGTTATGCAGCCGAGCTCTGCCCGCCAAGAATCCAGAAACAAATCGACTCCAGAGTAAACGAGATCATTAGAAAAGGTTGGCCGGTCTTGAAAGACATCTAATATAAGCCGTGAGAGATCGATCGTTGCCTGATTCTTTTTCTTCGATTGATAATGTCTCAAATGTAAGTTTTCATTCATTCTTTTTGGCCAGTAATATTGGTTGTATACAATATTTATGTCTTGATCTTGCCTCTCGAGTGTTGAGTGTTTTGTATTTTTGTTTCTTTGATCTCTTACATAGAATAAGCTTTTTGTTTTCTTGTAAACAGATTATTTTTAGACTTTCATTGTATCATTATTATGCCATTTTACTAAGTAGACATAATAAAGAAAACATTATAACTCTTAAGATTTGACCTCGTATTCAACTATTTTGGTCAATCGTTTGATTGCAAAAATTCATAATCTCTATATATTCAAGTGATTCTTCAAATTTTTGTCAAAAATCAAATACGTAAAATGGTAAAATTGTTAGTGACTAATGGAAAGAAAAATATTAGATGCAATTAAATTGCGATAATGAAACTAAAATAAAAGATGAAATTAGATAATCCTTCCGGGTGGGTAGATGGTATATGCTTGTGCATACTTTTGTGCGATTGATATAAAAACGAATGTCAATAAATTAGGGTAAAGTAATAGTGAAGCAAAGCGAGCCGCACGAGAGAACTTCCCCAAATCTCCGAAGATAGATTCAGATCGGAAACGTAAGAAAGATTCTGTCTCGTCGACAGATCCATCATCGGAGAAGAAGAAAGACGATCATCATCACCACCACAACAACAACAAGCACCGGAAGAAGAGCAAGATGTCGTCGAGAGATCAAGTTAAAGCGTCGCATATTCTGATTAAGCATCAAGGTTCTCGTAGGAAAGCTTCGTGGAAAGATCCAGAAGGAAAAATCATCATGACCACCACCAGAGAAGCTGCCGTCGAACAGCTTAAATCGATCCGTGAAGACATCGTCTCCGGCAAAGCTAACTTCGAGGATGTGGCGACTCGTGTTTCCGATTGTAGCTCTGCTAAACGCGGCGGCGATCTCGGTTTGTTCTTAATCCCAAACTCTCTAGTTCATTGGTTTTAATCCCCCTGTGGTTTTGAACTGTGTAGTGTTATAGTGAAAAATCAGCGAGTTTAGGTCTTAGATGATGAAGCTTCGAATGAAATTGGATTCTTCTAACTCTGCGTATCGAAATTGAGAACTAGTCTGCTTAGTATCAAAACTGGATCTATAATTGGTGCTTATAATTTTTGATTCAAAGACGATACACAGTGTAGTGCGTTGAGAGGTATGAAGAAGAGGCCAACATAGGTTTCAGTATGAATTGGGAGGAGAAGAAAAGGAAACTAACCTGCTGTGTGCGTCCGGTCACATGAACCTCGGGGACAGAGATCACACTGATGACGTCGACAAAGGATTCACCACTCAGCTGTTCGACAAATTTAGTCGTATTAAAACCTATTTTGACCTCTTCTTCAGCGCCTCATCATGCACTGAATTGTGTGTCTCTTTGCTTCAGAATTGTAAAACCTAATTTACTCGAGACTATGCGACTCGGTTTACTTGCCCTGTGATTAGAATCTGAAATTTATTCTTTGATAAATCTATCATTAGTGCTCATACATTCGACTAATTTGTGCTTAGATCATCATTCATCACTGATATTTATAATCTGTAGTTTCTACGTTGATCAATCTATAGTTGGTGCTTCTAAATCTTTCGATTGTCTAAGGTTTCTTTCTTGATGAATCTATAGTTGGTGCTCATAAACTGTACTATTGTCTAGTTAGTTCTAAAGCTTCTTCATTGATGAATCTAAAATTGATGCTCATAAATCTTACACTGAAGTTTTCAATGTTGACTGCACGGCTGTGTTCAGGTCCCTTTGGTCGAGGTCAAATGCAAAAACCGTTTGAGGAAGCAACGTTTGCACTCAAGGTTGGAGATATAAGTGACATTGTCGATACAGACAGTGGAGTCCATATCATAAAGAGAACAGCTTGATCTGATCTCCTTCTCTTCTAGACCAACATGAAGAGGAAGAAGAAGAGTTTATTATGGAAGGTTATTGTGGTTTTGATTCTGCATCCCTCTCTCTATGGATTTGATACATACATTGTATCTCATAGCTTTCATAATAACACGTTCCTGTTGCGACAGTGACTTGTATTATCAATATTTCAGTTTCTCTTTTCCACTCTTCATGATCGAGAAATCGTTTCTTCGTAACTGTGATTGAAATTTTAAGCCAGTTTAATAAGTTTTGCTTGGGATGTTGAATCTAGTCTGAGTTTTCTTACTATAGAAATTGAATTGAAACCTTCCTTTTGTTCGAATTGGATTACAAGATTTTGGTTTTGTTGGCCGATTCGATATATGAGTTATGGATGATCATACCAATTCAGTTTAATCTTCCGTGGTGTTTGGCGTTCTGATCAGTGTCTAAGTCATATTTTTTTTCAATTGCGAAAATTGTTTAAATTAAAAATTAACAAAATTGTACCGTTTTACGAATTTTTTTTATTCTATCCTCAAAATTTTCATGTTAATGTTAAATTTTTTCAAAATACCCCAAATTTAACTATTTTAATCCATTTGATTTGCTTTACCAATTGCGATATCCAAAGTCTCTACTTATGGAATTTGAGTATGTCAAAAACCAATAAAGAAGAGTTGCAAATTTGAGGCTCTGTATCCAACAGAAAACACACTAGTAGCACAAATTGCTTAATCACAATCCACAAAATGTTGGTAGACAAAGATCGCCAACGTGGAATAAACATTATATTAAATAAATAAAATCAAGAAATATCTAAAAACACCTCACACAATTGTGTTTCTCGCGAACACATTTTCACTTCGACACGTGTACGTTTGAAATTCATCATTGTACACGTAAGAGATCCTCCGGCAAAACTGATAGCCTATAAAAAAATAACACGTGTACACTTCTCGGTGCTATATATATACGAGTGGGGGTTAAAAACCGCCAAAAATAACAGATAAACACAAACAAAAAAAAAAAAATTTCTTCTCAAAACTCACTAA
The DNA here is from genome assembly GCA_964056655.1 of Arabis hirsuta. Lineage (NCBI taxonomy): Eukaryota > Viridiplantae > Streptophyta > Magnoliopsida > Brassicales > Brassicaceae > Arabis > Arabis hirsuta. The sequence continues at coordinate 8,177,591 of OZ053301.1, read as the reverse complement.
TCCTCTGTTTCAGCAACTTCACTAAATGGCCAAAGAGAAAACAAAATCTCCGCCCAAGAAGAAGATTCCGGCGATGATGTCAGAAGAGAAATCGAAGAAGCCTCAAAAACCGAAAACCACCTCACATCCTCCATACTTTCAGGTATCCAGAGTCAAGTTTTAGATATATATAGTAACATCTTTGATTATTTTGTTTTGTTGCTTGTGGTTTTGATGAAGATGATAAAAGAAGCTTTGATGGTTCTAAAAGAGAAGAATGGATCGAGCCCATACGCGATAGCAAAAAAGATAGAGGAGAAATACAAATCCGTACTTCCGGAGAATTTCCGTAAAACGCTTTCTCTACAGCTAAAAAACTCTGTATCTAAAGGTAAGCTTGTCAAGATCAGAGCTTCCTACAAGCTCTCAGAGACCACGAAGATGACGACTCGATCTTCTTCTACTTCTTCGAGAAGGTCGAAGAAAACTGTGTCAGTGAACAAACCAGAAATGGGGACAAAGAAGAAAAGGAAAGCTAAGAAGAAGCCAAGACAACCTAAGTCGATCAAATCTCCAGCTGGTAAGAAGGCTTTGAAAGCTTCTGCTACTTGATCAACGAGAAGAAGAAGAAGGTTCTGAGTGTGAATATGAAGCTAATAAGGATTTTTTACCTCTGTAAAATGGACGGCTCTGTTTTTGATTTGGTGTGTGTGTGTGTGTGTGTTTTTTTTTTTTAAGAGTAAATTGTGTTTCGAATTTGTAATAAATACGTACTGTTTTTTTAATATATGCAATAATTTTGGTCAAAAAAAAAAAGGCGAAACAAAATCGAGCAAATAACTAGTTAAGATTTTTTTTTAACGCTTGCATTTTTTATTTTTTATTGAGAAAAGTGCTCAAATAGTTTAGAAAAATTGTTATATTATTAAAATAACATATATTTTTGAAAATTATTTAATAGTTTTTAAATTTTAATAAATTACAATAAATATTTTTAGTTATTTTTTTAATTAAAATTATTTATAATTAAAAAAATGATTAACTAATTTACGTCACTAATCACTGTTTCACGTTACTAATAAAATTAACCGTGTTAACAAATCGGAAAAAGAAACTCAAAGGATGAAAAAATAAAAACTTCATGTGTTATCGTCGAAATTTCCAATGTTTTCTCTCTAGTCGATTTCTGAAAAATATTCATTGCCGTTGTCGTCGAAACGTCTGCTCTGCATTTTCACAGTCGGATTTTAGTCAAAGGTGAGTATAAACAGAGGAGTGGGGATTCGAAGATGTGTCGTTTATTAACCGTATTGTGGCTGATTTATTGTTATGTTATGGCTGATTTATATGTGCAATTGCAATTGTGGCTATTGTGGCTGAGTTTGTGTTATGTTGCGGCTAATTTATTTGCCGTTGTGGCTGAGTTTGTGTTTGGTTGGCTGAGTTTGTGTTTGGTTGCGGCTGGTTTATTTGTTTGTTGTAACTGAGTTTGAATTTTGTTGCGGCTGATTTATCATTAATATGTTATGTCTTTTATGTTCAGATGGCTATTTCTGAAGATCAAGCAAGGGATTACCCTGCAAGACTATACGCTGAATGGGCTTCTAATCTGGAAAATAAAAAAATTAATAACAATGTCCATTTGGGAAACTTCTCTCAAGTCAGAAACGCAATAGGACATGATGTGTGGGAACACATGAAACAGTTTCCTCTTGGAGTAGTTGCTAAGCCAGCTGATAGCCAATTCGTGTGGTTTGGGAAAACTGTACACTATCTACTATGTAGACAACTGCGAGTACATAAGAAGGAGATTTGGTCTCTCGTTGTTGATCAACCTCTCAGGTTTAGATTAATCGAATTTGGTGTGCTCACGGGTCTAAACACAGGTCCACTGCCAACAGAAAGTTTTGAACCTGAGCAATACAAAACGTTTTGGGAGGAGTTGAAAGTGCCGCTTGGGGTAGGACCCAAGTTAGATGAACTGAGGCCATCATTAGAGGTCTGTCGAGGCTGGAGTTTTGAAAAGCGGAAATGGTTAGGGCTGTTGCTTCTTCAAGCCATGAAACTTTATGGCTTGCATCATAATTCTAGAATACCCTTTGAAAGTGCAAAAAGAGTATTCGACGATGAAGCCTTGAGGACTTATCCATGGGGTCGAACTGCATTCGAAGTTCTAGTTGGTTTAATTAAGATGTTGAATCCACAAAGAAAGTCATACACCGTTAGCGGCATGAAGGACGTGTTGCTGGTTTGGGCGTATGAAGCTGTAACTTGCTTCGGAGAGCGTTTTGGAAGAGTAGTCAATGAGAACAAAATTCCTCTTTTGCGATGGGGTGGAACCCGTACACGTAAAAGTCTTACTACAGCCATATCTGAGGAGATCAGAGATCATGGTGAGGTAAGAAGGTTGACTTGGCTGAGTTATGAATCATTTGATGTCTGACTTATGAGTTACTTGATGGTTGAGTTATGAATCATTTGATGTCTGACTTATGAGTTACTTGATGGCTGATTTACTAATCAAGTGCGTGTGAAGAAAATGGTTATGAAGGAGGCTGTAGAAGAGCTGTTTCCGCAGTGGTCGAGTGAAGAAAATGACCCATAGTTTGTAAATCTGATAACAGACATACATGCAGATAGGTTTGTTAGAGGTTTTTGGGATGTGAAGAGCAATGAGAACAAGAAAAAAATGAAGGCTGCAGTTTCGTTAGATTCCGAGCAAGCCCCCACAAAAAAACAGAAGAAAGCTAAGAAAAACCAAGAAGTAAGCAACAATGAGATTGTGTTGCAGCATGGTAGTGAGAATAATATGGGGAAAAAGACTGATTTGACGACCGTAGTGAATATCCTGGGAAATCTTGTCAGAAGATTTGACAACTTTGCTAGTAGAATAGAGAGTGTTGAGTCGCAGTTAACCGCCTATAACACAAAATTTGGAGAGATGTCAGATTTGAAGAAGATGATTGGTGATACAGTCCGAGCTGCTGTGGAAGAAAGAGCTGCATCTATTAAAAATGATCGGATGCAAATGAGAGAACGTCTGAAGGCTCTCGAGGCACGGAACAGTTCCCAAAAGGATGATAACGTCTCAAAAGTCAACAACATCCCGCATAAATCCGTTAATAGTCCAAAGGTACGTTACAGCTGAGTTATGTTTATTTTTGACGACTTAGTTATGGTTACATCACGACTGATTTATTCTTATTAGTCTTGGTTGAGTTGTGTTTATATGTTAATACAACCGAAGAAGGACGAGTTTTAAAAATCCTGAACCAGTCAACAGCCTCCTGACAGCCTCAAAGGTACGTTACAGCTGATTTATGTTTATTTTTGACGGCTGAGTTATGGTTAGTTTTGACGGCTGAGTTATAATTACATAATGACAGATTTATTCTTATTATTCTGGCTGAGTTATGTTTATATGTTAATACAGCTTAAAAGTCATGAACCAATTCATATGACCAAAGTGAAATTGAATATCAAAGATCCTAAGGCCACTGATTTGCAAAAAAAATTGGCTTAGGAGTTTGGTAATGACGAAGAAACAGTTGATTTCGTTACTATTTCTCCTGGTAAGAAAAATAAATTGGCTGAGGCAAAAAGCATGAGCCTGAGGTTAAAAAGCAGAAGGAGACCGCTGCTTTAAAGAAGAAGGAGACCGTTGCTTTAAAAAACAACAAGGGCCACTAAGAAGGACAACGAGGAATTGTAAAGGCAACGACGATCCGAAACCTACAGAAGTGACTATCCCAGCATCGAACAATACAATAAGAATACCTTTTACGAAGAAGAAACAAATTGGAACCAACAGTGAGATTAAGGATGTCACCGACAAAATTGTCGCGCAAAATAACGAACTGTTGCCGGAGTCTGATGAGGAAGAAGAGGAAAGGATTAGGTCTGAGAGAATTAAGGCTTATCGAGTGTCAAGTGTTCAATTATCTCCTGATAAGTTTTCAGCGAGGCTAGAAAATGATCCTCAAGCACGAGTTTTTCCTTATATTGGAGACAATGGAACGACGTGTATGAGGAAAAATTATGAACCTTCACCGGCAATCTATGATCCTCTCTCACTTGCTGATCCGGTTAAAGTGGATAAACTTTTGAATCACCTAAAGCCATTCAAGTATGATCCTTTAGAGTATGTGTTAATATATCTATTAGCAATATTTGTCTAAACTAACTTGTGTTTAATGTTTTAGGGACGTTCCACTTACAGAGGCTGGTGCGAATATCGAGTTCTACAGAATTCTCATAACTGAGAGAAAGTATTGGCCAAATCCAAATTATGGATGGCTGTTTGATAGTGTAAGTATACTGTTGGGGCTGAGTTAAATATATTTAATGTCTGAGTTATTTATTATATGTCTGAGCTATGTAGGCTTAAGTATGCTTTATGCCTGAGTTATATATTATATGGGCCTGAGTTAAGTTTAATTTTGGGCTGACTTGATTCTCTTTGTACAGCATATTGCTGCGTATATGAGACTCCTCATAAAAAAATCCAAGCTAGATCCCTCTCCATTCTACTCCAACCGAATTGGATTTTTGGACGCTTGGTTTACTTCAGAATAGTGTATTGATTATCCACAGTTCAAGATCAAACCAAAGATGTTTAAGTTCAACGGTGCTGGGTATGAGGCGTTAGTAAACGGCAATATTCCCGCAGACATGCCAACAAACAAGAAGTGGTTAGAAGATGTTGATCACTTGTACGGAGTTCTTCAAACTGGAGGAGATTATTGGGTGGCATTTCACGTGGACCTTCTTAAGGAGAAGATCGATGCTTACGATCCCATCATTGGACAGGTAACACCCGAAAGTGAACATAAAATCCTAGATGCATTTAGGCCGTTTACGCAAATGATCCCTGCAATGATGAACGAATTCGTTCCTGCCAATCTCCGAAAACCTAGATTCAAGCAGTTTGCGTTCGGAAGGAGGAAAGGCAAATACATCCCACAAAATGACCAAGTTGGTGACTGTGGGGTGTATGCATTGAAGTTTGTCGAGTGTCTAGCACTTGGTCTAACTTTCGATGGGATAAATAATGCGAATATTCAGGATATACGGGTAAAGATGGCATCAGAGATCCTCCATGAAGGAAATTTTAATATGTTTGGGCAGTTCGAAACATGAACCCGTTTATTGTATTGTATTTGACTTATGCATGATAAACTTTCATTAAAAGTGTAGATTAAATAGAGTCCAATTAAGACTATCTAAACATACCCTGAACATACCCTAACATACCCTAAACATATCCTAAATTAAATGATGTTGAGGTATAGGTTCTCTTATAACTATCTAAACATACCCTAAACATACCCTAACATACCCTAAACATACCTTAAACATACCCTAAACATACCCTAAATTAAATAATATTGAGGTATAAGTTCTCTTACAACTATCTAAACATACCCTAACATCATGTGTATATAACTCAGTACTTTAAACCTATACAATATGAATGGTATCTAATTGGTGAGATAAATAATGTTGAGGTATAGGTTCTCTTACAACTATCTAAACATACCCTAACATCGTGTGTATATAACTCAGTACTTTAAACCTATACAATATGAATGGTATCTAATTGGTGAGATAAATAATGTTGAGGTATAGGTTCTCTTACAACTATCTAAACATACCCTAACATCGTGTGTATATAACTCAGTACTTTAAACCTATACAATATGAATGGTATCTAATTGGTGAGATAAATAATATTGAGGTATAGGTTCTCTTACAACTATCTAAACATAACCTAACATCGTGTGTATATAACTCAGTACTTTATAAAGTTACATTAAAGCTCTTATAACCTAAACCTAGACTATCTGAATGGTATCTAACTGTTAAGATATATGTTCTTTTTAAATTTGCGAGTGGTCACTCTAAAGAACTCGATACATAACCCCTAAACCCAAATTTATGACATTCACAAACCATGCCATAAGTTAGCCATTAGGTGCATATAAGTCAGCCAAAACGTGTAATTTATCTCTCGACGTTTCGTATTTGGGCGGAAAAAGTAAACATAATTTATTCAATTTTATCTCGCGACGTTTCATATTTCTATATATCTGTATATATCTACCTTCTCGTAAACCTTGTCTCTCCCATCACATTCTATCCAACACTGTTTTCTCCCTTCTCTGTAATCTATCTGTTTCATATTCCTTTTCGACATGTCGGTTGTCCCACACTGTAGTTTCAAGTTAATCAGCAGTGTCGATGCCATATTATACTATGCTAATCGGGATCACCTCCCCGTTCTAAATCCTGGTATTGGTATTATTGATAAAACAACCATCACGTGGTTCAAATCTTTACACGAACTCTCGAAGGCGATCCTGGAGATTCTTCGAGAAGGCAAGGTTCATGAGTAGCCGACTTACCGCTTCATTCCTGATTATTTTAAGGAACGATGGTTTCTTAAACTCGCTGTAAGCTAACACTAATATCTTTCTTTCTCGATCATTTTATCAACAACAATAATATTTCTCTTTTTTTTGTAGCGGAAATACAGATGGGAACCGAGACACACTTTGACGATTTGGACACATTTTAATCTGGTGGCTAGAACGCTATTTCGAACTCAAATGCGCATGTTAAGGAGGATATGGGCGCATGGTGGCGAAAAGCCAGATTGGATAAACACTATAGTTTGGACGAATCTGGTCGATATGTTTGAAGAGTTTGGCCCTGATAATTTTGGTTTTTGAATGTAATTTAGTTATGAGACCCTTTAGTTATTTGTGTTTTGAATGTCTAAACCAGCCGTATCTTTTGTGTTTTGAATGTTTAAACCAGTCGTATCTTTTTTGTTTTGAATATATAAATCAGCCGTATCTTTTGTGTTTTGAATGTATAAATCAGCCGTATAGATAAGCTAAACTGACGAGTTATTTGTGTTTTGAATATTTAAACTAATAAGTCAGCCGCTTCTTTTGCACAAAGCAGTCATAACTCAGCCGAAACACGAATTCGTCACTCTTAAGTCAGCCGCTTCTTTGCACAATCAGTCTGAATTAATTGATTTACAAGTCCGAATTTACTATGGCTTCATTTATTATGCGTGTGTATATGTACATAATCAAACATACTTTGTTAATATCGAGACGCTAAACTGACGGTCAAAAACGTATCAAAATTTACTTTTTTGGTTGATCAGTCATAAATCAGCCTTTACTCAAAATATACGAACAATTGTTTTTCTACTCAGTTACCGAACAGTTGCTTTTCGTAACTACTCAGTAACCGAAGAGTCGCTATTTAATTTTTTTTTAATCTATAAATACCATTTAAACACTCATTAACCAGTCATAAACCCTAGTTGTTTTTCTACTCAGTTACCGAACAGTTGTTTTTCGTGACTATTAATGAGAGTAAAGGCTGACTAACACGTAAGTCAGCCTTTACTCAGTAACCGAAAAGTTGCTATTAAATTGTTTTAAATCTATAAATACCATCTCTTTAATGTTTCATTAACCTTATATCTCTAGAGAAATTTACTCAAATTTGTAGTGAAATCATAACTCAGCCGTACTATATCCACTTTGTAATGGAAGTATTCCTTCTTACCGCCCTACCTGAAGAAATCCAAGCCTTAGTGGCCGAACATGTGGCCGCTAACTCCGTTGCAGATCTATATAGATTGAGAGCAACTTGCAAGTCTATGAAGGAACTAACAGACCGGCCCGGAATGTACGCATCTATAGATGTGTTTACCTTCCCTTCGTACATACATCTATCTAAATTGATGATGCAAGTTTGCTACGCTAATGGAAACCCGAGTACACTGTTCTTAGAGGGTGTACATATGTTCTTCATGTTCGACCTCCAAGATGAAGGAATTGCTTTGATTAAGAGAGCAGCAGATGCAGGATTCGAGCGTGCTTTGTACACATGCAATGACACACAAGGTATTTTGGAATACTGAGGAGTATTTCTCTCTTTTCACAAGGGAATCTGTTCAGAGGATAGGCAAGATTGTTAGATCTCTAGACTGAGGTTGGGGAACGTCTCACACTGATGCGTTTCTAACGAAGAAGTATGAGTTCATGTCAAAGGAAATAACCTTGTTCTATAATTGCACATGTACTCCATTGATGGACCGAGATTGAGATCTTTGGTACATTGAAGATAGTAAGGAGAACAATTTGTGTGACCACTGCTTTTGGATCAAAGAGTTAGGTCTTTTTTACCGTGATTTTAAGTCGATTATATATTGGCCGGACACTAGGCTTTGAGTGTTGTAATATAAACTACTGTTTCCTCCTTTATAATGTAATTCAGATCAGTTACATATTTTTAGTACTCTAATGTTTTGTTTCTTCGTTTATAACTTCACTATTGACACGAATGAGATAAGTCAGTCTTCTGTTAAATATAATTCAGCCGTGTAGTAAATATAAGTCAGCCGTGTATTAAATATAAGTCAGCTTTTTCCTTCCAATAACTTCGACTTTCCACGATTTCGTCACTGGTAAGTCAGACAATTTACGCACGCGATAATTTGAATTTACTATAAGTCAGCCATGTAGTACCTATAGGTCAGTCGTGAAGTTAACCTCAAATTACACTTTTTTAAATTTACAATTTAATTGAATAAATATGGCATTTGAATATATGTACGTAATCATATTACGCACACGTTTGGTACTCTCAAGACGCTAAACTGACGAGTTATATGTATTTTTATAGTATTTTTGGCAACTACTCAGTAGCCGAACAATTTCAGTAACGGAACAGTTTCGTTTTTTTCTATAAATACCAAGTGAACACTGTTGGGGTCAGATTTCATCTCTGTGAGATCGATATAGCGGCGAGGTCAACTCCGTAATGTCCTGACGAATTCACAACAAGTCTACAAAGACCCAGTCTGAATCTAGGCCCAAAATGACATTAAGCCCATAAGCAAAACGAGCTTAATGGAATAATGAGCCCAAATTAGAAATATTGTTAATGGGCCAAACCCATTTTATTAGCTGGCCCATTTTAGATATTTCGCTATATATAGCTCATTGTACTCACCCAAAAAGGGGATCCAGAACTTTTGGCACAAACACTTAGCAATAAATCAATAAAGCTCTCTTAACGCTGTTTTCGTGTTTTTGTCATTGTTCTTAGTTATTCTTGTGATTCTTTCCAGAGATCTCGTTCCCTCAAAAACCCTTGACAAATTCAATTGAGTTGGTTTCGACCTCCACAAACACTCAGTAACCGAACATTCATTTTTATTAACTTTGAACTCGTTTTATCCTTTTGCAATCTCAAATACAAGTTAGTTTTTTCTTGTTCTCCAAGTATATGTAATTCACGTTTTTGCAACTTGATTTGTTTATATGTTTGCATTATATATTAACATCCTAATTTCGATATACATGTAGCATCAATGGCAAAATCGAAGAAGATGATGAAGCGTCCAATGGAGGATGACCATGGACCAAATGCTGTTAAAAAGGCCAGAAGAGAAACCGAGGACCATTACAAGACGTTGATCCTCTCGGTCAAGGAACAGATGAAATCAAAAGCTTAATTGCATGATGATTTGGTGGAAGTGAAATCTATTTCTGCAAAAATGGATTTGCTTGAAGAATTTATCGGGAAGGAAAAGGTTGACTTCTTTGCTAAGACAAACTTGCAGCAGAACTCGTTGAAGCCGAAGAAAAGATGGCCAACGCCAGCGTTCAAGAACTTGATTGGATGAAGTTTCATGCAAAATAGGGATATATGTTTATCTAATGGTTATGTTTATCTAATGTTTATGTTTTAGTAGTCTTATGTTTATGTATTTTTAGTACTCTAATGCTTATCAATTAAAGCTACCTTTGTTTGAATATAAATTCTTCGTGATAACTCAGCCTAACATTTGATATAACTTTTCGTTCATGACTTCACTTTTGACACGCATTAGATAAGTCAGCCGTGTATTAAATATATTATAAGTCCGCCGTGTAGCACCTATAGGTTAGCCGTGAAGTTAACCTTAAATTACACATTTTTAAATTTAAATAATAGAGAATATATGATTTATTATGGCGTCTGAATATATGTACGTAATCATATATTAGGTGTAATGATTACTCTCGAAACGCTAAACTGACGAGTTATATGGCTTCCTATATTAGGTGTAATGATTAATCTTTTGGGAACTAGGAGTTATGATTGAACTTTTAGGAACTCTAATATTTTGGCCAGCCTTAACACGTTTATGTCACTTATAACTCAGTCATAACTTAGCCTAAACTAAACACTCAGTAACCGAACAGTTTTTAATTGTATTTTTGGTAATTACTCAGTAACCGAACAATTTTTAATTGTATTTTTGGTAACTACTCAGTAACCGAACAGTTTCTAATATATATTTTTCGTTGTTTTTATAAATACCAAGTGAACACTCAGTAACCGAACATTTGTTTTTATTAACTTTGAACTTGTTTTATCCTTTTGCAATCTCAAATACAAGTTAGTTTTTTCTTGTTCTCCTAGTCTATGTAATTCACGTTTTTGCAACTTGATTTGTTTATATGTTTACATTATATATTAACATCCTATTTTTGATATACATGCAACATCAATGGCAGAATCGAAGAAGATGATGAAGCGTCCAATGGAGGATGACCATGGACCAAATGATGTTAAAAAGGCCAGAAGGGAAACCGAGGAGCATTACAAGTCGTTGCTCCTCTCGCTCAAGTAACAGATGAAATCAAAAGCTGAATTGCATGATGCTTTGGTGGAAGTGAAATCTATTTCTGCGAAAATGGATTTGCTTGAAGAATTTATCGGGAAGGAAAAGAATGACATCTTTGCTGAGTTGGACAAACTTGCAGCAAAACTCGTTGAAGCCGAAGAAAAGATGACCAAAGTTGAAGTTCCAGAAATTGATTGGCTGAAGCTTGATGCAAAATATATGGCCGACTAAATGTTTATCTAATGCTTATGTTTATGTAATGCTTATGTTTTAGTACTCTAATGTTTATGTGTTTTTAGTACTCTAATGCAGAATTTGTTTTTGTTATCATAACTCAGCCTAAACTTCGTTTATGACTCAGCCTAACTTTTGACATAACTCAGTCTAAACTTCTTTTATGACTCAGCTTACTTAACCTTTAACATAACTCAGCCTAAACTTTGTTTATAACTTAGCCTAACCTTTAACATAACTCAGCCTAAACGTCGTTTATGACTTCACTTTTGACACGCATGAGATAAGTTAGCCGTTTTTAAAATATAAGTCAGGCGTGTAGTTTCTATAAGTTTAGCCGTGTATTTAAAATAAGTCAGCCGTGTAGTATGTACGTAATCGTATTACGCTCACGTTTGGTACTCTCAAGACGCTATACTGACAGTTATATGGCTCCCAATACTAGGAGTAATGATTAATCTTTTGGGAACTCTAATCTTTTTAAATATTATGATTTGTTTTTAAAAGGCAAAGTTACAAAAATGACCCATAAAATCTGAACATATAAAATCTCCACCTTTGGTTTTTGTCTCTAAACCCTAGGTTGTGAAACAACGCGGCTCCTCACTTTCTCCTCTCTTGCAAAACCAAAATTTCTGATCTCCATCCATCACCTATCACGACCTCTCCGTCACGATCCCCAAATCATTCACCGGATTCTTCCTCTGCTGACTTCACGAAAGAAGATCCATGTAAGTCTCTTCGACTTCCTCTATTCAAGATTTTTCACCGTATTTTCTCTTTCCCTTTCTGTATGAACCATGTAGAGAGTATACTCCATAAATAAGAGGAGGATTACGAACACCACTCATAAACTTAGGGTTTTTATTATTTTCGAAGCTTCTTTTCCAACTTCGACAATGGCGGATCAAGTATGTAAATCTCCTACAAACCCACATTTCTTTCAACCTCTTCTTCCCGGCTTCCACTCCCACCTCGTATGTAATCTCCCTTCTTCCCTCCCTCTCCCTCTCTATATATATATCCCAATGTCTTTCTTCTTATTTACGGTTTGTGTTTGTTGCAGAGCATTCCGGTGAAGTTCTTCTCGAAATACATAGAAGGAAGAAACGAAAGAAATATGATGGAGCTTAAGTCGGACGCGTGTGAGAAAACATGGAAAGTTAAGATGGAAGGTCGGAGACTCACCTTTGGATGGAAAGAGTTCGCAGTTGCTCATGATTTCCGAGTCGGAGACTTCATCATTTTCAGACACGAAGGAGATTTGTTGTTCTACGTCACTGGTCTTGGACCTAGTTGCTGTGAGATCCAATATGTACAGTCTAGTAACAACGTCGATGATGATGATGATGTGGAGGGGGAGGAGGAGGAGGAGGAGGAGCACAACATCTCCACAAAACATAGCAGCAAAGGGAAGTAGAAAAAAACTGGTGAGAGTAGTCAAAGTAGAGTGTTGATATATCATGGTTTTTACCCGTTTTCGACCATGATATAAGTCCTTTTTATCGAGTATTTTTGTTATTTTCCAATTGTTTTAGAGTCTTTGTAGGCTATTGGACGATTAGAGCTTAATGGAAGCTTTTGGAGCATTTTTGAGCATGGGGGAAAGAAGAGACGAAATGATCAAGTCGAAGTCAAATTTTCAAGGCCGTAGATCCTGTGTGTCGATCGACACAAGCATGTCTGACGCAAAGATTGAAGAATTTCCTTGATGGGCCCATGAAGCCCAGAAGTTTACAGAAAAGCCCAGTCCGAATTTTAGACACTATATATAGTTTTTATTTAGGCTTTCATGTTATCATCTAGTTTTTGATTAAGACTTGAGAGAGAAGAGATTTGCAGAGGTTTTAGGAGATTTCAGACTTCCAGATTTCATCGTTTTCGAATCTCTGTATCACTTACTCTATCTCTTTTATGCAATTTATTTCATTCATAATGTTTACTGCATCTATGTCTGAGTAGTTTGCTTGTTAGGTTTATGGTGATTCAATGGTTTGATGAGAAATTGATAGGATTGAAACCCTGCTAGGATTTATCTTTATGTTCTTCATCTAGATTGATTTAACTCTGATTTTAGGATTGATCAACTGAAATTGGATATCCTAGGTTGCTTTAATAAATGCGAAAGTATTATTAACAACCGGACATAATCTTAGATGAGCAAAATTATCTATTCGCAAAGAAATTTGGCTTAGTAATTTTGTGAACAATTGAACCTGAACTTAATGCTTGTCTTTATTCACTGAATTTGCAAAGAAATTTGGAATTTAGGGATTTAGTCATAGATAATCTCTGCAACGAAAGTTGATTGGTTTTACACGATCCGTGCTTGAATTCTAGAACCGTGCTTAATAAAATCCTAACGTCTTTTATCCCTGTGTTGATCGACACAGACCCTTGTGTCGATCGACACGATCGTATTTCGAATCATTCCTGCGAATTACCCATAGCCTAACTCCTTGTCTAATTGATTACTAGAACTTGATAACCATTCACTGTTTACATTGCTTGCTATTTTTACATTACATTCATACTTATTTACTTAGCAAAATTTGAATTCATAATATTTTGTGTGAATTGATTCCCTGTGGATTTGATCCCTAAGTACTACTACGATCTCTTAATTTGAGAGAGTAGCTCAGGGCAAATTTGAGCATATCAAGTGTCATCTACACTAAGTGAAAACCGATTTGTGACACTAACTGTCACACCAGCTAGTCTCAAAGATTCTAGACTTGTAAGTTTAAGTAAACTCTCTTGAAGGAGTTTTGTTCCCTTATTTTTTTCGTTATTGATGCTTTGTCAAAAGCTTATTGTCTCTTTCTTATGCAGCATATTCCAGTGAGCTTCACTAGGGCTCACCAGATGGAAAAAGCAGGAGGGAAGGAGATTACTCTTTTGGACAAGCATGGAGTAGAGTGGCCAGTGTATCTATGCGTGGCAGACGTACATATGAGGTTGCGCTTTGGTTTAGGGGTTAGAGAATTCTTCAAGGCTATTGGCGTTAAGACGTACGAATCTTTTGTGCTGGAGTTGGTTTGGGAAGACAAAGCATCTCCTCCTATGCTCAAGTTCTGCTCCAAGATCAAGGCATAATGCCTCTAGTTTCCACCCAAGTTGTTTAATAACTATAGCTTGTTTTAGTGAACTCATAATCTATGTAGTATGGATCTGATAACTAGCTAGTTTTCTCTCTCTAGCTCTATAATAACTATGGCTTGTTTTAATGAACTTATATCTTGTTTGTAGCAAATCATCTTGAAATTGAAATACAATTTGCCAAATCATCTTTACCAATCTCAAGTTTCACAGCAAATAATCTTATAACCTTATTGATTAAGTACAATAATTTGCCAAATTTAAATATTAAAAGAGCCATAGACTACTCGAGAAGTCTACATAACTCAGCCGTATTATAATCATAACTCAGTCGTTTATTGACAATCAGCTGTATTGTAATAGTAAGTCAGTCGTTTATTGACAATAATTCAATCTTACTTTACGGCTGATTTATCGCTATAACAAAAACACAAATCAGCCCTAACTAAGACATACCGCAGCTCTGTCGTGTATATAACTCAGCCAAACCTCAAACATACCCTAAAATCGAGATAAATAATGTTGAGGTATATGTTCTTTTACAACTATCTAAACATACCCTAACATCGTGTGTATATAACTCAATACTTTAAACCTATACAATATGAATGGTATCTAATTGGTGAGATAAATAATGTTGAGGTATATGTTCTCTTTCAACTATCTAAACATACCCTAACATCGTGTGTATATAACTCAGTACTTTATAAAGTTATGTTGAAGCTATTATAACCTAAACCTAGACTATCTGAATGGTATATAATTGTTAAGATATATGTTCTTTTTGAATTTGCGAGTGGTCACTCTAAAGAACTCGATACATAAACCCTAAACCCAAATTTATGACATTCCCAAACCATGCCATAAGTCAGCCATTAGGTGCATACAAGTCAGCCGAAACGTGTAATTTATCTCTCGACGTTTCGTATTTGGGCGGAAAAAAACATAATTTATTCAATTTTATCTCGCGACGTTAAGTGCATATAAGTCAACCGCAACGTGTAATTTATCTCGCGACGTTTTGTATTTTGGCGGGAAAAAAAACATAATTTATTTAATTTTATCTCGCGATGTTTCGTATTCTCGAGACGCTATACTGACAGTTATATGGCTCTCTATACTAGGAGTAATGATTAATCTTTTGGGAACTCTAATCTTTTTTAAATATTATTTGTTTTTAAATATTATGATTTGTTTTTAAAATATTACGCGTTTGGACGAGTTACCATAACTCAGCCGTATTATAATCATAACTTAGTCGTTTATTGACAATTAGTTGTATTGTAATCATAAGTCAGTCGTTTAATGACAATAATTCAATCTTTACGGCTGATTTATCTCATTAACAAAAACAAAAATCCATACATATCCAAACAACACTTTTAAATCGGACAAGTTTTTTGCATTATGCCCAGACTGTTTACAACGAGAACATGTGTGTCGTTTCCTAGGACGTTTGTTCTCAAGGAAAACTTCTAAAGCAGATTTCATCCTACTTTTCTTAGGCCTTCCTGGTTGTTGACGAACAAGCGGGGGCAAGCACGGTTCGTTATCAACGTTATTTGGAACTTGGAGCGTTGAATCTATCGGCATGATCGACTCAGCATATGCGTTTACCAAATAACTACTGTTGTAGTAAGGACTGTACAAAGATATACGACAAATTTTCCTGTCCTCGGCTGCTGCGATTGCATGCACGCATGGTAATTTCTCGTGTTCGAAACACCGACATGTGCATTTTCTCAT
This sequence comes from Arabis hirsuta, assembly GCA_964056655.1. Taxonomy (NCBI): domain Eukaryota; kingdom Viridiplantae; phylum Streptophyta; class Magnoliopsida; order Brassicales; family Brassicaceae; genus Arabis; species Arabis hirsuta. The sequence goes on along the minus strand of OZ053301.1, from coordinate 8,161,828 downwards.
TTCCAAATTCACAATATGCAAAGACGATCCATATGTAACTTCCGTGTGATAAGGATCAATCTTTTGTACCGTCATAAGTCTGGCAGCAATGACATGGCCCTATTTATAATACATAAAAAATTAAAAAACATTACGGCTGGCTTATCATAAAGGTTGGGTTATGGAACAATAACGACTGACTTATAAACTGCAATGGCTGACTTACATGTAGTAGTTTCTCGACACCACGCGAAAGCGTGGTTAGCTGTGATTTCGCTTCCTCTCTCCGTTCTTCAAACCATCTGGTCATCATAACCCGTATCAATTCTAATAGTCAAACAATGTGAAGACTTCTAGCATTTGACAGTGCTCTGTTCATTGATTCCGCTATGTTCGTGGTCATCAAATTGTACCTTTGGCCCATAAAATGAACACGCGCTCACAGTCGGACATCAGCTCTTTGGAGGTAGCCATGAAGTTCAGGATTAATCGCTTCAATCTCCTCGAACATCGTAGTAAAGTCAGAAACCCTAAAACATTTTGCCGCTTTCTTCACCAGACGAAAGACATCTTTTCCTTTGTACTGTTGCAAAATGTTCTTATATAAATGGTAAGTGCAAATTCCACGAGAAGCCAACGGAAACACATTTCCAATTGCTTTTCCTATCAAAGTATGCATGTTCGAGATAATCGCAAGAGCCTCATCGTCAGGAATCAAAATATTTAGTTGTGTAAAAAACCAGTGCCATGAATCATCATTTTTAGTGTCAACCACACCGAAGGCTATTGGGAAAATCTGAAAGTTACCATCCTGAGCTAGTGCTGTGAGAAGTGTTCCTTTGTATTTACCATTAAGAAACGTACTGTCGACAATGATAACTTTGCGCATGAAAGGAAACCCATTTATGCTTGCACCAAACGCAAGGAATACATACATGAATCTTCCAAACTCATCAATTTGAAGACGCGTAACCGTACCCGGATTTGCCCTTCTTACCATATATAGGTAAGGAGGCAAGTCTTTAAACCCACTCTAAGGAGTTCCCATATCGATTTCTCTTGCAAATTTTAGCATCCTATGTGATTTCCAATTATCCATCTGTCCACACGGAAAACATAAAGTACAAGTAAATCAGCTATAATAAACAAATAAGTCAGCCGCAACGTACCAATAAATCAGCTGAAATAGAAGTCAGTCGCAACGTACTAATAAATCAGCTGTAATATACAAATAAGTCAGCCAAAACGTACTAAAAAATCAGCTGTATTATACAAATAAATCAGTTGCAACGTACTAGTATTTACCTTTACACCAAAATGCTTATTGATAGTTATTCCGACACTCTTAGGTCGAACTGATGGACCAACGTCGCCGAGATAATCCCTGTACAACTGGCCTAAAATATCTGGTGTTGCTTGTCGAGATCGATTAGAACGCTCAGCTACAGAACATGTATGCTCTGAATCGTAAATACGAACATAAAATGCCGGTAATTCCCCTTTTGTAGAAGCACGAACTCTCGAGAGACATCCATCAACCCAACACTTAACAATGAGTGTTCCGAATTGGATACGTCTACATCAAAATCAAATTGATCTCTCACCGTGAGAAGTTTCAGTCGTTTCTCCAAATCGGCTTTACTCTCGTATCGTTGCCTTACCGTGAGGTTTAGCGAAGAAATCTCCAACCTTAGAACCTCTGGATTCCTTTTCGATCCGCTCACCGACATGTTCTGAGCTCTCTTCTTAGGCGGTAGCGTCGGTGAATCTTCGTCTTGTGTTGGAGACTCACCCTATGAACTGAAGTTATCATCTTCAAGTGAATCACCATCCGAGTCGTCGAACATATTAAATCGGCTTTCAAATTCAACATCTTCTTCGTCTTGTTCACCTACTTTGTCTTCTCCGCCTACTTCGTATTCTTCATCTTCCATTTTACTTGCGCAATCCATGTCTTCATCGTCGCGTTTATCTTCGTATTTTGTTTAAACACCAGGAAAATTATCATTACTGAAACCACCGTAATCTTCGTATGTAGATTCTACTTTTGAATCATAACTGAATAACCTTTTCTTCTTCTCTCTCACTTCGTCATTCCGACTAATTTCGCTCTCTTTTTTTTCGGTAATCTGTACACAGAGACGTAGCTGTTCGAATTTCCTTAGGCTTAGAAAACCTATCAACTGTCGAGTATTGAAGACATAAACTGGTGGAGTATCGTGCGCCATTGTTTTCAAAGTTTTATTCGAGAACATGTAGCTCAGCTGAATCTGATGGCTCGACTCGTTCAATCCGTAATATTGAGTAACGACTTCGCAAGTTCGTCGTGTGTTGTTTCATCATTTAAATACAGAACTCTACACCCTCTACCGTCGGCGTTGAATACGTATCTGTTTTTCTTGACCCAATTACCAGAAACAATAATTACTGGATCCATAAGATCTCGAATAAAGATCAATGAAAAATAATGAGGAAGGAAAATAGATGAAGAGGGTGACGATTAAGTTTCTGGATATCATATGATAAAGAAGGTAAATAAATGAAGAAGAAGAACATACGGCGTCACAACATAAATCTCTAACAATTACATGGAAAATGACATAGAAAATAGGAGCTGATGACATGGAAAATCGGATTTAATGTCATTAATTTTTTGCTTATATAGCAAGTGAGCCACAAACGAAAACGTAAATCAGCCTAACTAAATCAGTCATCAAATGCAAATGTAAGTCAGTTGCAACGTGAATATTATTTCAGTAATAAAAACAACAAAAATCGGGTTCGAAAAGAGGCCATAAAAGGGCGTAAATCAGTTGGAAAATATTATGTCAGCAGTATCGTCAAATAAATCAGCCGTCAAATGAATGCTATTGTAATAATTAATCTTTCGCTAATGAATCAGACGTAATAAGGCGGAGTTTACTATTAATCAAGCTAAACACGGCTGATTTATGCTAATTATACTTAAATCAGCCGTAACTACCTTTCATAGGTAAGCCGTCCGTTTAGTAACACAGCCAGTCGATGATCATTCCATCATCATGAGAAACATATCTCAACCAGCCGATGTATAAATCAGCCGTCATATATGTACGTAAGTCAGCCATTAGCTCATAAATCAGGCAGCTTTTTGTAAACTCAGCCGTCACATAAATTTTAAGTCAGCCAGAAGATCTTAAATCAGCCACGTTTTGTAACTAAGCCGTATCGTTTGGCTTATTTTTACATGTAAATCAACCAATTTTTTAAGTCAGCCACATCATATATATAACTCAGCCGTCAATACCGCCGTAATGCTTTACGGCTGAGTTCATTAATACATGTCAGTGATTTCCTATGTGGCGCCGGATTTTATCTGACGTAGCACTAAAAAGTAATTGCATTCTTGTAATTAGGTTTTTTTTCAGAACGTAATTACAAAGGCACGTTGGGCATTTAAAATAAATCAGTAATAAATTTTTTTTTTATATACTTCTAGTAATATTACCTAATTTATGTGCCGTTTAAGTTAAGTTCCCTTTATTATTCGTATATAATAACGAATAATGAGATGTACTGGTTCTAACCTTTCCTTTGATTAACCACTAGATGAAGGGATTTTCAAAGTGACGTGCAAGGCTAAATACATGTTTTGTGTTCTTAAGACATATTTTATTATTATTTTAAGATTATTATTGGTTAAGAACCAATTTTATGTTATTAAGTTTCAATGGCGAACCATGTTTCGTGTTCTTAACAAAATTAAAAAAATTAAAATATTTAAAATTTTGGCATAAATTTTGTTTTAGATAGAAACATAGATTACATGAAAACATTTAAACCATAGATTTTCAAATCATTAACGAAAAGGAACGGTAAATTCTAATCTTAACGTTGACAATGTTGTCATACATGCTCAACCAAATCATTTTTCAATTGTTGATGCATCTTTTTGTTACGAAGTTGAGTTCGAGCGCCTAGCATAGTAGGTATATTTGTCGGCATATTTGTAGAAAATGAGAAATCGACATGTGAACTTCCTACTTCTTGTTGGAACTCTGATACATCATACTGAGTGTAAGCAGCTCGTTCGTCTTCTACTATCATATTATGGAGTATGATACACGCTCTCATAATCTTTCCTATTTGTTTCTTATCCCAAAAAAGAGCAGGATTTTTAACAATGGCAAACCGAGCTTGCAAGACGCCAAAAGCACGCTCGACATATTTTCGAACAGCTTCTTAACGTTGAGAAAATAAAGATGCTTTTGGACCTTGTGGAAGTGAAATAGATTGGATAAAAGTGGTCCATTTCGGATAAATACCATTTGTGAGATAGTAAGCCAAATTATAATCCCTTCCATTGATAGAGAAATGCACTTCAGAGCTTTACCTTCAATGATATCGTCAAAAACTGGGGAACGATCAAGAATATTGAGATCGTTTAAGGTACCTGGACTGCCAAAAAAGCGTGTCATATCCAGAGATCATATGAAGCTACATCCTCTAACACGATTGTTGGTTTTCTAGATCCATGTGCGTATTGCCCTTTCCAAGCAGTAGGGCAATTCTTCCACTCCCAATGCATACAATCGATACTTCCTATCATACCGGGAAATCTTCGTTCCTCTCCAACATAAAGTAATCGTTGAAGATCCTCTGTTGTGGATCTTCTTAGGTACTCATTTCCGAACAATGTTATTATTCCGTCCACGAAATTTTTCAAGCATGAAAGAGCAGTATTTGCACCAAGCCGGAGGTATTCGTCGACTTGATCAGCCGCAACACCATATGCGAGGAGATGAATTGCTGCTGTACATTTTTGATACGGAGAGAGACCAAGCCTTCCAATAGCATCTGTTTTTTGTTGAAAGAATCAAAATTCATTTGAGAGTCGGTCAACGATATGCATGAACAAGGGTTTGTTCATTCTAAAACGGCGTCGGAATAAAGGACGCAGATAAGTTGGTTGGTCACTAAAATAATCATTCCATAACTTTACGTGCCCTTCTTCGCGATCTCTGTTGATCCATCTTCGTTTTTGTTTTGACTTGGTTGTTTTTCACTGTCGAATTCTTCTTGGAACATATTGTCGAATTCTTGTTGTAAACTTTTTGAGCCTCCGAAAGGATTATGGGAAGAAGATGTCATATTTGATAAATATTTTGTTAAATAAGTTCTTTTGATTTGTGAAAGAGATTTGATTTGGAGTAGAAAGAAATTTGAATTGCAATACCAAGAGAATTGATATCTAATTTTAAAAAAGAGAATAATATCAAAAGAGAGAAATGTTTGTATAATATCAAAAGAGAAAATTGTTGAATGATTCGGTTAAATAACAAAACTCAAAGTAGACATATATACAAAACTCAAACTAATTTCATTGGCTATAAATGAAAGCTAAAGATACAACCAAAACTTTTGTGTATAAAGCACACATGAACAAAAACATTGGCTACAAATTAAAGCTACAGATACTTGTGCAGAAAATGATGAAAGTAAGCTGACACAACATGCAACACCAAGTTTACCTCCAGGTATTGCACAAGCCAAAGTAAAAAATGTCATCACGGTAACATTTACAAGGTTCACGGGTGATTAATGTAAGGTAACTCTCGGCTGATATTGATATTCAGAAAAATGCAAAAACGAGAAGATCATTTACCATACAAGTACGGAAGAAATAAAGAAACCTTGAGCCTCTTTCTCTTTTTTTGTTTGGTAAGCCACAAAATTCAGTAAAAAATGAGTATTAACAGTTTGTCTTACTAGGTGAACACCCTAATAATAAAGGCATAGGATAACAATAATTTTGAATAAACTAACACCAAACATACCAAATATCTTGTAACAATGCCACATGATCATCCCATGTGCGGAATAAAATCCCAATTTATCTTGCAAGGACAAACCTCACCCAATAATCCGAGTCATTTAGCATTAATAAAAAGTTTCAATCATTGTCTGTACAAGTTAAAACAAAATTCCATTAGTTATATAACAATAAACAAAATTATATATGAATTCCACAAGAAACAGAGTAGAACATTTACCTGCAACATGAATTTCAGAATGTACAAGAAAGATGTTATTTGACATGTAACATGAAATGGTGGGAACCTTTTTGCTTCAAGAAAACACTAAAATAAGTCATATATACAAATTAAAGCTACAGATACTTATGCAGAAAATGATGAAAGTAAACATCTTTACAACCAAAAACAGTTGGTTCCACTTGTGCAGATGAAGCCAAGACTTGTGAAAAAAATTGTTTGGTTGTGCTGACTTGGTAACATTCCGAATTGAAATTGAAATATGATACAAACACAGAATATGGAATATATGCAAGGAAAACACACATGAAATCACTTCATTTTAGACAACATTTCTGTAAGAAGCATGTCCTTGACAGCTTCTTCTTTCTCTGAAAGTTCTTTCTTTGCAAGGAGATTGTCTAGTAGTCCCATCATGGACAGCTCTTTTTGCATATTCAAGTTCTTCTCTTTTAAAGAGAACATACTCTGAAATCGCTCTATCTTCTTGCTGTCATCCATTATCATTTTACCTTTCCCCTTGGCTGCCTTAACACAAGCAGGACGACTCTCTACATGGCTTGGAGGCTCAGAAGAACCATCCTCACACTTTCTCTTTTTACTTCCAGCAGGTTTACTACTAGAAAAGTCACACCATTTCTAGTCATCCCTAAGCTCTACCCATGCATGCTCAAGATTGAACTTCTTTCCGTAATCATTGTAGAAGATCTGGTGAGCCAATTTCAGAATACCAATAGGATTGTTTCCACTACCAATCTGACTTTCTGCAGCCTTATAGGATCCACAAAACTTGAAGACTGATTCGTTTATCTTCTGCCACCTTTGCCTACACTGACTTCCCTCTAACTTTTCAGGACCTACCAAAGGGCTATCCACAAAGTACTGAGCAATACGTTTCCAAAGCGTACCAAATTTTTGCTCATTGCTAATCACAGCATCTTTGCTGGTGTTAACCAAGCGTTGATTAGCACTATATCATCTATTGGGGTCCATTTCCTTCTTTCTTTACGTTCTCTTGCTGTGTCTTCCTCCAGGATAGGATCATTAGTACAGTGAGTACTAAACACAGGGACTTGTGATGATCCTAGTGCTATACTAGGGGAGAAACTCTGGTAGGAAATCTGAGGGTTATCTTGTTGACTATTTAAAAGATCTATGAAGTTGGAGGAGTGATTATATGGATTCTGAGAATCCATAACCTAAAGCTTCTGGTTGTGAAAGGATTCAGAAGAGAAGAATGAATGATTTTAAAGAATGAGTGATTTTAAAGAAGAGAAATCAGAAGAGAAGAAATAATGATTTTACATAAGAGAAGCCAGAAGAAGAAAGAAGAGAATAAGAAAGAGATCAAGTTCTGCTTATTGGCTAAGAAAGATAACAAGTTCTGGTTTAAGTACAGAAGAGAACAAGTTTTGGTTTAAGCATTCATCACACAAACAAGCATTCATCACACAAACAAGCATTCATGACTGAGAGTAACCATCCATCACAACTTAATGTCAATAACCATTATTAGCAATTAATGTCAGAAACTAAGAGCATGTACAATGCAAGTATAATCAGTCTAGTATCTACACGATTAACAATCAGAACAAGCAAGTATGAACAAAGTTTATCAATTAATGTCAGAAACTTAAGCAAGTATAATCAGTCTAGTATCTACACGATTAACAATAACAAGCAAGCAAGTATCATTTTTTCAGTTAACCAATTCTCAATCAGAACAAGCAAGTATGAACAAAGTTTATCAATTTTTCCTTTAACCAATTCACAATCAATACACAATCAGTATATGACCATACATAAATAAAAGGAAAAAAAACTTATATGTATCAATGAGATAGGGAGAGAGACTTAGTAACACCTTCAACGAGAATCCATTCCTTCTGCGAGCTTCCATCACCTCAGACCATGTACAAAAATATACAGAGAACACAAAGAAATTAGTTTAACCAAATTAGCAATCTAAACAAAAATTACTGTCTAAATTAGCCAAACAAGGAAAAACCCTAAACTGGAGTACATCAATTCACAAATTCGATTGTTACATCAATTTCTGTAAACAAAACCATAAATCGATTTTGTTTCAATAATTTTCGTAATCAATCAGAACAACAAGTATAAACTTGTTCAGGATCTTACCATGCATGAAGATCAAGGCGGATTTGGCCGATTCTCAACCAAATTCTCCGAAGCCCAGATGTGAATACTCCTGAATCCGCCGATTATAAGACGATTTCATATGCTTCCATACCAAATCGACCACCTACGACTCGATTCCATCATGATTTGAGACGAAAAATCATTGTATTTGGTCGATTCAATGAAGATTCAACTCTGGAAGTCGAAACGAGAGAGAGAAGAAAGAGACTCGAAAAGAAGAATGCGTGTTTTTTTTTTGCCCGACACCTGTCCTCTAAGAACAGACGAAAAATCATCTTAATTAAGAGCAGTTTTTACTTCAAATAACTATTTATCAATTAAATTAAATCAGATAAATGCTAAGAACATAGATTAAGAACTTGGATTGTACATGCTCTTAAGAGTAATCAGAGCTAATTATGTACTCTCTTTTTTTGGTTCAACTAGCCGATTACATATTTTAAAATGTTGATTTTCTTAGGACTTATGCATACCCAGTTCAAGAAAACCCAATGTTCAATAAAGCGTTAGGCGCTAAACGGACGGTGACCCAATGTCTAGTGCCTAGAACATTTAATCGGAATCTAAGCGATTTAATAGACGGTTTAAGCATTTACAAAATACATAATATATTAATATTAATATATATATACTAAAAATATAAAAATATTAATTTATAAATAATAAAATTTATATTGTATTTGTATTCATAGCAAAATATGTAAAATATTTCGATTTATACATTACAAAATTTATATTATTCTATTACTTTAATACCATAATATTTTAGGCGGCAAAAACGGTAATTTCTATGGTCTATAGAGACCTATCGCCTAAACGGATGTCTAGAACATTTTTTAGAACTCTGTGACTAGCCCATTACATATTTTAAAACGTTGATTTTCTAAAGATTTATGTATACTCAAGACTCTGGAGATGGCCCAAGTTGTTAATGAGTTTTTGGCCCTTAAAAGGCCTAATACTGGTGATCTTACCAGATATTAGGTACTAGCGTTCAAGTTATGCAGTATTAGCTCCAATGTGAACATTACAAATCCAGGGTTTGCCCACCAGGAAAGATCATTGTTGTTGTCTGATAACTTCGCTGCACTCAAGCACTCTTCCACCTTCTGCTCATCTAAATACATAGGATTGGAAGCATAAATCAGTTTCTTAGAAAGCAAGAGTGTAAAAGTCAGCAAAAATGATTTCTATGTGAAACGATGTTTAGAGTTTTTTTTTTATCTTTATGCATTTTCACCCGAGATCTTACTGAGAAAGTTAAAGTCTCTTCTTATACACTCGGTGAACAAGTACAACTGTCAAATTTGGAGGAAACCCTAAAAGTATGATAATTTTTCTCATTGATAAAAGTATTAAGGCTGATGTACAAAATATCAGACATATAATTACATTTCAGGTAAATTGCCAAACTATACAATATATTCAACTAATTACAAGAGAGGCCATATCTTCAAGTCGATCTCGTATCTTCCGAAATCGACTAACACCACATTCATTTTAAATTTAGAATCTCTAGAAACCGAACAACTATGCCCAGAGAAATATCGATTAGTGTTGATTGAAGTACCACCAAAATCTGAGCCTTTTATACAATTCGACTAGAAGCCAAAATCTGATTGTGACAGGTAGGTAGCTCATTTGTGATTTTCTTTTTACTATGAGTTTCATTGATTATGGGCAGTCTTTTTGTTAATCTGGCAATAGTCCCACAATTTAATGAAATTAGGTGAAAACGGATACAATTATAAATCATTAGTATGATTTAAAAGTCCTTAACTGTTCATAATCAGACTCATAGTTAAACTAAATAACTAATGTTCGCTTTAGAACATCTCCATATTGTCAACATAATTTTTCCTTTGAACTTTTTAAGTTCCAACATTTTCCTTAAAAATCGGTTTTCTAGTAATTTTCTCGGTTGGAAAAATTGCATGAGAAGTGAGAACCAACAACTAACATTCTATAATATAAATTTTTGTTCCAAGTAAATTAAGAACAAAAATGATTCATATGAAATAAAATAAATTTGTAAAGGAAGACTCTTCGTCCCAAAGTCTCGTTAACTGTTGTGGACGACAAAGCATGCCCAACGGACCCCGTTTGTGCACACCGCACGCTCGACATGTCCTGGTCCCACTTTCACATTCTTTTCCATTTTTTATTTTCATTTCTTATCCTTATAATCACTATTATTAGTTAATTAATAACCCCTTTAATCATCTCTATAACTATAAACTAATATCCAATGATTCTTCACAAATCACAATTCATACCGTCATTGCCTAGGTTAGAGTTTGTTACCTATGAATTGTACGTGACGTAATATAAATTCATATTCATTCCCAACCCTAAAGGATTAGTTTCATAATTCTTTTGGCTATACATATGTTTAAATATTGTATAAGTTCTTCTGTAGATGTTTGAAATATGAAGTATTTATGGGAACGTAACAACAAATCTCACATGATGACTTCTATATAGTATCAATAAAAATAAAATAAAAAAATCATTTATCAAATACGCAAATTCCAATTTCATAATCCAAGTTTGTACTCAAGAACTCACTGATGATGAACCTGTTCTCTTCTTCTCTCTCGCTCAACAACATCGACGGATCCACCTCCATATCATTTTTGTTTTTATCTTCATTACCTGCGAAAGCTGAAGTTTTATGATCTTCTTGGCTCATAAGTTGAGAAGCAACAAACTTGTCTAATTCTCTCCAATCTCCTGTCATCATTACTTGCTTTTTCTTCTTCGTTCTCTTATTCTCTCCGCTTATTAACCACTCGAAGCTTTCTTCATCCTCCAATGATGTTTTGTAGTTATTATTGCTGTCCATTGATGTTATAGACAGCGAGCTCGATGGCCTTTTCATCAGCGGTAGAGAAGGGCTTTGAAGTTGAGGAAGCTGAATGAATTGATGATTCGATTGCATATAGTTTAGACCGTCAACCATTCCTTCTAGTTCTTGCTTACACATCAAACGTTTTTCAAATATGTTATGCTGCTGATTAGATATGTACTCAATGGGCTCCATAATCAAGTTAACTCCACTCGATACGAATTCATCGTAGAAGTAACTTGAGCTCCATGTTTCCATGTTCTTGGATTGCCCTGTTGCTCTTTTCTTAAATGCTCTACAAACCACCCACCCTTCTTCCTACAATTCATAAATATGTATATACACAATGAACATAAGAAGACATGACTTGTAATTAGAAAATTTCGCTAGTTTTTTAAGTTTCAAACAATTGGTAAAGATTTTTACTCCTTAAGGCCAAAGCAAACAAAAAAAAAAAGAGGAAGAAAAGCATTTTAATTTTAGTGATCATAAGAAGACATATGTATTCACACAGTGATCATAAGAAGACATGGCTTGTAATTAGAAAATTTCGCTAGTTTTTTTAAAGTTTCAAACAATTGGTAAATAATCATACACTCTATATATAAGGCATTTTAGTTTTAGTGAGACACGCATAAAGACATGCTTGGAAAGTGTGAGACCACAAGAAAGAAAGCTCGGAAAATTTATTACATACTCATGCAATCTATTAGAGTTTCACTTTTAAACTTTATTAACTTTAGGATAAGGGAAAAAAGCACACAAATATAACTCATAAGCTATTTTTTTATATATATTAGGTGATTCGTCCGCATCTTACGCGGTTAAACTATTTATATATTATTTTTACTTTAAAGCTGTGAAAATATGTATTGATTTTTATTTTTATTATAGATTTTATCATTAATATTGTGTTGTTAATAATATGAATTTTCAGAAGTTTAGTTTACCATTTTATTATTTTATATATGTAGACGTGTAGTCGATTTATAATTTAATACATTTGAGTGTATAATACTTTAAATAAATGAGATTCAATGATAAATACGAAATAGAGAAAACAATAAATTAATTCACTCAATCAATCAATAATGTCAATCATCAAAATCTCACATATCTAATTAATATTGATATAAATTTTGGTATATACTATTAAATAGTTGTCAAGGTGGTAATGAAAATAAAAATTTAGGGAGAAAAAAAATTACATTATTCCAGTTAAGGTTTGTTAGATTTAACTCTAACGACAATTTAGTTCTTTTCCAATTTCAAAGATTGTGTATAATGTTCAAGTTATGATAATAATATCAGTTGAAGTTAATGTTGATGAAAATGTATCAATTTTAAACGGAATTATTTTTTATAAATATTTATAAAGTTGAAATGATAATATATATTTGTTTCCAAATAAGGTTTGTTAGATTTAGCTCAAACAAAAATTTAGGTTATAATTAATTTAAATATGTTTTTAATGTTAAAAATGTCAACAAAGCATATTCAATGTTTTTGAATATCTTTGTCATTTTTAATTGTCTTGTTTTTAGAAAATAAATTCATGAATTTTTAAAACAAATGCAAATATATTAATAGTTCTTTTAATTTATTTGAGAATAGTTATTGTAATAAATATTTATTATAAGATTTGAGAGGAAATTATATTTTGTGTAAAATCTTTTTTACATATTTTTCTTAAATGCTCTACAAACCACCCACCCTTCTTCCTACAACACATATATGTATACACACAATGAACATAAGAAGACATGACTTGTAATTTAAAATTTTCCCTAGTTTTTTAAGTTTCAAACAATCGGTAAATAACTCCATAAGGCCAATGCAAACAAAAATAAGGAGAAAAAGCATTTTGATATTAGCGAGACACACATAAGGACATGCTTGAAAAGTGTGAGGCCACAAGAAAGAAAGCTCGTAAAATGTATAGGTACATACTCATGCAATCTATTAGAGTTTCACTTTAAAACTTTATTAACTTTAGAATAAGGGAAAAAAGCACACAAATATAATTCATAAGCTATTTGTTTATATATATGTATTTAGAGAGGAATATTTTAGCTTATCAATTCATGTGAAAATAGCTACAACAAACGAAATGAAAAATTTATAATCATCTTAACTAGACAAGTTTTGCACTTTATTACTTAAGGGGAAAATGGGATTGAACTTTTATGTTTTTGGTTAGTACAGAAAACTGAATATTCCGCAATTACCAAATATGCACATCCAAAAAAAAACGACGTGAGACTGAAATTTGATGAGTTTAGAACAGACTTTTACTCTTTTTTGTTTTGAATGTGTATTACATAAGTCATAAAAGTGTTGACTTTCACCTAAAAGTTAGAATGTGTTCACAAAAGATCCCAAGAGACAAGAAGCCCTAATTAAAACAAAAGTGTCTTGTCCCCATCAGAGTAGAAACAAAAGTACTAGCCCCATGGAAGTTTGTATAAAAAGAGGACATGAAAAAGGATAAAAAGATGAATGTGAAACTTAACAATTTATCATGATCAATCCTAATTAATAAAAGCCGAACAATCAAATTAAAAATGCTTTTTGGCAAAATCATAATCCAATACCTGGGCCGGTGCGTTCTCATCTGACTCGAGCCGGTATTCATGCATGATCCAATCAGATTTCTTGCCATTTGGAGCACGTCCTTTGTAGAAGACAAGTGTTTTCCTCATGCCAATCAGTTTTGTTTTGTCATAAACAGCTTTGTCTCTTCCCGTAGCTTTCCAAAATCCAGCTATGGTCGCTCTATTAGTCCTTGTCCCCGTAGGATATTTCTTGTCCTTGTGACTAAAAAAGTACCATTCGTTTTGTTCCTCATATCCGATTCGACATCGCTCTATATTGTATAAAATTTAAATTTATAATCATGGAAGATCGTAGATACTTTGTATACATATCGTAACAAATCAAGAGGATATATATATGAGTAACAAAAACTAAAATAATTCAAGTGATGTTACTGCTTTGTAGTTAACCTTGTAGATCCCATGGTTCGATTTTGTAGAGATCAATGTCTCTGATGACATCGAGATCAATATTTTGCGACGCGATTTTCTTCCTTAGATAGTACCCAACAAGCTCTTCGTCCGTGGGATGGAACCTAAATCCCGGAGGAACGCTACAAGATTCCATTGACTCCGTTGTTTCTACAGCACCAAAATTAAACACAACAATGAACATTAATAACTTAAGAATACTGATCCCACAAGATCACAAATGAATGACGATATGGGATATATTAGAGCTATAACCGAAGTAGAAGCCATTCTCTTTTTAAGAAGATAATTAATAAGAGGACGAAAATGAAAATAATTAAAATTTTAGATGAAATATAATTACCATTTATAGAGTACTGTTTATTAACAAAAGTCATTTATAGAGTACTCGATAGATAGTTGACAAAATGCTTTGATAATCATCAAGCTCATTTCGTGTGAGTTTCTACTTGATTATCAATGAATATCTCTCATGACTCATGTAGCTTCAAGAAGTTACATACATGCATAAATATATGTATGCATAAAAGATACTTACAATATAAATGTATGTACTTTAGGTTTTAAGTTGAAGAAATCAAAGAGATGATATCAGAACAAACGGACATGGAGAGGTTTACTAATGATGTTGTCCTGTTCTACAGAGATAGTAAATGGAGGCAATGATCATCAAGAACAGCGTTTTTATCAAAACTATTTTTTTATTAAAATAAAATATGTATATTAATCTATTAAATCATTAATATACTAAGCCATAACCCTAGCATTTTAAAAAAAGGAGCTTGTTCCACGCAAAGAAAACAAGGAAACGATCCCAATCTATAGATTTGTAAGAAAAACCGGTTTATTCAGACATAAGAGAATATTTATGTCGTGACTTCTGAAAACTTAAAACGACAAAAATAAACACTGTTTTTAATCCTGATTGTTAAACATCTTTCACTGATGAATATAAAGGATTTGATTGTTTGATCTACTGATATATGTTAGAACCAGAGAACAGAAAAATATATGATCAAACGATAAACTAAGGATGCTTACAATATACAACTTACAAATAACCCACACATAAAGTCCAAAGAACACACATATATAATTTTCAAAAAGAAAAAGAACACACGTACGTGTAAGTAGAGGCTATATATCTGCGAATATATTCTTGAAATCCTTGTTAATGTATTAGGGTTTACCTTATAATTTTCTGCAGAATGAATATGAAACTATATTCAATTGGGGAGTGATGAAAATAAAAAGGAAAACTTAGAAAGATTAATGGTGATAACAACTTAATATATGGGAAAAAGAAGAGAGAAGTGGTGAAGAATTGAAGAAGAGGAAGACGATCTGATTTGGTGAATATAAAGGTGAGAAGAGAGTGTGGACCGCTCCATTGCGCGTGGCCTTCTCCATGTCTTCATTCATTTACGTTACTCTCCTCTTAGCTTTTTATTGTTTTTTTAACTTCCAATGATTTATTTATTTATTCACACTTGATTTTCTTCACTTCACCAAACGCATATATATATATATATATATATATATATATATATATATATATTTATGATTAACCGGACATGTTACTTTTTTCGACAACTAGCCAAGTTTTAAGAAAAAAGAATTGAAGTTCTTAGACTACTAGTACTGTAGTACATGGTCTGTGTGAAAACACATTCGCTTTAATATTAGTATTCAATTTTTTCATAACTAATTCATAATCCGAGAACTGCTTTTTATAGTTTTAAAATCAAGCTACTCCGAAGCAACCGTCATTAAGCCATTCTTCGAGGCAAGAATCATATACAAAACTAATTCTATTGAATTTGTCATAAATTGGGAACAAAACTATTATAGCTTACCAAACATTGTGTTGCTGAAATTAAACTATGCAATCTAATTGCCCGACCAGTTCCCTTGAGACATAATAAATCAATTGGACAGGAAAGTGGCCAGGCCATTCTAGCCTTGCATTTAGATCGTTGCTGAATCCGTCACTATATTAGTTAAGGACACTAATTAAACCCATCATAAAACATAGCGACGAATTTAAGACGCTTTGAATGTTATTTCAAATGTATTAGTTCACTATATTAGTTCAACATGAACCATATTCTAATTTTTATATTTCGTTTACTTTTTGTCTCTGGATTGGACAACTCAAAAATATTTATGTCAAAAATAATTTGTGAGAGTGGTAGTTATTAAATGGATTATCAGAAAGCATTACGCAAACAAATTGATAGGTCATGGTTAGCTAGTCACCAAATTTTCCCTTTATTGTTTTATTTGTCCAGAACATAATTGTAGTTCGGTTCATCCATAACAAGAACCAGCTATAGATTGGTTTGATAATGAGGAGTATAATAATTACACATAATTTGAGTAAGGTTTTGTTACAAACGATTATTAATCTATATATAATAGCAAACCCAAACAAATAAATATTTTTGAATTGTGTTTTTTCGAAAAATCGTCTTCTATTTATAGGTTTATTCTACGATCAAGTTTTTTTTCTTAAATCGCATTACGGTTATTTTCTAGGGTTGCGTCTTTTCGACAAAAATCACTTTATGGTTATTTGCAAGAGTTGCTTTTTTTGATATAACCGCTTTGTCAAGAGTTGCGTCTTTTCATTATAACTGTTTTGTCAAGAGCTGTGTTTTTCATTATAACTGTTTCGTCAAGAGTTGCGTTTTTTCAAAATAACCGCTTTATGATTATTTTCAAAAGTTGCATCTTTTCAAAATAACCGATTCATGGTTAATTTTAAACTTTTGGAAAAAACCGTTTGGCTTATATATATATGTTTTAAGTTTTTTTTTTCCGTTGAACATTTTGTTAATCATGGCTATTGGTTCTATAATTCACTTAAAGCATAAGAAAAATAAAAAACGTCTCTATTATTTTCAAATAATTCATAGGGATTGATATTTTTACCATTGATGAAGTTCCCAATTTTTTTGATTTGTGTAAAGAATTTTAGATTTTTTTAAACAATGTAAGATTTAATGACAAATTTTAAATATAAAAAACCATTGAAATTTCGTGTTTGGAAATTTTAAAGTGGACCTGGTGGCCATACACAATTTTTTTAAAAATAAAATTTTAAATATCAATCAATGTTATGTAGTGATAATTGATTAATAAAAATACTCTGCAAGGGAACAATTTTAAAAACGTTACTTGGCAACTACATTAGCATAATAATAGAAAATATACAACCAAAAATTAAGAAAACAAACACAACACACGTAATGAAAAGGAGAGTACATATCTAAATAAAACTCGACTTATCATAAATTAATGCAATTATTACTTGAACCATTTTATAACTATAATTTATTAAATAAAAAATTATTGTGTTGTAGAAAAACTATTCATTTGACGGTAAAACTCACATATGTGATCTAACTCTACAAATTTTTATAATATAAATCAATGTTATTTAATGTTTTATATAAAATTGAATATATTGGACTGTGTCTTTCCGAAAATAACAGTTTTATGGTTATTTCAAAAAATTGCATCTTTTCAATATAACTGATTTTTCAAGGGTTACTATATTTTGATAAAACCATAAAACAGTTATTTCTAAGGATTGTGTTATTTAAAAAAAATAACCGCTTTATAATTAATTCCAAATTTTGCTTTTTTTTTTATATAACCTTTTTTCGAAGGATGGATTTTCTCCCATATAACCGTTTTATAGTGATTTTTAAAGGTCATGTTTTTTTTATATAACCGTTTTATGGTTGTACTTTTGGGTTGTATCTTTTCAAAAATAACAGCTTTATGGTTATTTCTAAAGATTGCGTCTTATCGATATACACACTTTTTTAAGGGTTGTATTTTTCCGATATAACAACTTTATGGTTATTTTACGGAACGTTAAATTACTATCTAAACACTGAAATGAGATCTAATTTTTTTTTGTTTTCAGTACATAGTTTGCATAATTTTGATTTGGGTTATCTTGACTTGAGAGTCGATAATAACCATGCTTTAAAATCCATTAGTGATGTTATCGGTTTATGATCACATGCATGTGTGTCGAAAGTAAATTGTATTTTTGGTTGTGTTGGCACCAAAACTTTTTAAAAAATGTAGTCAGAAGTTCTTTTCTCCGCGATTTCGCGGGGGTTTCGAGTTGTAACGACCGCGAACCAAGATTTGTAAATTTTGGTCGTGCTTCCATCAACACATAATAGAATTGAACCGACTATTTCGATTTTAATCGCCGGTTTGTGGGTCAGTTTAAGGGGAAACCCTAGGGCTTCCCTATATAAAGGATGAGGTCACGTTTTTGGGTGATAAAAATGAGTTTTAGAGTTCCAGAGAGAAAAGAAATAGATCATTGATTGTTCTGGTTCCTTAAGGCGTGATTGAGGCTTTGGAGGTAGTTCTGTCCCGTTTTAGAAGAGGAGGGTAACGGCTAGTAAGAATATATCGGATTGGAGCGAAACTTTTAGTTTAAGTTCTTCACTCTCTGATTTGATATAGGAGAAAACGGTTTGTCAATCGGATGTGTATTCTAGGAGTTATAATTGTTTTACTGAGAGAGGTTTGTGCAGTTTCGGATCTGCAATATGTCCATTTCAAAGGAGTATTTCCGCCGAACCAGAAGGACTCAGAGGACGATCGGCATACCGTTGGATAGCTCTCGCTATCTAGTTTCCATTTCAGGTTTACTAATCCGATTCTGAGGTAATCTCCGTTCTCAGTGTGCTTTTGAAGTCAGTGTGTTGTTCCTGTTTTCTGAAACTCTAATTCGGTTTAGGAGTTTTTGGAAAAAAGATCGAGGTTTTGGTTGGTTCGTGGGGAAGGGAAGATAGAGCAGGGGCTGTAGGTTTCAGAGAGGTCTTTTTTCGTGACCATGGCTTATCTAGATAATCGGAGTATTCAAGATGCGTTTGATTGTGAATTGGAATGGATTGGTGAATGATTACTGGTTATTTGTTCGTGTTATGCGTTGTTGATTGATTGCTTAGTATTGTGTTATTTCTTTATGCTTGTGTGTATAGCCAAGTAGATGTGATGACTGTCTCACTCAGTATTTGTGATAATACTCACGTATCTCTTTTAACCATGTGATGCAGGTAAAGAAAAAATGTGATCGTGGAATCAAGGCTGTGAACAGGAGATGATCTAGAGTCTCGTTTATTTGCTTTACGTGATTGTTTAGAACCGCTAGGTTGCTGATTTTATGGAACTAAATTGTTAAATTGGTTTTGAATTGGCGATGTTTTGATAGTTTAATCGTTTGATTGGTTTGAGTTGATTTCCACTGGTTATATTTGGTTGTTTGTTAAATTGCTAAGTATTGAGAATTAGTATTTATGAAAATACTAATTCAATAAAAAAAACAGGTCGGATTGTTTTACGAGTCCTAGTGAAAAATAAAAATGATTTAAAAAAATAATAATATTATACATATAGCCTATGAGAAAACATTATGCTTTTCACATGTGGATGCTAAATATGTATAGCTTTTTATAATAATATATACAACAATTAATCTTGAGTTTTACTCTTTCCTTTATATTGTCCTCCACTAACATAATGCGTTGTACAGAAAACCATTATATTACTATAGATGTGAGACACAAGCTTCTTAATGGAGAAATTTTCTAATTTTTAGGAAAGGTTTAAATATTTTTAAATTCCATTTTCTTTTAGCATGAGAATTTTTTTTTTTGTTTTTTTTTTGAAAATTTAGCATGAGAATGTTAATAAGAGGTTTTTTTTTAATTTCAAATATTTATTATGTATTTTGTTTTATAAACGGAAGAATCTCTAAATTGGTGCTTTTTATATAAGAAATTTATAAAAATCGAAAAATAGCTCATAATAATATCCATTGTTACAAATTTATGGTTTTGGATTTTTCTTCGCTTAAATAAAAGTTCAAAGTTCTGTTTTAAGTTTCACCTATTTTCGATATTTTATTTTCGTTAGTGGGTACCAAGGGCTTCTTGTTTTTGCTACTATGGTAATCAAATCGAATACGCGCACACGGTTGACATATTTCACAAAATTTTGTATGTTTAAATGATTAGAAACATCAATAAACAAAAATGAAATCGTGAAGAGAAAGAGACGATGATTAATCATGATATATGACAAGAGAGTGGACAATAATATGTAGGCAGGAAAGAGAGGAAAAAGTTTAACATGTCATCAATGAATCATGAAACAGCTCCAACTACAAGCATTACGTATGGTCTTCTTTGCAAGTCAAATAAACCATATCGGTTTTGATAGCATTATGATTAAACTCAAACAAGAAGAAAATAGAAAGTTAGGCGACCACTGCATATATACTTTTATTATAAACCTGTGGTTTTTGTTACTTATGCTTCATTTAGGACAGCAACAATTTCGAGTAGCGTCGGACTTAAAACATCTAATCTATCTGATCAACTTGAATAACCACATTCGAGAGATTTATGGAATCTTCCAAGATAACGCTAAACTCTTTTTTGATTTGAAAGTAATTGTTTTGAGTATGTGCAAAGAGCGAAGAACAATGATGTTGATGCGTTGGCAAAATCAGCTCTACACATTGTACAGGTTAATCTCGATTTTATCCGGGTTCAATGAAATTCAAAACGTTTTCAACTAAAAAATAAATAAATGCTCCATTGCACTGTGTAAGAGTCGACGATAAAACAACCATTAAATTTAAATTTGTATAATTTTTTGAAAAATCTAAAAAACAAAAACAGTTTCTTGGAGAAGATCATATAGATAGATGATGAGATAACAAAATTTATGGAATGATTCATATCTTTTTTTTTCAAAACTTAATCAAAATTGGGTACCAAGCAACTTGATGCCCATATCTCTTTCTCTTTATGCCACGATATATCAACCGAGTAAAAGTTATATTAAAATAAGAAACTAGAAAATATTTAAATTCTCATCTAATTTTTTGTTTTCCTTCAATTAAAATAAGAAACTAGAAAATATTTGTTTTTCATATATTAAAATAAGCTTTCTAATATTTTCTTCTTTTATTCCTCTTCAATGATTGATGGCAAATCGTGGATTATCGAATTTGTTATCTTGAAATGTGACCTAAGCTCCGACACAAAGTTGGGCCTCTAAAGCCAATATAGACCCAATAATTGTTCATACACAAGAAGATTTTAGGAAAGCTAAAAAGTATGCCGATTTTTTTTTTTTTTTTTTTTTTTTGTCTTCAACAATTTTATTACAGAATCGAACCAAATACTACATTGGCCATCGTATGATATAGTTTTGAGCATGGACACGAGCTTGTTTGGCTAATCGATCAGCTTGCTCATTCGCTTGCCTCGATATCCTAATAAAAGAGAAATTGCAGGTCTTGGCTATTTTATAAACATCTTGAAGATGAATATCGTAGGGAAGGTATTTGTGATGGTCAGAGTTGATGTCCATGTCTTCATTTGCAAGCAAATCGTAGAGAGCACTCAAATCCCCACAGAAAGTAACGTTTCTATAGCCAAGCTTATGCATTTCGACAACTGCCACTCTCAATGCTTCAACTTCCGCTTGCTCCGAAGTCTCTGTGGGTGGCAATGATCCTGAGCCATTGAGTACTTGTTGTTGATTAGTATATAAGCTCCATCCGATTTCTATGTTTGCACTTCTGGAAATCCAAGAGGCATCCACCAAGCAACAATGGTCTTGAGATCTTTGAAAAGTTTGAGACAAAGTTTTTGGAACCATACTATTTTCTCTCGTATTGTGATTGAAGATTCAGTGTGGATATTATCTTTTATAGCCTCTTGCCACAACCTATAATCCTGGAACGTTTTGTTTATCATCAGAGGGATGGGAATACGTTTGTTATTAAAAATTACCTGATTTCTTTGCTTCCAAATACGCCATCCCATGAAATGGAACAAAGCTAATTGCTCCTTATGCTCTTGATTTGCTGTAAAAAAAGCAGAGTAATTTGCAATCAGATCATTCTCAAGCATTGTTCCTAGATTAGGCTTTTTAATTGGCAGAAATTCCCACACTTCTTTACTCAACCTACATTGAAAGAGAAGGTGATTGACAGTCTCATCCTTCTCTCCACAAACAGAGCACATACTTTCATCTATGGTTTTCCTTTGCTTGAGCTTATGAGCAACATGTATAGCATTGTGCAAAACTCGCCACCAAAAATGTTTGAGTTTTGATGGTAACTGCATTCGGCAAAGGGCTTTAAATAAAGCATTTGGAGAGTGGGATGACTGACTTTGTTCTTCTCTGAGAAAATTGTATCCAGATTTTACCGTATAAACTCCACTATTGGAATGGATCCAAGAGGCCCTGTCTTGTGCACCGGTTAAGGATGGTCTTATATTCTGAATCAATGAGACATTCGTAGGATGCATTAGAGATTTTAATCGGTCTATATCCCAAACATTTGTACTCTTATGGAAAAGATCATTCACCTTGAGACTTGGAGCATCATTTTGCTTCAATGGTTTAAGGGCCATAGGAGGATATATAGGCAGCCAATTATCGGTCCATACACTCACAGTTTTCCCATTGCCAATGTGCCATTTGATTCCTTGCTTTAACAACTTATTGTCTTTAAGAATGCTTCTCCAAGTATAACTTGAGGTCATTTTTTGCTTGGCCTCCAGCAATGTTGTTTTTGGATAATATTTTGCCTTGTAAACTTTTGCAAATAGGGAATTTGGATACTGAATCAACCTCCAACTCTGCTTTGCAAGCAGTGCTACATTAAAGTCCCCAAGATCTCGAATACCAAGACCTCCAAGCTTCTTTGGCTTTGTAATTTTATGCCAAGTTATCCAGTTAGTTTTGAACTTATCCTGTTGAGCTGACCAAAAAAACTTCCTCATAGCAGTTGATAGTCGCTGTAGTAACTTCTTAGGAAGTAAAAAACAGGACATACAGTAGGTTGGTAATGCAGTAAGCACTGATTTTATCAGGATTTCTTTACCTGCAGGTGATAGCAATTTGGAATACCAATTCTCTACTTTCTGAATCATTTTATTAACAAGATATGAGAATGTATCTGTTTTGTTCCTATCAACAAACTCAGGCAATCCTAAATATTTTCCAAAATCACCAACTTTCCTAATTTGAGTTAACTGCAAGATAGATTGTTTAAGGACAGGGCAAATACCCTTCGAAAAGGTGATAGCTGATTTACCGAAATTGACTTCCTGTCCAGAAGCATCCTTGTACTTTTGGAGCAATCGCAGAAGTTGATTACATTCCTCACTGTTAGCCTTACAAAATAACAATGAGTCATCAGCAAAAAGAAGATGAGTGACAATCAGCCCATTTTTGCAAACTTTATAACCAGATAGATGGCCTCTTTCAGTGGCTTGACTCAATAGAAAAGACAAAGCTTCTGTACACATAATATAAATATAGGGGGATAAGGGATCGCCTTGTCTTATACCTCTAGTAGGATAGATTGTATCTGTTGGTGAGCCATTTACCATAATTGCATATGTAACAGTTGTGATACATTTCATAATCCGTTGACACCACATATCAGAAAAGCCCAAACTATGCATAATCTCATCTATAAAAGACCATTCTAGCTTATCAAATGCCTTACTTATATCTAACTTCAATGCCATGTAGGGCGTCTTAAGTTTTCTAGTGTGTAACGAATGTGACATCTTTTGTGCGATAAAGACATTATCAGTGATAGACCTTCTTGGTAGAAAAGCAGATTGAGACTCAGAGATTATTAAACTTAGAATAGGCTTAAGCCTCTCTGCCATAACCTTGGACAATAACTTATAGGCTACATTAGCTAAACTAATTGGCCTATAATCCTTAATCTCCTTAGGATTCTCCAACTTAGGAACTAAACAAATATGCGTATGATTTAACCTTGGGTCTAGTTCCCCAATATCCAAAAATTGTTTGATGAAACTCACCATTGAGTCCTTGACAGTACTCCAATTATCTTTATAGAAACCAACAGTGAGACCATCTGGTCCAGGTGCCTTATCCACATCCATCATGTGAAGGGCATGATAAACTTCACTCTCAGTAATTGGTCGGACCAGTGATTGGTTCATTTCTCCTGTTACACGAGGCTATAGTTGCTGAAGAAAATCTGCAGAAATAAGGGTTCTATCAGAAGTGAATATATGCCCAAAATATTCAACAATCAGTTTGTTAATATCTTGCTGAAGAAGAACAAGTTGGCCTGCATCATCAGATAGAGAGACGATACGATTAAAGGCTCTCCTTTGCTTGGTTTTGGCATGAAAAAACCTAGTATTCTTATCACCAGCCTGTAACCAAAGTACACGACTTTTAGCTCGCCAATATTCTTCTTCTAGCTTGTAAGCATGAAGTAAAGCTGATCTAATCTCCCCAATAACGTAATAATCTATAATAGGTTGCTCATAAGCCTCTTGTAATGCCAGTTTCAAATCTTTAATTCTCTTTTCAGTATTAGTGAGATTGTGAGTACGCCACTTAGAAATACCTTTTCTACATAACTCCAACGCCTTACTAATATGATAACTAGGGATACTCTTACACTCTTCATTCCATATTTGATGAACTTTCTGATTAAAATCAACCTGAAAACGCCATCTACGATCATATTTGAATAAATTTTTTCCTTTCCATGGCTCACTTTCAGTATGGAGTATTAGAGCCCTGTGATCCGAACAAGCCCAAGCCAGGAGCTGAACCAACGCAGATGGGTAAAGATCAAACCAATTACAAGTAGCTACTACTCTATCAATCTTAGTACGGATAGTATGGGAGTATCTTTTACCCACCCAAGTATATGAACCTCCTAAAGTCTTAACATCATGAAGGCCACACTGAGACAAAAAGTTCCTAAAAGGGAAAAAAGAAGTTTCAGACCTTGAATTACCACTCTGCTTTTCGTATTTATGCTTGATATCGTTAAAATCTCCCAAAACCAACCGTGGTATACTACCATAACGACCAACATCTACTTGAGCAACCAATTCCCTCCATTGCCTGTTACGATCATGTACAATAGGATTACCATAGACATAAGACAAACAAAAAAACTTATCTCCATCATTAATATACATGTCATTTTGATACAAGGAAGGCGTAGAGATAATGCTTAGCTGGATATGTGCATCCCAAAAAATAGCCAAACCACCCGATAGCCCAACAGCTGGCAAAACAAAAGAATGGGCATAGTTAAGTTTCTTACAAAGCTTATCAATAACATTATAACCATTTTTTGTTTCAATGAGGAACATGATGTCAGGTTTAGAAGACTTCCTAACATCCTGGAGATACTGAATTGTCAAGTCGTTCCCCAGTCCTTGACAATTCAGATGCATAAGCTTCATGGTTTAATCGGTGGTTTAAGGGGAACCACCAAACCTGTAGAAGCATTCGGGTCACCAGCTTGAACCTGATCAGGGAAAACCTCTATAGCCTGGACTTGCCTTGACTCCATACTAGAATGGCGTTTTGATGAAGACGATACTGCTTCCATGAGCTCCAATTTTCGCTTCTTTCCATGATCAGCACCATCTTCCTTAGTAGGACCTATACCTTCACCACCCTCCCCAAGACCTTGATCAACTAAATATTCAGATATTGGAGCTAGCATTGATGGTATAAGACGTTCAGTTCGGGAACTATCCCCAAGGTCTTGTCTTGTATTAAGTCCTTCAATGGCAGCTTCTCGCTCCTCAATTGTAATAAATGGAGCATTACCAATCTCCATTAGAGCACCAGCCGTAGCAGAAAGAGTTGAAGCTTTTGGGTCAAAGCTATGTTGGAGACTTCCACAAGTAGTACAGAACTTCTGTAGTTTCTTATACTTAAATTCTAATTCAACAAGGGCATCCATTTCCTTGAATTGAACATTTCTAACCAGCGAAATTTCACAATCAATAGAAAGAGCAATTCTTACCCAAACTTCAGCTGGTTTTGCAAGGCGAAGGTTCGGCTCAACGATGCGGACTTCTTCTACTCTCCCCATCCGAGAACCAATGATGCGCACAATATGTTCCCTTCGGTATACCTCAGGAAGCTTCTCAATCTTCACCCAAAAAGGAATGAAATGTATATCTTTTGCTTATTTCAACCACACAAATCAAATTAAGATGCCGGATTGAAAGTCGACTCAATAACATTCATAACTATAGCATCATCGAGAAATAACTACTAAATTAAAAATGTATGCACCAAATATATATAGTTTGTTGTGTAAATAATGCTAGAGAATATATGGTTAATTTAGGAAAATTTTGCTAAATTGACTCACATTGAAATTGGTTTTATCCCAATAACCTTTGCATTTTTTGTGCAAACTTTTTCCTACATTACCTTTTGATTAATTTTCAAAATTACAAATACATGGTTTTTATAATTTTATAAAATCAGGAAAATACAAAACACTAATGTACAAGGCATATAGATTCATGTTTAATTTTTTTCTCAAAAAAAACTATGACAGATTATAATTTATTTTTCTTTCTACCATGGTCGAATCTACTATTAGATTAGGTGTTCTGCGAATTTGTATAAATCTACGAGTGGTAGAAGGAAGTATTCTACTAATTGCTCAAGTTCTACATATAGCAGATTGCACATTCCACATTTTGCTTCAGTACTACCAATTGCAGAATGCTATTTCTACCAATGAATTTGTCTTCTACGATATGCAGAATACATATTCTACCCTTTTTATCTATCTCTTTCTCTATTTTCTACCAAATGGTAGAAAATATATTCTACCAAAGTTAGTTTTAATCCTCTAAATCTAGATCCATTAAATCATGAGTTATTTACTTTCCAAAAACGTTTTATTCTGTAGATATTTCCTAAAATCTATTATTCTCCTTCCTGATTTTCTTATTATTGTCAAAAAAATTTTTGACCTTTTTCTGTCAAACGTTTTTTGAATTGTTTTTGGAAAAAATACATTTTGCTTTTTTTGAATCCTATAATTTTATTATTAAGAACGAAAAACCTATATGAATATAATGTTTTAGTTTGCTTCATTGTTAGATTAAACACCTACAGCTCACTTGGTTTGAAAACGTACATACCTAGATCTAAGGTCACGAGTTCGATGTCACATGGTGACACATTTTGCATTTTTTCGAATCCTACAATTTTTTGATTAAAAAGGGAAAACCTGTATGAATATATTGTTTTCGTTTGGTTCATTGTTTGATTAAACACTCACAGCTCACTTGGTTTGAAAATGCCATACCTAAAATCCGAGGTCATGAATTCGATGTCACACGGTGACGCTTTCTGCATTTTTTCTTATCATGTAGGAGGTTGACGTTTTGAAGTTCGTTTTAATTCCCTAAATCTAAGATTAATAAATTGTGATTGATATAGTTTCCATAAACGATCTATTCGTTAAATCTTTTCTAAATCTTGAAACACCCGACCCAAAAATTTTAAAAATTTTCCAATTAAATCCCGAATTATCATTATCACAAATGATAATCCTCAACGGTCAAAACTCAACATGCGGAAAAACAATAACCAATCAATAACCAATTAAATCAAACCATTCAATACATCCCATACTATATTGAAACCAACAACATCCAATTCACCAATTCATCCAATTCCAGAACTACCAACACCCTAGCAGTTCTAACGACAATATAAAACACACAACCGAGACTCTAGATCATTTCCACTTCCCGGCTATGATTCCACGATCACAATTCCTCTTTACCTGCAACACATGGCAAAAAGAGTTGCGTGAGTATTATCACAAATACTCAGTGAGACGGTCATCCCGTCTACAGGTTATACACAGGCATAAGAGACAAACCACAACACCAAGCAATAACCGATCATCACACATCAATCAATACGTCAAACTGACGGCAATCGATCGACACACGCTTTGTGTTGATCGACAAAACAAAAGCTTGTGTCGATCGACACACACTTTGTGTTGATGAAACGTGCTGCAGAATCGCAGAATCGAACTTTCTCCTCTCTGGTCCGATTCTGACCTGAACACATGCCGATTCCCTGCACAAGAACCATCTACAAACACATCCAAACAACACATAACATCCATAACACGAGAATCAACCATCAAATCATCAAACAATGCATTGGGATCAATCCCTTTACCCAGATAAACCTACGATCACGCACTCATCTCGGTTTTCGGATCGATTCTGACCCCAAAACTACTCCAAAACACGATCAAAAACCTGTTCTGAAAACTAGACAGAACAAGCTACACAACGGTATGCGGATCATCTCCAGACTCTTTCTGGTTCGACGGAAATCCTCCCTCGAAGTGGACTAATCACAGTAACGAGTCTGCACAAACCTCCCACATTAAAACGATCATAACTCAACGAATACTCAACCGATTGACAAACGGTTTTCTCCTATATCGAGATAAAAGAATGGAGAACTTACCCTCAAAGTTTCACTCCGATCCGACCTGATCCTCCCAGCCGTTCGTCTCCTCCAAAACCCGAGCAGAACTTGCCTCCAAAACCTCAAACACTCACAAGGATCAACAAGGATCCTTCTGATATAATGCGTTTTTGGCGCATTCTAACCTTTGTTTTGTAGGTCTTTATCGAGTTTTTCACTCCACTTTGAGTCATTATATGTCTAAATACGGCTGGAATAGAAGAATGGAACTTGCAAATGGATTTGGCGAAAAAGAAAGAGAATTGGATCTTTTTGAAGATTCTGCCTAGAAGGAGCACCTGCTACGGAAGAGGGAGCACCCGCTCCACAGAAGATCCAATTATGGGAATATTCATTAAACCCTAATTTCGCAACCCTATCTTTCCCAGCCGCCATGGGCTTATAAAAGGAGAGTTTTTCGACCCTTTTGAGCGAGAGAGAGACATGACACAACAGAGAAGAGAAAACACAAGTGAGAGAGAGATTTGATACTTGTTTTTAGAGTTGTAAGCTTGAGGATTGCCTTCCACGTTTTGGAAGATTTCTAAACTCGTATCTTTTCTATTTTCAATGAAGTTTCTTATCTTATTTGTTGTTGTTATTTGCTTGAATATGTGCGAGTAATCCTCTTTGTTAGGTTGAGGGTTCGATGAGATTAGATATCCATGAACTAAGCATAGATAGGTTTTGAAACATCATTTGATATCTCCATCTAATGTCGATCATATTGCCTAGACTAGATTGATCACCTAGCCTCTGATTTTAGGTTGAATTTACTCATCAAAAGTGTTGTAAATTGCTGGAATTGACTTAGATGGACGAGTTGTCTTTAGCCAACGACAGTTGAAGCTAAAACAACACGTGGCCAAATTGATCTTATACGTTTAATGCTCATCATTCTTTGTAACCTCAAACGACGGTTTAGGGTGTTAGATTGATTGTTGAAGTTGTTGATGCCACGACAGTGGATTAGCTTAAATTTATGATTGAGTTCTAGATTGGTTCATAACTTGATAACCTGAATAATTGCTTGGTCTTGATGATCTAATCCCTGAGATTTATCCCTTGACCTAACGCCTTTCCTTTAATTGTTTACACCGAATTTACACATATTTGCTTGCTAAACGTGACAACTTAAAACCAACTTGATCACTTAGCTGAATTGGTATTCCATAGAATTATAGTGTATTGCTGGTCCCTTAACGAACCTAAACTATTCTACAATCGAAGTAGTGACCTCAGGTTTCATCTCATAAACTGGGAAAAACCCTTTTATCAAATTGGCGCCGTTGCGACGGGGACCAACTCGATACCTCTAATTTTCATATACGATTTCAGACTAAGTACTAACTCGTTCTTTGTGTTTTTCTTGCGTGTGTTTCAGGTGCATGAACTTGAGGACAACAAAGAGAAATTGCAAAATTCCCCTTGTGATTTTGAGTAACCCGGAACTCGCAAGACTAGAACGAGAAAACAGACGAACAAGGCCTAATCTCGTCGACATGGGCGAACAAGGCAATGATGGTATGGCGGCTGAGCTGCTACGGTTGCAAGAGCAGATGGCTCAGATGCAGCAGCAACATGCCCGGGAATAACAGCAGCAGCGTGCCATTGGGGATATGGACAATCCCCATGCTTTCTATTGGAACCGAGCTGCTATTGTTCCACCTGCTGTTGAGAGGCAAGATTATGAGATAAAGCCTCAGATGATATTGCTGGTCAAGCAGCACTCGTTCCATGGACTGCCTGCGGAAATTCCGATGGACCATATAGAAAACTTCGAGGAGATCTGCTCCACGACGAGTTCTAATGGGATGAACCAGGATTTCTTGAAGTGCAAGCTTTTCCCTTTCTCACTCGCGGACAAAGCTTCCCGTTGGCTCAAGTCTCTGCCAGCTGGATCCATCACGACTTGGGCACAATGTAGAGCAGCGTTCTTGGACCACTTCTACACCAAAACTAAGATCGCGAGCCTGAGGAACAAGATCTCCTCTTTCCAGCAACATTCATGAGAATCCTTTTGTGAGGCATGGGAACGGTTCAAAGAGTACAAGAGAGAGTGTCCACACTATGGGTTTACCGATGAGAACTTGCTGGGTATCTTCTATGATGGTGTTGATTGGGATTACAGGAATGCTCTGAATGCTGCGAATGATGGTAATTTTATGACTAAGACCAGAGAGGATATGTATAAGCTCATCGAGAACTTAGCTGTGAGTTCTAGCAACAAGTCGCATGAGTATGATAGGACCACAAAATCTAGTGGAATGGATTCCCAAAAGATTAATGACATTACTGCTAAGGTCAACTTGTTGCTCAAAGGGAACCAAAGGACAGTTCACTTTGTAGATGAGAATGGTGAACCATTTTCTGAGGAGATGGGTGAAGAAAGAGCCACCCAGAACTATAGGAGTCACCCAAACCAAGGTCAGAATCAGTTTCAAAGGGGAGTTCAACAGAAACCACAATTTTCTAACTTTCAGGCTCCTGCGAGCTGTGGAAGTACTTCTCAGGATGAACTCAAGGTTATGATGCAGCAGCTAATGGCTAATCAATAGAAGTATACCACTGGAATCAAAACGCAGGTAGACGCCATTTACTCAGATCTCAATGGTAGACTTGAAGCTGTTTGCAACCAAGTGAAGAGGCTTGACCTTCAGGTAGCTCAGATCTCGGCATCAGCTAAGCGACCACCAGGGACTCTTCTAGGAAAAGTTGAAACAAATCCCAGAGAACACTGCAATGTGATATTAGTTCAGAGTGAGGTGGAGACTATCTCAGCATCGCTTACACCAGAGACAGTCGAAGCGGCAGTCGAATCATTACCATACATCCCTAGGATTCCATACCCTCAACGACTAAAATATGAGATTGATGAAAAGAAGCTGGCTGAGTTTAATAAGATGGTGAGTGAGCTTCCTCCTGATATCTCCTTTGAAAAGGCATTTAGAGTTGATCCTGCATATCGCGAGTTTTCCAAAGATACCAAGAAGAGTCTCACGGTAATCAAGGCTCTCTTTGCTGAAACAAAGAATACATCATCTCCAATGAAGCAGTTGCTAAAACTAGAAGATCCTGGGAAGTTTGTTGTTCCATGCTCCATTGCAGGAGTTGAATTTAAAGAATCTCTCTGCGATTCTGGGTCTTCTATCAATCTCATGTCCAAGGCTATTGCAGAAAAGCTTGGGATTACTACGATGAGAGCTGCTAATATATCTTTTAAGTTTGCAGACTCTTCCACCAAGGTTCCACAAGGCACTATTCTTGATTTACATGTTCAAGTTGGAAATTGTCTTGTTCCTACTGACTTTCAGGTGGTGGAGATGAGCGAGGATCCTGGTATACCTTTGGTTCTTGGAAGACCATTTCTGGCGACAGTGGGTGCAGTTGTAGATTTGCCTAATAGAAGAGTCTCGTTCTCTAATATTGACAAGCAGGTATTCTATAAAGCTATACCCACTAATGAAGCAGCCAAACTTGCATCATGTGTTACCGTTATCAAAGAAGATAAGCTGCAAATGGTGACAAAGAGAGATTTCAATGATAAGAGTGAGGTCAAAGAAGTCCTAGATGGAGACCCTCTTATCAGAACAAAAAAGACTAGTCAAAAGAGCAGGGTAAAAGAGAAGGTGACGTGCCAAAGAATCAAGGGTGATTCTCATATAGTTTTAGAACCTCAGAGACGTGTTGGTGACACGATTGAGTACAAGATGAAGTCCAAAGGGATTTTGAAATCTTTCTCCAAAGTTAGAGCTATTTTCACATCTGAGCTGAAAGAGAAAGGTGAAGAAGCTGTGAAAGCTATGTTGAGCAAGGTTCTGAGGCTGAAGTTTACTGATTGGAGAGCTTGTTTTGGAGAAAGTTCTCATGCCCCTCTTCCTGACTGACACATGAGATCCAAGTCAAGCTAAAGACTTTAAACAAGCGCTTAGTGAGAGGCAACCCACCGATACGTTTTCTAACTATTTCAATTGAATTTCTTTTATTACTAATTTTGAATTTCAGTGTAAGTTTTCAGGTTTTTCAAAAAAAAAAAACTTGTTTGTGGAATATACAAGGCAGATCGATCGATCCTTTCAGCTAGATCAATCGATCCATGATGATGAGATCAAAAGCCATCCCAGCGGTCAACCGCAGGATCGATCTGCACGTCGATCCAATTCCCAGAAGGAGCACCTGCTCTCCACTACATAGCACCTGCTCTCCAGGGTAAAAATTCAAAATTCGGATTTAGGCCCACCAAGAGGTATTCATCACAAACATTTTATTTTCTGCTTTTCTTTATGATTTTATTTCTTTTCACTCTCTCTTGATTTATTCTCACACCGAGACGGTGTGAAGTAAGTCTGGGGGGGGAGTTGCTACTAATATCTTTTATTTTGGTTGTTTTTCTATTTTCTCATGTCTTGTTTGAGTCGATTTTTCATTGGTTTTATTGAGTCAATACTTTGTAGGGAATTAAGACTTTATCTTATGATGATCTTTGAACTATCTATGTTTAATCTTCTCTCTAGTGACCATTTCTACAGAGCATGGGTACAAGGAACAGCTAGAACACTTCAATACACTATCTTCCAGGTTTTATATTGACCAAAAATTCCTCTCGCTATTGTCACTAGATTAGGGAAAAAAATCATATTCAGGACTTCTTATTCTTTTTATCACTCTTGTTGTTCCTGAATAGCTAGCTCATTTTTAGTTAGTACCCTCCTTAACCCTAACTTCTTTTCAAGCTTCTTGCATTCTTGTTACTTCATTGTCATATGTGCAGCATATGCGCAAAAAGACCGCAGAGAATTGGGACGACACTGCCTTTAAATCACTCTTTCTGAAGAACAAGAGCAGCTACTCCCGCACTAAAGCACATGCTCCTATTTTCAGAAGATGGTTTTATAAAGAGGTGGAACAAAAATCCACAAGGAAGGAATGGCAATGATGAGCTCCACTTGGGTATGTACAACAACTCTATTTATCTTCGTGTTTGAGAGACATACGCTTGTAATTGAAAACCCTTTTCATCATCACAAAAAAAAAAAAAACAGATGATGAAGAATGGTAAATCTGTAAAAATTGGAAATGTCTCTTTGCACAGCGAGTATACCCAAAGGGGAATGATGGTTAGATGAGAATTTTGAGAGGTTCGAAGAAAGAAAGAGTGGTTTAGAGAATGTGGAATATCAACGGACCTATTCTCTCTTGCAATTTTGTGCGATATCCTGCATCCTCTACGAAACATCGGATAACCCTTAAACACTTTAAACACTTTTAACTCCACCTCCAAATGGCCTTAAACCCTTAGCGTCGTCTACCCTAAATGGTGCATTTAGCGAGACCCTCACGCAACTTTGAATTCGTTGAGTTTGTGTTTGGGAAATGAGACTTGGTTGAGAAATGTGTTGAGGAGTTTGGTAAAGCCTTGTTATTCGTAATCTGGATTATGTGGTCTGCAGATTGAAAGGCTTAAACCCGGTTCACTGAGGATAAAAGAGTGCCCGCATTTTCAAACCTTTCCCTTTCACTCGGTCTTGAATTTGTTTGAGGACAAACAAAGATCTAAGTCTGGAGAAATTGATATAATGCGTTTTTGGCGCATTATAACCTTTGTTTTGTAGGACTTTATCGAGTCTTTCACTACACTTTAAGTCATTATAGGTCTAAATACGGCTGGAATAGAAGAATGGAACTTGTAAATGGATTTGGCGAAAAAGAAAGAGAATTGGATCTTTTTGAAGATTCTGCCCAGAAGAAGCACCTGCTCCGGAAGAGGGAGCACCCGCTCCCTAGAAGATCCAATTTGGGAATATTCATTAAACCCTAATTTCACAACCCTATCTTTCCCAGCCGCCGTGGGCTTATAAAAGGAGAGTTTTTTGACCCTTTTGAGCGAGAGACAGACACGACACAGCAGAGAAGAGAAAACACAAGTGAGAGAGAGATTTGATACTTTTTTTTGGAGTTGTAAGCTTGAGGATTGCCTTCCACTTTTGGAGAAGATTTCTAAACTCTTATCTTTTCTATTTTCAATGAAGTTTCTTATCTTATTTGCTGCT
This sequence comes from Arabis hirsuta, assembly GCA_964056655.1. NCBI lineage: Eukaryota > Viridiplantae > Streptophyta > Magnoliopsida > Brassicales > Brassicaceae > Arabis > Arabis hirsuta. The sequence goes on along the minus strand of OZ053301.1, from coordinate 8,127,342 downwards.
GTTGTTTGCTTGAATATGTGCGAGTAATCCCCTTTGTTAGGTTGAGGGTTCGATGGGATTAGATATCCATGAACTAAGCATAGATAGGTTTTGAAACATCATTCAATATCTCCATCTAATGTCGATCATATTGCCTAGACTAGATTGATCACCTAGCCTCTGATTTTTGGTTGAATTTACTCATAAAAAATGTTGTAAATTGCTGGAATTGACTTAGATGGGAGAGTTGTCTTTAGCCAATGACAGTTGAAGCTAAAGCAACACGTGAACAAATTGATCCTATACGTTTAATGTTCATCATTCCTTGTAACCTCAAACGATAGTTTAGGGTGTTAGATTGATTGTTGAAGTTGTTGATGCCACGACAGTGGATTAGCTTAAATTTATGATTGAGTTCTAGATTGGTTCATAACTTGATAACCTGAATAATTGCTTGGTCTTGATGATCTAATCTCTGAGATTTATCCCTTGACCTAACGCATTTCCTTTAATTGTTTACACCGAATTTACACATATTTTCTTTCTAAACGTGACAACTTAAAACGAACTTGATCACTTAGCTGAATTGGTATTCCATAGAATTAGAGTGTATTGCTGATCCCTTAACGAACCTAAACTATTCTACAATCGAAGTAGTGACCTTAGGTTTCATCTCATAAACTGGGAAAAACCCTTTTATCACCTTCTCTCCCAAATCTCTTCTGATTTCGGCCAAAAGAAGAGACAAAACGCGGCTCCCACGTTTTATATCAGAATCCTAGGGTTTCCTAAACCAATCGCCAAACCAAGCGATCAAAAACCGAATCCGTCGGTTCAATTTATAACATGTGTCGATCGACACACCCACTTGTGTCGATCGACACAACGCCCAAATCCCGACTTCTCATAAGCCAAACAACGTGTGTCGATAGACACAAACTCCCCGTGTCGATCGACGCACCACCAAAAATCCACTTTTGGTTCACGGGCATTACAATTCTCCCCCACTAACACGGATTCGACCTTGAATCACGCGACACCGTCGTACTAAAGTTAACACTCCCATCCAAAACCCACCAGATTCACCCGGAAAAATCAACAATGCAATGCCCCTTGATCCGGATTAGGGCTGCCCGATTGATCGCGCAACAATCAAACAAGAACATGCACGACCAACCGTTGACCCAGAATTGGACCAATTGATCGTGCAACAATCAAACAAGAACATGCACGACCAACGATGCTACATATGCTACCAGGGTCGTCCGAACCGAGGTTCCAACGTAAGTAAAATCTTAGACTAGACGTCCAGACTACTCTCGATCCCCGAGCTCCGCTAGTCTCATATTAGCCACATTGCCCCGTCTCGCCACGGCTGCAATCCTGACCAACCCGGTCAGCACCACCTAAGATCCACCCTCGAATCACTCCACACCATCACACTATGGTCAACACCCCTGACCATCCCGACCAGCAACATCCGAGATCCTCTCCCGATCTCTGAGGTCTACATCTAGTCCTACGCACATAGCCATGTTTCAAACATTGATTACTCTCAACTCATAACTCATATCACATAACCACACCACTCACACTCTCAGGAACACGTCCTTTGAGCTATCGGTGCACCATACCACTGACACTCTCAGAACACACAGTCCGTTGAGCTAGCGGTATACAGGGGAAATCCTCATCCCCCAGTAACACCCACAGGGAAATCCTCATCACATCAAGAAAATACTTCTCTCTCAGTATTACTAAGGGAAATCCTCATCCCTCAATAACACCCCGGGAAATCCTCATCCCTCCTGGAGAAATCCTCATCTCCTATTACTAAGGGAAATCCTCATCCCTCAGTAATATACAAGAAAATCCTCATCCCTCCTGGAGAAATCCTCATCTCCAAATGAGTTATTCGGGAAAATCCTCATTCCCTAGAGAAATCAATTCTTAACGCCTATAGCATCTCTGACTAGAACTACATCATTTGGTCTCAACATGACATCCCAATACCCAAAATATCACCACATCCATTACCAATACTCAGGTCAACTCTAACATGACACTCCACTATCCCGGAATATCATCTCATCCATGACCAATCCTCAGGTCATCTCTAAACAACCCAATCACCCAGGGTGTTTCACTACGGTCTCACAGAATAGACAAGTTTTAAATCCTCATAAAACCTCTATTCTCATACCCTTAGAAATAGACAAGTTTTAAATCCTCATAAAACCTCCATTTCCAACCCTCAACACGCATACTCATGACAACACAAGGCCAACCATAGAAAATCCTCATCCTACAATCTCCAACCATAAGAATACACATCTTATAAATTTTAATCCTTAAGAAATACTCATCTTATTAAATCTCAAAATGTAATAATTGTTAATCCTCAAACGCACTACATAATTCCAAAACCACATAGCAACATTCTAAACTCTGAAACAGAAAACCATGAAAACAAGCTCAATCCTTGGTCCGCTCCTCGAACCATCCCCTGAACCTTGCTTCATCCTAGCCTCTGGTTCCCAAATCTCCTCCTCCACCCATCGTCTGCCGCAGCTTAGGACATTTCGGCCTGATGTGTCCCGACTCACCGCAGTTATAACAGATGCGAGTATCTCGAGCCTCGTCCTTCCTTGGATAGCTCACCAATTTGTGAAACATGCTCCCATACCCGAAGCATCCCTGACCACTATGACTCGATCCCGAAGTATCATCCCACTTCCTCTTCTGTCCTTGCCCAGGCTCACCGCCCTTGCTCATAACCGGCTGCAGCAGCGGCTTCTTCGTCTGAACGATTTGGCTGCCCACTACAGCCTGATCCCTTAGATCCTCCTCAATCGCCGCAGCCGTCTCAACCAGCTCCGCCCTCGTGGCAACTTGCTCACTCTACAGCGAGTCCTCAAGTCAGCTCGAAGTCCCCCTAGGAACCTCCTCACCTGGGCCTGCTCGCCCTCTATGCCCCTACCAGCATGTACTAGGAGTTGACTGAACTCTAAATCGAACTCCCTCACAGTCCGATCTCCCTGAGCCAGGTTCAGAAACCTCGACTCCATCCGGTCCACCGCCTCCTGCGGGAAATACTTGGCATTAAACTCAGCTAAGAAATCCTCCCAGTCCATCTCGGCTTGTACCCTCCTGGCCTCAACACCTCTCCACCAGAGATGTGCGTCACCATCCAGATAGTGAACCGCCAGATCAACCGGGTATCCCTCTGGACACCTGATAGAGCAAAAGTTATGCTCCAACCTCCGCCGCCACTCATCGGCCTCCTAAGGCTTGCCACCACCCGAGAAAAACCCGACGCCAATCCTCTGCATCTGCTCCATCATCCTCAGGTAGGATGGAAGCTCCTCTGCAACCGCCACACCCGGCTGCACACCAGCCACTCCCAGCTGAACCCCAACCACTACTTGCTGCATACCAGCCACACCTGGCTGAACTTCCGGAGCCTGACCCGGAGCCGGTACCCCACCTGGTAATCGCTCCAGAATCAACTGCAGCAAACCCGCCAAGCGATTATCTCGATCCTGGGCTGCACCTGCGGCGTCACCCCCACCTGGGCCTGCCATATCACCAGCTACCTCGGGATCCACACTAGCCCCACCAGCCCTCACACTGGCACTCGTAGCAGTCACACCCACAGACCCCTCCTGAAACGCCTGCGAATCCGCCACCTGCTCCTGCGTGGACTCCTGGGCCACACTCGCGGCATCTGACTTATTCACAAGTCCTCGCTCGCACCCTCCACGACCACCTCGGCCCCCACGACCTCTGCCTCTAGCACCTCTAGCCATTCCTCTGCACTAATCAGCAGACTACTAAGTACTAGAAGAACAGAATACTAAATAACACATACCGTGGAATCTCATTGAAGGCTCGGAAGAGATGATCTAGGACTCCATACCCACACAGCAATCAATCAACTATTCACACAATCAGTGAATCTATCACCCGCCCTAGAACCATAAGGGCTCTGGTACCAAAATGAAACAACCAGACCCAAAAATTTTAAAAAATTTCCAATTAAATCCCGAATTATCATTATCACAAATGATAATCCTCAACGGTCAAAACTCAACATGCGGAAAAACAATAACCAATCAATAACCAATTAAATCAAATCATTCAATACATCCCATACTATATTGAAACCAACAACATCCAATTCACCAATTCATCCAATTCCAGAACTACCAACACCCTAGCAGTTCTAACGACAATATAAAACACACAACCGAGACTCTAGATCATCTCCACTTCCCGGCCATGATTCCACGATCACAATTCCTTTTTACCTGCAACACATGGCAAAAAGAGTTGCGTGAGTATTATCACAAATACTCAGTGAGACGGTCATCCCGTCTACAGGTTATACACAGGCATAAGAGACAACCCACAACACCAAGCAATAACCGATCATCACACATCAATCAATACGTCAAACTGACGGCAATCGATTGACACACGCTTTGTGTCGATCGACACAACAAAAGCTTGTGTCGATCGAAACGTGCTGCAGAATCGCAGAATCGAACCTTCTCCTCTCTGGTCCGATTCTGACCTGCACACATGCCGATTCCCTGCACAAGAACTGTCTACAAACACATCCAAACAACACATAACATCCATAACACGAGAATCAACCATCAAATCATCAAACAATGCGTTGGGATCAATCCCTTTACCCGATAAACCTACGATCACGCACTCATCTCGGTTTTCGGATCGATTCTGACCCCAAAACTACTCCAAAACACGATCAAAAACCTATTCTGAAAACTAGACAGAACAAGTTACACAACGGTATGTGGGTCGTCTCCAGACTCCTTCTAGTTTGACAGAAATCCTCCCTCGAAGTGGACTGATCACAGTAACGAGTCTGCACAAACCTCCCACATTAAAACGATCATAACTCAACGAATACTCAACCGATTGACAAACGGTTTTCTCCTATATCGAGATAAAAGAATGGAGAACTTACCCTCAAAGTGTTACTCTGATCTGACCTGATCCTCCCAGCCGTTCGTCTCCTCCAAAACCCGAGCAGAACTTGCCTCCAAAACCTCAAACACTCACAAGGATCAACAAGGATCTTTCTCTCCCAAATCTCTTCTGATTTCGGACAAAAGAAGAGACAGAACGCGGCTCCCACGTTTTATATCAGAACCCTAGGGTTTCCTAAACCAATCGCCAAACCGAGCGATCAAAAACCGAACTCGTCGGTTCAATTTTTAACCTGTGTTGATCGACACACCCACTTGTGTCGATCGACACAACGTCCAAATCCCGACTTCTCATAAGCCAAACAACATGTGTCGATCGACACAAACTCCCCGTGTCGATCGACGCACCACGAAAAATCTACTTTTGGTTTACGGGCATTACAAATCTACTTTTCTTCTTCGTGATCTTCTTCACGGTTTTTGTTTCTTATTTTTGACATGTTTTTGAAAAACAATTCCTAAAATTCTCTTAATTCTTCTTGTGGTTAATATGTTACATATCTACGTAACTTGTGGTGAATATCTCTTTGTGTTAACTATGTGTACTTCCCTTTCGTTTTAGCTTGATTTTACAATATTGGAACCTCTGTAAGATCCCTTATGACCATGAACAAGTTCTTTTTTTCTTTTTCTTTTTAGCTTTCATTTATCTTCAGTTTCTCTTGGATTCCTCCAATTGAGTTTGTATATATTATGGATATGAACTGTTTATACTGCTTTTGTCATAGTTCTTTCATTTCTTTTGTTATTAGTTCTCGTCCTTAAGTATAATAAGAGTGAAATCACATTTTCATCTTTAGGAAAAACAAGCCATCTGTTGCATTCCTAAGTGTCAAGTAAGATTCGCCACAAAACAAGCCAACCGTTATATAGAGATTCAACATCACTGATTCTTTCATTTTTTACACACAACAGACAAGAACTGCAATTGCAACAATGCCTAAAAGCCTACAAACTACAAAACAAAAAGCTCTTAGGGATACACTTAATCACAATTTAGTTAGTTAAGAGCCGTCTCTGTTCTGTCCTCTAGGCCGGCAAGCGTCACCTGCAACACATCAGTTTCGTACTCGAAATCAACAACTTCTACAAACGCATAGTTTCCATCTCCATTTTATTATTTGACAAGGGAAACAAATGATACTTACATTACAATCACAAGCGAATCTGCGTGCAAGCATGATCGCAGCGTTTCTTTTTCTCTCTGACTCGAAAGCTACCACAAAGGACACCTCTTTCTTTGCCTGCCAATACAATGCCTGAGCTGCAGCGTTTCCACCTCCTCTCAGTCCACATAGCTATTCACATGATGAAAGGTTATGACTTTAAGGTCCCTTTAAAGATGTCGCTTTAGGAGAGAAAAGAGTAGAGGCGGGCATCGCTTACCTGCATTGCACTAGAGTAGTACTCTTTTGCAATCACCGTTTTTTCCTTGCATAGTTTTATCCTCATTTTACCAACGTGAAACAAGTGGATAGATTCTGATGTATGGTCTTCCCTACTCATCTGGGTCACAACTACCTGTCAATTACAACATGGGGAACTATAATAATATATTTAGTAGCTAGTATACTTTTACAAAACTACTAATTTCAAGCCATCCTACGTAAGGTATACGCATATATGTATATATATATCATTAGCTTAAGAGAAATCTTACATTAAAATTAACATCGTGTTTCCGTACTAATGCCTCGACGTAGCTACCCAATCCAGCATCTGCACATTTCAGGACTTTTTAAAGTTTTTTTTTTTTCTAGTAATGAGGAAATCAGTATCGTTTTCATTGATTTGTCATGGTTAATTTTTTCATGAAAATAATAATGCATTTGATATAGTTTCTTGCCTTTTTCTTAGGGTAAGTAGCGGTAAATTATAAAGAGAATGATATCTACTAAGCAACACAACCTACACAAACCATTTGATCATGTCGACATAAACAAGAACCCTTTCCAGCGAATAACATAACAGCAAACCTGGATCAATCTTTCCCACTGTGGATAATGAAAGCAAATAGCCATCGTAAATGACATCATGCAAGGCTCGTCCAACGTCAAATGGCTCAGGAGCGTAAACTGATTTTGTAGCACCTGAGATAGGAACATTGTGACGACCCAACCCGTCAAATAAATAAAAATTTTAACCGGATCACTATTATCATAAATAGTGATCCTCAACGGTCCAATAAACAAACAGCGCGGAAACAATGATTCAACAATCAAATACAATTATCGTTTAACAAGCCCATACTTATTAATTCTAGTTCAATTCGGTAATACACATAGTTCTGAAATTGCTAACACCCTAGCAATTCTAACTTATTACACGAAAACGAGCCACTAGATCATTCCCCTCGTCCCGGCCATGATTCCACGATCATTGACTGTCTTTACCTGCATCACATGGTTATAAGAGATGCGTGAGTATTATCATAAATACCCAGTGAGACGGTCATCCCATCAACAGGCTATGTACAAATATAAGCATAAGCAATGCTACAATACCAGGATGAACAATCAACACGAAAACAACTCAATCGCGTAAAAACAACCTGTGTCGATCGATACACTAACCCGTGTCGATCGACACCAACTCCGACACTCATGTCCGTCAGCACACCATCCCGGTGACCTACTGACACCATGTCGATCGACACACCCATATGTGTCGATCGACACACCAAACCCAGAAAACTCGCACACGCGATTTTCTGCATAATAATTTATCAAACAACACGAAATTCGATCCCAAACAACACACAAACGCATCCTAACACTTCTTATGCTTACACGCACCCATGGTCACGCACTCACCTTGATTTGGGAAGGAAAACGGATTCAAAAGTGTTCAAGAACACCCAGAACACCAAGAACACGCACGCCCCAAAGAACTCAACGTATACTACGAACGGCTACTCCAAATTCCAATCGGAAACCGGCGCTGGAAACTAGACACAACGAGCTACACAACGGTATGTAGACCGTCCTCTAACTCCCTACAATTCGACGGGAAAACAGCCCGCAAGTTCAACAATCCGAACTGGAACAGAAATGACATGTTGAACAAGAAAACACACTGGGAACGGAAAACACAACGGAATCAAGATCGGAAACCCGATCTGAAAAGTAGATAGATAGAGCTTTCTAACCGTATAAAGACCGTCCCTTGGTTCCCAACGGTTCGACGAGAAAACAACTCGCAAGTTCGATGATCCGAACTGGAACAGAAATAACCCGTTTTACAAGAAAGCACACTGGGAAACAAGATCGGAAACACGAACTAAAAACTAGACAGAGAGAGCTTTCTAACCGTATATAGAACGCTTCCTGTGTCACAACAGAACGACGGCAAAACTCCTCCGAAGTTGACTGATCGCAGTTGAAGGCTGCACAAACCGACCAACTTAGAACGATCATAACTAACAATCTAACCGTCCGATTGACAAACGGATTTTTCCTACGACAAGAACAACGACAGGAGTACTTACCCTCCAAATTTCACTCCGATCCGTCGTGATCTTGACCTCCGTTTGTCTCCTCCAAAACACGAACAGAAGCTGTTCTTCACCCCAAGAACATCCACCCGAAAATCACTTGATTTCACACACTAATGCTCTCAAAACTTCTCAAAAACTTGTTGTTTCTTCTGCTAAACAACACAGCCGACACTCCTCTGACTTTATAGGGAAAATTTTTTTTTTTTTTTTTCTTTTTCTTTTTTTTTTTTTTTTTTCGTGTCGATCGACACACACCCTGTGTCGATCGACACACGACCAAATATTCCGTAATTTGGTTCGCGGTCGTTACAATTCTCCCCCACTAACACGGATTCGTCCTCGAATCACGCGAAACCGTCACCTTACGGTCAACACTTCTGATATCAGCCCTCCAACCTGGCCAGCTCTACTAATATCCTCACCCCTGGCCCCACCCAGCCAGCACTACCTGAGATTACACCCAATCTCAGAACTCAACTAGTGTCATACTAGTTACATTGCACTACCATCACAGGTGCAATCCTGACCAAACCCGGTCAGCTCCAACTCAGATCATTTCTCGATCTCCATCACCTAACCCGTCTCACTAAGGTTGACACTCTCGTCCGAAACCCGACCAAATTCCCCCAGGAAACATCCACGATGCAACACTCGCTGATCCGGATCAGGGTTGTCCGATAGATTGCGCAACAATCAAACAAGAACATGCCCGACCCACCGTAGACCCAGACCTTGAATCAATTGGTCGCACAACAATCAAACAAGAACATGTACAACCCAAGAGGCTACATATGTTTACCAGGGTCGTCTGAACTAAGGTTCCAAACTCGAGTAAAAACCCTATATTAGACATCCACAACCACCTGAGATCATTCCCGATCCCTGAAATTCATCAAATCTCATACTTATAATCACACTATAGGTACTCTTGCTCAAACTCATATCTCTATACACCACTCCCACTCGCAAGATCGTCACCCTACGAGCTCTCGATGTATACCATACCGGCTCTCGGTATGCTCCAGCCCCTCCCACTCTCGGGACACACAGTCCGTCAAGCTATCGGCTGCAGAGGAAATCACACATCCTCTGGAGAGATCTCTGTCCCTCAAAGTATATGCAGGAGAATATCACCATCCCCTGGAGCAGTAACACTGTAACGTGCATCATAAGCACCTGTCGACCGATTTACTTCCGTGGTTCCCATCTTGATATCCCCTAACCCGGAATATCACTCATGACCAATCCCCAGGTCATCTGAAACAACCCAATCGCCAGGGTGTTTCCATCGGAGTCCCTAGAAAAGACAGTCCTAACTCACATAAGACTTCTGTTCCAGACTCCCCCTAGAAAATAGACAGGTTCTAACTCACATAAAACCTCTATTTTCCAGCACCATCTAGGGATCTACCCGTCCTAATCCCTTAGGACCCCCATCCCTAGATACTTAGACAAGCCCTAACTCCCATAGAGCTTCTATCCTAGCCCCTCAAATGACCTCCCCGTCATTACACACATGACCTAACCCAGTCATCAAACCCATGATCTCCCCGTCATACCATAAGAACATCCGTCTTATAACCCAAGATAATAAGAAAAACCCCATCTTATTAAATCTCAACAATGCATATCGTTACAACCCAAACGAAAATACATACAACTCATAGCAACAAGCTAATACAACTACTGAAAACCAGAAAAACACTCAAGCCTCCGCTTGCTTCTCGAACCACTTCGAGAACTTTGCCTTCATACTTGCCTCTGGTTCCCAAGTCTCCTCCTCGACACCATCACAGTCCCACACGACTCTCACCAATGGTATCCTCTTCCGACGCAGCACCTTGACTCTCCGCTCGAGAATCCTCATAGGTCTCGCCGCTAACGTCATGTTGGGTTGAAGATCCTCCGGGATCCTAGCCAACACCTCCTCAGATTCATGTAGACACTTCCGCAGCATCGATACATGAAATACCTTATGAAACGCTCTCATACTCTGAGGTAACTCCAACCGATAAGCCACTGGTCCAACCCGCTCCACCACCCGAAACGGACCCATAAACCTTGGACTTAGCTTATTCTCTGAAATGGATCTGTTAGGACCCCTCAACATCGCTGCCTTGAGATACACTAGATCTCCCAGCTCAAACTCCAGCTCTTTCCGTCTCTTATCAGCATAACTCTTCTGCCGATCCTGAGCCTCTCTCATGTTCAATCTCAAGACACGGATCTTCTCCGTCGTCTCCTGAACAAAATCCGCACCAAACATGCTCCTCTCCCCCACTTGAGTCCAGCACAATGGTGTCCTACACGGCCTCCCATACAGAGCCTCATATGGAGCCATCCCAATACTCGCCTGGTATGAGTTGTTGTACGCAAACTCAACCAGGTTCAGATGATCCGCCCAATGACCACCATAATCCAGCACGCACATCCTCAACAGGTCTTCTAAAGTCTGAATAGTCCTCTCCGACTGTCCATCTGTCTGAGGATGATACGCCGTGCTCATGTGCACCTTAGTGCCCATCTCTGCCTGAAACGCCCTCCAGAACTCAGACGTGAACCTCGGATCTCTGTCTGACACAATACTCGCTGGCACCCCGTGCAGCCTCACTATCTCACGCACATACTTCTTAGCCAACACTACCGTCCCATCGGTCTTTTTGATGGCAAGAAAATGGGCTGACTTGGTCAGACGATCCACAATCACCCAAATCGCATCATACGTCCGTGACAACGGCAATCCCGTCACGAAATCCATGGTAATCATATCCCACTTCCACTCCGGAATGGGTAAACTCTGCAACATACCACTCGGAACCTGATGCTCAGCCTTCACCAGCTGACACACGTTGCACGCTGCAACCCAATTAGCTACATCCCTCTTCATCCCGACCCAGTGATAATACCGTTTCAGATCACGGTACATCTTGGTCGCCCCCGGATGAATCGATAACATGCTCGAATGGGCCTCTCTCAGAATCTCCTGCCTCAGATCCTCGTCCTTGGGTACACAAACCCGCCCATTCACCAGTATCATCCCACTTGCTGAGACCACATACTCCGAACTTGTCGCCTTAGAAGCATCAATCAACCCCTGATCCTTCTCCTGCGCAACCCGAATCCTGCTCAGTAAATCTGCCTGGTTAGCTGCCTCTAACCCCAACGGCTCCTGTGAGATCACACACAACCTCAACGTACTAATCTCGCTCACCAGAGCTTCCATATCACGCTCCTGAGCCGAAGCAACCCTCATCCGACTCAATGCATCCGCAACCAGATTAGCCTTACCCGGATGGTATCCGATCTCCAAATCGTAATCCGCTACCAACTCCATCCAGCGCCTCTGTCTCTGGTTCAGCTCCGGCTGAGTGAAGAAATACTTCAAACTCTTATGGTCTGTGAATACCTGAACCTTTCCGCCATAAAGATAAGATCTCCAAATCTTTAGAGCGAAAATTACCGCAGCCAACTCCAAATCATGGGTAGGGTAGTTGCACTCATGCTTCCTCAACTGCCTCGAAGCATACGCAATAACCTTTCCCTGCTGCATTAGGACACAACCCAAACCAACACCCGAAGCATCGGTATACACCACGTAAGGCTCACCCGGCTCGGGTAACGCCAACACCGGTGTACTCGTCAACATCTCCTTCAGCTTCCCGAAACTCTCCTCGCACGCAGAAGACCACACAAAAGGAACATCCTTCCCGGTCAACTTGGTCATCGACTTAGCCAAACTCGCAAATCCCGCGATGAATCTTCGATAATAACCTGCCAACCCAAGAAAACTCCTAATCTCGGTGGCATTCCTCGGTCTAGGCCACCCTCTGATAGCCTCGATCTTAGCCGGATCCACAGAAACTCCCTCTGCAGACACCACATGGCCAAGGAAACTCATCTCTTGCTGCCAAAAACTGCACTTGCTCAACTTCGCAAACAACTTCTGCTCTCGCAGCTTCCCCAGAACTACTCTCAGATGCAACTCATGCTCCTCAGGACTCTTGGAATATACCAGGATATCATCAATAAAGATGATCACAAACACATCCAAATACTCCTGGAATACCCCGTTCATCAACCGCATGAACGCTGCTGGTGCATTCGTCAAACCAAAAGGCATCACCACGAACTCAAAATGCCCATACCTCGTCCTGAAAGCAGTCTTCCTCACATCTGCCTCCTCAATCGGAATCTGATGGTACCCTGAAGCCAAGTCGATCTTGGAGAACCAGGTAGCCCCTCGTAACTGATCCAACAACTCATCAATGCGCGGCAGAGGGTACCTGTTCTTCACGGTGACTCGGTTAAGTCCCCGATAATCGATGCACAACCGGAAACTACCATCCTTCTTCTTCACAAACAACACCGGTGCTCCCCACGGTGAAACACTAGGCCGAATAAAACCCTTATCCAACAAATCATCCAGCTGCTTCTTCAGCTCTGCCATCTCTGCTGGAGCCATACGGTAAGGTGCCTTAGATATCGGAGTAGTCCCGGGCTCCAACTCAATAACAAACGGATCCGACCGCGATGGCGGTAATCCCTCCAATGACTGGAACACATCCTGGAAATCCCGAACAACTCGAATATCCTCCACTGCAACCCCTCCAACAGACTCAGGCATCACTATCGTCACCAGATACGCCTCGCAGCCCTTGAGAAGCAACTGCTCGGCCTGTATCGTGGAAATCACGAGACTCCCGGAAGTCGGTCTCACACCCTGATAAACCAACCTCCCCGCCTCTCGCTTAAACACAACTCGCCCTCGGTGGCAATCCAGATGGACCCTGTAACGATCCAACCAATCCATACCCAGGATAACATCATACAGCTCCACCGGACTAATGATCAGATCTGCTGGCATCGACTCTCCCGCCACCAGAACATCCACACCACGAGCGCGCCCGAAAGTAGCCAACGTCCTACCTCCAGCCACCTTGACTACTCCCGCCTGTTCCCCGGAATCACTCTGGATTCCGCTGCTCTCCGCACACTCCGGCGTAATAAAGCTATTCGTAGCTCCCGAATCAAATAACACGTGGGACTCATACCCGCCCACAACTAAGGTCCCTGCACAATTCCATGTGCCTCAGAACCCTACCATTCTAGCACAGACTCACAATTTCCCAACAAACAAAAACTCAAACAACCATGAATTTAGAAAGTCAAGTTCGGAAATACCTGTGATCGGTCTGGTGCTAGATCCACCCGCCTTCGCAGACGTGAACACACGCGGTGCTGCTGCAATCTGAGACAACGGCTGCACTGCCAATGGCTGCACTGCGGCCACCGCCAACTGCTGCAGCTTCGGACACTTGGGCTTAATATGCCCCGTCTCTCTGCAGTGATAACACACCCGCGTATCCTGAACCCCGACCCGCACATCTCGAGTCCCGGTCCCGGTCCTCCTCGGACAGCTCGCCACACGATGGGACATGCTCCCACACCCGAAGCATCCCGAACCGCCCTGACTAGCCCCTGAAGTGCTCTCCCACTTCCTCTTCTGTCCCTGAGCAGGCTTGCCGCCCCTACCTGAACTCGTCTGCTGCTGAGATCTCCTCGGCTGCTGCTGCTGCACCGGTGGACTAACCACCACAACCTGCTCCCCGAGATCCTCCTCGATCGCAGCAGCCATCTCAACCAGCTCCGCCCTCGTGGCGAACCTACTCGCCCTGCAACGAGTCCTCAAATCTGGTCGAAGTCCTCGCAAGAACCTCCTAACCTGGGCATCCTCGCCCTCCATGCCTCTCCCTGCATGTACCAGGAGTCGACTGAACTCAACATCGAACTCCCTCACTGACCGATCTCCCTGAGTTAGGTCCAGAAACCTAGACTCCAAACGGTCCACCGCCTCCTGCCAAGAAATCCTCCCAGACCATCTCGGCCTGCACTCTCCTGGCCTCAACACCTCTCCACCAGAGATGCGCATCACCCTCCAGATAATGCACCGCCAGATCTACTCTGTATCCCTCTGGACATCTGATGGAGCGAAAGTTACGCTCTAACCTCATCCGCCACCCATCAGCCTCCTCAGGCTTAGCACCGCCCGAGAAAAATGCCGTACCAATCCGCTGCATCTGCTCCATCATCCGCAGATAAGATGGAAGCTCCTCAACCCCAGCCATACCCAGCTGCACCCCAGCCAAACCCGGCTGCACCCCAGCCAAACCCGGCTGCACCCCAGCCATACCCGGCTGCACCCCAGCCATACCCGGCTGCACCCCAGGAGCATGACCCGGAGCAGGCACCCCTCCCGGTAACCTCTCCAGAATCATCTGTAGTAGACCCGCCAGACGATCATCTCGATCCGGGGCGACGCCTACGGCAGCACCCCCACCAGGGCCCACCGCACCACCAGCTACATCGGGACCTACACTATCCCCTCCAGCCCTCTCACTGGAACCCGTAGCTGTCACACCCACGGACCCCTCCTGAAACGCCTGCGAGTCAACTACCCGCTCCTGTGTAGTCTCCTGGGACACCCACGTGGCAGCAGACTCACTCCCAAGTCCCCGCCCACGTCCACGCCCAGCACGACCACCACGACCTCTACGGCCCCCGCGACCTCTGCCTCTAGCCACTCTAGCCATCACTCTGCACTAACCAGCAGAATACTAAGTACTAGAAAAAACAGAAATCACAAAACACATACCGTGGAATCTCATTGAAGGCTCGGAAGGGATGATCTAGGACTCCATACCCACACAACAATCAATTGACTAACTCGCATAATCAATTAACTAACTAGCCCTAGAACCGCTAGGGCTCTGATACCAAACTGTGACGACCCAACCCGTCAAATAAAAAAAAATTTTAACCGGATCACTATTATCATAAATAGTGATCCTCAACGGTCCAATAAACAAACAGCGCGGAAACAATGATTCAACAATCAAATACAATTATCGTTTAACAAGCCCATACTTATTAATTCTAGTTCAATTCGGTAATACACATAGTTCTGAAATTGCTAACACCCTAGCAATTCTAACTTATTACACGAAAACGAGCCACTAGATCATTCCCCTCGTCCCGGCCATGATTCCACGATCATTGACTGTCTTTACCTGCATCACATGGTTATAAGAGATGCGTGAGTATTATCATAAATACCCAGTGAGACGGTCATCCCATCAACAGGCTATGTACAAATATAAGCATAAGCAATGCTACAATACCAGGATGAACAATCAACATGAAAACAACTCAATCGCGTAAAAACAACCTGTGTCGATCGATACACTAACCCGTGTCGATCGACACCAACTCCGACACTCATGTCCGTCAGCACACCATCCCGGTGACCTACTGACACCATGTCGATCGACACACCCATATGTGTCGATCGACACACCAAACCCAGAAAACTCGCACACGCGATTTTCTGCATAATAATTTATCAAACAACACGAAATTCGATCCCAAACAACACACAAACGCATCCTAACACTTCTTATGCTTACACGCACCCATGGTCACGCACTCACCTTGATTTGGGAAGGAAAACGGATTCAAAAGTGTTCAAGAACACCCAGAACACCAAGAACACGCACGCCCCAAAGAACTCAACGTATACTACGAACGGCTACTCCAAATTCCAATCGGAAACCGGCGCTGGAAACTAGACACAACGAGCTACACAACGGTATGTAGACCGTCCTCTAACTCCCTACAATTCGACGGGAAAACAGCCCGCAAGTTCAACAATCCGAACTGGAACAGAAATGACATGTTGAACAAGAAAACACACTGGGAACGGAAAACACAACGGAATCAAGATCGGAAACCCGATCTGAAAAGTAGATAGATAGAGCTTTCTAACCGTATAAAGACCGTCCCTTGGTTCCCAACGGTTCGACGAGAAAACAACTCGCAAGTTCGATGATCCGAACTGGAACAGAAATAACCCGTTTTACAAGAAAGCACACTGGGAAACAAGATCGGAAACACGAACTAAAAACTAGACAGAGAGAGCTTTCTAACCGTATATAGAACGCTTCCTGTGTCACAACAGAACGACGGCAAAACTCCTCCGAAGTTGACTGATCGCAGTTGAAGGCTGCACAAACCGACCAACTTAGAACGATCATAACTAACAATCTAACCGTCCGATTGACAAACGGATTTTTCCTACGACAAGAACAACGACAGGAGTACTTACCCTCCAAATTTCACTCCGATCCGTCGTGATCTTGACCTCCGTTTGTCTCCTCCAAAACACGAACAGAAGCTGTTCTTCACCCCAAGAACATCCACCCGAAAATCACTTGATTTCACACACTAATGCTCTCAAAACTTCTCAAAAACTTGTTGTTTCTTCTGCTAAACAACACAGCCGACACTCCTCTGACTTTATAGGGAAAATTTTTTTTTTTTTTTTTCTTTTTCTTTTTTTTTTTTTTTTTTTCGTGTCGATCGACACACACCCTGTGTCGATCGACACACGACCAAATATTCCGTAATTTGGTTCGCGGTCGTTACAAACATAGTTAGGATATATTTTTCCACAATCAGGAGAACGATGTCCAACTTGGTTTGGCTCTAATTACACCAGTGGTTTAAGTGATCGTTCCTGATCCCCAAATCATTACATGTAAGAAACAATCAAAAATGTACTTACGAACTTTCAGAACAGACCCAGAGCCTTTTAGAATTTGAAGTCAATTAGGAAAAGCTCACCACTTTATGTAATCATATATATGGATAAAATATTTACACAATTCAAGGAAGAAAATGCAAAAGGTGAGGGGACCTAATATAAGCTCCTTCTTGCTGCCATCAGCAGATGAGCGGCACCATTGCATCATACACTTGGAAAGATCAGGACCATCCGGTCATGACTTGCCGATCTCTGCAATGTTCTGTTAGTGACTCCTCCTCCAAGCCCTGTTTCCGGTCATGACTCCTTCTACTGGCATATTGAAGGTTCTACCTCAATGAAATTCTCAACCAAAGCAACTTGGGAGCAGATCAGACCTGGTGAAGCTATTAAACCGTGGACTAGGGCTGTATGGTTTAAGGGGTGCATTCCAAAGCATGCTTACACCTTCGGGGTATAGCACTTAGACCGGCTCCCAGTTATGGCAAGACTAGCCACTTGGGGACTCAACATTCAGGCAGCTTGCATTGTTTGTTGCAGGCTCCCTGAAACCAGAGATCACCTCCTCCTTCAATGCGATTTCAGTGGCTAGATTCAGAGAAAGGCTCTATCTAGACTTGGAATGCATCGCCAAAGATTTGCTACATGGTCTGATCTTATTGCTTGGCTTTCAAACCCAGGTGATCCTTCAACTCCAAACCTTAAGAGACTTGTTGCCCAATCTGTGGTCTTTCACATATGGAAGGAGAAAAACAATAGGCTCCACAGCTCCATCTTGACTCCACATGCGACCATCTTCAAGCAAGTGGATCGAAACATCAGGGACTCTATAATTGCTAGGATTCACCGGAAATCTTTTCGGAACTTGCTCTCTCTCTAGTTCACTTATGAGTAGTTGCATACATAGTTAGGTTCTAACCTTTCACCCGGGTTTATTTAGGCTTTTTTACTCTCTTTTTTTGGTCTTTTTGAACTTTTGTAAAAAACATTTTCCAGCTTTTGGTATATAAAATCCACATTTTATCCAAAAAAAAAAGATCAAGACCATCATCAGAGCAAGGTCTGACCCGCAAACAACAACCTAGTGCTTCAGTGCCATCTATTTCATATATACGAGATATATTTTCCTCGCTCGTTCTACACATTGCAAGCTGAATAATAGAGAAGGGTGATCCAATATCAGAATACATCTCTTTGTCAACCACAGAGAGAGAGAGCGAGAGATAGAGAGAGAAAGAGATTCTACGGATCCCATGAAGTAGAGAGGGAGAGGCCACGACGGCTAGTCTTCTCCGCCGGAAAAGTTAATCAGCGGCTTGTGGGCTTGACGAAGACCACAACATAACCTTGCGGAGTTGACCAAATCGATATTTGTTAGAGAAATTGTTTTTTTCTTTTAATGTTTTACATAGTTATATTTTTTTATTTTAACTAAATGGCAAAAAAAAAAATGCAGTAAAATCTGAATATTTTCTCATATACCTTTAATTTTTTAAACCAATTTAATATATTTAGAAAATTAGTAAAAAATTATTTTTTTCTAATTTTGAAGGTTAAAATTGGGATTTAGAAATATCAAAGGTTATTGGGAAAATAGGTATATATATAAAGGTTATTGGGACAAAATTAATTTCAAACTGAATCAATTTAGCAAATTTTCCTTAATTTAGTTTGCTTGTATTTAAGTTTGATTCTTGTACAGATTTACAATAGTATTAAGAGATACATTACATTGAGTTTTTTATAGTATAATAGTTGACTTTAATTGTTTTCACTAAGTTTAATTTATCTTAGGGTTTAGTAGATATATATATATTGGTATGTAGTTGATATGTCCATATATTTACATCATCTATGTACATATTTGCATACCTTTATCTTCTGTTTAACATCATTTTGCATCATATAAGAACCCTTTAGCTCTAGTTTAGTTTAGATTTGCATTCTAGGGTCCTAGCTTAGAGTTTGTACATATTCTCTTCTTTTACCCTTTTTCAGGTGGTACCTGTGCTTAAATGGAGTAATATGGCTTAATAGAGCCTGGAGGATTGGAGTGGAGCGTAGAGGAGAGGAAAGCCAGAGGAGTTGCAAGGTATTGGAGTAGACAAAGGAAGCAAAGGAGCAGAAATCAGTCATGAATCATTAGGACTCACGATGAGAAACACCTGGAATAGCGGAAGGATGGAGTCTCAACAAATCTATTGAAATTCGTAACTTGGGTCGAGAATCAAGACGCTAATGCCCTAAATCTGTGCACAAATGTCCCAGGTTATCCTCTTGTTACGATGGAGCATCAAGACTCTCCGACCATTGGACCAGGCACATCAAACCGGTGGAAGAATAAGTTGAAGAAATCGATATCCCATAATATCGACACCAATCGATGAGGAAGACCGATATACTGTGCCTAACGAGGGACTGGTTTCACGACACGAGGGTTGGAGAACACGCTAGATAGGCACCAAAAATCGGTCACTTTCCCGATATGGAGTGACCGATATTTTATGCATTTTGTTGACTATTCTGGGTCAACCATTGACTTGAGGTGGGCGATCCGCTTTTGTTTCGGGTTAACCCGAGTAATGATACATGGGGGTATAAATATGTTCTTAACCCCGAAAAACCTAAGTCTGGTTCTTTTTCCTTTTTACGCTTTGAAGCTTTTCTTTTACGTTGTAGCTTGAATTGACCCTTAGAGCATTAATACTTTGATATTCTAAGTTGCTATCTTTATAACGTTTCTGTTTTTAGCTTAAAGTTTCAATCTTTACTTGTTAATCGCACTTGTTTTTGCATTTCATCACTCGCATCTCGCTTGAGCTCAATCATGGCTTTTCCCGTAGCCATGAGTGAGTAGTCCGCTCGTCGAGTGTCGGGTTAGTAGATGTAGGAGCTTTAGAGGTCAGCTAATATAGCTTTGGCTTAATCCCTATGTTTCTCGAGCTTAGATTGATGTTAAAGCTTGGTCTTGGCTTTGGTCTTGAGCTTCGCCATAAGGCATTCCGCTGCCCGAAAGGTGTTTGTTGGAATGCCGGACTGATCTTTTGTTCGGCTTAACGCTCTTTGGCCATGAAAGTTTTGTTAAGGGGATTGAGTGAGCTTATTGGAACTTGCTTGTAATGCTCAGAGAGTCCTTATATCTAGCATCGAAAGTTCTTAGATGTTTTTACTCAATGAAGTGATTAGTAGTGCACGAAAGTGGGATGATATATATTCGTGTTCCATGCTTAAGAGTTGAGCTTTCAACAAAAGTCTCTAGCTTTATTAGCTGCAATTTATCGCTCCCCATCAGTTGCTAACTCGATGCTTGATGTCTTCCATTATCATTGCATTCATCTCAAGTCTCTGTTTTGATTATTTCAGTTATGTCACATCTCTGTTTAGTATAGGTTAACAAAACCAAACCCCTTTGTTGATGCTCTTGCTTAACTTGAATTCTCCATGGTTTAGTACTCTAAATCCTTGTCTTCCTTGTGTTTGAACCCTATGCTTGCTGCAATTGAATCATGAGTAGGTTGTTAGCTAGATAGGTTTTTATTTGAAAGAATGACAAAAACCATCTCATCAAATTGGCGCCGTTGCCGGGGAAGCTAGCGCATAGATATTAGATTTGAGAGTTTGGTCAAGACTAAAGCTTTTTTTTAATCTTTTTATTTGTTCTGCATTTTGCTTTGTTTCTGTATCTGCAATTGTGTTTGTTGTCTTTTTTGTGTCTGTTTTGCAATGTATGAAAAGAAGGAGCCAAAAAGGTGGACTCCTCAACTTAGTTCATGGCCTTGGGCGGTTAGAAAGCACACGCTCAAGCCAGAAGATTGCAAGAAGTAGAGAGTATGGAGCACCCGCAAGTTGTTCCACCAGTTGTGAATCCGAACAACCAGAATCCTGCTCCACAGATGGAGCAAGTCCAAGCTGCAGGAAACTAACCAAGAGCACCACCACTGGCTCAAGGAGCTGCTCATGTTGAGCTGCGGCCTATTGGTGCCTTGATGAACCAAATACCAGGGGAATTGATCTGGGAATACACCCCCCTCCTGTGCCAAACAACAACTTTGAGATAAAATCCAGTATGATCAATTTGGTGCAAAATTCAATGTTCAATGGGATGCCAAGTGAAGACCCTCTGGATCATCTTGACAGGTTTGATAGGCTCTGCAGAATTATCAAAATGAATGGTGTACCTGATGACACTATCAGGATGATTCTCTTCCCTTTCTCTTTGGGAAACAAGGCTTCACAGTGGGAGGGTAATATCTCTTCTGAATTTGTCAACACTTGGGAGCTTTGCAAGAAAGAGTTTCTAAGTAAGTTCTTCCCCAAGTAGAAGACTGCTAGGTTCAGAAGTGACATCAACTTTTTCAGGTAGGACAGCCAAGAGTCTTTGAGTGATGTTTGGGAGTGTTTGAAAGGATACACTAGAAGCTGCCCTCACCATGGTATCCCAAAGGATAACCTCATGGGGATCTTCTACCGTAGAGTTAACAAGAACACAAGCACCCTCCTGGATACTGCTAGATATAAAAACCAGTGGGCTCAATGAGAATCAAACAGAGCAGCTTATAGAGAATCTGGCTCAATTAGACGCTTGTTATGGAGGAGATTATGACCGAAGCTACCCTCCATCTGATAATTACAGTGATGACAAGTTTAAAGAGCTCAGTGAGCGGCTGGAAAGAATGGGAAAGGTGTTGATGACCAACCAGAAAGGTGTTCACTTTATTGGTGAGATTGATGGATTTTCTCCTTGTTACCAAGAGGAGGCTACTAAGGGTTATGAAGAGCAACAAGAAGAGGTCAACTATGTTGGAAAACAGGGCTACCAGTTCAAGAACTTCAACCCAAACTACAGGAACAATAACCTGTCTTACCGGAGTACTAGTGTGGAGAACCCACGAGATCAAGTGTACCCTCACCAATAAAGGCCTCAAGGCCATGGATTTCAAGCTAGGTAGTATAACAACTACTCTCGAAGACCAACAGCAAGGCTTTAATCCTCAGGGATACCAACCAAGGGGTTAGTTTGTACCCCATGCAAACCCTGGATTTCGGCCACAATAGGATGCAAACCAGCAGTACTCTGCCCCTGCTCCTTAAGTTCCACTAGGTTTTGATCTAAAAGGGGTTCTATAGCAGATTATGGACGGTCAATCTAAAACCCAGCAGGAATTCAACAAGAACGTCCTGGAGCTAAAGAACCATGTGGACGGAGGATACACTGACCTCCAAACCAAGTTTGGAAGCTTAAACTCTCAGTTCAAGTCACTGGACAACCGCGTTGCTCAAGTTGCTTCCTCATCTCAAAGGACTCGAGGAACTCTCCCTGGAAAATCTGAAGCTAATCCGAAGGAAACCTGCAATGCTACTTTTGTGGAGGATGAATGTTGCGAGGAAAGCATGGAGGAACACTTTTGTGAAGAAGATTCAGAGGATGAAATGGACAGTGATGAAACTCAACCTGATGAAAAAAATGAGGAAATGCTTTCAGGCAACTCTGGTTTTGCCTATCAAACAGTTGAGCTTTGAAGAGGCATACCTTGCAATTCAAAAGATGATGAATGAAGTCTTAGTACCACTCCAAAGGAAGGTTGTCTCATCTGGAGACACCGTGGAATAGAGATTCATTAACACTGTTCTGGACTGCCAGAAGAAGTTTAAGGACGCCGAGGAGACGCACAACAAACTGAAGGAAGAAGTGCCTACTCTGCGCACACTACCAAAGAAGGCCAAACCAGGGAAATTCATTTTGCCCTACTCATTAGGAGACTTCTCTGAGAAAGGACTATGTGACACTGGCTCCAGCATCAATCTTATCTCTCTATTCATGGTTAGAAAGTTAGAAATCAAGAAGCGTGCCTACTCTATCACTATGGCAGATTCCTCTTCAGTGGATTCGCTTGGGATACTAGAGAGCTATCCATTACAGATTGGAGATGTTATTATCCCCACAGACTTTGTGGTAGGCAATGTGGAAAAAGATATTCGCTTACCAATCATTTTTGGGATGTCTTTCTTGCAAACTGCCGGTGCTGTCATGTACCTGCAAAACCTGACTGTCACTCTCACTTAAGTGGATGCTCGGGTAACTTATGATATCACAATAACCCCACCAGTGAAAGGGAAACAAAAGTATGCTATGGATGACTATGGAGGTTCATCAGGCAGCCATGCTCCAAACAAATCAACTCTACATTCTGTTAGAAGCAGGGATACTGCAAAAGCTGGCTTTGATATCAGTTCAACTCCACTGCCACTGCCACATGAGGGACTTCACAACCTTGAGGAATGCAGAGCAGAGGAAAGCTCAAGCAATTCTGTACACGCAGTTGGGAACTCAGCTAAAGCCACGGTCAAGACTGATGCAGCCAATGTGAAATCCGCAATGAATGATTGGGGACCAATAAAAGGGTCTCCACCTTCTTCCACCTAAAGGAACAAATGTCAAGCTTAGTGACATATACCAAGTGCACTTGAGAGGCATTCTCATGACTATCTTTTTTGTACATACATCTACGTTTTACCTATGCTTTATCTTTATGTAACTATGTTTTTTATTCCAGTTTATCTCTCTCCTAAGTGTGATCCAACAGCAGGGACTCCGACAGTTTGGAGATTCAAGTGACACAAAGGATGAAGTTAAGGAGAACGTGAACTAACAACGGTTATCGGTCTCAACCGACGGGTTCAACCAATAAAACCATGTTGGTCAAGAGAAGGGGTACACCATTAACACGATATTAGTGCACAACAATATCTAGCTCTAAAATTTCTACAATGGATACCAAGGACGATCAGAATTACACAGCCAATTGTAACTAACCCAACCTTCAATCACTGTGAACCGGGTTATTTCTTCTAATTTTGACATTTTCGATTCAAGCTGGTTTTTCCATTGTAGCTTCCGGTTTAACGAAAACAGACGAATTTTTGCCTAAATATCATATCTTCTCCCTCTCTCTCTTCTAAACTCCTTCACCTTCATTTCTTTGTCGTTTCTGCTAAAGAAGGAAACTATTCACTTCCACCCTAGTGTTTGAATTTTTTTCCGCTTTATCACTATAACAGCCCAACTCCTCTTGAATTTCTCTGCTCCTTTCTTTGCAAAGAAACCCCTGTGCTGAAATCTCCCCTTTTGTGAAGTCAGAATTGCTCAAGTTCCAACCTTTCTCAAACCATGAGCACTTCAAGTTTTTCAAGTGGTGAAGGAGTCTTATACAAAACTGACATGTGGACTGATTACGAATAGATTTTCTTGCAGCGACTAAGCAACACACCGATGGTCCCTACCAGGTTCGCTTACCAAAAAGTATTGTTTGAAATGGGAATCCGTGACAGTCTTGACGAGTTCATAGCACAAATGAACTTCACCTTTGTCTCTACAATGGATTACCCCACCTACCCTACTCTAGTTAGGCAATTCCTTGCGTCGGCTACTTTTCTGGTGGAAGATCCGGTTGTTGGATCAGGGAGAATCAAATTCAAGATAGGTCAGAACCGATTTTTTATTCCCTATGCCAAGTTCCTTGATATATACGAGATAGTTGGAGACACCTATAGGACAAGTCCCACTTGGGGTGACGCTGATCTCGTGCAGAGGAACATCGCAAATGATGACCTTTACCACCCTAGCCTCTGCAAGATTTCACAAGTAAAGAACCCGACAGTCCGCTATGCCTTAAGGCTCCTCGGCCACACAATGTTTGCAAGGCCACAGCCATGGTTGGTCAGGGAGGAAAAGCTACGAATGATATATGGGGCCACTCAACGGTGGCTCAACAACAGATACGGTAGGCCAATACACCATTCCTGGATGCGGCCCGAAGTGGGATCTTGGCTCCTAAATCAGTTCTTCAAGGTGAAACATGACGCAAAAGCGCATCCAGATTACCAGATTTGCATCGGCGGCTTGTTAACTTCTCTTTTCACGGAAGGTGGGATAGATTTGAACCTGCATCGGTATTTCCAGACTATACCTAGGATGGAGTTCAACTACCTAGTGAATACCCACACTCTTGAGAAGGCTATACCCCAACACATTGGTGTATCGCTACATGGAGCATGAAGATACACCCTTGTTGTGCTTCCTTCCTTAAACTAAGTACTCTGCGGTTGATTGTGCCACTAACTTGCAATTCTCCATACCACGGAACCAAGTCATTGTCCCTCCTCCTCTTCAAAACTTCACTCTTGAATACTTCTAGAGGTACCACATGCATCTATGTATATATTTTAGTTCTATTTTCTTTAATTTTCTTTTTAGAGTGTCTGGGTTGTTATGTCTCCTTTCTCCTTGCTCTTTTCTCAGTCTAGGGGAAGGAACACACACACACGCACACTATAGTTGCTAATGTACAGTTTTATTTCTTTTCTCTTCTTCTTCTGAGTGCATTTGCATAGTATCCTGCATATTCTTATTCCTTTGCATTTCATTCATTGCATAAAAAATTTTCAAAAAGACAGAAAAATACAATGCATATACTATCATTTCGCATTTGCATTTTCTTTTGTCTCTGTTTCATATAGGATTGAGTCTAGAAGCATTATATACTGCATTTACATTTGCATTCTGGGACAACTGCAGTAAAAGATTAAGCTTCAGATTAGAGTTCACACTTGCTGCCCTCATTATAACTTGGCCGATTCTTTAACATTGCTGAATTAGAGTCTCAACCATGTTTTGATCTATCACTTTGAAAGTCCCTACTTACTTGAAACTTGCCTGATCTGCTTCTCATCTCTGTGAATTTGGACTTTCAGAGTGAATTATTGGTGGGTTATACAGTAAGATCAGGTTTCGTTTTCTTTCAACCATATAAAACGAAGTCTGGTTGTATCGCCCACATCATGGCTTTATCCTATTATATTTATAGTTTACTTATGAGGCGTCTATATCTATAAAAACCAAAATTATATTATTTGATAATGTTGCAGTTGACTATTTGTTTGATTTTCTACTAGTATTAATCGCACATGTGTTGAATTTGATTTAGAAAAAATAGGCGTTGAGAGCATCTCCAATGGTTTACACCATTTCTTACACCAAAATGGTGTAAACCTAAAGTGGTGTTGGGTTTTGCTCCAATAGTTTACACCAATTTTTATAGCAAAATAAAATATTCTAAGTATATTTTCACCCTCAAAAACAACCTGATCTGCTTCTCATCTCTATGAATTTGGATTTTCAAAGTCGTGTTGACTCAGTGGCAAAATTGGAAAAAATCTTAGTATGTTGTCGAGAAACAAACAAAACAACTTACAAAATAATCTCTACCAAATTTAATAGAACCCAACTTGCTTTGTTATGTTTCAATAACTCCAAAAATGGAAAACAGAAACGAAAAGATCGTGGTGGGAAAAAAGTGACGCAGAAGCACACAAAAGCAATAACGATGAAAGAGAAAGAAGAGAAGAGAGACGTGGTACAAGTGTACAACAGAATTGGTCTCACTCACATCACATGTTTCTATTTCATTAAATAAGCAAATGTTCGAAACATTCACAAACCCTTGTATTTTTTTTATTTTTTCCCCTTTTAAAATCTCTTTTATGAAAAGGAAAAAAGTCTCTTCTCTCATCACTTTCTTATTGGATTCTTCTTATACAAAGGGAAAAAAAAACTATGGAGCAGGATTGAACAGGATTCAATTTCCAATTAATTGTGAGACTGCACCAAACACTCTAATGAATGTTAAAGAGATGGTATGTTGAACATCGACTTGGTTCTCTTTAGGACACACTTAAGTAAGATTTGTTGAGCATCGACTTTGTGAACATCTTTACTGTCCCTTTCTGACACTGCGTCCCTATCTTCAAACCTATCCTTCAGGGTTGTCTCCTATTGTTTGCTTGGGGACAAGCAAAAGGCAAGTCTGGGAAAGTTGATATGTCTATATATTTACATCATCTACGTACATATTTGCATACATTTATCTTCTATTTAGCATCATTATGCATCATATAGGAACCTTTTAGCTCTAGTTTAGTTTAAATTTTCATCTTAGAGCTCTAGGATAGAGTTTGTACATATTTCTCTTCCTTTACCCTTTTTCAGGTGGTACATGTGCTTAAATGGAGTTATCTGGCTTAATAGAGCCTGGAGGATTGGAGTGGATGATGAGATGGTTTTTTTCATTCTTTCAAATATAAACCTATCTAGCTAACAACCTACTCATGATTCAATTGCAGAAAGCATAGGGTTCGAACACAAGGAAGTCAAGGATTTATAGTTCTAAACCATGGAGACGATTAGAAAGCATGGAAAAGAGAGGATCAGAAAGCGCAACGAGCAGAGGATATATTCGCAGCTATACGAAGCAATGGAAGCTCACATCACAATTTTCTATTTCATTAAATAAGCAAGTGTTTGAAACATTCACAAACCCTTGTATTTTTTTATTTTTTCCCCTTTTAAAACCTCTTTTATGAAAAGGAAAAAAGTCTCTTCTCTCATCACTTTCGTATTGGATTCTTCTTATACAAAGGGGAAAAAAACAAGATTCAGAACCTATCTTTTTTGTTTTCAACAACATCATCACTTCTAGTGAAGAACACAATCTTTGTATATAATATATCATGGTTTTTGTCGATTTTTGACCATGATATAAGTCCTTTTTATATAGTCTTTTTGTATTTTTTTAGTCTTTTGGAGTCTTTATAGGTTCATGGACGATTGGAGCTTAATGGAAGCTTTTGGAGCATTTTAGAGCATTGTGGAAAGAAGAGCTGAAGTGATCAAGTCGGAGTCGAGTTTTCTGACTTGCGTCGATCGACACAGACCTTGTGTGTCGATCGACGCACTTATGTCTGACGAGAAAAAAGAGTTTTGAAGAATTCTTTTCGGCCCGAGGAGTTCGAGAAGTTTACATACAAGGTCCAATCCGATTTTGAGACATTATATATAGTTTTCTTTTAGGTTTTTGAGTTTACATCTTATTTTCTATTGAGACTTGGAGAGAGATTGATTTGGAGAGCTTTTTGGGAGAGATTTCTAGACTTCACACATTCAGATTTCGAACCCTCTGTATCTCTATCTCTATCTTTTTATCAATTTATTTCATTCATTATGATTTCATCATCTATGTTTGAGTAGTTTGCTTGTTACGTTTTGGGAATTCAAGGGTTTGATGAGAAATTGCTAGGATTGAAACTATGTTAGAATTTATCTACTTGTTCTTCATCTAGATTGCTTTAACTATGATTTTAGGATTGATCAACTGAAATTAGAAACCCTAGGTTGATTTAATAGATGCGAAAGTATCATTAACAACCTGGCCTAATCTTAGATGAGCAAAATTATCTATTCGCAAAGAAATTTGGCTTAGTGATTTTGTGAACAATCGAACTTGGACTTTAATGATTGTCTTTATTCACTAAATTTGCAAAGAAATTTGGAATTTAGGGATTTAGTCATAGATAATCTCTGCAACGAAAGTTGATTGGTTTTACACTTGTGTTCGAGTTCTATAACCGTGCTTAATCAAATCCTGACAGTCTTTTATCCTCAATTTTGA
Organism: Arabis hirsuta; assembly: GCA_964056655.1. Taxonomy (NCBI): domain Eukaryota; kingdom Viridiplantae; phylum Streptophyta; class Magnoliopsida; order Brassicales; family Brassicaceae; genus Arabis; species Arabis hirsuta. Next base: position 8,098,746 of record OZ053301.1, on the reverse strand, counting down.
TTCATTCCTGAGAATTACCCATAGTCTAATTCTTTTGTCTCATTGATTACTAGAACCTTAATCTCAATCTTTTTGTTTGCTTTGATTTTTGATTTATTTTTTACATTCTTACTTAGCTTAATTTGAATTCACTAGTCGTTTGTGTGATTTGATTCCCTGTGGATTCGACTCCTAAATACTACTACGATCTCTTAATTTGAGGGAGTAGCTCAGGGAAATTTGAGCATATTAGTATACTTGTACTGTATAACGCTTTGATATGTAGAAGAAACAACTTAATCAAAATCATCTACATATATTTAAACCGACTAAAAAAAAGAGGGTTCCTTATTTGGTTAAAGAAAATTTGTTGCCATAGTTGCTGCCCTCATTATAACTTAATGAATCTTATCTCAATACCGGCTCCTATTAATTTTTTTTTAATTGAGATTGAAACATAACAAAGAACCCAGGAAGAATCAGAACTCGATTGATCTTTGGTGTCCGTCGTTCTCATCTCCAATAATGTCGAGTATGTTGTCGAGAAACAAACAAAGCAACCTACTAAAGAATCTTTACCAAATTTAATAGGATCCAACTTGCTTTATTGTGTTTCAATAACTCTAAAAATGGAAAACAGAAACGAAAAGATCGTGGTGGGAAAAAAGTGACGCAGAAGCACACAAAAGCAATAACGACGAAAGAGAAAGAAGAGAAGAGAGACGTGGTACAAGTGTATAACGGAATTGGTCTCACTCACATCACATGTTTCTATTTCATTAAATAAGCAAACGTTCGAAATATTCAGAAACTGTTAACGCGCGTAGATTCTTATTTAATGAAATAGAAAATTGTGATGTGAGCTTCCATTGCTTCGTATAGCTGCGAATATATCCTCTGCTCGTTGCGCTTTCTGATCCTTTCTTTATGATCGTCTCCCTGATAAATTATTTGGCCGTAATATGATTATTTAAACTCAGTGGGTTTTTGGCTAGAGAGTGAGAAAATTAAGATATAAATATTTGAATTGGCCGGGCGTGGATTGTTAGTGGGTCCCACAAAGAGTTGTTTTTTTCTTTTTTGGTGCCACATCAACGGTTGTGAGTGGTTTGTCACTAAAGAAAGTCACATGCTGTTATTATACCACTAAATAGTATAATTAAAGCTTTCGGAGATGATTAGTTTTCTACCATGTTAATTAGTAATTTAAGTCATTAGAGTGTCACTGTAGATGCTAATTTTTATTTTATTTTCAAAATGAATACACTTTGGTCTATAGTGGATTAGTGTACACTATACTCATCTTCCTCTTCTAACAAAATCAGTAATTAGTAGTTTTAGAACAGATCAAGCTGATTAGTAATTCGACATTATTGATAATTCGACTGTTATTACAATGATTGATATTTCATTGATTCTGAATCAAAACCAAATCAAAAATGTAATATAATTTTGTATCCAAATAAACATGCCCCAAGCAATCAAGCACACAACGAACCCAAGAAGAATCAGAAGTCGAAATTTTCCATAATTTTCTTCGATGTGATTCTCCATTATTTGTAAATACAAAACGAAAATCACCGAAATTTCATGAATCGGCTCAGAAATCGGAGCATCGACCACGTTGTTCCCAATCACCATACCGAGTTGGTTAAGGACCTCTAGGACCTCCGATCTCACCGGTTTCTTTGTTCACAAACTCTCCACCTCCTCCTTCTTCTTCTTCTTCTTCCCCTTCCTCTTCCTCCGGCATCTGCAGATTCACTTGTAGATTCTGATCTGGCTTTGAAATTCTGGTTTTCAATTGATAAAATTTCGTGGGATTAGTGAAAAGAATGTCTTCAAATTTGTTCTGATTCTATTCTATTCGATTCCTAATTTTAAACGAGATCTGAATCTTCCTTTTGATTCGATTGATGCAGGAAAGAAGAAGAAGAAGAAAACAAGAGAAATGGTGAGTGGTTGTGTTGATCTTCATCAATCCTTCAAATCTGCAGATTCATCTGTGCCAATTCCTCCACCTCTTCCATCAAAATCTTATGGACACCAGAAACCAGGACTCGTAGGACATAACTGTGTTTCAACAGCAACAAGAGATATGTGGGATCGTCTCTTCAACGATGGATACAAAGCTGATGTTGTCATCTACACAGATAATGGCGACACCATCTATGCTCATGCCAGTATAATTGTAAGATTCCCATTGATCTTTAGCTAGGCGAATGCATAATTTAGCGGTTAGATTTGAAAAATTGTGTTCCTAGTTTTTGTAAAGCTATAGACATGGTTTTGTTTTCGACATGGGTTTTGAAATTAAACAGGGAACTGCTTCTGCTGTGATCAAAGGCATGTTGAAGCAAGCCAAAAGACATGGCAAGTGGCATACAATCTCAATCCGTGGTGCTAGAGTTTTTATCCGATTTCTCTACTCTTCTTGGTATGGAATCTATCTCCAATCGCCTCTACACGCCTCTTTTTAACATTTTCTTGATCTTTGTACTGACTAAAACTGGCTTTCTTTTTGTGTAGCTATGAGAAAGAAGAAATGAATCAGTTCATCATGCATTTGCTACTTCTTTCGCACGCGTATGTGGTTCCTCAGCTGAAACGGCTTTGTGAATGGCATCTAGAACATGGTTTGCTTAACACTGAGAACGTAATCGATGTGTTCCAGCTTTCGCTGCTGTGTGACTTCCCACGGCTTAGCGTCATATCTCACCGTGTGATTTCAAACCGAACCACACAACGTGTAACTATGAAGCTTGCAAGGGATTGGAATCACTAATCTGGCATTTCGCAGGCTGTAAGCCTAGAGTTCCAGGTGGTTGCGTACATTGCAAGAGAATGTGGCAACTTGTTGAATTGCACTCGCGTGTGTGCGCTGATTCTGATCAATGTCGAGTCCCTCTATGCAGGTAAAAAGACAACAAGAACATACCACAAACACTCTAACTTAAGAGCGGGTCTTGTGTTTTGATATTTGTGTGGATTTTTGGGAACATGAACTTTAAGGAGAAGATGGAGAAATAGAGCAAGAAAGATGAAGTTAGATGGAAACTTTTAGTGAAGAATGTGTTAGGGACGAAGAAAATCGGAGGCTCTCCTTTGTTTTTACCGGTGACTAGCTCTTACTCCTCCGTGTTGTAAACAGTCGTTCTCAAGATTTTCGCCGTTTTCTCAATCTCAAGAAGGCGAGTTTTAAGCTTTTTCTTGTGATCTCCCTCGCTAAAAAAAAAAAGTGTAACATAAAAAAATTTGAATAAATGAAATGAAAACACATATTTGGTCAGGAATTGATAAAAATCAAGTCTGGTTCAAGGATTTGGGGATTGGTTATTTACTTACGGTTTAGTGGTTTTGTCGTGTTGACTCAGTGGCAAAATGGAAATAACAAGCAAACTACAAAAGAAAAGAATCTCTACCAAAATCTCTTTTACCAAGTAAAACGAGAACAAAAACCCACAAAGAGTCATTTTTTGGCATAAAATAAAAAAAATCCAGTCGTATTCTTCTTCACCGCTTCTCCTCCTCCAAATCTTAGCCGATCTCTCTACATCTCCGATCAACCTTGAGCAAAAGGTCCAGGATTATTCACAGACATCGGTATATTCCTCGTATGGAGATTCTTCCTGTTATCCTTCTCTCGTCGTTTTCTATTCATCTCGTAGTTTTCATGTGCATTTATGGAATATGTCGCTGCGTCTGTTCATTGATTGGAAGTGCTGTTGTTTTCGATTCTATTTGTACAACAGATTTTTGATTCTGATTGGATGATTCGGTTGATTATTAAGCTGATTCTGGTGATTTTTGTGATAGATCTGTTGACGAGAGACTACAGTTCTGATCAGAAATTCAGTATCTCTACTTACAGTGTCTCCGGCGTGGTACGTACTATATCGATTCGATTTTTTTCTGCTTTTCGTTTGATTTCGATTGCATGCTCGAGGCTAATATTTATCAACGAATATTGTTTTGAATTTCGCCTTCTATCATTGTATCTCTCTCATATTTTTCTGTGTAGTTTGCATTTGGCAGTACTTCATGTTGTTTTGAATTAACGAATATTGTTTTGAATTAGCTAAGTAGCATTCATGTTGTTAGGGCTTTCTGGGCTCACAAGATTAATGATTGACTGAATTTTAGCAGCTTAACTCCATGGTTAGTTGCACGAATGGAGAGCCTTATTTTCTTGCTTGTGTTCTGTGTTTAGGCCTTTACCTCTACTGCTCTGAAGAAAGGAGGAACCCTATATCACAAATCGAAGCCTTTGTCAGTATCTGATTTCACCGATAGATCTCTAACAATGGCGACCAACAAAATCGTCCGTTTGATCGCACCGACCAGATCCGCCTCCACGAAATTCGTTGAGCCTGTGTCACGGTTTCTAAGCTCTGGTACTTCTCCTCCTCCGCCGCAGCCTCCATCTCCGTCTCCGAATCAGGATCAGATCGTGAAGCCAGATCATAATCTACAAGTGAATCTGCAGATGCCAAAGGAAGAGGAAGGGGAAGAAGAAGAAGGAGGAGGTGGAGAGTTTGTGAACGAAGAAACCGGTGAGATCGGAGGTCCTAGAGGTCCTGAACCGACTCGGTACGGTGATTGGGAACAACGTGGTCGATGCTCCGATTTCTAAGCCGATTCATGAAATTTCGGTGATTTAGGTTATGTATTTACAAATAATGGAGAATCACATCGAAGAAAATTATGGAGAAGTTCGAGGTCTGATTCTTCGTGGGTTCGTTGTGTGCTTGATTGCTTGGGGCATGTTTATTTGGATACAAAATTATATTACATTTTGATTTGGTTTTGATTCAGAATCATTGTAATAATAGTTGAATTATCAATAATGTCGAATTACTAATTAGGTTGATCTGTTCCAAAACTCTTAAGTAGTGATTTTGTTAGAAGATGAAGCAAAACAAAGCAAATTCCAAAAGAATCTCTACCAAATTTAATAGGACCTAATGACTAAAGAGAAACAAGAGACGTGGTACAAGTGTACAACAGAATTCGAAACATTCACAAACCTTTGTATTTTTTTATTTTTTCCCCTTTTAAAATCTCTTTTATGAAAAGGAAAAAAGTCTCTTCTCTCATCAATTTCGTATTGGATTCTTCTTATACAAAAGGGGGGAAAAAACAAGATTCGGAACCTATCTTTTTTGTTTTCAACATCATCACTTCTAGTGAAGAACACAATCTTTGTATACTTGTACTAACGCTTTGAAATGCAGAAGAAACAACTTAATCAAAATCATCTATATATATTTAAACCGACTAAAAAAAAGAGGGTTCCGTATTTTGTTAACGAAAATTTGATCATTTATAGTGTTTGTTTGCTACTCTCTTAACCGGATCCGTGTTATCCGATTTAACCAACTCAATATCTCCTCCGGTTTGAGAAACTGTACAGCTTTTTTTGTTTCATCACGTAGAAGAGTTGCTGCTTTGTTCATCATCCGAGCTTGAATCTTCTTGTCTTGCTTCATACCTATGAAGAACCGGTAACGAAGCCGTAGCTGAAATCCTGAACGATCTAGCAGAAGCCGAACCCATCGTAGACGACATTTCTTGCATCGTTTTCACTTCTTTGCAAACGTTATCGAGCACACCGAGAAAATCTCTCACGACCATGAAGATTCTTAGAGGATGTGCTTCTTCTTTCGCTGAGTTTCCATGGAAATAATCTGTTACTTCTTTAACCATTGACAAAGCTTTTCTTTCTCCTCCTTTGATCTTTCATATCTCTTCTTCTGCTTCTTTGAGGAACGTTTTCATCGAATCGAAGAATTTCCCTTGAGTTGTATCTGTCCCGAGGAATGATCGGAGTTTATCAAGACCCCCTTCGAGCTTTGTCACGTAACTGCTTAGTACATCGAAATCCATTCCCGCTGATTTTTTCACGTTAACCAAATCTTGACTGAGTCCAGAGACGACTTGTAATCCTTGCTTTCTTAAACCCTCCATGGTTTCATCTTTCGTTGTTGGCGTTGTTGTAAACTCGGATTTTGTGATTTCTTGGACGACAAAGTGAAGCAATGTGGTTTTGCCATCGACGCCTTTTATGTCTGCGAGTTTTAAAAGTGTATCGAGTTTGAAGGCTTTGGCATCTCCGCGATTAGTACCAACGTTCATTCGGTTTCCCGTCAGTAGAACAGCCTCGAGGATCTTTAGGAATAGCCTGCATTGTTTTAGTTCTATGCTTGCTTCCTACAAAGCAACAAAGAGATTAAAAAACAATCAGGACAATTCGTTAGAGAGATTGAATTATTGAAGTTTCTTTAAGAGTAACTAACTAACTAACTAACCTCTAGTGTTTGGAAAGAGTTCTTTAGATACTTGACTTCTGCGTCGAAGTTGACTCTATACAACATTGCTTCAACTCTTTTAAAGACGAAAGGGATATCAAGAATGGTTTTGAGGAATCTCTCAGCTGTTCCGAGTTTCGAGACGTCACCAGAGTACTCTCGGAGTTTTATCTCTTCCTCCTTTGTTGGAGCCATCTTCACCAAAGTCTCAAGAAGCTCTGCACCTAAGCTCTTAGGATTACCTATCACCATGCCACATGTTTAATTAAATTGAAACAATAGGGACCACATATGCTCATGCATCTTAGAACAATGCACAATGAAATAATGTGTTTACAGAAAATCTTAATGAATATCTACTATATAGCTCTAAATTGCCAGTCTCACAAATTAAAGGATTACCCTTTTTCTCCCTTTAGATGTGGTTTTTTTGATAAGTTTGCAAGAAGCAATATAAAGCAAAGAAAATCATTTCATATGTCAATTGTTCTTTGCAATGATTATATCTTGTGGCCTAAGCCTTTTTAAGTATTCTTTAGCTTTTCACCATTAATACCTCTTACGATCATTTCTATAACTGTTCTTACTATCAGAAAGATGTTCTTTAGCCCATCAAGGCATCAACACTCAAAACCGGGTTAAGTGCAGAACAGAGGAACCTAAATGTAAATCGTTTACTAACTCATCACGATCAAGGAAAATGCCAATCCTTGCTTAATGCAAATGGAACCTTAAACTCGAAAATAATTCAAAATGGAGGCAAATACTTACCATCCATAAGAGCTTCGGACACCTCTTCACGTGTTACATTCAGTGCTCTTAAGAGAATTGCAATGTTCTGAGATTTCTTCGGATCAAGAACTCTGTTTTCGCTCTCAGCAGGAGGCATCATTGACCTTCTCACAGGCTCTTTTGAACTTGAACTTCCCGAACTGCAACCAAACAGATGCTCCATTCTTTCCTCGTTCAATCTGTTCAATACCATAAGATGCAAAAAGAGTTATTGAAAGTGTCAAATTCAAAATGTATGTGGCACAACATTTGTAGAGAACAATGGTACGCACTGGAATGAGCTTGATTTGAGCTGGTCCCAAACTGTGGCTCGATCCGAGCTCGCGCGTACTTTGTCCCAGTGAAGCGGCTTCAAAATTTGCATTCTGGGACAACTGCAGTAAAAGATTAAGCTTCAGTTTAGAGTTCACACTTGCTGCCCTCATTATAACTTGGCAGATGTTTTAACATTGTTAAATTAGAGAGTCAACCATGTTTTGACCTGTCACTTCGAAAGTCTCTACTTGCTTGAAACTTGCCCATTCTGCTTCTCATCTCTGTGAATTTGGACTTTCAAAGTGAATTATTGGTGGGTTATACAGTAAGATCAGTATTCGTTTTCTTTCAACCATATAAAACGAAGTCTGGTTGTATCGCCCACATCATGGCTTTATCCTATTATATTTATAGGTGACTTATGAGGCTTTTATATCTATAAAAACCAAAATTATATTAGTATTAATCGCACATGTGTTGAATTTGACTTAGAAAAAATAGGCGTTGAGAGCATCTCCAATGGTTTACACCATTTTTTACACCAAAATGGTGTAAACCTAAAATGATGTTGGGTTTTTCTCCAATGGTTTACACCAATTTTTACACTAAAATAGAATATTCTAAGTATATTTTCACCCTGCTTCTCATCTCTATGGATTTGGATTTTCAAAGTCGTGTTGACTCAGAGGCAAAATTAGAAATAATCTGAGTATGTTGTCGAGAAACAAAAAAAGCAACCTACAAAAGAATCTCTACCAAATTTAATAGGACCCAACTTGCATTGTTATGTTTCAATAACTCCAAAAATGGAAAACAAAAACGAAAAGATCGTGGTGGGAAAAAAGTGACGTAGAAGCGCACAAAAGCAATAACGACGAAAGAGAAAGAAGAGAAGAGAGACGTGCTACAAGTGTACAACGGAATTGGTCTCACTCACATTACATATTTTTATTAATAAGAAAATGTTCGAAACATTCATAAACCCTTGTATTTTTTTATTTTTTCGCCTTTTAAAATCTCTTTTATGAAAAGGAAAAAAGTATCTTCTCTCATCACTTTCGTATTGGATTCTTCTTATACAAAGGGGAAAAAAACTATGGAACAGAATTGAACACGATTCAATTTCCAATTGTGAGACTGCACCAAACATTCTAATGAATGTTAAAGAAATAAGATAGTGGTTGATAACACGAATTCTTATGAGTTACGGGATTTAGAGTAGAAGTTTGATGTGTGATAGGCATGGAAAAGTTTTCTTGAGTAAGGTTTGTTGAGCATCGACTTGGTTCTCTTTAGGACACACTTGAGTAAGGTCTGTTGAGCATCGACTTTGTGAACATCTTTACTGTCCCTTTCTGACACTGCGTCCCTATCTTCAAACCTCTCCTTCAGGATTGTCTCCTAATGTTTCCTTGGGGACAAGCAAAAGGCAAGTCTGGGGGAGTTGTTATGTCCATATATTTACATCGTCTACGTACATATTTGCATACCTTTATCTTCTGTTTAGCATCATTTTGCATCATATAGGAACATTTTAGCTCTAATTTAATTTAAATTTGCATCTTAGAGCTCTAGGATAGAGTTTGTACATATTTCTCTTTCTTTACCCTTTTTCAGGTGGTACATGTGCTTAAATAGAGTTATATGGCTTAGTAGAGCCTGGAGGATTGGAGTGGATGATGAGATGGTTTTTGTCATTCTTTCAAATAAAAACCTATCTAGCTAACAACCTAATCATGATTCAATTGCAGCAAGCATAGAGTTCGAACACAAGGAAGTCAAGGATTTAGAGTTCTAAACTTGCCTGATTTGCATCTCATCTTGTGAATTTGGACTTTCAAAGTCCCATTGAGAAGCAGATCAGGCAAGTTTAGAACTCTAAATCCTGGACTTTCTTGTGTTCGAACCCTATGCTTGCTGCAATTGAATCATGAGTAGGTTGTTAGCTAGATAGGTTTTTATTTGAAAGAATGACAAAAACCATCTCATCATCCACTCCAATTCTCCAAGCTCTATTAAGCCAGATAACTCCATTTAAGCATAGGTACCACCTGAAAAAGGGTAAAGAAAGAGAAATATGTACAAACTCTATCCTAGAGCTCTGAGATGCAAATTTAAACTAAACTAGAGCTAAAATGTTCCTATATGATGCAAAATGATGCTAAACAGAAGATAAAGTTATATGCAAATATGTACGTAGATGATGTAAATACATGGACAGATCAACTCTCCTAGACTTGCCTTTTGCTTGTCTCCAAGCAAACATTAGGAGACAACCCTGAAGGAGAGGTTTGAAGATAGGGACGCAGTGTCAGAAAGGGACAGTAAAGATGTTCACAAAGTCGATGCTCAATAGACCTTACTCAAGTGTGTCCTAAAGAGAACCAAGTCGATGCTCAACAGACCTTACTCAAGAAATTTTTTCCATGCCTATCACACATCAAACTTCTACTCTAAATCCCGGAACTCACAAGAAATCCTTGCTAACAACCACTGTCTCATCTCTTTAACATTCAATAGAGTGTTTGGTGCAGTCTCACTGTGAATTTGGACTTTCAAAGTGAATTTGGACTTTCAAGGATTATTTCCATTTTTGCCACTGAGTCAACAGTTTCTCAAACCGGAGGAGATATTGAGTTGGTTAAATTGGATAACACAGACCCGGTTAAGCGCAAACAAACACTATAAATGATCAAATTTTCGTTAACAAAATAAGGAACCCTCTTTTTTTTAGTCGGTTTAAATATATATAGATGATTTTGATTCAGTTGTTTCTTCTGCATTTCAAAGCGTTATACAATACAAGTATACAAAGATTGTGTTCTTCACTAGAAGTGATGATGTTGTTGAAAACAAAAAAGATAGGTTCCGAATCTTGTTTTTTTTTCCCCTTTGTATAAGAAGAATCCAATACGAAAGTGATGAGAGAAGAGACTTTTTTCCTTCTCATAAAAAAGATTTTAAAAGGGAAAAAAAATACAAGGGTTTGTGAATGTTTCGAACATTTGCTTATTTAATGAAATAGAAACATGTGATGTGAGCTTCCATTGCTTCGTATAGCTGTGAATATATCCTCTACTCGTTGCGCTTTCTGATCCTCTCTTTTCCATGCTTTCTGATCGTCTCCATGGTTTAGAAATCTAAATCCTTGACTTCCTTGTGTTCGAACCCTATGCTTGCTGCAATTGAATCATGAGTAGGTTGTTAGCTAGATAGATTTTTATTTGAAAGAATGACAAAAACCATCTCATCATCCACTCCAATCCTCCAGGCTCTATTAAGCCATATAACTCTATTTAACCACAAGTACCACCTGAAAAAGGGTAAAGGAAGAGAAATATGTACAAACTCTATCCTAGAGCTCTAAGATGCAAATTTAAACTAAACTAGAGCTAAAAGGTTCCTATATGATGCAAAATGATGTTAAACAGAAGATCAAGGTGTGCAAATATGTACGTAGATGATGTAAATATATGGACATATCAACTCCCCCAAACTTGCCTTTTGCTTGTCCCCAAGCAAACATTAGGAGACAACCCTGAAGGAGACGTTTGAAGATAGGGATGCAGTGTTAGAAAGGGATAATAAAGATGTTCACAAAGTCGATGCTCAACAGACCTTACTCAAGTGTGTGCTAAAGAGAAAAGTCGATGCTCAATAGACCTTACTCAAGAAAACTTTTCCATGCCTATCACACATCAAACTTCTACTCTAAATCCTGGAACTCACAAGAAATCGTGCTATCAACCACTATCTCATCTCTTTAACATTCATTAAAGTGTTTGGTACAGTCTCACAATTGGAAATGGAATCAATACCGTTTGGCATGGTAGAAAAAGGCTGGAAAAATAATGATCATAGATGGTTCAAGTCTTTTTAGGGTGGTTAACTCCCAAAAATAAATGTCACACATATGTAAAAGTAAGAAAGAAAAGAAACAATTGATGAATACAAGGCTAGGAATCTAATATCTACCCTTTATCCCCTTGATGCAATCTCTCACTCTCTCCTCTGCTCACTTCCTAAGTGTATCCACTGGCCCTTTTTTGGCCAAATAATAACCACTTAACAGACTCTACACCTCTCATTTGCTTTGAACTAAGACTCTGGGGGTTTCACTCTTGATTTGCTCTAGCTCTGTTTTCTTTTGGTTTCTAGCTTAGCATCTCTAACTTATAACTTTACTTTTCTTTTTGATTTGATCTATAAAAAGGTTAAACTATCTTTTGATATTCCACTAGAGCTATTTTCTTTTTCTTTTAAACTCTCCCCCAGACTTGTCTTTTTCTTTATCTCCATTCTTTCCCTTTGCACGCTCACCCACTACCCAGGATATAAAACAGTACATGACAACTCATTTTGTTTTCATTCTCCACCTAAGGCTAGTCTTGATCTCAAGAAACTAGCCTATTGGAAACTTTGCCTTGTCGTCTCTAATGCTTGCAAGATTTTACTAATGCAACACTTTAAAGAAAAGGCCTCACTCAAGAACATATGCAAGGGTCTGAAAAAAAAGGATTGGGTATATAGGGTGTGGTACCATCCTCATCCAAAAGATGAACTTGGATCGGGATGGCCATTCAAATCAAGAAGAGAGTGGTAAAAATGAGGTAAACATGATTGAATGTTTAGTATTTATCCACAGTTATGATTCAAAGTCCAAAAGTGAGAAAAATGTAATTCGATTAAGTTCAAATTCACAGAGATGAGAACTCTAAACTGAAGCTTAATCCTCTACTGCAATTGTCCTAGAATACAAATGTAAATGCAGTCTATAGTGCTTCTAGACTCAATCCTATATGAAACAGAGACAAAAGAAAATACAAATACGATGGATATATGCATTGTCTTTTTCTTTGTCATTTTGAAAAAAAAAAATTTATGCAATGAATAAAATGCAGGGGAATGAGGATATGTTATGCAATGAATGAAAAATGCAGAGGAATGAGGATATGCAGGACACTATGCAAATAAATTCAGAAGAAGAAGATAAAAGGAATAAAACTATACATTAGCAACTAGTGTGTGTGTGTGTGTTCCCTCCCCCAGACTTAGTTCTCACTATAGAGAACAGAGCAAGGAAAAAGGAGACACAACAACACACACACTCTACAAAGAAAATGAAAGAAAATAGCACTAAAATATATACAGGTAGGTGGTACCTTTAGTCAGACTAAGGAGGATTTCCAGATGTAGAGGCATCAAAATAGTGAGGAGGGAGAGTCAGCCGCAACAGGTCTTCTGCCGCATTGTTGGATTCCTCATCCATGGTGAAAGCTGAGGAGATACCTAGGCGTTCTTCAATTACCTTCAGGCGCACATCATTCCATATGTTGACCCGTTTCTGGATCAGATAGGCTGAGTGGAGGAACCGTTCTCTAAAAAGTTTTAAGACAACAAAAAAATCTCAATAATGAAAAAATATCTTTCATTTGGTGCATTCACACTTCTGATATAATATACTAGAAAAAAATGGACAGTATATATAAGAATTGAGAAAAGAATAGATAACAATGAAATTTGTTTCAAAATTATCATTTTAGATTGTTACATATATCTATTAAAAAAAACATCAATCGAATATATCCGTTTAAAATAAAAAGTTTTTAAGAGAACAAAAAAATCTCATAGAATAAAAAAAATATATGTCATTCTGGTGCATTCTCACCTCTGATATAATATAACTAGATTAGGATTCGCGTTGATATGCGAATAAACACACTAAAAATTATTAATATCAAAATTTAAGTTTTAGTTACTAACCCGTTAATATACAAAAATATTTTGAAATATTTAAACATGGATTTTAAACCATTAAAATTTAATTTATATATTAATTCTCATGTCCTAATTTATATTAGAGAATTTAGACTCAAAAATATATATACATAAATGAAATTCAAATCATTTTTTTAATAGCAAAAAATTTATTCTTACACATTATGAATTTATATTAACTATATGATAAAAAATTATAACAATTGAAATATTATAGAGTTAAATCATAAAACAATAAATTTATGTGAATAATCTCATAAAAACCAAAAACATATTTTATAAATAGTTTTATCACGCATTATATATAAATCTATGATTGATAAATGTCATTGATATCATCAGTTTATCTTGATAGATATCTATACTTGTCAAATCTTTCACTTTTGGATCTTAACAGTAAATATATTGTTATTATTTTATATCATGTATTTTTTTGTTCAAAAAAAATTATAACATGTATAAATTTTCATTTTCATTGAAAAATATAGATAGAAAATTTCTAATTTCTTTGTAATATTCTATAACTATGTTTACAAAATAAATATGTTTATTTTTTTTTCTTTGGTATGTTTGTGCATATAAACTTTAATATTGAGATTTCCAAATTCTTTCGAATTTTTTTATTTTCAATTTATAAAATTTCTTTTGCTTTATCATTCATATTTTTTTTAATTAAAATTTCTATTTTCTCTCCACTTATTTGTTTTTTTAACTGTTTATAGTTTTTCTATTTTCTTTTCTATTTTTATTTTTATAATTAGTTTAAAGTGTTATATTTGTTTTCTCTAGCAATTAGGGATTATTAGAATTTTTTCTTTTTACTATTTGGTTAGTTGCTTGACAATTATTTTGTTTGTTTCTATTTTTAATTTTCTTTTTTAATTAATTTTAATTTTTAACATATGTCATCATCTAATCAAATATTAGACACATATCAGTATATCACGATCAGGTGAATGATGTATTGCATTTTTGACACATTTTAACTAATATTTTTAAAGTTTTTTCAAGTCTTTTCTATGTCTTTAAAGTTTTTTCATGTAAAAACAAGTTTAGATGAAGTCTAAGACAAAAGAGCAAAGAATGGAAGCAAAGCCGCAGAAAATAGTCAGAATTTTGGTACTCGTTAAAACTCTTTACACCGATGGTTCGATTTTAAAATTTGACACAAGCTATAGTATCAAGTCAGCTTTCATCTGGAAGAAAATTGAGGTCATTCCAACGGTGCGATCGAAAGTTATGAAATGTTTAGTGAAGACATGTCTGTCTGGTGAGCAAAAGAAGCAAGTGCAGAGAAAGGAAACAGATCGATCGATCCTATTATCAGTCAAACCATCGGTAGAGCAAAAGATCGACCAGTCCAGTCCAAACTGACCAGAAAAGGAAAATTTGCAGTTTTTTCTATTTTGGTTGGGTTTTGTCATAGATTTTTATGGAGAACGTGATTAGACCTATTTATTCTAATTTTTAGCCATTGTAGAGGCTACGCTTTATTTTCTATCAGACTTTTAGCTTTTGGAGTTTTATAAGCTTTGGGGAGACGAATGCTCTACATCTTTTGAGAAGATTTTTGAACCCTTTGAATTTCTATTTTATTTGTTCATGAGTTTTTTTTCATCTCCTTGTTAATTCTTTTATTCCATGGCTAAGTAGATCCATAGTTAGGTTTTAGAGTTTTCAAATGAATCATTCATTGAATCAGACATAGATAGGAATTTATCATTTGTTGTTTTCACATATTGTTGTTCGTATCACTTAGACTAACTTGATCAATTAGTCTTTGATTTAGGGTTTAGTTTATTCATAAAAAAGTGTTATAGATTGCTTGCTAGAACATAGGTAAGCAAATTGTCCTTAACCTGCTCGTTAATGCTTGTTTAGAATTATAGGTTCAAACGATTCTAGGTTGCTAGATAAAGTCTCTGATACCACGACAATGGATTAGTTATACATTCATGTTTGACTTTGAAATTGCGCTTAATTGTCCCTGAATAATTGTCTGATTCATGATCTTTGATTTCCTGCGAATATCCCTAAAGCCTGACGCCTTTTTATCCATAGGTTTACACCGTTTTATTTGCTATTTTATCTTCAACTAGATGAAGGACCCGCATATATGCGGGTTTTGTAATTTGATATTTTATAAACTTGTAAAAAATAAAATATTTAATTTTACAAAACAAAATTAAATTACCTGTTAAAGTAAATAAATTAAAAGTGAAAACGTTGTTGTAAACCCACTAATTGAGAAACATAACATTTATTTTTTAATTTTGATGCTTTTGTTATTTGATTTAAAATTAAATTTTATCACATATTTTCAAATCATTAGTTTTTCTTATTCATATTAAAATTAAATTAGGTGTAAATTTTTTTTTCCCTATTTTACTACTCAAATTTCTATTTCTCAAAATATTGATAAATTTATTTTCATATTTGTATTTGAACAATATTTACTCTTTAAATATTTTATAACTACCGTAAAAAAAATGAAACACGAAAAGATGAAAGACAAAATTAGATTACCCCACGAAGAGATAAAATAATTGAGAATATTTGTACAAAATTACTTATTGTAATTTTTTTTTCCCTATTTAACTACTCAAATTTCTATTTCTCAAAATGTTGATAAATTTATTTTCATATTTGTATTTGAACAATAGTTACTCTTTAAATATTTTATAACTCCCGTAAAACAAATAAAACACGGAAAAAAAAAATTAGATTACCCCACGAAGAGATAAAATAATTGAGAATATTTTTACAAAATTACTTATTGAAAAGTCTGTCAAATATTTATCTATTTTTTATTGTCATACTTATTTCCTATATTATTTGATATTCAATTAAATTACTTCATAGATTTCTAAATAATTATTTTTTTTAATCCTATTTAAATTACGTTATAGAATTTTTTAATCCTACTTAAATTAGGTGTACTTTTCACTATTTTAAAAATAAAGATAAATAGATAAATATTTTGACATCTAGCTAAATCTAATTAAAAAAAGTATTTTATATTTGTATACACGTGTCAAAATCTGATCATCCGACTTGACATGTGTCACGATGATAAATTTAGTCCTATTTAATTTCTATATAGGTAAAATTTTCAAACCCTAATTAAATTAGGTTAAGATTTTCCTAATCTTATTTAATTAGGTTTACTTCAGTATTTTACAAATAAAAATAAATAGATAATTTTTTTGACATATAATTAAGTCTAATTAGAAAAAAAATCTCGTACCCTTGTATATACGTGTCAAAATCTGGTTAACCGACTTGACATATGTCCTAATCATGTTAATTACGAAGTTTATGAACCAAGCTTTATATAATAATATTTTCAATTTAATTATGTCACATATTTCAAAATAATAAGATTTTTAATTAAATCATGTAACACCTCGACCGCCGTCGAGCTATCGGTATGCAGGGGAAATCTTCATCCCCTCGAGAGAAATCCTCGTCTCTCAATAACATACAGAAGAAATCCTCATCCCATCAGAAGAAATCCTCATCTCCTAATGGGTCCCACACCCATTTTCGGCCCATGGGCCCATCCCTGTCCGACGGTCGGTGCGTTAGTCTGGGAGGCTCAAAAGACTTGTTTACTAACCCTGCAAATCACCACGTGATCTTTTCCCGTGTTTTGTCCTCACTCACACGGTACTGAAAATGACTTTCCAGTAGGTCACCCATCCTTAAATTGCTCCAGCCCAAGCACGATTAACTCTGGAATTCTATCTGGATGTGTGACGGAAAAGATAATTGCACTTTGGTGATATAGGTAGCCAAATCAATTCTCTCAAGCCTCTCCGCATGCACTACATATTTCCAGAAACTGGGATGTTACAAATCATGTCACATATTTTAAACTAATAAGAATTTCCTAATCTAATTTAAATTAGGTTTAGATTTTCCTAATTCTCTTTAAATTAGGTTACTTTTCACTATTTTACAAATAAAGATAAATAAAAAAATAATACAATTTTCCTAATCAAATTTAAATTAGTTTTAGATTTTCCTAATCCTATTTAAATTAGGTCACTTTTCACTATTTTACAAATAAAAATAAATAGATAAATCTTTTAATGTATGGTAAAATCTAATTAAAAATAATTATTTTACACTTGTATACATGTGTCAAAATCTGATCAACCGACTTAACACGTGTCACGATCTTGTTAATTATCACGTTTGACGCATCAAGCTTTATATAATAAAATTAGCAATCAAAATCATATTTCTATCTTAACTTAATTTCATTCTTATATTTTTCGTAGTGTAACAATTGGTTCTCGTGGATTTGATCTTTAAAATACTATAACCTTTTTTGTGCACTTGCAGTGATATTTCTAGGGTTAAAACTTTTTGTATCAGTGAATTATAATTATGCTTACGTATCGTTCTCATAGTGTGTTTCCTCTTTTATATAGTAAGATAGATAGATTTATATTCTGCAAAACTTATCCACTTGCAGTAATAATTTACCTACAATTTTTTTATCCTACAAATTTCAAATCATTCCATAGCTTTTTTTTTTTATCGTTCCACGATTACCAAAAATTTTCCAAACAAACGGAGTTTTTGGAATAATGCCCGTTTACAAAGATTTATAGTCTATTAAAAAATTCCGTGATAAAAAGAAAAAAACTAAACCTTGTTTAACACGCCAAAATAACTTGCTTCATAATTAATCCACTTAGTCAAAATGGAAAACCAAAACATATAAAATTACCACTACAATAAAAACAGGGGACTTTTCGACGGAATTTTGGATTGACTATAAGCCGTCGGAATTTTGCCACCGAATTGAGACATATTTTGGACCGATTTTCGATAGTAAAATTTCAGTCTCAAATCGGTTGGAAATTTCCGATGGAAATTATAACTGTCAGAATTCGGTTGAAACAGTGGGTCGGAAATTCATGAGAAATTCATTTGGTAGGAATCCGGTTGGAAAATCGGTCGGAAACTCGTTGAAATCTCTTACTGTCGGAAATTGGAAAGAAAAAAATGTAAGTGTTTTTTAAAAAAATGGTGTTTGTAATATATTTTAATGTAATGTCTTTTTGAAAAAAATGCAAAAGCTTGTAATATATTGTGTATTAAAAATGAGTATTATGTAATGTGTGTATTAAAAATGAATTCTCCTAGAAAATCTGTTGGTATTTCAAGTTTCGTAAGAAATCGGTTGGAAATTTCCAACCGAATTCGAACCGATTGTTCAAGCCGCTGGATTTTCGTAGGAAATTTTCGACGGGTTTCCTAGGATTTGAGGATTTGTGGTTTAGAGTTAACAAAATTCTTCAAAAAATATTGACAAACCCGTAAACAAAGATGGTAAGTTACATTTTGGTTCATAATCTATAGTATAGTTGATTAATTTATGTAATGTGTATTAAAAATGAATTCTCCTATGAAATCCGTTGGTTTTTCAAGTTTTGTAGACAAAAATTTCAAGAAAACTTTTATCAGCAAAATTAAGTTCTATGGTGATTTTTATTTTGAAATTATGTTTTTTAGTTTCAAAATTAGTCTTCTTAAATTTTTAAACAATTTCTAATTTTAATTTTGAATTTTATTTTAATTACAATTTTCTTATTTTATAAATTATTTTGAATTTAAATAATTAATAGATTTAATTAATAAATAATAATATATTTTTTTAAACACGTAGGAATGTGGTGGGAAATATCCCTCTCTAATCGGTTGGAAAAACATCCGTCGGAAATCTGTAGCAAATATTTTCCACCAAATTACTATGGCAAACTCCTCGGAATTTTCAGACGGAGAAGTGCCATTAGAAATCCGTTGGAATTTTCAGCCATTGGAAATTCGTTGGAACCATATTACGACGAATTTCCAACGAAATTCCGCAGTTGAAAATCCGTCGAAATTTTCCAACGATTTCCGATCGATTGGCGATTTTCGACCACCTGAAACAGCTGTTTCTGACGGATTTCCAACCATATTATCCGTCCGAAACAGCTTTGTTTTCTTGTAGTAGACAGAAACCCTAACTAGTCTTCTCCAAATCGTCGAAGATGATGATGAGTAGTCTTCACCTCCAGGCGAGGCGTATTCTCGCTTATAGTAGCAGAAGCTCTTTGCTTCACCGCTCTCACAATACTCTACGGAGTCATATCAAGACGGATTTAGAAAAATGGCTTAAACATGGGAATCAACTGAAGCCATCTTACGTGAGAGGCCTCATCAAGAATCTCCGTGACACCAATCGTTTTTCTCAAGCACTCGAGGTTTTCAATTTCGATCTTTTAATAATCTCTGATGATTCGCGTAGTCTTTTGGATTTTTGATATGATTTTTGTTTTAATGTGTTAGGCATCGTAGTGGATGTGTGAACAAAGGGTCTTTAATACTTTTCCTGAAGACTATGCAGCTCGGCTTCATCTTGTTGACACTGTCCTTGGATTGGAAGAAGCCGAAAAGTTCTTCAAAAGCATCCCCGAGAACATGAGGGATTACTCTGTCTACGACATTCTCTTGAGATCTTACACTAAATCAGAGAAAACACTGGACAAAGCCGAGTCCACGTTTGAGAAGATGAGAGATCTCGGTTTCCTATTGAAACCTTCCCCGTACAACTCGATGATTTCTCTCTATGGTCAGCTCAAGAAACAAGATATGGTCGAGAAGCTTCAACATGAGCTTAAGGAGAACAATGTGGAGGTCGACAGTATCAATGTTTTGAATGTAGGCAAGATAAAGGAGAAGTCTAAAACATCGGTTGATGAAAAAGTAAGGAAACCGGTAAGCGAGAGGATCATTGCAATGGAAAAAGCTTACGTTGAAGCCGGTTCAATAGAAAAGGCTATAGAGATGTATGGTGACGTACCAGGGAGTAACAGAGAATTGTACCGTCTTTGGGATGAGTACAAGAAGGAAGGAAAGATGAGTGGATATCGAAGTGTGATTAGCTCTTTGTTGAAGTTGGACGATGTACAAGGAGCAGAGAAGATATATGGAGAGTGGGAGCCTTATGGACCGGAGCTGGATATGAGCATACCGGAATCGCTGATTTCTAGGTTTCGCGCGGAAGGGAACGAATCCAAGGCTAAAGAAGTGGTTAAGTCGATAAGAAAGAAGAGGATTATGATGAATCTAACGTTCATAGCTTATGGTTTGGTTTGGTTGGGGGTGATTATAATTATGGCCTTGATTCCATTAAGCATTATGAAGTTGCTCACTGATAATTACCCCATTTTCTATTGGGTCTTTTGTGGGTATTTCATAAAACATCACCCCATTTTATTTTTTACGATGTTGGGTTATGTATTCACTTCAAAAAATGGTCACTAGATTATAAGTTTATAACATACACATCGAGTGGGCTGTTAGACTTGTTTTTTTCATTTTTTTTTTTGTGGATTATTAAAACTTTTAGCTAATGATAAAAAGTTTTTACCCGGTTTAAAAGATGAAACCTAAGGTCACTAATTCGATGTAGAAATAATATAGGTTCGTTCAAGGGACCAGCAATACACTCTAATCTTATGGGATACAAATTCAGCTAAGCAATTCAAAGTTGTTTTAAGTGTCACGATTTATAAAAGCAAACAAACGTAAATTCGGTGTAAACAATTAAAGGAAAGAGTTAGATCAAGGGATATATCTCAGGGATTAGATCATCAAGAACCAAGCAATTATTCAGGTTATCAAGTTATGAACCAATCTAGAACTCAACCATAAATATAAGATGATCCACTGTCGTGGCATCAACTACTTCAACAATCAATCTAACACCCTAAACTGTCGTTTGAGGTTACAAAGAATGACGAGCATTAAACGTATAGGATTGATTTGTTCACGAGTTGCCTTAACTTCAACTTTCGTTGGCTAAGGACAACTCGCTCATCTATGTCAATTCCAGCAATTTACAACACTTTTGATGAGTAAATTCAACCTAAAATCAGAGGCTAAGTGATCAATCTAGTCTAGGCAATATGATCGACATTAGATGGAGATATCGAATGATGTTTCAAAATCTATCTATGCTTAGTTCATGGATATCTAATCCCATCGAACCCTTGACCTAACTAAGGAGACTACTCGCACATATTCAAGCAAACAACAACAGCGAATAAGATAAGAAACTTCATTGAAAATAGAAAAGATAAGAGTTTAGAAATCTTCTCCAAAACATGGAAGGCAATCTTCAAGCTTACAACTCTAAAAACAAGTATCAAATCTCTCTCTCACTTGTGTTTTCTCTTCTCTGTTGTGTAGTGTCTCTCTATGGCTCAAAAGGGTCGAAAAACTCCCCTTTTATAAGCCCACGGCGGCTGGGAAAAATAGGGTTGCGAAAATTAGGTTTAATGAATATTTCCAAAACTGGATCTCCTGGGAGCAGGTGCTCCCTATTCTGGAGCGGGTGCTCCTTTTCTACAGAATATCCAAAAAGATCCAGATTCCTTCCTTTTTCACCAAATCCAATTGCAAGTTCCAATCCTCCATTCCAGCCGCATTTTAGACCTAGAATGACTCAAAGTAAAGTGAAAGACTCGATAAAAACCTACAAAACAAAGGTTAGAATGCGCCAAAAACGCATTATATCAGCTAACCATATTTTCTTATACTCCCAAAGAAAGTTTTTATTTATTTTGTGACTTGGATATATCAAAGAATCAGAGGGTGTAATATTGTTCCTCAGCAACTGCATAGACCAAAAACATGTTCTGATTTGGGGCCGAGAAACATGCTTACAGACTGATCCGATTGAAGATGTAAACCTCTTTCCTTTTTGATGTACGCTGGATAAAAATTTACATAATAAAATACAAGTTTAAATCGTGGTTATGGGATTATTTTATACAAACATCTTATTATATAGAAGAGTATGCATTCAACGAAAAAATGACACGTAAATAAAATTATAACTCACTTAATGAAGACAGACATGTGTAATAAATTTAAATGAATTAAGTGTTTAATATATACTATATTTTTGTTTATAATGTTTGTTAATGTAAGATAATATTGATAGTGACTAACAAAGGAAAAAGATATTTTTTGGACTAAAAATAAGTCATCATTATTTATTTTTTTGTCAACCAACATTTTATTTATACAGAAAATTATACAACTATATATATATTACATATTACATGACCCAAGATATAGTATAAGACTTATTTTGATGTCTTGCTATCTTAGCTACACTATAGACATTTGATACAAGTTCTCTTGACACACACATGAACTTATACCCATAATCCCTAGCTAATCTTACAATATCCTTAACAAGTATGGTGATAGAGGCATTGATAGTTTGATTCAACTCTGAACCTCTATCCTCATAACAAAGAGCTGCATATAACTCTTTACAATCACCCACAAAGGTTATACTAGAATAACCAAGGGCACATCTCTGTTACAAGCAGTGCAAAATAAGTCATCATTAAAGCATAACGTTTTTGTAAATTAAATTAGAAAATAAATAATTAGTGTATTGCTACGTTATTATTCATTTGGTGTAAGTGTTTGTGGTGATGAGAAGCAAACGTACTTTCGAAAATCACTTTACAAACAATGTTAAAGAGATTCATACACAAATACCATGAAGTTACAATATCACAAACACACAAGAAAACACCCCCAAACAAACAACAAACAAAAAATCTTCACCGGGTTCAAAACGGATCAAATTATTATTCACATAACAAATTTTAAATTGAGTCTCATGTTAGATTCCAGTTTACTAATTTTCCCTCTCTTTTTTCCCATCACCTTAACCCAACCTTCAATATCAGCGGCAGTTCTCAAATCCAGAACCCCTAATCTCAAATCCGAACCCAAACCACTCGCATTCGACAACCGCAACGAACTGATCTCAACAACAATCCCGGTTATTATAACCGTCTCACGAGCATCGACTCTGCTCCCACCGATGATCGTCTCTCCCACAACTTTACTATCATAAATAACACTGAACGTACTGTTCTTAAATTCGAAGTACCCCGAATTTGAGTTTCGTATCGAGATCTCGCTTACTAGCGTGGCGTTGAGGTAAGGGTTTGATGAACTAGAGTTGAACAAGAGATCTCTTATAGATATAGATAAAATTTCGGTAGCTGGTTCCGAACCACGGAGAAACATTAAGAGGATTAGAAAAACTGCGAAACCGATGACGATTGCTGATAAGGAATAGACTAGACAAACTCCAGCTGGTGGTTCCTCTGTTTTTCGACGCCAGATTCTCAGTCCGCTCTGTTCTTCATCGCTCCGACCGTAAATTTCCGTCGGAGCTAACGTCATCTGATCTTCCTTCATCATGATTGTGAGTTTCGTTCGTTTCTTGAATTTGTTTTTTGAGGTCAGAGGATGAGGAGTAAATGAGATGTGTGTAGTTTCGACTTCCGAAGGGCTTATTGTTTTTTTTATGTTCTTTCTCTTTCAAATTGTTCTATTATTTTCTTTTGTAAAATTGGACTTTTCGTTTTTTTTTTCTTATCAAAATGAGATTTATTCTTTAGACGACTTCAACCAATTTTTTGAATTGGTTATACTGCATACAAGTTGCATGGTAGACAACTAAAATATCGAAAAGATAGTATTAATTAGCTAGGGTTTCTATATTTTTATTAATACCACATTACTTTTTTCTTTTTTATCTTCTTATGTATTTGATTTCATGTACCAAACTAGAATCCGTGGAAACTTCAAAATCCTATTTCGAGAATCCATCTACGGGAACGGGATTATTCTATTTTGCATGTCTCTATTATCGGGCTTAGTCCATATTCGCAAATAGGATGGAGAATGTTTCCATGGTGGACGTAGTTATAAATATAATAACTGTTTGACTTTTATAAATGTACCGTACTACTACTATAACACATGCTCACAAAATGATCGATAAATGATTATTGGAGCTTAGCTGCTTGACGGATTCGAGAGTCGTGCAAGACACTAAAGATAAAGGAGAAGTCTAAAACTTCGGTTGATAAAAAAGGTATGAAATCGGCAAACGAGAGGATCATTGCAATGGAAAAAGCTTGCGTTATAGCCGGTTCAATAGAAAAGGCTATAGAGATGTATGGTTACGTGCGAGAGAAAGAAAGAGAAGTGCACCGTCTTTGGGATATTTACAAGAAGGAATGAAACGTGAATGAAAATGGATATGATTAGCTCTTTGTTGAAGCTTGACGATGTACAAGGAGCAGAGAAGATATATTGGAGAATGTTCGTCATCTTACAGAAGAAAAGCAAAGAGGAACAAGCTGGTATATTTTCTACTTGTACAACTGTTTTTCCTTATTGCAGAAACTTGATCTTATTTGGGGTCGAGAAACATGCTTATATATATATCAAATGTAAAGATTACATGTTATTAGTGATACGATTGAAGATGTAAACTAGTCCTTTCCTTGTTAGATAGTGGCCACGTTCGTTTGCTGTGGCTGCTTTTAGTATATGCAATTATATTGGTTTACTGTATATATACACACTTGTACAGACTTTTACATTCAAGATAAAACCATTTATTTAGATTTTATCTAAAACTAGGTTAGTACCCTCTACGCGAGGGTTTTTTCATTTATATTTTTATTGTAAGTGATAATATTATGGTTATGTATGGTACATGTATTATCGATATTGTAAGCTCGTTTGCTTTTGTGTTATTGTTGGTTTTGATTTTATTTGATTTATATATTTCCTATGTTATGAGGGTTTAGTGAATTAGCCTCTTCCTAGTAGCTGTGAAGCCATACTATTATAGTTTTGAAGGGTCTCCTTAGATCTGATGTTTACATATTTTTCTATTCTTTTCGTTCTCAACTTTCATCAACGTCGAACATTCTGACCAAACTCTTTTGTTTGTAAATTGTACGATATTGATTCAAATATTGAAATCTCAAAGAATGCATTGGCACATGCGAAAGTTATGAAATTTTTATTATAAGGTATAAATCTTTTGTAGTGGTTACTTGTCTTAGTTCTAACCACATAACCAACATCACACACAAAGAACCAAACACATGAAGAAATCAATATGCAGATCAGATTCTTAGGTCATCGAATGAAATGATGGTCGTTTATGTCTCTGTTACCTCTTCTTGCCTATCTTGTTTCATGTCCACTCTCTCTATGTGTTATTGGTCTCTTGGCCTTCTTCTTGAGTTGTGGCACTATGCTTCTAAGTTGCAGCCTCTTGAACTACAAGAATTTATAGCCTCAAGGTCTCACCCTCTGTCATGTCTCTAACCAACACACATTCGTGTTCTTCAGCATATTTTGAGCATTTACCTATCTCCTTCTCATGTCCATTTCCGCTAATCTCAAATCCCAACATTAACTAAATGCATCAGAGAATCATAGTACCCTTTGTAGCAGCAGCTCTCGCACTTTTATTTTTTGCATTCGGTTTAAAGATATATCACCATAAGAGCTCTGATGTGATTTTTCCTCATAATCTTTCTGGGTTTGTGATAAGCTACAGGTTCCTATGGCACACGTGAAGAAGAAGGTGAGGACCTCTATAGGGTCTAAATGGTAACAGCAGAATCTGGCTGAATTGCAGAATTTGCCTGAATTTTTGATGATTTTTTGTAGAATCTGGCATAATAACTTTGAATACAAATGGTAACAACTGAAGCTGGCAAAATGTGGCTGAATTGTTGAAAATAAATTAATTAGTTAAGCTTATGAAAATATCTATTAAAGATTTTTTCAAAATTAAATATATATTTATAAATGTATTAGTTTTTAGAAAAGAATAATATTTTATTAAATTATTTTCTAAAACCTAACTTATTTAAATTATTTTCGCATCCACATCCGGATATTTAAATAAAGTATCCAGATCCGTGCCTCTGGATATCCGGACTTTAAATATCCGACCAAAAATCAGGATATCCACGGATATCCAGATCCGGATGTGGATGCGAAATTATTATTAAAAATAATTAAAATAATAAATAAATAAAGTTTTAAAAAATTATTAGTTAATATTTTAAATGATACTTTTTCATAATAAATATAATATATTATAAAAAAACTAAAATCAATTTATATATGTATATTTATATAAAAAATAACTTAATATATATAAAATATGTATGTTTAATATATTTAATGCATCCGAATCTTCAAATTTTGCTATCTGGATCTGGATATTCTTTTTACGGATCCTAAATTTTATTATCCTTATCCAGATCCAGACTCTCCGAATATCTTAATTTTCGGAGCGAATCCGAATGGATAACGGATCGGATCTCGGACCTTGGTAATAATTCCATCCCTAGGAAAGATAGAGGAAATCGGTGGGACATAGTCAACAACAAAGTAAATACTATTGTTAGTAAATATTCAGCAATTCTGCTGATTTTATCTTTTTCTAGTTTAACGCCCACATTCTTTTATGTCAAATGGTGTCTAAATTTTTTTTTTCTGCTGAATTCTTCCCAATTATGCTAGTAATATGTTACCAGTTAGTGCCATAAGAATGGCTCCAAGGAAAGACATTATTCGGTTTGACACATAACCATATTTATTGCACGGTAGAGAACAAACATTTTGCAATTAAAAGGTTGTTTTATTTTGACACATGTAATTTTTTTTTTTTTTTTAAAAGAAAATTTTATCTTGTACATTATATCTTTAAAACGTAATGCATCAAATGTTATATTGTTGATCTCACCAAAAAAAAATGTTAAATTGTTTTCCATTTTTTAAGGAAGTTTTTAAAAGACAATTTTAATGGTTTTAATGAAAATTAAATTGAGATTTTAAATTTTTGTAAAAATAACATTGTCCATATATCTTCTTTGTGTCTATATCCTTGGTATATCTTCATTTTCATCTCCTTTCCCTCACCTATATATAGAGAATCTCACATCCTTTTTTTCTCTTGCTTAGTGTCCAAGTCAAAATCATCTCTTCTCTTCATGTCTCTCCCTCAAAACCCCTTCGCTTCATCATATATCCCGTCCATGGCTACATCACCATCATCACTACCATTAGATGCAAGGGGGAAACGGATTCTCGTCGAAAACGATGATCGGATTAGCAACCTCCCTGACGATGTATTGCTCTTGATCCTAACTAGTTTGTCCACAGAAGAAGCTGTCAAGACATGTATACTATCTAAACGATGGGGGGATGTTTGGAAACAATTGCCTTTTCTCAATTTCGATATGAAATATACTCTTAAGAACGACGTGAAATGTCTGGCAAATCGTTCTGATTATATTGCTCAACTGATTACCAAGGTTTTCTCTTTTTCATTATTTTTTTCTTACCGTTTTCAATCAATTATTTCAAAAATATAAAAAACGATATTACGCGCGAAAATAATAATAACGGTATTGCGCGCGTAGGTAATAGATTGTGAATGTATTAATGTATTAAACTTATTCTTCAATTTATTAATATAACTACGAGGTAACTAAATAACAATGTTTTGCGTGGAAAATATAATAATGATATTACGCGCGTAAGTAATGATAGCGATATTCGCACAAATATTATTTAATTTTTTTTAAAAAGATTGGGTATAGATTGTGAATGAGTTAATATTATAGTTAATGAGAATCTAGAAAAACATAACCTCTTAATACAATTATCCTTCAATTTCTTGAATTTAACAATTGAAAACTATAGATTCACGTACAGATCTTTATCAGCGAGACTTAAGCATATACATCTCTATAACATGTCTTCAATGTTTTCCATAATTTCCAAGATGTAAGATAGAAAAGAATGGGCTTTTAGCCTTTTATTGATATTGTACAAGTGTATGTATATATATTTTGTTTAATCATCAATTTTGTGTTTCTTTTGAAGGTTATAAACAATCACTATGGCCATCTATTGTGCTGCAAAATCCACCATTTTTCATACCAATCTAGAAATGGTATGCTTGAAAGTTGGATTCAATCACTGATTCATGTGAAACACACCAAAACTCTTGTCCTTCTAAACCTTCTTGGTCAGCGTAAGAGAGCTAGAGTGATCAACTTGTCTCCAAACATATTCTCACATCCAACCCTTGAAACACTCTACATGAATCGATACGATTTAGAAACTGCGAATGCTTTCAATGGCTGTCATAATCTACTGGTTCTCAAGCTTGAACAAATTTGCGTTGAGGTTGGTGTGTTGAACACAATTATTGCATCTTGCCCCTCTCTCAAAGTGCTCGTACTAGACATCAAGTGGTACAGCCAAATTGGTTGTTTCAAGATTTATAACAACAATTTAAAACTCTTGCATTTGGCTTGCACCTCTATTGATGGCATTGAAGTGTCCGCAGCTCTTCTTGATATCTTCTCCACTGACTGTTTTATCACAAAAGATAACTTCGTTCTCACGGCCCCTAGACTACTCCAGTGTAGCAAAAATTATTGGGCAGGAGACGGAAAGATACCTCACATGAGCTACAATATTTCATATAATGCTAAGGTACAAGCACAAGCAATTACATTTAAATAAATATATTTTAAAAGTGTAATTATTTTGTTTGATATGTTTAATTTACTTATATAAATTGAAGGATGAAGAAAACATGGGATATGGATACGTGGTCAGCAAACATACTGACTTTTTGTTACGGTTTACATCTTTGGCTGTGAGTGTGGATTTAATGAATCCCGAAGAAGTTTACATGCTACAACAAGTCTTGGTTGCATGGGAAGGAGAAATAAAAGATCTTGAGATCTTCTTTAAGGTACATTCATTTTATGCTTCAATTTTAGTTAGATAAAGCCAACCAATTTTCTCTCTTTCTTAATAACTATAAGATTCGATACATGTTTATATGTATGCTCTTGTATCTATAGCATAACAATGTTCCTAAGGAATTAGAAGGTGAATCTTCTATTGGCGGAGAAAAAGAGAAGAATTGGAAGAAAGAAAATTGGTTTTTCAATGCTGATTTCCGCATGAAAGTTGTGAGAATGTATAATTTTACTGGTTCAAACATGGAAGAATTGGCGTTAGCTTTCCTTTTGGTGACAGAAGGGAGGGTAACGAAGAAGTTGATGATCGAGACGTCGTCTAATCCTGCAAGCAAGAAGTTGGAGATAGAAGCGATAGTGGACAAACTAAAGCAACTTCCAAAACGTAGCAAGAGGCTTAGTATTGAATGCTTTTGATGGAATGTGTGGTTCGAATCTAGCTGGTTGCAACATGAAAAGTAACATTTGTATTTTGTTAAGAAGATGATTATATTGTTTTCAACTTGCAAGTATTGTTCTAATATTGGTGTTTTTATGTTTAATATTTGGGATATGGTATTTGGTTTGCATTATTTAATTTGAATATTATGATTTGTTCCATATTGAGTGGCTGTCGTGGTCAATACGTTTTTCAAAATAATTAACGTTTCAACATTTGAAATAATTATTCTAAATCAAAATTATTAAATAAAAATTCTCTCAACTATCCTCAGTTTTTGTAACAAAAAACAATAATTTTTATTGGGATTAAACGATACTGTAGCTGGAGGATTGATTTCACTAACGAAGTGTAGTTGAAAGATTTTTTATTAAAAAATAGTTGAGAGGATTTTTTACGATCCGGAGATAGTTGAGAGGATTTTTTTATAAAAAACCCTTATTTTTACTAGGGATGTCAAAATGGGTCAAAACTCTGGGTCCATCCAACCCAATCCAAACCATCAACCCTAATGGGTTGAATATTTTGACAATAATGGATTGATGAGTCTAATGGATTGAGTTGAAATGAGTTGAAATTGAATGGATTAATAGGTTGCTAATGGTTGATGCATCAATATTTAGCTATAACTAAAAACATGTTTTCACAAATTTTCTGTCAAAAATATGATCTAGCAATTTTCCCACAAAAAACACGATTTTGCAATTTTTCTGCTAACAATTTTCCGCCAAAAACGCAATTTCGTAAAATTTTCCCACCAAAAACGTAATTCTGTAAAATAATTTTTACCAAAACCATGATTTCGAAAAACAATTTTCCGCCAAAAATATGATTTCTAATACTTTTTTATCAAATTTCACAATTTATATATAAATATATTTATCAATCAATTTATTTATTGGTTGGATCAAAATCAATCCAACTCATTTAAATTTGATGGATTAATAGGTTGTTCCATCCCAATTATTAAAAAGGTTAGTAATTAACACTCAATCCATTAGGGTTATTGGTTGAGTTAGGTTGGAATATCTATTTTGACATCCCTAATTTTTTTTAATAATATACATATGTTATCATGTATAATATGTTGCTAACAAAATTTGACATAACATTAATTTGTTAGGTTTATATTTAAGGAAGCTGAATTTTGTCATAGCGTCGAAAATTTATTTACGTAAATAGTTTAGGGTTTTAACAATATTAGTATCACTACATTTTTAAACATAACGTAAAATTTATAAGTAAATAACTATATTTCCCTAAGAACCGTCTTGGTGACAATTTCTTACCATTTTTAGTATATATTAACAGTTAAATTCAATTTTTTGATATTTAAACCGCGAAACCTAAATATGAATGAATCAAAGCCTCTCCCCTTGTATAACGAACAACCGAAGTCATTCTCTTCTTAAACCATAAACCCTAAGTTCAGTGCTGGTGTAACGATATCGGATGCCCTAAGTGAAACTAAAAATTATACCTATTTATGTTAATTTCAAACCATAAATAATAGCAACTACTTTACCAAAAAAATACCAAGTACTAAACAAACATTTTTTTCCAAAACATAACATAAAAAGAAAATTGATTGTAGTCATAGCTTTTTAAAAATATTATGTTTACAGTGATCTTAAATAAATTAATAAAAATTAATGAATTAACATCAATAAAAATACTATAAACCACAAAAAAAAAGTATGAGTGAAGAAGAATATAAAAGAAATTCATTGTTTTAATTTTGGATTGATACCATAACTCAGAATAGAATATAAGTTTAGGCCCAAAATTTATTGATTAAACAAAATAATGCAAAAATATTGATCAAAAACTGCAAGCCTGTACATGTAATTAATCCCAATATATAGTATTGTGGATCCAAAAATCCACAACCAAGAATTTAATATTAACCAAAAGAAATTAAGGTCTAAATCTTCGTATGAATCTTAGATAAATAAAGATTGAGAATAACGAGATTGATTTGTATTAATATGATCAAAGAATCAAGATATACAAAGGATTTATGAGATGGAAAGATAAGAACAATAGAGTGCAGTTTGCAGTATTTAGTTCTAGGTGATTTTTTAGGGTAAAAATGATTGTGATTCGACCTCCCCTCTAAGAAGACTTCTTTTCTCTTTATATAGGCGGTCAATTAAGTTCAAACGCTCTTATATTTGCGTAGCAAGTTCTCCTCGAGATTCTAGATTTTTAGCACGCGCTCCGAGATCTCCGGCTTGACTGATTCAACCTATTATCCACGAGCTTCTCTTCAGCGTGCAACTCGCAAGTAATTCCATTAGCTGTTTAATTCAGTCCAATCGCATGGTTCATCAACGGAACTTTTAGCTCGGCATATTGGGCTTTATGGTAGTGGATTTAACACGAGCCCATCACTACATTCCACAGGCTCCATCTCCACTTCGCAGCTAGCGATATATTCTTCTAACTATTCTTTTGGATCTATCTATCGGACTTCGCCTGGTGGACTAGCCTTACTACTAATGAGCCTCACTCGGGATATATTTGGAGTGCGAAATACAGCACCAACAAGTATCATTTAAAATAAAAATAATTTTTTTTCTTTTTTTTTGGTCACGAAAAAATAAAAATAATTTTAAGACAAGAAAAATAAAATTTGTAGTAAAATAGACACTAGTAGAGAGATCTAAGGCAAAACACGCAGTATATTGGACAAGTTGGATTAGCAACAAGTGCTTGTTGTATTAAGAGTTGTTTGGGCATCTAAAGGCCCAGTTTTTTCACCCTAAAATTCAGTTTTATAGCCCATTAGAGAGGCCTATAAGTTTCAAATGTGTATCAATGTTGTTTGAGGAGAATACATTGTTGTGCCCGCATTTCGTGGCAATTCCTGGGGCTGGAAAACCTTACTCGAAGGTAGCAATTCTCATCTCTTAACAAGAACCAGTTAGTTTCTTTTCTCATGCTTTGTTTCTTTTTTTCCATAGAGACTCCTTATCGCAAGACACCCAGCCAGATGCTCGTTGACAGCTCTCAACCTCGCTGGTTTTGCACAGTATGCGACTTTGGTTGTGATACCTATCCTGATTTTTCCAAGCATCTGTATGGATATGATCATGAAGATCGGGTAAGTATCTTCTCTGTCTCTCTTCGGGTAAGTATCTTCCCTGTCTCTCTCCTCTCCTCTGGTAAGCATCTTGCTCGTATCATCACACTTTTCCTATTGTAAGCAGTTGTCAGAATGTACTTGCTTGCCTCTCGACGAGTTTGAAATCTACCACCAATATTTGGATGACCTAGAGAAAGTGAGCCTCGAAGACCTTCTGCGAGTCCTAGAACTGGACGACCCCTTACCGGTTGCGGTTTCAACGAGTGAAGGGATATGCATCAATCGGGTTTTCTATTACCTGGCTAGAGAAATCATAGTTTGCTTTGATGTTAAGTCTGAGAAATTCACTTTTATCAGGTTTATTGTTTCTAATGATTGGTGTGCTCGATTGATAAACTATATGGGTAAATTAGGTGTGATTAATTGGAAGTATGAATACACTAATGATGCCTTTGAGTTGCGTATTTGGATTCTAGAGGATGTTGGGAAACAGGAATGGTCGAAACATGCCTACACTTTGCGGGATAGTAAACCCATTGATCACCACCGTCATTTCTTTGCGGAATAATCGAAAAAAGATGTCTCCATTTAACATGAATTTCTTACTGTGATCTACTTGGTGTTGATCATATGCATCACAACGAGGCTTTGTGACTTCGATTCACTTATAGTTCCATCAGATTGTTCTAAGTATTGATCAGCCTTCGTTTCACTTAGTTCCTTAGCTATATGTTCTGGATAGTGATTTAGGGAGCTTGTTCGCTGTCTCTGCAACTGTTGTTCTTCAAAGGATCTAATCATTGAAAGAGACTGTAAGAATTTTTGTTTTTTAAAGAGATATGATAGGGATACACACACTAGTAATTCATGTAAGCATCGTTTCTATTTGTAAGCAATAACATTGTAACAACATTGTTTATCTAAGATCGATTCATAACCGTTCGATTTCATTCCTTTTTTAGAAAGTGGTCTTCCTCTCTTTCCGGTTTGACGCTTTGACACAATTTGAATAAAAGTCAAGAAAGGAAAATGAAAAAATAAAATAAAAAATATAGCCGGAAAATGTCGTCGGAATTCGTCATTCTTCTGATCACCACCGTCACCTCGATTTGTTCTTATTTGACGTTGTCTAACGCGTTATTACATCCTGATACTGTGTCTCATGGTGTTTCCAGAAACAGCCATTTTTTAACTACAAATGAGCTTTGGTTCAATCAAACCCTAGATCATTACTCTCCTTACGTAAAGCGATTTCTTAATGACTTTGATTCTCATTATTGTTGCGTAATATCAAATATCTTCGAAAGATTATCAGATTCATTGCTCTGTTTTCGTAGGATCATCGTAAATTCAGACAGAGATACTATGAATATATGGACAATTTCCGAGGTCCAGATGGTCCTGTCTTTATGATAATATGTGGTGAAGGTCCTTGCAGTGGCATAGCTAATGATTATATAAGTGTAATATTTTATCAACCCGAATTCTTGTAGAAAATTTTATAAGAGATTTTGATTTTTTTTTTTCATGAACATGTATTTAGGTATTAGCAAAGAAGTTTGAAGCTGGTGTGGTTTCATTAGAACACAGGTACTATGGAAAAAGTTCTCCTTTTAAGTCATTAGCTACAGAAAATCTGAAATACCTTTCGTCGAAACAAGCCCTTTTCGATTTGGCTGCTTTCCGTAAATATTACCAGGCAAGTCTTGCTTGTTATGCTTATCATACCATTATGTTTCCTGCATTGTACGAGGATGTTTGATTTATGTCTGTTTGAGATTTGTGGATGCAGGAATCTTTGAATGTTAAGTTGAATAGAAGTAGTGGTGGTAGTGAGAATCCGTGGTTCTTCTTCGGGATTTCTTATTCTGGAGCTTTAAGTGCGTGGTTTCGGCTTAAGTTCCCGCATTTGACGTGTGGAAGCCTCGCTAGTTCTGCAGTTCTTCGTTCTGTCTACGAATTCTCTGAATTAGATCAGCAGGTATCAATAACATAGTATTTTTTTCTATTATTGTTGTTCAGTATGAATGGAATTAGACAATGTACTTTGCAAGATGGTGTGAAGTTATGGTGTTTATTTTGAGCAGATAGGTGAGTCAGCTGGTCCGGAATGCAAAGCTGTATTACAGGAGACTAATAAACTCTTGGAATTGAGGCTTAAAGTAAACGGAAAGGCGGTGAAAGCGCTCTTTAACGCCACCGAGGTCTCTCTCTTTCTCTCCTTTTCTTGACTTCCTCTAGCTCTGTTTTGGAACTGATAATAATGGAAAAATAGAAGTCCCACTTCAATCTAATGATTTTCAGAAATTGGCAGCTTGATGTTGATGCTGATTTCTTATACTTAACCGCAGATGCAGCAGTTATGGCGGTAAGGATTATATATCCATTTTCATTTTACTCAATCCCATGTTCTTTCTAGTCTTTGACTGATCAAAATCTTGCAGTTCCAATATGGAAATCCAGATAAACTATGTGTCCCGCTTGTTGAAGCAAAGAAGAATGGTAGCGATTTAGTGGTAATCTCACATTGTTTTCTTCCCTCTCTCCCCGCTGCAAATCGCCTAGAACATAAACATTTTGTATTTACTATAAACTCTATGTTGCGTTTTGTAACGCAGGAAACATATTCTAGATATGTTAGAGAGTATTGCATGAGAGTTTGGGGACTACGCGTTAGAACATATAACCGGAAACATCTGAGAAACAATGTAGTTACCGCAGACAGTGCATATCGGCTATGGTGGTTTCAAGTTTGCACAGAAGTAGCATATTTCCAAGTAGCACCTCCAAATGATAGCGTTCGATCTCAGAAAATCAATACAGTGTAACATTCTTGAATCACAATTTTTTAGAAACGCTTTTCGAAAATCACACACTTATGGTCGCCTTATTATTTACTATCTCGCCTATTTTGTTAGGTACCATTTGGATTTATGCAAGAACATTTTTGGGGAAGGTATATACCCTAAAGTTGATGCAACAAACATGTACTATGGTGGCGATAGAATTGCGGGTATATGACACGAAAACCGTCTCAAATACATTTTATAGTTTTTGTACAATGTGATCATTTTTTCGATATCTACAGCAACCAAAATCATGTTCACGAATGGGTCACAAGATCCATGGCGTAATGCTTCCAAACAGACATCATCTCCCGAATGTAAAGTCTAAATTTAGCAAAAAAAAAAGGTCCTTCATGTTTTCACTTGGCTTAAGTTATGTCTCAAATTTGTGCAATTTGCTGACAAGTTAAATGTGCCAGTGCCTTCTTACATCATGAACTGCACTAACTGTGGCCATGGAACTGATCTAAGAGGATGTCCTCAATCTCCAATGGTCATTGAAGGTATAAGCACCTATGTGTTTTGTCTCAAATGTCAAAAGAGGGTCTTTGTCTTGAAATCAAGAAATGTTTGTTTTTCAGGTAAATCAAATAATTGTAGCTCACCAGATGCTGTAAACAAAGTGAGGCAACAGATGGTAGAACAAATCGACTTGTGGTTGTCTGAATGTCGCGGATCTACTAGGACTTCTACGTAGAGTCACATTTCGGTTCATACAACAACAACAATATACACTCTGTAGTCTTTACTACTTATTTTGATGATCAAAATATGAATGAATATTGTCAACCTAAAGCAGTCAAAATGTGAATACATTTGAGATCATTTCTGTTTTTTGTGCAATTATTGAAGCCACAAGCAGAAAGGATGCATTTTTTTTGTAGTTAGTACTCTCTATGTTTCATTGTTGAAAAGAAGTTGTAACTTATAACAAAGATTCCAATATAAAAGTTTTCGTATACTAGAACTGTGAAGTATACATATATGGAGAAATCTAGGGATAGATGTTTAAGAGGTTCTATATCTATATTCAGTGTAATCCCTTAAGAGATCAAATGGAGTCTTTATGGAAAATGTATATTTCTAGTGGTTTACAAGATTTGTTGATGATATATATTAACAAATGAATAATTTAATCATACTAAGATTTTATAGGTATCTCGTATCCACTGTTATTATCTTTTTTTTTTGGTCATCTGGTTAATTTTATTAATTTCGCAAGTAAAACACATCAACTGATATGATCTAACTAAGCTAATTTAGAAATTCTTTAAGTTGGGTATTAGAAGTTTATAAAGACCAATAAGAACAAACAATGCATTATTGTTAAATGTCTCATATAGTGAAAATGAATCTAAAGTCCATGGTATATGATCAATTGGTTTGGAGTTGGAAACTCATGATTTCAAAAGTTATTGTGATAGACGAGTTTTATACGTTCTATAGATTACAAATAGACTGTTTTGTAGTAGCATTTCCGATTGGTGTGCTAGTCCACCACGTCTGGATTAAACTATGACATTAGAAGTATGTTAAATCTAAATAATATATAACATTTAGGGGTGAACATGATTCTTAACATTTTTTAGATGGATTCAACGCTTAATTTCTCGAATAGTTTCAACTCATTAATTGTTCTAGATAAATGATTGATGAATTTGAACTTTGAAGCTATCCTAATTCACACAAAAAAAAATATTAAGGAAAAATAATAAAAACTCAATTCATAGATCCAAAAATTCACACTTAAATGTGTAAAACATGATCCATAAAATTGGTTAGTAATTAATCTAGTAACGAATTGGTAAACATTAGTATAATTATTTAAGGAAAATTCCATAAAAATACTCCAATTAAATTTCAATAAGCTTTTTAATACTCCAATTTTTTGGTTACCTAGTTTAATACCCCAACTAATTATTTTACTTAATTTAATACATCAATTTTCAGACAGTGTCCATTTACCTACTTCGATCCGTTATCTTTTTATTTTTAAATAATATAATTTTTGTATTTTAATTTAAAATAATAATAAATTTCAAAAAAGATTAAAAATCCACAAAAAATCTAAACTTAAGAAAACAAAATAACTAAAATTTTGATGTAAAAGGTAAAATCTAAAATTTACCTTCAACAATTTTCTAATTATTTTTCATGTAAAAGGTAGACTTGTAATGCATGTGCTGGTGAACAAACTTACATAGTTTTAGGGTTTACAATTATAACTACATCATTGTATTGTTTACATTACGTATAATCAGCGATGATAAAATAAATTACTTCGTATAATCATAGAGTGGGTTCTTGTCAATCCATGTCGGACGAACAATAAATAAGTAGAATTATGTTGTTGGGATCTCATTATTTATGTCTTATTATAAAAAGCGAGACCGTTGAATTTGAATTTGTTCTTGTTGCACGAGTGATCGATTCTTTTTTCTCCCCAAAGACAGATAATAATTTCCTAAAATTTTAAAATTTGAGTTCAATTTAACATATTTTTGAGAATAAAATATGAGTTCAAGTTTTGATTAATAATTCCTCAAATTTTTCATATTTTTTTTGAGAATAAAATTTGTTTGTTAAATGATATATTCCTAAAAATTTTCATTTGTTTGTTAAATTGTATGTTTGAATTGAAATACAATTTCCTTATACTTTAGTAA
Organism: Arabis hirsuta; assembly: GCA_964056655.1. Lineage (NCBI taxonomy): Eukaryota > Viridiplantae > Streptophyta > Magnoliopsida > Brassicales > Brassicaceae > Arabis > Arabis hirsuta. The sequence continues at coordinate 8,060,891 of OZ053301.1, read as the reverse complement.
AATACTTTTTTCTTTTGTAAAATTACATATTTGCGAGAAAACGTTTTATCACAAGTGAAAAATCTATTAACGGTGATTTGAACGATTCACAGCTTTAGTAAATTATTTTCAAAACAGTTCAAGAAAAAAAAGATAAAATTTTGAATGTTTGGGGTAAGATTGTAGTCAGGAATTATTTTTGGTAATTTATGTTTAAGATGAGTTTTCTATATTTCTGTTATAATTTTGATATCTAGTGGAAGTCCATTTGACCCAGTGGTTGATCAAGAGTTCATTAAGACTTATACACTAAATGTTATGTAGTTTAAATCTCAGGAGATACGAGTTGTTTATCATTTATGCAAATTAATAGAAGCTAGTTTACATGAAATCTTTAGCGTAGACAACATAAAATCATCTGGCGTGGATTAAAATAGAAAATTTGTCCGTTGTAAAATCGTCAATATAACAGTTTTCATAATTTATAATAGAATAATAATAAAATTGCAGCATTAAAAAAAATTAATATTTAAAATCTAAATATCTACAATTAAAAACAAAATTATGTTAGGTTCGGTAATTCAATCAGTATCATTTACAATATAACAAATCAAGCTAGATTTTTTTTTCTTCGCTCATCCAATTCAATACATTTATTTACCTCAAAGTCACATTTTATTCAATATTATTCTGTTTTTATTTTATTTTTTTGACATATTCCTTTGGTTTCTATAAATCGAAGTCAAAGCTAGTTTTTCTCACGTTACAAATGCATGTGAGCCTATTTATATTGATATATACATTTAACAATGACATTCTAGTGAGATAGCTCATGTCACATCGACCTATGGTCAATGGATTAATTTGGAAAAGTCTGATTATAGGATCTATATTATCACGAATTATATATATACCAACCGATTGAGCTTTTTTTGGGTTTTATATTCCCTGCATACTGCATATATAGATATTGAGACGAAGTATAAAGATTTTAATGTGACATATTCATGTTTAAGATTAGTAGGTTGTTTCGTTCGTCTTACTTTTGATCTTTTTATCATGGATTTGTCTTATGCGAAATATATAAATTAAAGGTTACAATTAAGTATTAACCATAGTCTTTTAGTACAAAAGATTATTTTTTAAATTAGAATATTCAAAAACTATTTTCGGATACCGATGAATTATAAACTAAAAATTCGGAACACGGATAATAAAAAACAAAAAAAATGTATTAACCATAAAGAAAATAGAAGCTTACCCTAGACAAGAGACCAGTACGCATTAAAAAATTTATAGGTCTATCTTCTATCACCTCATAGAGTTTTCTTTAACACTCATGTTTTGCAAGTGTCGTTTTTTTTCCTAGTGGAGAAAGATTTTTGTTATTAACCCATATTTATTTCATTATACTATAAAAAAAAGAAACAAAAGAAGAGGGAAACAAAAAAAAAAACTCTTAAATATCAGTTGATCTTGGTTATAAAACATTATCCTGCTAGAAATCAGTGAAACTTTAATAAAGTATTGAATCGTTTTGTCCACTTCCTTTAATTTTATTGGAAAAGTTTTGTCAACTAATTATATTAACACAGTGTTTGATATTTTGAAAAAAAAAAAAAGAAGATCTCGAAAGAAAATTAAAGATTAGATGAATGGTTAGGTAGAGCCGTATAGAGAGAAGACCACAGGTGGAAACTACGACCACGACATGAAACACAAAAAAAAGTAGTTCAATTTCATTTTCGCTTTGGTCCACTTTTTGTTTTTATTTTAAACAATGCATTAATAAATTAATTATTTTATATGAATTTTCAAATTCATATAGGTTTAGTAGTTGAAGCATTCGTTCCAAATATTTTTTAATGTTATAATTTGAGCATTTTTACTTTAGTGTATAAGTAATTTGAGCATTTTTACTTTTGGCTACTCATAAACATTTTTGATAACAAAAAGCTCAAATTTTTATAGATTGAGAGCAAATAGTCACATGAATTTTTTCCAAAAATATAAATTACAAGATTATGGGGCTGTTTAACAAGTGTTTTTCTTATATTAAACTATAGATTTTTGGCTGTAGAGATTTTGGCTATAAATATTACTTTAAATATTAATAAAGGTATGTTTGGTAATGAAAGCTGTATAAGCTGCGACTGTTTTATGATAATTATTTGGAAGTATTTTTTTGCGAAAAATATAAACTATTACATAAATCTGATAAAAAATATCTAAATTATTATTTCATGTTTTGGATTTAATAAATAAAGTTCATCAAGAAGTGGAGTAAAATATAAAACATTTGGATTAAACACTCTACCTTATGAATCCTTTCTATAAATGCATTATTGCATTTTCAAATACTCTAAACGATTTTTCAAGTGTTTTCAACTCAAATCAGCTTTAAAACAAGCTTTGCTATAATAAATAAGATGTTGTCTCTGAAAAGCATTTATATGAATATTTTCGTTATCCTGGTTTTGGTTTTATGTGATGATCACTTGTTAAAGTAACATATATGTAAAAATTATTGGTTCGCGAACTTGAGATAATCGAAAACACTTATAAGTGTGGAAAATTTCCTTTCCTTTGCTTTTAAACATAACTCATAATGTTTCTAAATTTTTTTAGCTTTTTTGATTTTTGTCATTCATTTTTCAAAATTTTGATAATTTATTGATTTATATAAAAATTGATCTCAAAAGAATAATAAAAAAAATAATAATTAATCAATCAAAATTTTTTACTCATAAATTATATATAATTTTTGAAAAAGCTTTAAATTATTTTAGGAAAAAAGGGAGAGGATACATCATTTCAATTTATTTATTTTTTAAAAGTTAAAAGTTTTTCTAACGAAGGTTTACAAAAGAACTACAAAACAAGACAAAAAAAATAAAAGACATGTTTTAAAAATTTTTTAAAAAAACAAAGACAATAAATTATGCTTGGTAAAAAATTGTTTTTAAAATCTTTTGTTTTTTCTAAAGCCTTAAAAGTGTGTTACCAAACACCCGTTATATAGTTTTATCTATAATAATAATAATTTTTTTTAACTAGAAAAGCTATATGAATATCTTTTAACTAAATAGTGACCATATAATAATAATAATAATTTCACATCATAACATTAATTACATTTTTCTCGAACTCAATTTTCATTTGAAATCTTTTTAACTACTCCTATTTCATTTTATTTGATATTTAAAATTGTAACATACATATTAAAAATATTATCTAATTAGTTAATATAATACCATAATGTAAATTCACTAAAAAAATCGTTACCAAACTAGTCAACAATTACATTCATCTACTCCTTCTGTTTCAAAATATAAATTGTTTTGAAAATTTTTTAATGTTTCAAAATATAAATTATTTTGATAAATTTAAATATTTTTTTAATTTTATTGACTATTGTATTATCAATAATATTTTACAGTCGTTTTTTTATTGGTTAAATTATTTTTATTATATTTATAAAATAAAATTTTTTAAAAGAAAATTAATTTTTTAATATTCATACTTTTAACCATAATAACTTATATTTTGAAACGAAAAAAATATAACATTAATCACGTTTAGAGTATTAACATTAATCACGTTTAGAGTATTAACTTAAAATAAATAAATAATTGTTTTTTTTAGCTTTCCGTGTTAGCTAAAGACACGAAAGCCTCCGCACTAAAAAAAAAAATCTTAATTATTCCTGGGAAAAGACGAGCGTGGGTCCCACTATCCCTCAACTTTGCCCACGTGGAACCAGCCATATGAGCGACGTTTAGAAAAATAAAAATAAAAAAGCATTTTCTCTCTCTCTTTCTCTCCCTAGAAAGTCAAAAAAAGGAGACAGCCAAACACTGCCTTGTCACATCTCCGAGCTTTCTCTCTCTTCCTTTTGTTTCCGAGTAAGTCCATTTTCCATGTGCCCACTGTGTCTTTTCTCCCTACACGCCACCATCATCTCCTCCTCCGACGATTTCCAATTCCCAAATTTCCCCCAAAACCTAGGGTTAGGGTTTCGACAACACTCCTTCCTTCCTCCGATCTTCTTCTCCGACTTCGGATCTGGAGCTGGAGGAACAACAAACGACTTTGGCTTTCCAAGAGCCCAACTCTGTTGACGAATCGATGCCGGAAATCGATCTCATGAGAGTCGTCGATCAATGCGTCGCTGATGTGAAATTGAATGATTCTTCTCCTTCTCCGATGATGATTGAGGAGGAGGCTCCGGGTTTTGAGGGATTTTCGATTGATGCGGAGGTGAAGTTAGAAGAAGATTCCGATTGTGTGAAGAAAAGCATCGGAAAGTCGGTTAGACGCGGTCGACCTCCGAGAACACTTGGTAAAGCTTCTTCTTCTTCTTCGTCTCCGGTTTCTGCTACGTCGCAGTCGAGGAAGAGGAGAGAAGACGAAGATGTTTGTTTTGTTTGCTTTGATGGTGGTAGTCTTGTTCTCTGCGATCGTAGGTGAGTGAACAAGTTTGAGCTTTAGAGAAGATATTTCAAGCTAAAATTTACTTAGTAGATTCGTGCTTCCAAATATAGAATTTTTTTGTTGTTTTGATTGATTTTTGGCTTTCTTAATATGTCAGGGGATGTCCAAAGGTTTATCATCCAGCTTGTGTTAAGCGTACTGAAGCATTCTTTAGATCAAGAGCTAAATGGAATTGTGGTAAGTTGTTCTGTTTTTTATGTGTGCTCTAATGCATTTTGATACATTACCAAGATCGAAGAAAGAAATTAGTTGAATCTTGCGTTTGGAGCTTAAGTGATGATGATGATGATGATGGTTTGTTTTCAGGTTGGCACATATGTACTGCCTGTCAAAAGGATTCCTTCTACATGTGCTATACATGTCCATATTCTGTTTGTAAGAGATGCGTTAGAAGCTCAGAGTACGTAGTTGTAAGGGAAAGCAAAGGATTCTGTGGAATCTGCATGAAGACTATAATGCTTATTGAGAATGCAGCTGAAGCTAACAAAGAAAAGGTATGACAATCTTTCTGCATTTTTGTTGCTTTAACTTACTCACAAAGCTGGAAAGTAAGTGTTAGTGGAACTCGAAATCCATTTGAGAGGCCTTCTCTTACTATATAACTGGAATGCACATTTTCTAGGTTCAGGTTGATTTTGACGATCAAGGCAGCTGGGAGTATCTTTTTAAGATTTACTGGGTTTCCCTTAAGGAAAAGCTATCTTTATCGTTAGATGATCTTATTAAAGCAAAAAATCCATGGAAATCTTCTTCGTCAACTGCTTCTAAGAGAAGAGCTACTAGTCGGCTTCATGACAAGGATGATGGCAATTCTCCTGGGGTTATGAAAGCAAGTCGTGCTAAATTAAGGAAAATGGAAGCTGTTTCTGTGTGTAAATTGGGCTCTTCTTTGGAATCAAACAGTTCTTTGGGTGACAGACTTCCACCATTGACTAGTGCTGCCGCCGCGTGGGCAACAGATGAGCTCTTGGACTTTGTGGGTTATATGAAAAACGGTGATATTTCCGTCTTATCAAAGTATGATGTCCAAACTCTCGTACTAGAGCATGTTAGACGAAATAATCTGCAAAACTCCCCTCAGAATTCAGAAATAAAGTGTGACCCTAAGCTTTTGAGATTGTTCGGAAAGGAGCGAGTGGATCACATGGAAATGTTAAAGCTTCTTGATTCTCACTTCCTCGATCAAGAGAGTTCTCCGGTTACAGATACCTCAGCCGGAGGAGTTACTGAAACTATGTCCTTCCAGGTTGATGGAAGCAGAAGCTGCAATAGGTTGAATACATCTGAACAACGTCAAGGAGAGTCACAGCAATTGAACGTGCACAATATTAAGGTTGCACCTTCCAGTTTCGTTAGCAGAAACCATGCCGGTATAAAATCTGAATCAGGTGACACTCTGTCCAATAAGCCAATTGATGGCTTGGACACCAATATGATATGGTTATATGGAGATCCAGATGGGAGGATTCATGGACCATTTTCCTTACTGAACCTGCAACAATGGAATTCGAGCGGGCATTTTCCGCCTGAGCTGAGAATATGGAGGTTGGGTGAACCGCAAAACAGCTCCATACTTTTGACTGACGCTTTGAGCGGGCAGTTCTGTAAAGCAGGGTTGCTTCAGAACCATTCTGTCCCCCAGCAGGAAGTGACAGCGACTATAGCTAACGACCAAAACAGGAGTGTGGCTGCTGCTAAACTAGAGAGTAGAGTACTTGACTTTAGTCCCAACTCAGTGTCCACTGACCAGAGTGTAATTTCTAGCAGTAACAGTGTCATCACAAGGAGCTCTGATGCGAGCAACAAAAGCGGAAACAATTTTAGCCACTCTGTGCCATTGGATTTTAATCTTGCTAATGAAAGGGAGACTGTAGGTTCTGGCTCTCTCTGGAACCAAACGAAAGTTGAAAGTCCTTTGGTTGGACAAAGCCCAATAAGCTGTTCGCTTTCGCTGGCTACATTCCCTGGAAACTCAAATTGCTCTGTACCACAGCATGAAAGATGGAATGCTGGTCAAACAGACGCAGATGGTAACGACACAGTAAAGAATGCTTGCAATCAAAACAGTATTGGTCTTAGTGGTGCGGGTGAGAAACAAGTCACGGCTACAGTCCAGTCATGTGGACAAAACTGGAATGCTGCTACTCCAAGCAGTGCTTCAAATGTTTGGGATTCTAACTCGGGTTTGGTATCTTTCACAGACAATCAAGAAATCGACTTTCTAGATCTCTTTAGTCCGACTTTTAAATTCAACTTTGCATCCACTAGCACGGATTGGCAACCCATTGTAGCTGGGCCTGACGAATGTGATGAGTCAGTCTCAGATCTTTTAGCGGAAGTCGAAGCCATGGAGTCCCAGAAACGTCTTCCTTCTCCAACTTCAACATACAGAGGTCCTAGAGAAATATTCCACCACTCCATTAACGATAGCTTCAGTCCCGCAGAAGGACATAGCCCAGCACTTGATGTAAGCAAAGGTGACTCCATGAGCTCAACAAACGATCTGCAAATGCATTCGCGATCTAACAACGTTGTGCAATTTTAGCCGTTGGGGCTCGAATCTTGTATCGGTTCCATATTATAGAGAGAATCATAATCAGGGCACAGGCTACCATAGATCATCAAATGTCCCCGAAAATCGTCTAGTCTGATCGATGGTGGACTATGCCCTCTTTTCTTTGTTTTTTGCAGGATTATATTACAGAACATAAATAAATGGCGAATCATAATCATCATCAGCAGGAAGAAAGAAAAAAAGAGAGTGGTGCAAATGAAAAAGATGTCAAAATGTTTCTTCGTGATATTTTTGACTGCACCCATTGTTTACGGTATTTAGGTTTTGTACGTTGTCTTGTGTTAAGATTTGCACAAACCCCAACTTGTGTATTTTTACATTGTTTGTACTTTTAGGAAAGTAAAAAAATTGTTGTCGATGGATGTAATCAAAAACATTGTAGGGATCGTTATCATCGTTTCTATAAATATATATCATAGTGTAACGTTTATTTTTATTTTGCTGACAAGTGTAGGCTTCGAGTTTTCTACTTACTTTGAATCAATGCGTCGAACTCGCTCTCTTCGATTGTTCGTATTTGGAAACTTTTTGTTCTTGTTTCTTCGATTTCGGATTTTGTTGTTCGATAGAAATATAAATTTTCTGATTTAATGGTGGAAGAAGAAGAAGAAGAAGCTACGTGGAATTTGACGCCGTCGCAGAGATACGCGGCAAGCGCATTGTTTGCGATCGCGCTAAACCAAGCGCAGATCAGCCAGACGAAGCCACTAGGAATCCCGACCACCGATCACGGCGTAAGCGACGGAGAGTCTGAGAATCGCCGGATCGGAGAGCCAATCAGCACCGGTAGCAGTAACGGTGATGATACTTTCTCCGATGACGTGGATCTCTGGGTTCACGAGGTTTCTGGTCTCCTCCGACCCGTTTTCAGGTAATCCTATCCAAAAACGACACCGTTTCTTACTTTCCGGTAGTCATTTAGAATGATCACTGACGAAATCATCTGTGTGTATATATGTTGAGCTGTCTTTCGTCATTCGCTTTCAGATGTCTTCAGATTGATTCATCAGCTTGGCATGGCCTTGAAGAAATAGCTGCCTCTTCTCCGGCGAAGCATCATATTGGTTCGGTATGAAGCGATTTCACTCCGTATCTTGGAAATTCGTTTATATGTGTTGAGGAGCCCTTCTTCATTGTCTTCTACTACTTTTTGGTTTATTGTAGCTCATCAAGTTACTCTCAGAGGATGCGAGTGAAACCGATGATTCTAGTGAAATGGTGGAGAAAGAGACCGCCTTAGCTAAAGCTGCTGAAGCTATGGTTCAGAGTATTAAGCAAGGTTCTGAATCTGTGGAAACTAAGATGGAGAAACATGTGGAATATGAAAACGAATGCCGTGAGAAGTATTCTATTCCCGAGGCACAATCTGGTGATGCGGTTAAGGAAACAAAGAGTCCCAAGGAGGATGGAGTTAAAGATGGAGGCCACAATCCTGAGATTGTTGAAGATGAGAAACCTGTTGAGGAAGTAGCATTGCTTAGCCATGATAGGAAGATAAATGTTCTTTACGAGCTACTTTCTGCTTGCTTGGCAGATAAACATGAGGAGAACGAGAAATGTTCACGGAGTAGGAAAGGCTATGATGCTCGTCACCACGTTGCTCTACGGTTACTTGCAACTTGGTTTGACATTCAGTGGATTAAAGTGGTTTGTATGCTTCATCCATTCTTTCAGTTACCACACATAGGAACCTCATAGTTCTATAATAGCAATCTTGTTGGGAATTTAGGATCTGATGACATTTGCATGTGTGGGATTTAGGATCGTTGTGCATTTGGATTGTGCTGAGAATCTATTTCCGTATTTTCTAGGAAGCAGTTGAGACAATGTCTGCATGTTCTGCCATGGCATTGCAAAAATCAAGTGAAAATAAGGAAGAAGAGGCTCTGTCACCAGATAGTGAATGGGCCAAATGGAAGCGTGGAGGCATTGTTGGAGCAGCTGCTTTAACAGGGGGTACTTTGATGGCCATCACTGGTGGTACGGTGTCTTCTAACTCTTGATATCTCCCTTCCCAACGTTTTGGAAATTAAGAGTTTAGATTTGGAAAATGCGAATTCTTAACTTGTATTGATCTACATATTATATGAAACAGGATTGGCTGCTCCAGCAATCGCTGCAGGGTTCGGTGCATTGGCACCAACACTAGGCACACTAGTTCCTGTAATTGGAGCTAGCGGGTTTGCTGCAGCTGCCAGTGCTGCCGGAACTGTGACTGGCTCTGTTGCTGTTGCAGCATCCTTTGGAGGTAAATAAAGAATATACCAGAGTGTTAACTAATTCTTTGTGAAAGAAGGACCAAACTAATCTTATGCTTCCTTTCTAAATGTGTTCATGATCAGCTGCTGGAGCTGGGCTGACAGGGACTAAGATGGCAAGGAGAACTGGGGACATTGATGAGTTTGAATTTGAAGCTATTGGAGAAAATCATAATCAAGGAGTTAGTTTTGATTTCCTTCTGCTGCTAGATCACTACAATGATAGTTTTGCATTGGGACTAATAATTTATTGTCTGTCCTGCATGTTGAAATTTCTTTGCTTGGTATTATTTGATTTTGAGGATGGGTCTTTTTTCTTTATTTATTTAATAGCGATTAGAAGTGGAGATCTTAGTAGCTGGCTTTGTATTAAAAGAAGAAGACTTTGTAAAGCCCTGGGAAGGGTTAACTAGCAACTTGGAAAGGTATTAGCATGAGTTTCTCCAGTGTAATTTTTTTTTTTACTGCTTCTACGTTTGTATGATTCATATGTTTGCTATTACTGCTTCTTAGGTACGCGGTGCAATGGGAATCCAAAAATATTATTGCAGTGAGCACTGCAATTCAGGATTGGCTTACTTCGAGTAATACATATAGTTTCATCCCTTGTGCATAACCATGTCAATCTTTGTTTTTTTTTTTTTGTTATTTCGCTGAAAATAAATAGTGACAGCGACATGAAACTGTTGCAGGAGTTGCTATGGAGTTGATGAGACAAGGTGCAATGCGCACAGTACTAAGCTCGCTTTTAGCAGCAATGGTCTGGCCGGCAACAATACTTGTAGCTGCTGATTTCATAGATAGTAGATGGAGTATTGCTATTGACAGGTGAAAAACATATATCTTGTGAATTGAAATCCCAAATGGGATGCAACCTTACCGCAACTTAAGTTTATTGCCATTATTATCATATTTCAGGTCAGACAAAGCAGGAAGACTTCTTGCTGAAGCGCTTCGAAAAGGTTTGCAAGGAAATAGGTATAAAGTTTCAGATAAACAAATATTGAATAAATCACATTAGATTTCTATAATAGGAAGTTATCTAGTTAGAATTTTTGTCACCGTGTTGATTTATTTTGTTTGGAAAACTTGGAGGAATTCAGACCTGTGACTCTGGTGGGGTTTTCGCTTGGTGCTCGTGTTGTCTTCAAATGCCTCCAGGCTCTGGCCGAGACAGAGAAAAACGGTATGTCTCCCTCTAATATCTCTCTTAGAAGAGTGTTATCATTCAAAATGAGTATTTTTTAACACATTAACCGCAGCTGAAATTGTGGAAAGAGTTGTTCTTCTTGGAGCACCAATTTCAATCAAGAACGAGAATTGGCGAGACATAAGAAAGGTCATAAATTTTCTTGATGAGTTCACTTAATATACATTAACAACAATTGATGTCACAATCTAGGAAACAAAGATCCATCTTTTGGTGTCTGTTTCATCTTTATACGAGTCTTTCAAATTGGTTACCAGATGGTGGCTGGAAGATTCATTAATGTTTACGCCACAAATGACTGGACCCTCGGGGTTGCTTTCCGTGCAAGGTATTTTCATTTACTCTTCGACTCCCGTTTCACATGCAAATCCAAACTTTTTTCCGGTTGTTATTTTTCGCAGTCTGTTGTCCCAAGGATTAGCTGGAATCCAACCGGTCTGTATCCCGGGGATTGAGGATGTAAGTTATCTCATTTTTTCTCGTGTTCATTTTCTATTCATCATCTTCAATATCAAGTATTGAAAAACCCTAACAATTGCAGGTGGATGTAACCGATATGGTGGAAGGTCACTCGTCTTACCTATGGAAAACTCAGCAAATTCTGGAAAGGCTCGAACTCGACAGCTCTTACCCTGTCTTTCGAAACACTCTTTAACTAAATTCAACATGTTTGCTAGGGGACCATATCCTATTCATACAGATTCAGAGACCTAGACAACACTGATCGATGACTATAAAACCAAACACCGTCTCCTTTCTTCTCTCATTGTCCTCAGGTGAGTTATAAATAATACACAATCTCACTTTCACATTCCCACCATTTTATACATAGAATATTTTCTCATTTTGAAACCCTATACATTCACATTCCCACCATTTTACATAAGATTTCGAAACTCTTACACGTTCTTATGTTTACCCCAAAAACATCGAAGCTCTGTTGCCATAATAAAGGGTTTTCGTTGTCTCGTCTTGTCTGATTGAGCGTTAAACTCATCGCATACCTATGTAATTTGTTAAACGTCGTTGTCTCGACGCTATTTTTTTTTGTCTATTTTTTGTAGAAGAGGAATATATATATATATATATATATATATATATATATATATATATATGTATGTAGTCATGTAGATGACGATTTTTCAAATTTATTTCGTGGCTTTACTTGATATATTCAGTAAACATTCGAGGAAGAGGGGAAAAAAACAAGAAACAAAGTCCCAAGTTTAAGGGTAAAATAAACGCAACTAAAAAAGAAGAGAAAACAAGTTTATAACAGAAAAGACAAAACTGATGCACATTGAGAACTTTGGCTTTAAAGAGGGCAGATGAGTCGCCTATTAGGCACTGCGATTAAACGCGTAGCTCTGGGAGCGGTGAGAGCCATGACGTCATTCATGTCGAGCTCACTCGGTTTCATCCCGTCCGGCAATTGCCATGTGAAACAGTGAATGATGTTAGCCACCGCGACCTCCATTGCATAAAGCCCGAGTTGCATTCCTGGGCACGATCTTCGACCAGACCCGAACGGTATAAACTCAAAGTTACCCCCCATGAAATCGGGCATACCTGGTTCCATAAACCTCGAAGGCTTAAAGGCTTCCGGGTCAACCCACAGTTTCGGATCACGGGCGATCGCAAAGGCGTTGATCGTTAAGCGCGAGCCTTTGGGGACAGAGAAGCCTTGAAGCTTCGTGTCCTCAACAGCCTCGTGGAAGATGAGTGGGATCGGTGGGTGGAGCCTCATGGTTTCTTTGAGTGTGCATTTTAGGAAAGTCAGTTTCTCGAGGTGCGTGTCATCTACGCGCTGGTCGAGACCCACCACCTCGGCGAGTTCTTGTTGGAGCAGTTTGAGTTGCTCTGGGTTACGTAAGAGCTCCGTCAAAGCCCATTCGATCCCTGAAGCCATCGTCTCCGTTCCTCCGAACATAACATCCTAGTTCAAGTAACAAACTAAATAATAAATCTATCGAGCTAATGTTTTAAATTATCGAATGTATATAATTATTTTTGTGATCACGTAAGTAAAAATGTTTATAAGGAATGATTATTAAGAAAAACGAGAAATGAGAAAAGATATATAACGTTTTGAATTTACCATGATGAGGGCTTTGATATTATCACGAGTGAGTTTGACGGAGTTCATTTTGCGAGTACGTAATGAATCCTCGCTTACTAACTTCTCTTCTTCGCTATAAAACGCAAGTAGATCATCCACCATATCAGTATCTTCATCAATGTTTACAATATTCTCCCTTTTCTTCATATGCTCATCGATAACTTCATCGATGAACCCGTCAAGATCGTTACGGGCCTTAACGAGCCTCTTGTTTATCCCTTGTAAATCAAACCACCCGAGGAACGGTATGAAATCGGCGACGTTGAATGCTCCAAATAGCTTTGAGAATTCTTGCAAGATCCTTATGAAATCGTCTTGTTCCGTCTCGCAGGCCGCACCAAACGCGGCTCGGTACGTTATGTTCCGTGTCAATGTGAAAATGAGCTCTCCAATGTTCACGGGCTTACCGATGTTGCTAGACAAAGACATGACCATCTTGTTTGCTTCGTCGCGAACGGAGGCCCATGATTCTGCTCGTTTACGGCTAAACACTTTCATGACGCACACTTTCCTCATTTGTCTCCAAAAGGGTCCGTAAGGAGCGAAGGCCATGTCGGCTAGGTCGTAGGTTAAGTAATTTATGGCTACAGTCACAGGCCGGTTCGAGAAGCTGAGGTCTTGGACTTGGAGGACTTGTCGAGCCACGTCGGGAGATGTTATGACAAACACGTGGCGAAATCCCATTCTTAGGTGGAACAAGCCGCCGTATTGGTTGGCTAGCTTGGCTAGACCATGGTGTGTGAGTTGGTCCATCATTAGCATGTTTCCAATTATGGGAAGGCCCTTAGGGCCAGGAGGGTAGAGAGGTTTACGCCATCTTGAGATGAGGTAGACTAGAACGAGAAGAGAGACGGTGATGAGAAGAGTCGTCGTTGTTGGATCTATTACTTGTTTTAGTGTTTGTGATAATAGAGACTCCATTGTTAGTTTCGAACTTAATTTGAGATGATGTGATTATTACGGTTAAGGCTAGATTTTATAGTCAAAACTTGTCCTCATTAATCGAATATTTTATCGTCTACAACAAAATAAAACCCTTCAAATGAGTGGGTTTTTATATAAAACAATGAGTTGACTTTGCAAAATGAATTATTTTTGTATAAGATCACATATACAAAAATAATGTTGCACTAGATTATGTATGGAATATTTTCCATCGTCATATATATATATAGGTGATAAACAATATACTAATATTTATTCAAATTTCAGATTTTGAAAACGTTATTCCGTTTTTTTATTTGTTACCGTTTATAACATTTTAATTTTTAAGTTTTTATGCTTTTAAAGTTAAAAGTGATAATGTTATGTACGAGTTAGAACTTAGAATTTTGACTAGAATAAATAAAAGCTATTAACTTACAAAAAGAATCTTATTTTTATTCATTTTCGTGACTATTTAACATATTTTTTAAAAAAATAATTAAGTATTTACGTCATTTTATTATTTCGATATACTGTTATTATACTCTTCATCTATTATACCAATAATCGTCATAGGTTTTCACATTTCCCATAATTACGACAATCTTACGAGTAAAACATTTTATATTGTGCATTCACTTTAATTAGTTACTTTATATATTGTTTTGAAGAAATGCATAATATTGAAAATAAATGTTAATTAACAAAGAAAGTAAAAGTACAATCCAGTCCTCATTTTCCCTATTAATATTATACTCCAACTCGTCAATAAAAAAAAACTAATGGGGTAATTAAGCAAAACGAAATAGAGAAACACACTTAGACTAGTGTAACGGTAAGGGGCGTGCGTACATATGAAAATACAAGCTCTAATTAATCAACAAATTAATGCTTTAGTTGAGTATTATATATTATATCATGGGCATATCTAGCGTGACCAACTTCCTTGGCATGATTTGGGCCCCTTTCTGTTACGTACGTAAAGTGGCTGACCCATAATTTGGTCAAAAATTTATTCGATTAATGTATTGTATAATTTATGTATAATAGTATAATAATTTCGAAATATAATGATTTATCATATAATAGTATAATATTTAATAAATAAATAAAATTGTTTAACAGTTTATATATTTCATAATCAATAAAAAAAGAGTGGAAAGTATATTTTTTCCAAAAACTCTATAATTTTCAAGAGAATAAAGAGAAGAAGAGATCAATATAAAACAAAAAAGATGCAAGAGTGGTCAATCCGAGAATTGTTCTCCAATTTAGAAGTGTCAATATTTATAAAAGTACCAACTTTGCTACTTGATTTACATGAATTTCATTGCATTAAAACTGATTTCATAATTTCACCCAAGTCATATGATCTCCTTTTCTCTCAAATGAATCTGCCACTGCGTACGTATGATAATTTTTTTTATATAACTTCGATTTTTGAACCAAAATCCTAATTTCCATGGATTCGGAGTCAGCTTTTAGTCTATTTTCTTTGAGAATACCCTTCGTCTTAAGGAGAATTAAACTAGGGACACAATGAAATCAACTCCAAGTGCTAAACCACTAACCCACCACACCGTTGGTCGTATTATAATTTGGTTGTTGGGTAACAACGACCAAAGGATCTAGTGGTCAACTTTACATATTGATATAACAACATTATCTTCTCTAATAACTATATATAATTAAAAATGGAGAAAATCTTTTTTTTTTTGTTTTTGTCATCAAAGATTCTACTAAATAATGGGAAACGTAGCAAATGTTAATGAAACAAAGCGAAACTGAAATGGGAATGTAGAAAATGGAGAAAATCTAGTTGACATGTTATAAAAAAATCCATAGGATTTAAGGCTTTTAATTTCCTCTAATATACATGCCAATCTATATAGGTATGGGACAAACGGTAGTACATTCGAATATTGCTAGGTTCAAGTTTTGTGGACGCATTCATGTATTGTAAAAAATCTTTAGAGGGCAGTACTTGCATCTCCAGAATTATTAACCCAACACAACGACTATATTTCTATAAATGAACACCTAATCACAGATATATTAAAACAGCTCCTTGTTGTTTTGTAAAAACAAAAAGGTTATAATTTTGTTAAGAATGATCCAACAAAAAGAGCATGACTCATTTCCTCCAAGTTGTTGACATTCCTCTCTCGGGCGACCAACTTTAATTAAGATGATAACACAAGTTGACAGTTTATTTTGAGATTTTTTTTAAAATACCATTAAGATAATTTTTTTTTAATTTTAAACATATCATCATTCCAAAATTATTTTTAAATGTCATATATAAGGGATTTTATCACTAAACTAACAACATTTTTTGTGTGAAAATAGCTGTCAACAAAAATATACATTAATATTAGGGCCACAAGGCCAAAATTTATCTTGTTTGGGTTCAAAATAAGTATTGTAACCAAGACATATACTATAGGGATGAGTGCTGAGCGAATATCTTTTGTTCCCGACTAATATGGTAGTTAAAAGGCTCTTAATGATGCTTTGTGGTTATGAGATCATTGTGCTTAAGTGTTAATGCATAGAAGAAGATTTTTCTCGGCATTACATTCTAAGTGTGAGGCGGCTACAAACAATTGGCTTTGGGCAATAGAAAATATGAATAGTTAGAATTTTAATAAAGTTATCTTTGCAGCGGATACGAGTGAAGTGGTTAAGGCCTTTTATAAACCTCAGGAATGGCCTGCTTTAAAAGTGGATAGGATTGCTGAGGATATGGTGCGTTTGATATCGCTCAAAGTGTGATCAGAGATGGTACAACTCAACCAAATATTGTTCGAGACTTAGAAGTTTGGTTCATGAACATGAAAGTGGAAAAGACTAAGTTGCAATCTGTCGTGTTATTAGGATTTGTCTTTCACAAATTTTGCTCTGTTTCCTTTTCATTAACAGAATCTTTGTGGATAAAAAGAACAATCGCTTTTCACCTTACCTTTGCTAATTTCATTCAAATAAAAATATCGGCTTCACTTAAAAATCCCATGCTAAAATAGATTCCTAGTCTTTAATCATTTGGCTACTGAAATATAGAATGAGAGTCAAAAGAAAGAAAACAATGTGAACAGAATCACTTGGAGGAAGCTGCGGGGAGGAGCTTCATTAGGTCACTGGTGAGCGGCAAATACTTATCTTGCTGAACCACTTGAACCTTAACTTTTACCACTTGAAGACAGCTCAAATTCTCCATGAAATGTCTCATCTGTTTCACTTCTCTATAGCTTCCTTCATACCCATACACCGTTAGCACCTTCAGCTGACAAGACAATAAACAACAACTCGTCTTCTTCTTCTCATGATCACAATCGCATACATCTCCACATGCATTTGTAATCACAGTTGGTAGAAAAAAAGAGAATATATATGCTTTAGTTTATTAAATTAGGTTGTTCGTTTTCATACCTTGATGACTAGAGTTTCTAGGTTTGGAGATTTCTTGAGCACAAGTGGCAATACTTGCCAACTACGTTCTTTGTGGCTTTCAAAAGATAAGTTAACAAGGTTGTTGAATTCGGGCATAGATTTACAGCAGAAATAAAGTACCTGATTCAACAAACGAACAGAGTCTTAATACAGAGTATTACAACAAGAAGAACAAAGAAAATAAAAAAGAGTAGGAAGCTGACCTCAAGAGAATCAGCAGACAAGTGAAGGGTCACGACATTTCTGATCGCTGAAATGAGTTTGGTTGCATCACCCCAATAATCAGCTGGCTTTGAATGATCATACCAAGAAGATAAAAGTGATATGTTAAATTCTTCAAGCACAGGGCTAGCGAAAAGGCAACCATACATTTCAGAAGAGTCAAGCGCACCAAACCGCGCTGAAAAGAGAGAGAGTTTTTAGCACACCACCTGGAGTATGGCGATAGCATCCACGAGTTAGAGTGAGCTTAACCAATGTCTCGCACATGACCAACTTAGTCGATACAAATTGAAAGATTGGTGATGTCAGGTGTACGTAATTCAAAGACTCCACGTTCTAAGGCCTTGTAAATCAGACGGTTTGCATGAGGCTGAGCGGTTTCAGATTCCCATATGAAAGAGAGTTTAGCAATACAAGGGTTCTTTCCACGAATTCAACGAAGCGGCGATCTGATTTCCTGCTGGGATAAAGGACCACTGACTCATCGAAATCAAGGCTGCGAACAAGAGCTAGGCAACACATTGAGAGAAGTGATGTGGAAGCAGCAAGTTTAGTAGGGAGAAAAGACAGGATCTGACCCAAAACCTCGTCTGGAAGGCTACGGATTAAATCACCAGAATTAGTTTCCATCTTTTTGGAAGCCATAGCCACTGAATGGTACTTGCAAACCAGAGTCAGTAAGTATATGATGATCAGGGAGAGAAATAGACACATGATCAGGGAGTAAGACCAATACAAAACAAAGTATAGTAGCTAGACAGATTACCTTAAGAGGAAAGAAACTACGATATCGTTTAAAATAGTATTCACCGGAGGGTTGATCGGGACTATACTTTCTCTCCTGATTCTTGCGGATTAGAACAATGGTTATATGTTGTTGGCAGAAAAAAAGAAAAAAGAAAAAAGATAATCGTTTTAAACCCGAACCAGAACACCTTTTGGATAACTGGATCGAAGCTGTCCAGTCCGGATAATTTCTACGAGCATTTTCAGCTAGTTGGAGGCCCGTTACATTGAATAAGTCCGCCCCGTTTTTATTTTGGAACAACAATTAACTTTTATAAGTTGGGATTTCGCAATATGGTATAGACGACTACTATTCATCTTTTTTTTTTTTTAATTCGATTTTACTCTTAAGTCTTCACCTCAATATATTTCACCTTTGCAACTTGATAAGTTGGAATTTGGCAACATGTTAAAAACATTGTATAGACAATAACGAAATACGGAATCAAGTACCTTAATTTTTTTTAAATTTTTTTATTTTATAACTCAGGGTAAATTCGAGACATATGGAAGAACCCAGACTAATCTCTGGGGGAAGTGTAGTCCACGGATAGACTCTTTTTCCGGATATGCAAAATGAGCTAGAAGCAAAGGTCCATATCTGTGTGTCCAAGGCAAAGTGTTTTAGTTTCGACCAGTAGGTATTTTTATTTACGTTCCTTTCAAACGAAAGGGCCACTGAAGAGGATTCCATATCGAACTTTAAACGTGTTGGCCCCACAAGCCCATCTCCTTACCACTAGACCACAAGGTAGAGCCGGCTTGAAGCATCTACTTTGGGCTGGCGGAGAGTTTATTAATTTTAGGGGCCATTTATTTTGACAAAATCATTAGTAGTCTCTCTATAAAGATCTCCGTGGACATAGGTTCTAATCTGGAAAGGGTATTTTTTTTATTTTTAATTAATAGCTTATGGGCAAAAAAAAAAACTGCTTGAGGCCCTTGAAATATCAAGCCAGACTTAGGGCTCCGGATAAGTACATTTAATTACATAAGAGCAATCCCAATGCACAAAAGACTCACCATGGTTTCTCATTAAATTAAAGCTATATAAACAACAAACCTTTGAATTGATATCCTCTCCCATCTATGGATTCTCTCTGTTCTTCATTTTTGCATATTATAGGGTTTCATTTGTTTATGAACAGAAAATAATGAAAGAGAGAACAAACGAAACTAGATGGTGGAGATAGGAAGCACAACAGTTGGGTCCGTCTACGTGCTTTTTAAGGTATGATCCTAGGATCTTTAAACTTTAATCCTAACCCTAAGTCTCTTTTACCTCTCTTCACTAGCTCTGAGATTAAGAAGTACAACGGTTACGTCGGTGACGGCGTGCATTTCAAGGTTTGATCTTAACAAATACAAGTCTATAACCCTAACTGTCTTTAACTATCTTCACAAATCGTTTAATCGTTGGTTTTTTTTGATATGTGTTTTTTGTTCTTACAATTGTATTGTCAATCTTATTGTATAGGATTGATGCATTGATGATATACTACACCATGCTGATTTGAAGGGAAAACGATCAATTAGGACCAAGACAATTTGCGTCGTGCCGTTTTATACCTGAACTTTTGTCTATGACTAATTTAAGCCTGAATTCTAAACAAATTCAAATCTTATACCTAAACTACCATGTTTTGTGCTGAATTGTACTTTGACCAAGATTATGTTAGTCAACATTAACGAAATATTCAATAAAACCACACACGGGTTAGCTGACTCGGTTTCGTTGGCTCAAAACGACGTCGTTTAGTTGTTCTCGTAAAACGATGTCTGCTTTCATTTAGAGAAAACTTGAAATCGAATCCCTAATTCGATAAAATGACGTCGTTTTCATTTCAGGATTTTTTCGAATAAAGGATTCGATTTTAAGTATTCTCTAAATGAAAACGACATGGTTTTACTAAAACAACTAAACGACGTCGTTTTGAGCCAACGAAACCGAGCTAGCTAACCTACATGTCGTTTTAGTGAATATTTTGTTAATGTTGACTAACAGAATCTTGGTCAAGGTACAATTCGGCACAAAATATAATAGTTCAGGTATAAAATTTGAATTTATTTGAAGTTTATATTTAAATTAACCGTAGACAAAAATTCAGGTTTAAATTGACACAACGCAAATTGTCTGGGTCCAAATTGGCCATTTTCCCCTAATTCGAAACCAGCATATACACAATCTAAAGAAAAAAAATCTAAATGAAGAAGAAAATAGCCACGAAGAAGGTGATTTTATTTTTCCCTAATAAGGAGAGCGATTGATTTCCTTTTGGTTTGTTCATTCAACATGGCCACATCGAGATTTTTGAGTAAAATTTATAATTCTTTTCTTTTTGTTTTTAAATAAAAATTATTTTGTTTGTTTTGAGTATTGCTTCTTTCTTATTCGTGTCTTTTTGCTATTTTTTTTGTATGTTCTTTCTTTGTTTCTGTCGTTTGTTTTGTTAGTTGGATTCCGAAGATTTGCTTTGTATGTACACTCTTTATTTCAACAAAGAGAAGAATGAGATTCCATCGCAAAAAATGGTATGGGTTTTTTATGCTATTTCTTCATAGGTACAAGATTTGCTTAATAACTTTTTAATGAATTTTCTTTTTGGTTTTGTAGATTATGCTATTTGTTCAATTTGAAAGCGAATATAGCAAGGTTCTATTTTGTAGTTAAACATATGGGTGTAAATGGCACCAGAGAAATTTACAGAATTGCAGAATCTTGCAGAATTTTAGGTGACTTTTTACGGAATTTTGCAGAATAACATTAAATTTAAATGGTAATAGCGGAAGTTTGTGGAATCTAGCGAAATTTTTTAAAATAAATTAATTAATTAAATTTATGAAACTTTTGATAAAATTATGTTTAGCGAAATTAAACATTTATGCTTACAAATGTATATTAAAATTTACAAAATAATAATTTTTATTTCCATCAAATTTTTTATTTTATATTTGTTAGCAAATTTTAAACATTTTTTATTAACTAATAATATTAATAAATAATTTTTAAATTTTATTCATTTATAATCTTAGTAATTTATTAAAGAAAGTTATTGACATTTTTTTATTTGAGTAACGGATTAATTGAAATTTATTCAAACTTATACAATTAAAAAAACAATAGAATTATTAATTAAATGTAGATTTATAAAATTTTAGTTAATTATAAATTTATTGTACAATTATAATTTATTATTTTGTTATAAATTTAGTATACATTTATAATTTATTATATATTTATCATAGATTTATAATCCTTTACAAAAAAATATATTCACAAAAGTTGAGAATAATAATTATTAGCATTATTTATAACATAAATGACATTAACTATTATAACAAAATATTACAAACACTCTAAAAACATTACGAATTACGAAGATGAAAATATATACTTTATGATTCCACATGCACAATACTCTATAATTCCACAAATTTACCATTCTTACCAATTCCATTCCACAAAGACAAATGGTGTATTTTCCACAAAATTTATCAAAATACGAAAAAATTCCACAAAATTAATGTTACCATTTAGACCCATTAAAATAATAGTAGACGTGGTAGCTCAAAATAATAATTGTTGAAAAAATATTTACAATATAAATAATATTTAAACTATTAAAACAAAATATTAGAAACACAAAATATTAAGAAGATGAGAATTCTTACGTCATTCCACATCATTCCACAAGTTTGTGCAACCGGTAACACATTTTGTTTTTTCCACAACTTTCTTCAAAATTCCACAATTATAAGGTTACCAGTTAGGGCCTAAGTGTAAAGGGTAATAGCATAATCTAGCTAAATTGCAGAATCTGGCTAAATTGCAGAATGTCGCTGAATTTGTAACGCCTCGACCGCTGTCGAGCTATCAGTATGCAGGGAAAATCCTCATCCCCTCGAGAGAAATCCTCATCTCTCAATAACATACCGGGGAAATCCTCATCCTTTCAGGAGAAATCCTCATCTCCTTGTGGGCCCCAAGTCCACTCTCGGTCCATGGGCCCACTCCTGTCTGACGATCGGTGCGTTAGTCCGGGAGGCTCAAAAAACTTGTTTAGTAACCCTGCAAATCACCACGTGATCTTTCCCCGTGTTTTGTCCTCACTCACACGGTACTGGAAATGACTTCCCAGTAGATCACCCATCCTTAAATTTTTCCAGCCCAAACACGCTTAACTCTGGAGTTCTCTCTGGATGTGTGACGGAAAAGATAAGTGCACTTTGGTGATATAGGTAGCCAAATCAATTCTCTTAAGCCTCTCCGCATGAACCACATAGCGGGATGTTACAATCACCCCCACTAACAGATCGCAACGTCCTCGTTGCGTACCAGGATTGTTACCCACAACAGTGTGACTCACACACTCGTTAGGGTTTGCTCTGATACCACTTGTAACGCCTCGACCGCCGTCGAGCTATCAGTATGCAGGGGAAATCCTCATCCCCTCGAGAGAAATCCTCATCTCTCAATAACATACCGGGAAAATCCTCATCCCTTCAGGAGAAATCCTCATCTCCTTGTGGGCCCCACGTCCACTCTCGGCCCATGGGCCCACTCTTGTCCGACGATCGGTGCGTTAGTCCGGGAGGCTCGAAAGACTTGTTTACTAACCCTGCAAATCACCACGTGATCTTTCCCCGTGTTTTATCCTCACTCACACGTTACTGGAAATGACTTCACATGCATTTGTAATCACTCACAATCGCATACATCTCCACATGCATTTGTAATCACAGTTGGTAGAAAAAAAGAGAATATATATGCTTTAGTTTATTAAATTAGGTTGTTCGTTTTCATACCTTGATGACTAGAGTTTCTAGGTTTGGAGATTTCTTGAGCACAAGTGGCAATACTTGCCAACTACGTTCTTTGTGGCTTTCAAAAGATAAGTTAACAAGGTTGTTGAATTCGGGCATAGATTTACAGCAGAAATAAAGTACCTGATTCAACAAACGAACAGAGTCTTAATACAGAGTATTACAACAAGAAGAACAAAGAAAATAAAAAAGAGTAGGAAGCTGACCTCAAGAGAATCAGCAGACAAGTGAAGGGTCACGACATTTCTGATCGCTGAAATGAGTTTGGTTGCATCACCCCAATAATCAGCTGGCTTTGAATGATCATACCAAGAAGATAAAAGTGATATGTTAAATTCTTCAAGCACAGGGCTAGCGAAAAGGCAACCATACATTTCAGAAGAGTCAAGCGCACCAAACCGCGCTGAAAAGAGAGAGAGTTTTTAGCACACCACCTGGAGTATGGCGATAGCATCCACGAGTTAGAGTGAGCTTAACCAATGTCTCGCACATGACCAACTTAGTCGATACAAATTGAAAGATTGGTGATGTCAGGTGTACGTAATTCAAAGACTCCACGTTCTAAGGCCTTGTAAATCAGACGGTTTGCATGAGGCTGAGCGGTTTCAGATTCCCATATGAAAGAGAGTTTAGCAATACAAGGGTTCTTTCCACGAATTCAACGAAGCGGCGATCTGATTTCCTGCTGGGATAAAGGACCACTGACTCATCGAAATCAAGGCTGCGAACAAGAGCTAGGCAACACATTGAGAGAAGTGATGTGGAAGCAGCAAGTTTAGTAGGGAGAAAAGACAGGATCTGACCCAAAACCTCGTCTGGAAGGCTACGGATTAAATCACCAGAATTAGTTTCCATCTTTTTGGAAGCCATAGCCACTGAATGGTACTTGCAAACCAGAGTCAGTAAGTATATGATGATCAGGGAGAGAAATAGACACATGATCAGGGAGTAAGACCAATACAAAACAAAGTATAGTAGCTAGACAGATTACCTTAAGAGGAAAGAAACTACGATATCGTTTAAAATAGTATTCACCGGAGGGTTGATCGGGACTATACTTTCTCTCCTGATTCTTGCGGATTAGAACAATGGTTATATGTTGTTGGCAGAAAAAAAGAAAAAAGAAAAAAGATAATCGTTTTAAACCCGAACCAGAACACCTTTTGGATAACTGGATCGAAGCTGTCCAGTCCGGATAATTTCTACGAGCATTTTCAGCTAGTTGGAGGCCCGTTACATTGAATAAGTCCGCCCCGTTTTTATTTTGGAACAACAATTAACTTTTATAAGTTGGGATTTCGCAATATGGTATAGACGACTACTATTCATCTTTTTTTTTTTTTAATTCGATTTTACTCTTAAGTCTTCACCTCAATATATTTCACCTTTGCAACTTGATAAGTTGGAATTTGGCAACATGTTAAAAACATTGTATAGACAATAACGAAATACGGAATCAAGTACCTTAATTTTTTTTAAATTTTTTTATTTTATAACTCAGGGTAAATTCGAGACATATGGAAGAACCCAGACTAATCTCTGGGGGAAGTGTAGTCCACGGATAGACTCTTTTTCCGGATATGCAAAATGAGCTAGAAGCAAAGGTCCATATCTGTGTGTCCAAGGCAAAGTGTTTTAGTTTCGACCAGTAGGTATTTTTATTTACGTTCCTTTCAAACGAAAGGGCCACTGAAGAGGATTCCATATCGAACTTTAAACGTGTTGGCCCCACAAGCCCATCTCCTTACCACTAGACCACAAGGTAGAGCCGGCTTGAAGCATCTACTTTGGGCTGGCGGAGAGTTTATTAATTTTAGGGGCCATTTATTTTGACAAAATCATTAGTAGTCTCTCTATAAAGATCTCCGTGGACATAGGTTCTAATCTGGAAAGGGTATTTTTTTTATTTTTAATTAATAGCTTATGGGCAAAAAAAAAAACTGCTTGAGGCCCTTGAAATATCAAGCCAGACTTAGGGCTCCGGATAAGTACATTTAATTACATAAGAGCAATCCCAATGCACAAAAGACTCACCATGGTTTCTCATTAAATTAAAGCTATATAAACAACAAACCTTTGAATTGATATCCTCTCCCATCTATGGATTCTCTCTGTTCTTCATTTTTGCATATTATAGGGTTTCATTTGTTTATGAACAGAAAATAATGAAAGAGAGAACAAACGAAACTAGATGGTGGAGATAGGAAGCACAACAGTTGGGTCCGTCTACGTGCTTTTTAAGGTATGATCCTAGGATCTTTAAACTTTAATCCTAACCCTAAGTCTCTTTTACCTCTCTTCACTAGCTCTGAGATTAAGAAGTACAACGGTTACGTCGGTGACGGCGTGCATTTCAAGGTTTGATCTTAACAAATACAAGTCTATAACCCTAACTGTCTTTAACTATCTTCACAAATCGTTTAATCGTTGGTTTTTTTTGATATGTGTTTTTTGTTCTTACAATTGTATTGTCAATCTTATTGTATAGGATTGATGCATTGATGATATACTACACCATGCTGATTTGAAGGGAAAACGATCAATTAGGACCAAGACAATTTGCGTCGTGCCGTTTTATACCTGAACTTTTGTCTATGACTAATTTAAGCCTGAATTCTAAACAAATTCAAATCTTATACCTAAACTACCATGTTTTGTGCTGAATTGTACTTTGACCAAGATTATGTTAGTCAACATTAACGAAATATTCAATAAAACCACACACGGGTTAGCTGACTCGGTTTCGTTGGCTCAAAACGACGTCGTTTAGTTGTTCTCGTAAAACGATGTCTGCTTTCATTTAGAGAAAACTTGAAATCGAATCCCTAATTCGATAAAATGACGTCGTTTTCATTTCAGGATTTTTTCGAATAAAGGATTCGATTTTAAGTATTCTCTAAATGAAAACGACATGGTTTTACTAAAACAACTAAACGACGTCGTTTTGAGCCAACGAAACCGAGCTAGCTAACCTACATGTCGTTTTAGTGAATATTTTGTTAATGTTGACTAACAGAATCTTGGTCAAGGTACAATTCGGCACAAAATATAATAGTTCAGGTATAAAATTTGAATTTATTTGAAGTTTATATTTAAATTAACCGTAGACAAAAATTCAGGTTTAAATTGACACAACGCAAATTGTCTGGGTCCAAATTGGCCATTTTCCCCTAATTCGAAACCAGCATATACACAATCTAAAGAAAAAAAATCTAAATGAAGAAGAAAATAGCCACGAAGAAGGTGATTTTATTTTTCCCTAATAAGGAGAGCGATTGATTTCCTTTTGGTTTGTTCATTCAACATGGCCACATCGAGATTTTTGAGTAAAATTTATAATTCTTTTCTTTTTGTTTTTAAATAAAAATTATTTTGTTTGTTTTGAGTATTGCTTCTTTCTTATTCGTGTCTTTTTGCTATTTTTTTTGTATGTTCTTTCTTTGTTTCTGTCGTTTGTTTTGTTAGTTGGATTCCGAAGATTTGCTTTGTATGTACACTCTTTATTTCAACAAAGAGAAGAATGAGATTCCATCGCAAAAAATGGTATGGGTTTTTTATGCTATTTCTTCATAGGTACAAGATTTGCTTAATAACTTTTTAATGAATTTTCTTTTTGGTTTTGTAGATTATGCTATTTGTTCAATTTGAAAGCGAATATAGCAAGGTTCTATTTTGTAGTTAAACATATGGGTGTAAATGGCACCAGAGAAATTTACAGAATTGCAGAATCTTGCAGAATTTTAGGTGACTTTTTACGGAATTTTGCAGAATAACATTAAATTTAAATGGTAATAGCGGAAGTTTGTGGAATCTAGCGAAATTTTTTAAAATAAATTAATTAATTAAATTTATGAAACTTTTGATAAAATTATGTTTAGCGAAATTAAACATTTATGCTTACAAATGTATATTAAAATTTACAAAATAATAATTTTTATTTCCATCAAATTTTTTATTTTATATTTGTTAGCAAATTTTAAACATTTTTTATTAACTAATAATATTAATAAATAATTTTTAAATTTTATTCATTTATAATCTTAGTAATTTATTAAAGAAAGTTATTGACATTTTTTTATTTGAGTAACGGATTAATTGAAATTTATTCAAACTTATACAATTAAAAAAACAATAGAATTATTAATTAAATGTAGATTTATAAAATTTTAGTTAATTATAAATTTATTGTACAATTATAATTTATTATTTTGTTATAAATTTAGTATACATTTATAATTTATTATATATTTATCATAGATTTATAATCCTTTACAAAAAAATATATTCACAAAAGTTGAGAATAATAATTATTAGCATTATTTATAACATAAATGACATTAACTATTATAACAAAATATTACAAACACTCTAAAAACATTACGAATTACGAAGATGAAAATATATACTTTATGATTCCACATGCACAATACTCTATAATTCCACAAATTTACCATTCTTACCAATTCCATTCCACAAAGACAAATGGTGTATTTTCCACAAAATTTATCAAAATACGAAAAAATTCCACAAAATTAATGTTACCATTTAGACCCATTAAAATAATAGTAGACGTGGTAGCTCAAAATAATAATTGTTGAAAAAATATTTACAATATAAATAATATTTAAACTATTAAAACAAAATATTAGAAACACAAAATATTAAGAAGATGAGAATTCTTACGTCATTCCACATCATTCCACAAGTTTGTGCAACCGGTAACACATTTTGTTTTTTCCACAACTTTCTTCAAAATTCCACAATTATAAGGTTACCAGTTAGGGCCTAAGTGTAAAGGGTAATAGCATAATCTAGCTAAATTGCAGAATCTGGCTAAATTGCAGAATGTCGCTGAATTTGTAACGCCTCGACCGCTGTCGAGCTATCAGTATGCAGGGAAAATCCTCATCCCCTCGAGAGAAATCCTCATCTCTCAATAACATACCGGGGAAATCCTCATCCTTTCAGGAGAAATCCTCATCTCCTTGTGGGCCCCAAGTCCACTCTCGGTCCATGGGCCCACTCCTGTCTGACGATCGGTGCGTTAGTCCGGGAGGCTCAAAAAACTTGTTTAGTAACCCTGCAAATCACCACGTGATCTTTCCCCGTGTTTTGTCCTCACTCACACGGTACTGGAAATGACTTCCCAGTAGATCACCCATCCTTAAATTTTTCCAGCCCAAACACGCTTAACTCTGGAGTTCTCTCTGGATGTGTGACGGAAAAGATAAGTGCACTTTGGTGATATAGGTAGCCAAATCAATTCTCTTAAGCCTCTCCGCATGAACCACATAGCGGGATGTTACAATCACCCCCACTAACAGATCGCAACGTCCTCGTTGCGTACCAGGATTGTTACCCACAACAGTGTGACTCACACACTCGTTAGGGTTTGCTCTGATACCACTTGTAACGCCTCGACCGCCGTCGAGCTATCAGTATGCAGGGGAAATCCTCATCCCCTCGAGAGAAATCCTCATCTCTCAATAACATACCGGGAAAATCCTCATCCCTTCAGGAGAAATCCTCATCTCCTTGTGGGCCCCACGTCCACTCTCGGCCCATGGGCCCACTCTTGTCCGACGATCGGTGCGTTAGTCCGGGAGGCTCGAAAGACTTGTTTACTAACCCTGCAAATCACCACGTGATCTTTCCCCGTGTTTTATCCTCACTCACACGTTACTGGAAATGACTTCCCAGTAGGTCACCCATCTTTAAATTGCTCCAACCCAAGCACGCTTAACTCTGGAGTTATCTCTGGATATGTGACGGAAAAGATAAATGCACTTTGGTGATATAGGTAGCCAAATCAATTCTCTTAAGTCTCTCTGCATGAACCACATAGCGGGATGTTACAGAATTGTTAATGAATTTTTACAGAATCTAATAGAATAATTTTGAATTCAAACGATAACAGCTGAATTTTGAAAACAAGTTAATTAATTAAATTGATAAAAAATATTAATAAACACTGTTTAGTTAAATCGAAATATTTATAGTTAAAAGTGTATTAAATTTTATAAAAACTATAGTTTATATTGAATTATCTCATACATTTATTTTAAAAAGAAACAAAAGTACTCATTATTCTAGTTTTTAATTTAAATAAAATTTTATATTGATAATTGTGGAATTTTGCTGAATCCAAGGGAATTTAACATGTTACTTGAATAATAGACTAATTAAAATTTCATCCTGTTAATTAAAATAAATATAAAAATAATTAAATAATTAAATTAAACGTTGTTTTACTTTATTATTCAGAATAAAAATAATAATTAAACATTTTTTATATAAAAAAAATAACGATATAAATATAAGAAAAAGTAGTAACACATTAAAAAATTGGAAGATACTATTGTTTTTCTTAAAAAGCACAACTATACGTCAACATTTTACTAGAAATATACAAATTTTTTTATTTAAATAAGGGAACTTAACTTAAACGGTACATAAATTCGGTAATATTACTAGAAATATACAAATTTTTTTTTATTACTGATTTATTTTAAATGCCCAGCGTGCCCTTGTAATTACGTTCTGACAAAAAACCTAATTACAAGAATGCCATTACTTTTGAGTGCCACGTCAGATAAAATCCGACGCCATATAGGAAATCGCTGACGTGTATTAATGAACTCAGCCGTAAAGCATTAGGGCGGTATTGACGGCTGAGTTATATATACGATGTGGCTGACTTAAAAAAATTGGCTGAGATACATATACAAATAAGCCAAACGATACGGCTGAGTTACAAAACGTGGCTGATTTAAGATCTTCTGGCTGACTTAAGATTTTTGTGACGGCTGAGTTTACAAAAATCTGCCTGATTTATGAGCTAATGGCTGACTTACGTACATATATGACGGCTGATTTGTACATCGGCTGGTTGAGTTATGTTTCTCATGATGATGGAATGATCATCGACTGGCTGTGTTACTAAACCGACGGCTTACCTATGAAAGGTAGTTACGGCTGATTTAAGTATAATTAGCGTAAATCAGCCGTGTTTAGCTTGATTAATAGTAAACTCGGCCTCATTACGTCTGATTTATTACCGAAGATTAATTACTACAATAGCATTCATTTGACGGCTGATTTATTTGACGATACAGCTGACATAATATTTTCTAGCTGATTTACGCCCTTTTATGGCCTCTTTTCGAACCCGATTTTTGTTGTTTTTATTACTGAAATAGTATTCACGTTGCAACTGACTTACACATGCATTTGATAACTGATTTAGTTAGGCTGATTTACGTTTTCGTTTTGTGGCTCACTTGCCATATAAGCAAAAAATTAATGACATCAAATCCGATTTTCCATGTCATTAGCTCCTATTTTCCATGTCATTTCCTATGTCATTATTAGAGTCTTATGTTGTGATACCGTGTCTTCTTCTTCTTCATCTATTTACCTTCTTTATCATCAGCTGATACCCAGAAACTTAATCGTCACCCTCTTCATCTATTTTCCTTCCTCATTTTTTTTTTCATTGATCTTTATTCGCGATCTTATAGATCCGGTAATTATTGTTTCCGGTAATTGGGTCAAGAAAAACAGATACGTATTCAACGCCGACGGTAGAGGATGTAGAGTTCTGTATTTAAATGATGAAACAACACACGACGAACTTGTGAAGTCGGTACTCGATGATTATGGATTGAACGAGTCGAGCCATCAGATTCAGCTGAGCTACATGTTCTCGAATAAAACTTTGAAAACAATGGCGCACGATACTCCACCAGTTTACGTCTCCAATACTCAGGTTTTCTAAGCCTAAGAAAATTCGAACAGCTACGTCTCTGTGTAGAGATTACGGAGAAAAAGGAGAGCGAAATTAGTCCAAATGACGAAGTGAGAGAGAAGAAGAAAAGGTTATTCAGTTATGGCTCAAAAGTAGAATCTACATACGAAGATTACGGTGTTTTCAGTAATGATAATTGTCCTGGTATTGAAACAAAATACGAAGATAAACGCGACGATAAAGACATGGATTGCGTAAGTAAAATGGAAGGTGAAGAATACGAACTAGGCGGAGAAGACGAAGTAGGCGAACAAGACGAAGAAGATGATGAATTTGAAAGCCGATTTGATATGTTCGACGACTCGGATGGTGCTTCATCTGAAGATGATAACTTTAGTTCATACGGTGAGTCTCCAACACAAGACGAAGATTCACCGACGCTACCGCCTAAGAAGAGAGCTTAGAACATGTCGGTGAACGGATCGGAAAGGAATCCAGAGGTTCTAAGGTTGGAAATGTCTTCGCTAAACCTCGCGGTAAAGCAACGATACGAGAGTAAAGCCGATTTGGAGAAACGACTGAAACTTCTTACGGTGAGAGATCAATTTGATTTTGATGTATACGTATCCAATTCGGACACACTCATTGTTAAGTGTTGGGTTGATGGATGTCTCTGGAGAGTTCGTGCTTCTACACATGGGGAATTACCGGCATTTTATGTTCGTATTTATGATTCGGAGCATACATGTTCTGTAACTGAGCGTTCTAATCGATCTCGACAAGCAACACCAGATATTTTAGGCCAGTTGTACAGGGATTATCTTGGCGACGTTGGTCCGTCAGTTCGACCTAAGAGTGTCGGAATAACTATCAATAAGCATTTTGGTGTAAAGGTAATTACTAGTACATTGCAGTTGACCTATTTGTATAGTACAACTGATTTTTTAGTAGGTTTTGGCTGACTTATTTGTATATTACAGCTGATTTATTAGTACGTTGCGACTGACTTATATTTTAGCTGATTTATTAGTACATTGCGACTGACTTCTATTTCAGCTGATTTATTGGTACGTTTCGGCTGACTTATTTGTTTATTACAGCTGATTTACTTGTACTTTACGTTTTCCGTATGGACAGATGGATTATTGGAAATCACATAGGACGCTAAAATTTGCAAGGGAAATCGATATGGGAACTCCTGATAGTGGGTTTGAAGACTTGCCTCCTTACCTATATATGATAAGAAGGGCAAATCCGGGTACGGTTACGCGTCTTCAAATTGATGAGTTTGGAAGATTCATGTATGTGTTTCTTGCGTTTGGTGCGAGCATAAATGGGTTTCCTTTCATGCGCAAAGTTGTCATTGTGGACGGTACGTTTCTTAATGGTAAATACAAAGGGACACTTCTCACAGCACTAGCTTAGGATGGTAACTTTCAGATTTTCCCAATAGCCTTCGCTGTGGTTGACAATGAAAATTATGATCATGGCACTGGTTTTTTACGCAACTAAAAATTTTGATTCCTGACAATGAGGGTCTTGCGATTATCTCGGACAGGCATAATTCGATAGGAAAAGCAATTGGAAATGTGTTTCCGTTGGCTTCTCGTGGAATTTTTACTTACCATTTATATAAGAACATTTTGCAACGGTACAAAGGAAAAGATGTCTTTCGTCTGGTGAAGAAAGCGGCAAAATGTTTTAGGGTTTCTGACTTTACTACGATGTTCGAGGAGATTGAAGCGATTAATCCTGAACTTCATGACTACCTCCAAAGAGCTGATGTCCGACTGTGGGCGCGTGCGTGTTCATTTCCCAGGCCAAAGGTACAATTTGATGACTAAGAACATAGCGGAATCAATGAACAGAGTACTGTCAAATGCTAGAAGTCTTCACATTGTTCGACTATTAGAATCGATACGGGTTATGATGACCAGATGGTTTGAAGAACGGAGAGAGGAAGCGAAATCGCAGCTAACCACGCTTTCGCGTGGTGTCGAGAAACTACTACATGTAAGTCAGCCATTGCAGTTAATAAGTTAGTCGTTATTGTTCCATAACCCAGCCTTTACGATAAGCCAACCGTAATGTTTTTTAATTTTTTATGTATTATAAATAGGGCCGTGTCATTGCCGCCAGACTTATGATGGTAGAAAGGATTGATCCTTATCACACGGACGTTACATATGGATCGTCTTTGCATATTGTGAATTTGGAAACGAGAAAATGCACATGTCGGCGTTTGAACACGATAAATTACCATGCGTGCAAGCAATTGTAGCTGCCGAGGACAGGAAAATTTATCGTATATCCTTGTGCAGTCCTTACTACAACAGCAGTTATTTGGTAAACGCATACGCTGAGTCGATCATGCCGATAGATTCAGCGCTCCAAGTTCCAAATAACGTTGCTAACCAACCGTGCTTGCCCCCGCTTGTTCATCAACAACTAGGAAGGCCTAAGAAAAGTAGAATGAAATCTGCTTTAGAAGTTGCCCTTGAGAACAAACGTCCTAGGAAATGACACAGATGTTCTCGTTGTAAACAGTCTGGACATAATGCAAAAACTTGTCCGATTTAAAAGTTTTGTTAATGCGATAAATCAGCCGTAAAGATTGAATTATTGTCAATAAACGACTGACTTATGATTACAATACAGCTGATTGTTAATAAACGACTGAGTTATGATTAAAATACGACTGAGACATTTTCTTTCGAAACTTTAGAAAAAGAAGATGGTAACAAATCATAATATTTTAAGGGATTAGAGTTCCCAAAAGATTAATCATTACTCCTAGTATAGGGAGCCATATAACTGTCAGTATAGCCTCTCGAGAGTACGAAACGTCGCGAGATAAAATTGAATACATAATGTTTTTCTTTTCCCGCCAAATACGAAACGTCGCTAGATAAATTACACGTTGCGACTGACTTATATGCACTTAACGTGGCGAGATAAAATTGAATAAATTATGTTTTTTTTTCCGCCCAAATACGAAATGTCGAGAGATAAATTACACGTTTCGGTTGACTTATATGCATCTAATGGCTGACTTATGGCATGGTTTGGGAATGTCATAAATTTGGGTATGTTTGAGGTTTGGTTGAGTTATATACACGATAGGCTGCGGTATGTCTTAGTTAGGGCTGATTTGTGTTTTTCTTACAGCGATAAATCAGCCGTAAAGTAAGATTGAATTATTATCAATAAACGACTTATCAGCCGTATAATCATCGGATCCATACTACATAGATTATGAGTTCACTAAAACAAGCCATAGTTATTAAACAACTTGGGTGGAAACTAGAGGCATCATGCCTTGATCTTGGAGCAGAACTTGAGCATAGGAGGAGATGCTTTGTCTTCCCAAACCAACTCCAACACAAAAGATTCGTACGCCTTAACGCCAATAGCCTTTACGAATTCTCTAACCCCTAAATCAAAGCGCAACCTCATATGTATGTCTGCCACGCATAGATACACTGGCCACTCTGTTCTTTGAGCGAGAGGATCAACGTCTTGTAATGGTCCTCGGTTTCCCTTCTGGCCTTTTTAACAGCATTTGGTCCATGGTTATCCTCCATTGAACACTTCATCATCTTCTTCGATTCTGCCATTGATGCTGCATGTATATCGAAAATAGGATGTTAATATATAATGTAAACATATAAACAAATCAAGTTGCAAAAACATGAATTATATATACTTGGAGAACAAGGAAAACTAACTTGTATTTGAGATTGCAAAAGGATAAAACAAGTTCAAACTTAATAAAAACGAATGTTCACTTGGTATTTATAGAAAAAAACGAAACTGTTCGGTTACTGAAACTGTTCGGTTACTGAGTAGTTGCCAAAAATACTATAAAAAATACATATAACTCGTCAGTATAGCGTCTCTAGAGTACCAAACGTGTGCGTAATATGATTACGTACATATATTCACACGTCATATTTATTCAATTAAATTGTAAATTTAAAAAAGTGTAATTTGAGGTTAACTTCATGGCTGACCTATGAGTACTACACGGCTGACTTATAGTAAATTCAAGTTATCGCGTGACTAAATTTCCTGACTTACCTATGAGTACTACACGGCTAACTTATATTTACACGTTGCGGCTGACTTATATTTACTACGGCTGAATTATATTTAACACGGCACGGCGGACTTATATTTAATACACGTTGCGGCTGACTTATATTTTACAGAAGGCTGACTTATCTCATGCGTGTGAAAAGTGAAGTTAAAAACGAAGAAACAAAGCATTAGAGTACAAAAAATATATAACTGATCTGAATTACATTATAAAGGAGGAAACAGTAGTCTATATTACAACACCCAAAGCCTAGTGTCTAGCCAATATATAATCGGCTTAAAATCACGGTAAAAAAGACCTAACTCTTTGATCCAAAAGCAGCGGTCACACAAATTGTTCTCCTTACTGTCTTCAATGTACCAAAGATCCCAATCTCGGTCCATCAATGGAGTACATGTGCAATTATAGAACAAGGTTATTTCCTTTGACATGAACTCATACTTTTTCGTTACAAACGCATCAGTGTGAGATGTTCCCCAACCCCAGTCTAGAGATCTAACAATCTTGCCTATCCTCTGAACAGATTCCCTGGTGAAAAGAGAGAAATACTCCTCAGTATTCCAAAATACCTTGCGCGTCATTGCATATGTGTACAAAGCACGCTCGAATCCTGCATCTGCTGCTCTCTTAATCAAAGTAATTCCTTCATCTTGGAGGTCGAACGTGAAGAACATCTATACCCCCTTTAAGAACAGTGTACTCGGGTTTCCATTAGCGTAGCAAACTTGCATCACCAAGTTAGATAGATGTATGTACGAAGGGAAGGTAAACACATCTATAGATGCGTACACTCTGGGCCGGTCTGTTAGTTCCTTCATAGACTTGCATGTTGCTCTCAATCTATATAGATCTGCAACGGAGTTAGCGGCCACACGTTCGGCCACTAAGGCTTGGATTTCTTCAGGTAGGGCGGTAAAAGGGAATACTTCCATTACAAAGTGGATATAGTACGGCTGAGTTATGATTTCACTGTAAATTTGAGTAAATTTCTCTAGAGATATTTATTTATTTATTTTTTGTCGTCTTTCTCTAGAGATATAAGGTTAACGAGTGTTTAAATGGTATTTATAGATTCAAAAAAAATTAAATAGCGACTCTTCGGTTACTGAGTAGTTACGAAAAACAACTGTTCGTATATTACCAAAAAGTATGTCTGATTATGTACATAATCCCATCGCATAATAAATGAAGCCATAGTAAAATCAAACTAATTGTGCAAAGAAGCGGCTGACTTAAGAGTGATGAATTTGTGTTTCGGCTGAGTTATGACTGCTTTGTGGAAAAGAAGCGGCTGACTTATTGGTTTAAATATTCAAAACACAAATAACTCGTCAGTTAAGCTTATCTATACGGCTGATTTATACATGCAAACACAAAAAAAATACGGCTGGTTTAAAGAGATGAAACACATAAGTCAGCCTTTACTCTCATGAGTAATTACGAAAAGCAACTGGTCGGTAACTGAGTAGAAAAACAACCAGGGTTTATGACTGGTTAATGAGTGTTTAAATGGTATTTATAGATTCAAAAACAATTGTTCGTATATTTTGAGTAAAGGCTGACTTGACTGATCAACCAAAAAAGTAAATTTTGTTGCGTTTTTGACCGTCAGTTTACCGTCTCGATATTACCAAAAAGTGTGTCTGATTATGGACATAATCCCATCGCATAATAAATGAAGCCATAGTAATTTCAGACTTGTAAATCAATTAATTCAGACTGATTGTGCAAAGAAGCGGCTGACTTAAGAGTGACGAATTCGTGTTTCGGCTGAGTTATGACTGCTTTGTGGAAAAGAAGCGGCTGACTTATTGGTTTAAATATTCAAAACACAAATAACTCGTCAGTTTAAAAAAATTTGCATGTTAGAGATTGAATACTCTACCTTCTCTACTAGTAGACTTCATTGAGAAGTCTAAAGATTTAATTTACACGAGAAGTCTGCACGAGAAGTCTACTAGAGAAATCTACTAGCAGACTTCTCTGTGAGATATAGTAGAAGACTTCTCATACAAAACTTAAAAACTTTAATCTTCAAACAGGAAATATACTAGCAGACTTGAACATCAAAACTTAAAAACTTCAATCTTTTACAGAGAGAGAAACTTCAAACGCAGAAATTCAAACTTAAAACTTGAACATAAAAAAAACTTGAACATAAAAACTTAAAAACTTCAAACTTCAATCTTGTGGTTTCTTCTCGGTCTGATACGGCGAGGTATCGGCTCTGTGTTTCTTCGGATTTGGTGGTTGATTTGGACTCCGGCGAGATGATTCGCCTTCATCTCCAGTTTTCTGCGTCTCCTCTTTGAACCGAGCTCTGTTCCTTTGAGCGAGGAAGTCCCGGTAGTACCTGCACAACGAGAAACAAACAAAATACAAGAAACATCACAGGTTGACAGTATTAATTTCACCAGGTTGAAAACAAGGAAAATTTGTCTTGCAAAGAATTCGACATTTCATGTCAGGGCAATACACATATTGACAGAATTCGACATTCTTGATTTCGGTATTTTCAAAATTGTAAAGGTACACGCTACTCTAAACCCAGCAGACATGTTGACTAAGAGTTTACTTGGAAATTCTGTCGAGAATGGCCTCATAGAACAAAAAGCTCTCTCCGTTTCGTGAATGTTTTCGGGCATAGTTGTCGATGGCCCTGTCAATTGGTCATGTCGCAACAGAGAAACAGATTTCAGATTAGCGTTGCAAATTTTGAGATTGGTGTTTGAATCGACATGTACGCAGTTAGAAGTATGTTGGTTTGTAACAATGATCTACAGGGTTCAAGATAAACAGGATTGGTTCATGAAACTTACAAGAGATTTCCTCCAATTATCGTGTAGTCAGCGACCTCCTGAGGGGCTTCAGTGGTTGTCGTTGGTTCATAGAGAAAGGGAAAGAGAAAAAGGGGTCAGACAGTAAGTTAGAAGTCAGAAAGGAAAGATCTTGAACCGAGGAAGTCGAAGAGACTTACATGGATCATTGTAGAAGTCAATCGTATATTCTTCCCTAGCTTTTCTAGGGAACCGAGTTTCAGAGGTAGCAGAGGAAGAATCCGATGAAGGATTTGGGGATTGTGACGGAGATGCCATGATAAGTGATGGATTGAGATTTTAAGTTTTAGTTTCGCAAGAGAGGAGAAAGAGAGGAGCCGCGTTGTTTCGCAACCTAGGGTTTTCAGATAAAAGAATTATTGGCGGTTTTTGTCAGATAAAGGAGATTCATGTACCGAAACAGATGTCTACAAGAGAAGCGGCTGACTT
Organism: Arabis hirsuta; assembly: GCA_964056655.1. Taxonomy (NCBI): domain Eukaryota; kingdom Viridiplantae; phylum Streptophyta; class Magnoliopsida; order Brassicales; family Brassicaceae; genus Arabis; species Arabis hirsuta. Next base: position 8,022,938 of record OZ053301.1, on the reverse strand, counting down.
AAGAGTGACGAATTCGTGTTTCGGCTGAGTTATGACTGCTTTGTGGAAAACAAGCGGCTGACTTATTGATTTAAATATTCAAAACACAAATAACTCGTCAGTTAAGCTTATCTATACGGCTGATTTATACATTCAAAACTCAAAAGATGCGGCTGATTTATTGATGCAAAACACAAAAGATACGGCTGGTTTAAATAGTTGAAACACAAATAACTAAAGGATATCATAACTAAATTACATTCAAAAACCAAAATTATCAGGGCCAAACTCTTCAAACATATCGACCAGATTCGTCCAAACTATAGTGTTTATCCAATCTGGCTTCTCGCCACCATGCCCCCATATCCTCCTTAACGTGCGCATTTGAGTTCGAAATAGCGTTCTAGCCACCAGATTAAAATGTGTCCAAATCGTCAAAGTGTGTCTCGGTTCCCATCTGTATTTCCGCTACCCAAAAAAAAAAAGAAATATTATTGTTGTTGATAAAATGATCGGGAAAGAAAGATATTAGTGTTGGCTTACAGCGAGTTTAAGAAACCATCGTTCTTTAAAATAATCGGGAATGAAGCGGTAAGTCGGCCACTCATGAACCCATCCTTCTCGAAGAATCTCCGGGATCGCCTTCGAGAGCTCGTGTAAAAATTTGAACCACGTGATGGTTGTTTTATCAATAATACCAATACCAGGGTTTAGAACGGGGAGGTGATCCCGATCAGCAGAGTATAATATGGCATCGACACTGCTGATTAACTTTAAACTACAGTGTGGGACAACCGACATGTCGAAAAGGAATATGAAACAGATATATTACAAAGAAGAGAGAAAACAGTGTAGGATAGAATGTGATGGGGGGGAGACAAGGCTTACGAGAAGGTAGATATATACAGATATATAGAAATATGAAACGTCGCGAGATAAAATTGAATAAATTATGTTTTTTTTCCCGCCCAAATACGAAACGTCGAGAGATAAATTACACGTTTCGGCTGACTTATATGCACCTAATGGCTGACTTATGGCATGGTTTGGGAATGTCATAAATTTGGGTTTAGGGTTTACGTATCGAGTTCTTTGGAGTGACCACTCGCAAATTCAAAAAGAACATATATGTTAACAATTAGATACCATTCAGATAGTCTAGGTTTAGGTTATAAGAGTTTCAACGTAACTTTATAAAGTACTGAGTTATGTACACACGATATTAGAGTATGTTTAGGTAGTTGAAAGAGAACATATACCTCAACATTATTTATCTCATCAATTAGATACCATTCATATTGTTTAGGTTTAAAGTATGGAGTTATATACACACGATGTTAGGGTATATTTAGATAGTTGTAAGAGAACCTATACCTCAACATTGTTTATCTCACCAATTAGATACCATTCATATTGTATAGGTTTAAAGTACTGAGTTATATACACACGATGTTAGGGTATGTTTAGATAGTTGTAAGAGAACCTATACCTCAATTAGGTATGTTTAGGGTATGTTAGGATTTAGGGGTTACAATTTAGGGTTTAGGGTTTAGGATTTAGGGTTTAGGGTTTACAGTTTAGGATTTAGGGTTTAGGGTTTTATGAGAACAATGTGTATGTTTAGGGTATGTTTAGGTATGTTAGGATTTAGGGTTTAGGGTTTAGGGTTTATGAATTAGGGTTTAGGGTTTAGATAGTTGTAAGAGAACCTATGTTTAGGGTATGATTAGGATATGTTTAGGGTATGTTAAGGTATGTTTAGGGTATGTTTAGGGTTTGTTTAGAATTTGTTTAGGGTATGTTTAGGATTTGTTTAGATAGTCTTAATTGGGACTCTATTTAATTTACACTTTTAATGAAAGCTTATCATGCATAAGTCAAATACAATACAATAAACGGGTTCATGTTTCAAACTGCCTAATCAAACTATAAGTTCCTTCATGGAGGATCTCTGATACCATCTTTACCCGTATACCCTGAATATTCGCATCATTAATCCCATAGAAAGTTAGACCAAGCGCTAGACACTCGACAAACTTCAATGCATACACCCCACAGTCACCAACTTGGACGTTTTGTGGGATGTATTTGCCTTCCCTCCTTCGGAACGGAAACTGCTTGAATCTAGGTTGTCGGAGATTGGCAGGAACTAATTCGTTCATCATTGCAGGGATCATTTGCGTAAACGGCCTAAATTCATCTAGGATTTCTGTTCACTTTCGGGTGTTACCTGTCCAATGATGGGATCGTAAGCATCGATCTTCTCCTTAAGAAGGTCCACGTGAAATGCCACCCAATGATCTCCTCCAGTCTGTAGAACTCCGTACAAGTGATCGACATCTTCTAACCACTTCTTGTTTGTTGGCATGTCTGCGGGAATTTTGCCGTTTAATAACTACTCATACCCAACACCTTTGAACTTAAACATCTTTGGTTTGATCTTGAACTGTGGATAATCAATACACCATCCTGAAGTAAACCAAGGGTCCAAAAATCCAATTCGTTTGGAGTAGAATGGGGTGGGATCTAGCTTGGATTTTTTTATGAGGAGTCTCATATACGCAAAAATATGTTGTACAAAGAGAATCAAGTCAGCCCAAAATTAAACTTAAGTCAGCCCCATATAATATATAACTCAGACATAAAGCATACTTAAGCCTACATAACTCAGACATATAATAAATAACTCTAACATTAAGTATATTTAACTCAACCCCAACAGTATACTTACATTATCATACAGCCATCCATAACTTGGATTTGGCCAATACTCTCAGTTTAGGCAAATATTGCTAATAGCTGTATTAACACATGCTCTAAATGGTCATACTTGAATGGCTTTAGGTGATCCAAAAGTTTATCCACTTTAACCGGATCAGCAGGTGAGAGAGGATCATAGATTGCCGGTGAAGGTTCATAATTTTTCCTCATGCACGTCGTTCCATTGTCTCCAATATAAGGAAAAACTCGTGCTTGAGGATCATTTTTGTAGCCTCGCTGAAAACCCATCAGGAGATAATTGAACACTTGACTCCCGATAAGCCTTAATTCTCTCAGACCTAATCTTTTCCTCTTCTTCCTCATCAGACTCCGGCAAAAGTTCGTTATTTTGTGCGACAATTTTGTCAGTGACATCCTCAATCTCACTGTCGTTTCCAATCTGTTTATTCTTTGTCAAAGGTGTTCTTATGTTCGATTATGGGATAGTCACTTTCGTAGGCTTCGGATCGTCATCGCCCTTACGACGCCTCGTTGTCCTTCTTAGAGGCTTCTGTTTTTTTAAAGCAGCGGCCTCCTTCTTCTTTAAAGCAGCTGCCTCCTTCTTTAAAGCAGCGAACTCCTTCTTCTTTAAAGCAGCAGCTCCTTCTGCTTTTTAACCTCAGGCTCCTTCTTTTTTGCCTCAGCCAATTTATTTGTCTTAGCAGGAGAAACAGTAACGAAATCAACTGTTTCTTCGTCATTACCAAACTCCTCAGCCAATTTCCTTTGCAAATCAGTGGCCTTAGGATCTTTGATATTCAATTTCACTTTGATATTAACTGGTTCAGGACTAGCCTCCTGTATTAACATATAAACATAACTCAGCCAGAATAATAAGAATAAATCTATCGTTATGTAACTATAACTCAGCCGTCAAAACTAACCATAACTCAGCTGTAACGTACCTTTGAGGTTGTCAGGAGGCTTTTGTTGACTTGTTCAGGACTTTAAACTCGTCTTTCTTCGGCTGTATTAACATATAAACACCACTCAGCCGAGATTAATAAGAATAAATCAGTCGTCATGTAACCATAACTCAGTCATAAAAAATAAACATAACTCAGCTGTAACGTACCTTTGGAGTATTAACGGATTTCTGCGGGATATTGATGACTTTTGAGACGTTATCATCATTTTGGGAACTGTTCCATGCCTCGAGAGCATTCAGACGCTCTCTTATTTGCATCCGATCATTCTCAATAGATGCCACTCTTTCTTCCACAGTAGCTCGGACTGTATCACCAATCATCTTCTTCAAATCTGATAACTCTCCAAATTTTGTGTTGTAGGCGGTTAACTGCGACTCAGCACTCTCTATTCTACTAGCAAAGTTGTCAAATCTTCTGACAAGATTTCCCAGGATATTCACTACAGTCGTCAAATCCGTGTCTTTCTCCATATCCTCCTCACTAACATGCTGCAACACAATCTCACTGTTGCTTGGGGTGGGGGGGGGGGTTGCTCGGAATCACACGAAACTGCAACCTTCAGTTTTTTCTTGTTCTCATTGCTCTTCACATCCCAAAAACCTTTAAAAACCTATCCGCATGTATGTTTGTTATCAGATTTACAAGTTGTGGGTCATTTTCTTCACTCGACCACTGCGGAAACAGCTCTTCTACAGCCTCCTTCGTAACTATTTTCTTCACACGCACCTGCATAGTAAATCAGCCATCAAGTAACTCATAAGTCAGACATCAAATGATTCATAACTCAGCCATCAAGTAACTCATAAGCCAGGGGGGGGGGTTGCTCGGAATCACACGAAACTGCAACCTTCAGTTTTTTCTTGTTCTCATTGCTCTTCACATCCCAAAAACCTTTAAAAACCTATCCGCATGTATGTCTGTTATCAGATTTACAAGTTGTGGGTCATTTTCTTCACTCGACCACTGCGGAAACAGCTCTTCTACAGCCTCCTTCGTAACTATTTTCTTCACACGCACCTGCATAGTAAATCAGCCATCAAGTAACTCATAAGTCAGACATCAAATGATTCATAACTCAGCCATCAAGTAACTCATAAGCCAGACATCAAATGATTCATAACTCATCCATCAAGTAACTCATAAGTCAGACATCAAATGATTCATAACTCAGCCAAGTCAACCTTCTTACCTCACCATGATCTCTGATCTCCTCAGATATGGCTGGAGTAAGACTTTTACGTGTATGGGTTCCACCCCATCGCAAAAGAGGAATTTCGTTCTCATTGACTACTCTTCCAAAACGCTCTCCAAAGCAAGTCACAGCTTCGTACGCCCAAACCAGCAACACGTCCTTCATGCCGCTAACGGTGTATGACTTTTCTTGTGGATTCAACATCTTAATTGAACCAACCAGAACTTCGAATGGAGTCCAACCCCACGGATAAGTCCTCAAGGCTTCATCGTCGAATACTCTTTTTGCACTTTCAAAGGGTATTCTAGAATTATGATGCAAGCCATAAACTCCCATTGCTTGAAGAAGCAACAGCCCTAATCATTTCCGCTTTTTAAAACTCCAGCATCGACAGACCTCTAATGATGGCCTCAGTTCATCTAACTTGGGTCCTACCCCAAGCGGCACATTTAACTCCTCCCAGAATGTTTTGTATTGCTCAGGTTCAAAACTTTCTGTTGGCAGTGGACCTATGTTTAGACCCGTGAGCGCACCAAATTCGATTAAGCTAAACCTGAGAGGTTGATCAACAACGAGAGACCAAATCTCCTTCTTATGTACTCGCAGCTGTCTACATAGTAGATAGTGTACAGTCTTCCCAGACCACACGAATTGGCTATCAGCTAGCTTAGCAACTACTCCAAGAGGAAACTGCTTCATGTGTTCCCACACATCATGTCCTATTGCGTCTCTGACTTGAGGGAAGTCTCCCAAATGGACATTGTGATTAATTTTTTTATTTTCCAGATTAGAAGCCCCTTCAGCGTATAGTCTTGGAGGGTAATCCCTTGCTTGATCTTCAGAAATAGCCATCTGAACATAAAAGACATAACATATTACTGATAAATCAGCCGCAACAATTCAAACTCAGTCACAACAAACAAATAAACCAGCACAACCAAACAAAAACTCAGCCACAACAGCCACAATTGCAATTGCACATATAAATCAGCCGCAACACAACACAAACTCAGCCACAATTGAACATATAAATCAGCCTTAACGTAACACAAACTAAGCCACAATTGTACATATAAATCAGCCACAACAAAACAATAAATCAGCCGCAATAAATAACTTAAACAACCACTAGCAACGATAAACAAGCCGCCACAGAATAATAAATCAGCCACAATACCATTAATAAGCAACAAACACCTTCGATTCCTCAGATTATACTCAAAATAAAACGAAGGAAGATGAAGAATCCCCACTCCTCTTTTTATACTCACCTTCGACTAAAATCCGACTGTGAAAATGCAGAGCAGACGTTTTGACGACAACGGCGGTGAATGTTTCTCAGAAATCGACTAGAGAGAAAACACTGGAAGTTTCGACGTCAACACACGAAGTTTTTATTTTTCCGTCCTTTGAGTTTCCTTTTCCGACTTGTTAACACGGTTAATCTTATTAGTGACGTGGAACAGTGATTAGTGACGTAGATTAGTTAATCATTTTTTAATTATAAATAACCTCAATTAAAAAAAAATAACCAAGCGTGTTTATTGTAATTTATTAGGCTTTTAAATTTTTGAATAATTTACAAAAGATGTATGCTATTCTAGTAATATAACAACTTTTCTATACTATTTGACTACTTTTCACTTTAAATAAAATAAAATCAGCAAAATCCCCACTATTTCCTCTAACAATCAACTGGTGACATACAAAAAAACTCAACAACATTTTTCAGAATTCTTTATTTCTGCTGGTACCAGTTAGGCCATTACTTCAAAGCTCCTTTTTAAAAGGTAGAAAGATCCAACGAATCTTTTTGATTTTGACTATGATTTCTGCTGGTTTCATCAATGATTTGTCTATCAATTGCAGTGATTACTTCGAGGTCGATGATGCCTTGGTTGATGTGAAACCCTTTGTTTCATTATGACTCTGAAATCTTAAAAACAAATTTGGGGTAATTTGCCATGTCTGTGAAGCCTTTTTTTTCTTATTGTTGACACCATGAAGAAGTCTGTTTGTGTTTGTGTTATCCATGGATGAATTAATATCCATGTTTGTGTTGTTTCCGGAGTTCTTTTAGCACTACAAGAATGAGTCAAATAGCTACAAATTTTGTTACAAGAACAATTTGTAGCAAATATTAGCTACAAACAGATACAATTTTGCTACTAATTCAGTAAACCAATTAGGTGTAACAAATTCGTAACTATTTGTGAGTAATTTGTTACACAAGTATTACAAATATAATAGTGTAGCAAATTTGCTTAAAAAGCAACGAAATAATCGTAGAAAATTTTGCTATAAAAGATTATGATAATATATACAAAAGATTGTGATAATATATGTAACAAAAGTTACATGTTCTCACAAAATTGTTGTAACAAAGTTAGGATACAAAAATTGAAAAAAAAAATTACAATTTTTTTTACTACTGACAAATAGCTACAATAGCAATCGTTGCAATAGACACAAAGTAGTTATAAAATAACGGTGTCGCTATTTTGTTACAATTAGGCACAGAATAATAGTATAAAAAGCTATTAAATTAAGTTGTAACAAATATCACTAATTTTTTTTCTTTCTAAAGTAATGTTATGGGAACAAATATTTCAAAAATCGAAGGTACAAAATTAAACAATTTTTTGTAAAACAATGATAATGTGGTATAACATCAAATAAAAGTTTATAAAATATATTTGTGGGCAATTTAAATTAAAATTAGTGACAAAAAACTATGACTAATTGAGAAAACTTGAGGTGGAGGCTATATATTTTAAAATTAGCTACTTAGTTTTCGTATCTAATTGTAACAAGTTACTACGAATTCCTACACTTTGCGTGTAGCATATTTTTAAAAAAGGCAAAAGTTCTTTACATATTGAAGGGAAGGAATATTTGGGGTAAAGATGAAAAAGCAAAAAGAAGGAAATAATATTTGTTGAAAGGGCAATTTAAAGAGAGATTTTTTTTGTCTATAAAAAAGAAGATGGGTTTGATAACATGGAGAAGAAAACAAATAAAACACGTACTAAAAAAAGAGAACAGATAAAGAGAAATTTTTTTTTGAGAAAGAAATAATTTTCGGTTGTTGTTTAAGTTTTATTGATTTTTCATTGATTAACTTTTATTTTGTGAGAGAGTGTGTAAGAATATGCTTTCTAGCAATCCTAATTATCAACGACAATGGATGTACAACCGCATTGATCGAGAAACAAGGTGTGTCACAGAAGAATTTCAAACGGGCCTAGCAGATTTTCTTAGATTTGCGACGCAGAATGAAATCTTACCAGGAAACTGAATTTGGTGTCTTTGCAGAAACTGTGCTAATAGGATTCCCATTGAAATGAATACTGTGTGCAAGCACATATTTAACCAGAGATTCACACCGAACTACACAGTGTGGACCGCTCACGGGGAAAAGCTCGAGCATCTGTCTGTGCAACAAGACGATAATGATATATATGAAGAGAACAACACTATACAAGAAAACGCTGGGGAGTATAATTTCTATGTAGATTTGGACAAACCTGCGTATCATGGGATGATGCCAAATACAGAAGGGGGAGTAGGTGATGACGAACCTTATGATGAACCGATAGAAGATGCCCCCACTAGCGAGGGTGCAAACTTTTTCAATGCTTCGGATTCAGCAAATGAACCTTTGTATGCTGATTGTGTCGAGGGACTGTCAAAATTCTCATTCGCTTCTGATATGATGTACGTGAAGACAAAAAACAACGTATCTGAAGAAGCATTCAATGATTTTTCTCGAGTTGCTAAGCATACTCTACCAAAGGGAAATGTTGCTGCTGTGACATATTACGAAACAGAGAGGACGATGCGGACATTAGGTATACCATTCAAGAAGATAGATGTGTGTCCAAATAATTGCATGATTTACTGGAGTCAATCTGATAAAGATATGTTCCAATGCAAATTCTGTGACACACCAAGGTACAAACCCGAGAAGAAAAAATCAAGGAGAGGTCCTTCGACTGGAAAACGTGTTTCGTATAAGAAAATGTTTTATCTTCCAATCACTGACCGGTTGAAGAGAATGTATCTAACTCAAAAATGGCAGAACATATGAAGTGGCATGCAGGACATACATGCATTGATGGAAAGATGCAACATCCATCAGATGCGAAGGCGTGGAAGCATTTTCAAAAGGTGTATCCTGATTTTGCAATTAACAGCAGAAACATGTATCTGGGATTGTGTACCGATGGATTTAATCCATTTGAGATGTCTGGTGGTAACTATTCATTATGGCCAATAATTCTCACTCCATACAATATGCCACCAGATATGTGTATGAAAAGAGAGTACTTGTTTTTAACCATACTGGTCCCAGGTCCAAGTCATCCGAAAAGAAGTTTGGATATATTCCTGCAACCCCTGATAGAAGAGTTGCAATCTCTATGGAGTTATGGTGTGGAGGCATTTGATGTTTCGACTAACACAGTTTTCAACCTCCGAGCTGTGCTGCTTTGGACAATCAGTGACTTTCCAGCCTACGGAATGTTGTCGGTATGGACAACTCATGGAAGATTATCATGTCCTTATTGCATGGCTGGTACCGATTATTTTTAGCTGCGCCATGGGCGTAAAACGAGTTGGTTTGATTGCCATAGAAGATATCTGGATGATAGTCATAGTTTTCGCAGAAACAAGAAGTGGTTTATTAAGGGTGTTGCTGTTACCAAATAACCACCAGAAGACGTTTCCGGCGATGATATCGTCAATCATCAGTTGGAGGGCATATTTGGATTGAAGAAAACCAACGAATGTGGTGGGAATGGCCATATTAACAACGAGATCGTGGGTTACTTGAACTACCACAATTGGCATAAACATAGCATTGTTTGGGACTTGTCCTACTGGAGGACCCATTTGATTCGTCATAATCTTGATGTGATGCACATTGAAAAAAAAAATTTCGATAACATTTTTAACACTGTCTTCAATGTTTCAGGAAAAATGAAAGACACAATCAACTCAAAAAAAGATTTGCCATTATATTGCGATCGAAAAGCTTTACACCTTAATAATAGGGGACGAGCTCCGGTGCCAATTTTCAAAATGTTTTCACAGAAAAAAGCGGCGTTTCTTAGTTGGTTAAAGCATGAGGTAAAATTTCCTGATGGATATGTGTCAAACATCGATCGTTGCATAAATGAAGAAGCGTGTAAAATGTATGGTCTTAAAAGTCATGATTGTCACGTTATGATGCAACGCATATTTCCTTTTGCGTTTGGTGGACTCTTGTCGCATGCTGTACACGATGCGATATCAGGTACATGTTACTGATTTATTAAATATGTTATTGGTTTATTAAAATTGTTATTTCATAATCATATGTCTACTAGTATTGATGTTCGAAGTAATAATACATGATCTCGTTTTTTAAAAAGATGTTGGATTATTCTTACGTGATCTTTCGGCGAGGACATTGACAAATGATGATGTCAATCGACTAAAAATAAATATATGTCAAACAATGTGTAACCTTGAGAAATTTTTTCCGCCATCATTCTTTGATGTGATGGAACATTTAATCATCCACTTACCAACAGAAGCAGAACTTGCGGGGCCCATCTAGTTCAGATGGATGTACTCTTTCGAAAGATTTATGTTTCACTTAAAAAAGAAGACAAATGTTGAAGGGTCAATTGTAGAGGCATTTACTAATGAAGAAATCTCAAATTTCACATCCCAATACTACGATATTCAAGGGACAATCATGAACGCCGAACCTCAAAAATGACACTCTGCAGGATATTTGCAGAGCACGACATACTCGTATGATGTCCCAGAAATCTTTCAACATGTCGGTAGTGGAAGCGGCAAATCATACTCGGAATATTTAACTGATGAGGACATGCATATCGCCCACACCTACATTTTTCTAAATTGTGCTGAGATGAGCCAGTACGAAAGGTAAGATATAAATGTTAATATATCTATAAATATATCTACATATATATATATATATATATTCATTTTTATATGGTCTTTGCTAATTGTGTAGGTTGTACGATGATTTTATGAAGTCAACTAATCCTGGCATAACTGATTTTACGCTTTCTTTAGCTAAACAACAAGGTTTTTCAAGTTGGCTACTGGATTTGGTGAGTTTTACATAGTACACAATGATACAAAATTTTAGAGGTGATCAATTATATATATTTACATGTATTTATTGTCATTTCAACAGGTTCGAACATATTACACATATACGTTGTATCCTTTATGGTTACATGAGCTTGCTAGAGGGCCAATTCGGCGATGCACATGTTGGAACAAATATTTTTCTCGTGGTTATAACTTTCATACAGGTCATCATGGAGAACATAAATCTACAACAAACTACGGTGTTTGTGTTCGCGGGAGTTCGAGCGTTGAAGAATCTTACTATGGTAAACTTCAACAGATTGTTCAAATTGCATATCACGGAGCTGTTGGCCTCAAAGTTACATTATTTCGATATGATTTGTTAGACACAACCCAAGGCATGGGAACTAGTGTAACGCCCGTGAACCAAAAAAAGGATTTTTGGTGGTGTGTCGATCGACACGAGTTGAAATTGGACCGACTAGTTCGTTTCAATTGCCGCTTCGGCGGGTCGGTTAAGGGACCCCTAGGGTTGGGGTATAAAAGCACAGAACAGATGGTTCTGGCCGAGTTTTTGGCTGCAGAAATCAGAAATCAGAGAGGAAGTGAGAGATTTTGGTGTGTTTGATAGTTTTTGGAGGTTTCGGATCCGTGGAGGCTAGGATTTCGTGTTGGTGTTGATCCAGGAGCGTGTATTCGGATTCCGGGGAGCATAGCCTATAATTTCTGCGAGTTCTTCGCTTGTTCTTCCTCTTTTTCTTCTAAATCGAGGTGAGTGCGTGACCGTAGGTTTATCTGGATAAAAGATTAGATGGAATACGATTGCTTGTGTTGTTTGGATTGGATTTCATGTGTTTGTGGATGAATTTTGTGCAGGAGATCGATGAATCACAATGGGATTCAAACCATGAGAGGATAGGCTCGTTTCTTGGGTTCTGCGATGTCGTGTCGATCGACACCATGAGGGTGTGTCGATCGACATGGGTGCATGTCGATCGACACCATGGGGGTGTGTCGATCGACACGGGTGCATGTCGATCGACACCATGGTGGTGTGTCGATCGACACGGGCGCTGTGTATCGATCGACACCTAGTGGTTGTGTCAATCGACACAGTAGCTTCTGTACTGGTTCGTGTTGATTGTTTCGTCTATGCTTGTTGTATGCTCATCTGGGTATTATATCTCTTGCTTATGCCTGTGTGTATAACCTGTAGAGGGGATGACCGTCTCACTGAGTATTTGTGATAATACTCACGCAACTCTTTTTGCCATGTGTTGCAGGTAAAGAGAAAATGTGATCGTGGAATCATGGCCGGGAAGAGGAGATGATCTAGAGTCTCGGTTTCATGGCTTTGTTGTTAGAATTGGTAGGTTGCTAATGAATTCTGGAATTGATACTTGGTTATTTTAATTGGTTATTGGAATTGACTTATGGAATTGAACGATTAATGATTAATAAAGTATGGGATTCATTGATTGTTTTATTATTGTTTATTTTAATTGTTTCCGTATCGTTTGTGTTGGCCCATTGAGGATTATTTTCTTTGATGATAGTAATCCGAAGGGAAAAATTTTAAATTTTTGGGTTGGGTTGTTTCATTTTGGTATCAGAGCCATTATGGTTCTAGGGCGGGTGCAATTGATTGATTATGTGAGTTAATTAATTGATTGTTGTGTGGGTATGGAGTCCTAGATCATCTCTTCCGAGCCGTCAATGAGATTCCACGGTATGTGTTTTATGACTTTCTGTTTTGCTAGTACTTAGTAGTCTGCTGGTTAGTGTAGAGTGATGGCTAGAGTGGCTAGAGGCAGAGGTCATGGGAGCCGTGGAGGCCGTGGTGGTCGTGGTGGGTGTGGGCGAGGACTACAGAGTGAGTCCGATGCCGCGAGTGTGGCCCAGGAGACCACGCAGGAGCATGTGGCAGACTCGCAGGCGTTTCAGGAGGGGGACTTCGAGCTGATTTAAGAACTCGCTGCAGGGCGAATAAGTTTGCCACGAGGGCGGAGTTAGTTGAGACGGCTGCTGCAATTGAGGAGAACCTCAGGGAGCAGACTGTGGGGGTTAGTCCACCGGTTCAGCAGCAGAGGAGGCTGCAGCAGCAGACCGGTTCAAGCAAGGGCGACAAGCCTGCTCAGGGTCAGAAGAAGAAGTGGGAGAGCACTTCAGGGCCGAGCCAGAGAGGACAGGGTGGTGCAAGTTGCTTCGGGTGCAGGAGCATGGATCACAAGGTGGCCAGTTGTCCAAAGATGAATGAGACTCGGGGTGCTCCGGTATGTTACCACTGCAGAGAGCCGGGACATATCAAGCCCAAGTGTCCGAAGCTGCAGCAAATGGCGGTGGCGATAGTACAGCCGTTGGTGGTGCAGCCTTTGGCTCAGATTACAGCGACGCCGCGGGTTTTCACTTCGATGGAGGCGGACGGTTCTAGCGCCAGACCGATCACAGATAAATTCCAGACTTGATCTTTTAAATTCTTGTGTTGTTTGAATTTGGTCTGTTTGGAAAATTGTGAGTCTGCGTTAGAGTGTCGGGTCTTAAAGCACATGAGATTTGTGCAGGGACCTTAGTTGTGGGCGGTTGTGAGTCCCACGTGCTGTTTGATTTGGGAGTTACGAATAGCTTCATTACTCCAGAGTGTACGGAGGGTAGCGGTGTAGTGACCCGTATCGTGGCCTAGACCGACCAAGGTAAAAGTTTGCGAGAAGGCAGAACCAAATGTGCACCGTTTGGCTGAAAACCTTCCCAAGCACCTCGGTGACTAAGCTGCTTGGTGACTAAGCAAGGTGCTTGCTCCGGCCGTGGGAAGGCCACAATGAGGAGCATGTTCGGGTTGTGCTTGCGTGTGTTGGCCACACGCCGGCTTGTGTCAGCCACACGCCTGGTCTTCCACACCATCACCGCCACGTGTCACGACGTGGACAGTGCTGGGTAAAGCGACCTGGGCAAGTGGCAGTAATCTGTCCACCTGCTTCACCTGCTTGCCCACGCCTATAAATAGGCTAAGTCGCGGGTAAGTAGAACACACGAAATTTCTTGCCTTGTTTCGATACTATCAGCCCGCGAGCTTTCTGTCCGATCAGTTCGATTAACACCAGTCAATCTGATCAGAACATCCGACCGTTCCATAAGCCCTTTTCTATACCTTACTGTGATCCATCCGCCTGTTTAGTCCGTTCTCTTGTCCGTCCGTTCAGTCCATTCTCTAGGGCCGTTCTATGAAAACCTAGGGTAAGTGTTCCGAGTATGAATGAGTTCCTTTTCGACTTATATTCTTGTTATGATCATGAATCTAACCTTCGCCTCTTGATAAAATGATCGGATTTGTGATGAACATTGGTTCAGTTTTCGTTAGGTTCCAAAGGAACGAAAAATTGCCATAAGCAAGTCTCCGACCGTTCTGACTTGATCTTGTGTTAGTTCAAAAGATCTAGAGAAAGTCCGAGGGAAGTTCCGTGCTGATCTAGAGAAAAACTAAGGTAAAACCGCGATCATTACCTAAGTAAAAGGTGAGTCTTTGGTTATATTTTGTCGAGTGTTAGATGAGTAGGACACACGAGAATGCGTGTTGTTTGTTCTATGTTATAGCCATAGAGGTTCATTACGGCGAAATTGTGTACACTTGTTAGAATTGCCTAAGTGATTTACTTGTGTAAAACATAAGCATGAAAATGTCAAAGCATTATAAGTTTGCAAAGAATTTAAGTGTTAGCAAAACTTATAACCTTGTGATCGAACGCGGTTTGATATTCCCTTAAGGCCGTGACTTAACCAATAAAGATTCTGGTTAAGGCATGAAGACACGGAGAGACGGGATTGCAGCCTAGGACCGTGTGATGCATGATGATGCATATTTTGTTGTGGTTTCTTAAAGATTAGGCCACCAGAATGACTAAGGATCCCAAGACCCAGCCTTCGTGGTTTTGGTCCGAAAGATGCCTTTACATTCACATGTAGGGAATAATCAACGCATAAGGCCTTGTGATATATAATGTTAATGCATGATATATCTTACATAACGAATTGAATTGCATGCTTGCGTGTTGATTGTTTATTTGGGTTGGTTGGATAATGATAATTGTTTAGGGAAACCCTAGAGTCACTGGGCAACTAGTGCTCACGACTCCAATTTATTTTGTAGACAACCTTAGTGGATAGATCATTGGAGCACATGGAGGAACATTAGGAAATCAGTGGTAGATTTTCTTGCTTTTGTAAACAATTAATATTTAATATGTACATAAACGTTTTGAGTATTAGACTCGAATTCGTGTAAAATTGTAAACATGTTTGAAACCTATGTAAAAGATATATAAAAGTATGTTTTCTGCGCAACTCGGGTTTCATATGATATTAGTCTTGTCCGGACGAACCAACCGTCGTATATGTCTCGGGTTGGCAAGCCTTGGGGTGTATTCGGTTGGGATGAACGCTTAGAAGTATGGTCTAAGGAACTAGGATGTGTTCTGGGAACCTCTGATCAGACATCTAAGTGTTTGTCAGTGGCGTTCCCGGTCTATAAACGATCGGGGGCGTTACAAGCAGTATCCGGAGCGATTTCGGAGAGCAGCCGGGAGTAGTTAAGGTTGCTGGTGGTAGGACGTTAGCTACTTTCGGGCGGGCTCGTGGTGTAGATGTTCTGGTGGCGGGAGAGTTGATGCCAGCAGATCTGGTTATTATTTTGGTGGAGTTGTACGATGTCATCTTGGGTATGGATGTTACGATTCACTTGTAAAACTCAGATTCTTTATGAAATAAACAAGTTTTATTCAACCAAAATCCAAATATTTACAAGCAAAGAAAAACAGAGAATAATTAGGAGTTCTCTCTCTCCTCTCACAATGATCTTACTCCCAAAGATGCCTTCCTCTCTAACAACCTTCTCCTCTTTATTCCTCCTCTCCCTTCCTTCGTGACGTGTCCTCATGATCTTCAGCAGCCTTTTGTTTGATCCTAGGAAGATCTTGGTGGGCCGAGTGGGTTCAGGCCTGCCTTGGGTTTGTTCCTCCTCCTGCGATATTGATAGAGAATTGGTGCACGTACTTGCTCACGCGTAACATTACCCGCCGCTTTAAAATGAACCTTGTCCTCAAGGTCAAGTCCTGGAAACTGGTTCTGGATGAGTCCCTTCCATTCCCAAGAGTTATCATGTTCAGGCAATCCCTTCCACCTGATTAACACCTCTTCTTGCCCTGTGATTCCATTGGTTCGCTTGCCCAATACCTCTGCCGGTTCTGCCTCTAAGATTCCTTCATCAGTGAGTTGTGGCGGAAGGGATATTGGTGTCAAGGTGCTGCCCACAGCTGCCTTGAATTGAGAGACGTGAAAAGTCGCGTGAATCTTTGCCTCTGGCGGTAACAAGAGTTGATATGCCACTGGTCCAACTCTGGCCTGCACCTTGAAGGGTCCATAAAAACGAGCTGAGAGCTTCTCATTGCTCCGCCTAGCTAGGGATTGTTGGCGGTATGGCTTCAGTTTGAGATAGACCCAATCACCCACAGCAAACTCCACGTTCCGACGGTGTCCATCCACATGTTTCTTCATCAACTGTTGAGCCTTTAAAATGTTTTGTTGAATAACAGCCATCATCACATCCCTCTCCTGCAATTGTTGCTCCAAATCAGCCACCACAGTTGAGCCATTCTCGTATTTCAGTAGAGTTGGAGGATCCCTGCCATAAACCGCTTTAAAAGGTGTCATTTGAATTGCCGAGTGAAATGAAGTGTTGTAGCTCAAATCTGCCCAGGGAAGAAACTGTGCCCAAGCCTTCGGTTTATCACTCGCATAGCATCGTAGAAACGTCTCCATTCCGCGATTAGTCACCTCTGTTTGGCCATCCGATTGTGGGTGATAAGCCGTGCTAAAACAAAAAGTTGTGCCAGCCAACTTAAACAACTCTGTCCAAAACTTACCAGTAAAAATCCGGTCTCGATCTGAAACCATGGTACGGGGAAAACCATGCAGACGGACTATCTCCTTCATGAAAACCCGGGCCACAACTGCTGCATCAAATGGGTGCTTAAGTCCAATGAAATGGGCATACTTTGTCAACCTATCCACCACCACCATGACGACATCCACACCCTCTAATTTGGGTAAGCCTTCTACAAAATCCAGTGAAATATCCTCCCAAATTGCCTTCGGAACCGGTAATGGCTGTAACAGTCCTGCTGGAGCCAATGTCGAATACTTGTGTCGCTGACATACTTGACATTCAGCTACATATTTCTTGATATCCGTCATCATCCCTTTCCAAAAGAAGACTGCTCCTATTCGCTTCTGAGTTCTCAAAATGCCTCCATGGCCCCCAATTTTCCCATCATGATATTCGGTAAGGATTAACTTCACGAGAGAAGAAGTCTGGGGAATGACAAGTTTTCCTTGTCGTAGGAGCTGGCCCTGAACTACTGAAAAATCCTCATGAGCAGTTGCATCTTGCAATAATTCCTCTTTTATCTTGCTGAGCTGAGGATCGCTATCCACCGCTGAACTGATCTCGGACAGCTGCAAAACCACTGGCATTGACATTGCAAACAGCTGGGGAACCGCCTCTATTCGTGACAACGCATCAGCTGCTCGATTCTCCAATCCCGGTTTATAGTGGATATCAAAGTCAAAGCCTAAGATTTTTGTCAACCACTTATGATATTCCAAATTTACCTCCCTTTGTTCCAGTAAGAATTTCAAGCTTTTTTGATCGGTTCTGACCAGAAACTTACGTCCCAATAGATAATGCCTCCATTTTTGTATGGCAAATACAATAGCCATAAGCTCCCTTTCATAGATTGACTTCATTCGTTGACGCTCCGTTAATGCTTGACTGAAATAGGCCAAAGGTTTCTGATTTTGCATCAGCACCGCTCCCAATCCTATCCCCGAAGCATCCGATTCCACTACAAAGAGGGTAGAAAAATCAGCCAATGCAAGAACCGGCACAGTAACCATGGCCTTCTTGAGAGCTTGAAACGCCACACTAGCCTCTTCACTCCATAAGAACTGATCCTTCTGTAGCAGCCTAGTAAGCGGTTTAGCAATGTCTCCATACCCTTTGACAAATTTGCGGTAATACCCCGTCAAACCCAAGAATCCTCTCAAGGCCTTCACATTCTTCGGTTCTGGCCATTCATCCATTGCCTGCACTTTACTTGGTTCAGCTGACACTCCTTCAGATGAGATCACATGTCCCAAATATTCAATTTTCTCACTCCCAAACTGGCATTTCTTGCTGTTGGCATAGAGCTTGTTCTCCTGTAATAGCCGCAAAACACACTCCAAATGCTCCTGGTGTTCTGCCACAGTCTTGCTATATACCAGAATATCGTCAAAAAACACCAACACATACTTCCTCAAATGTCTCCTGAAGATATCATTCATCAAGGATTGTAACGTAGCCGGCGCATTGGTTAAACCAAACGGCATAACCCAAAATTCATAGTGTCCATCGTGAGTTCTGAAAGCTGTCTTGGGCACATCTGTAGCCTTGACCAAAATTTGATGGTAACCAGACCGTAAATCCAACTTGGAGAATACCACTACGCCATTCAGCTCATCCAGAAGTTGATCGATCATGGGAATTGGATAACTGTCTCCCACTGTTACCTTGTTCAGTGCGCGGTAATCCACGCAGAAACGCCATCCCCCGTCCTTTTTTTTAACGAGTAGTACAGGACTAGAAAATGGACTCTTACTCTCCTGAATTATCCCTGCTCCCAACATAGCTGCAACCTGCTTCTCAATTTCTTCTTTCTGTATCTGTGGGTACCGAAAAGGTCGAACACTTACTGGTTTAGACCCTGGTTCCAGAGTGATGCTGTGCTCCCTGCCCCTGGAAGGTGGAAGTCCTTTGGGCTCGGCGAAAACCCCTTTGTATTTGACCAATAACCCCCGTAAATAATCCGGTGGTGCCACTGAACTCGCAGTCTTATCCATGTGTAAACCTGCGTACTCCACTATCAACCCTTCCCCTTGCTGCTCAAGAGTCTTCCACATCGCCTTCAACGACACGGGTGTGCAGCAGAGACTAGGATCTCCTCTGAGCCATACTTCCTTGCCGGCCAATTAAAACTTGACCCACTGCAGCTTCCAGTTAACCCGCATCTCCCCGAGTGTCTCCAACCACTGGATTCCCAAAATTACATCGGCACTGCCCAGCTCTAAAGGAAGGAAACTCGTGACCACCGACAGCTCCTGCAATTGCAATTCGACCCCTTTGCACATACCCTGCCCTTGCACCGTAATACCTGTGCCAGTCACCACCCCATACCCCACCGTCTTCTCTGTGTCGAGGTGGAGGCGTCGGACCAAACGCTGCGATATGAAGTTATGCGTGGCTCCGCTGTCAATCATCACCACGACGTCCTCGTTTTGTATCGCCCCTTTCATTTTGATTGTCCTTGGCGAAGATATGCCGACGAGGGAGTTGAGCGAGAGCTCGGCTACTCCCGGAAGTGTCTGCTCATCCTCTTCGCCATATGCTTCCTCGAATACGCCCCATTCCCTCTCACTTTCGTCCTCCAATACTACAAGAAGTTGGAGCTCCTTCTTGGGACATTGATGGCGACTGTGCCCGTTTTTGTCACATCGGAAGCAAAGATTGTCAGCTTTCCGTTGTGCAATTTCCATCGGAGTAAGCCGCCTGAAAGGAGCCTTCACCCGATTGTGCATATTAGAATTTCTCTTCTCCTGTGGCCGAAACGTCGTCGTGTTATGTGGCCCAGCAACATTTCCTGGGCCCGAGGAATTGGTTTGGCCCAACCGATTTCCCTTCGCATCTCCACCATAACCCGACGCCGGTGGATCTGTCTCCGTGAGATCCCAGTCCTCAACTCGCTTGGCCACATTCATCATCTTCTTCAAGTGGCGTGGTTCAAACGTCTTCACACGAGCACGAATCGTGGTTTTGAGGCCATTCATGAACGCCATTTCTAACACTACTTCAGGAATTTCCGGTGCGTTCGTGGCCAACGCAATGAACTCTCGGCAATAATCTTTCACAGCACCGGTCTGACGGAGGTTTAATAACCTTTCTCCGGAGTTCGTCTTCTCTCCCGTTGAAAAGTGCTCAATCAACCTCGGCTTCATCTGGGTCCAATTAAGGAAGGGATTTCGTCCCCTCTCCCATCGATACCAAGTCAGAGCTTCGTCGTCGAAGCAAATCCTCACAGCCTGCAATTTCTGCTCCTCGGTAAAATTTCCCAGCTCAAAATATTGTTCCACCCTCGTAATCCATCCATCCGCGTTCTCCCCATTGAAGATCGGAAGCTCCAACCTCCGCGTCATCGGTTCGTTCACGTTTTCTGGAGGCCGCCATACTTGTTGCAGGAACGATCCCGTTTGTAACCCCCCGTACTCTCTCGCGATCGTGATTCACTACCATGATACGATGGATCTCCGGCAATCTCTTTGCCCGGTCGTTTTACAAAGGACGGTGTCGCACGAATCGACTCCACCGGCTCAGCGATCGGAGGCGTCTCCTTCTCGCGTTGTTGAGCCACCGCGACTTCGATGATCCTCCGTTCGATTCGCTCCAAGGCACTTACGTGCTTCTCTGAGGTAAGTCGCATCTCGCCCATCTCCTTCTGCAACTCTGCCACTGTCGCTTCCATGGCGATCATTCGTTGATCTGGTTTTGGTCCCATTGTTATCGAAAAATAGCTCTGATACCAAATTTGTTACGATTCACTTGTAAAACTCAGATTCTTTATGAAATAAACAAGTTTTATTCAACCAAAATCCAAACGTTTACAAGCAAAGAAAAACAGAGAATATTTAGGAGTTCTCTCTCTCCTCTCACAATGATCTTACTCCCAAAGATGCCTTCCTCTCTAACAACCTTCTCCCAATGATCCGGCCTAGTGTTTCACCGTGGAGAGCGCTGGTGTTGTTTGTGAAGAAGAAGGATGGGAGTTGTGGAGGTCGAAACCAACTCAATTTAATTTGTCAAGGGTTTTTGAGGGAGCAAGATCTCTGGAAAGAATCACAAGAATAACTAAGAACAATGACAAAAACACGAAAATAGCGTTAAGAGAGCTTTATTGATTTATTGCTAAGTGTTTCTGTGAAAAGTTCTCCATCCCCTTTTTGGGTGAATACAACGAGCTATATATAGAGAAATATCTAAAATGGGTTAGCTAATAAAATGGGTTTGGCCCATTAAACAATATTTCTAATTTAGGCCCATTATTCCATTAAGCCTATTTTGCTTATGGGCTTAATGTCATTTTGGGCCTAGATTCAGACTGGGTCTCTGTAGACTTGTTGTGAATTCGTCAGGACATTGCGGAGTTGACCTCGTCGCCATATCGATCTCGCAGGAGTGAAATCTGACCCCAACAGTTAGTCCCCCAGCTTGGTAGTATCAAGTTATGATGATGCCAAGGTAAAAGTTTCTGGAGTCTGAGATCAATATGTTGGACTGCGAAGTTGCCAGGCATGGACGTCTTGTCATCGAACTCGGGAAGTTCTTGTTATTCTGCGTCGAGTTGATGTTTGCGTGTTTTCCTGGGCTTGTTTTCTTTTTATTGTCTTAGGAGACTGAGGAGGTTGATGGTCTTGTTGCGTTAGTGGGCTTTGAGGCCTGGTGGAAAGTTTCAGGAATTTTTTCAAAAACAATGTGATTTTAGGAAATTCTCCAACTATAAATAAATCTGCTTCCCTTGAGTTATTTTCCACCAGCTCACTTTTCCTCAGCAAAAGGTAAAAAATCATCTCCCATCTCTTTATTTTATTGTTTTTTTTCTTTCTTTTTGTTTTGTTTGTTTGTTTGTTTTTTTTTTTTTTTGGTTTCTTCTTCGACAACGCCGCCGCCTCCCGTCAACGTCACCGCCGACGGCGCCTCCCGTCATCGTCACTACCGCCTCGCCATCGTCGGATTCGTGAATCGTGGTTCGTGGTTCTCCCGTTCGTGGTTCGTTGCTCGTGAATCAGCGACGGTTCGAGAGAGAACGACGGCTTGAGATCGAGGGAGGTGGAGAGAGATCGGCGATGAGAGGCAGAAAGCAAGTCGGCAAGGCGGATCGAGGCGAGGCAGGGCGAGGCGGATCGAGGCGAGGCGAGATCGAGGAGGAAAAAGCGATGTTGAGATCTGACCGAGTTGACTCAGTGAGTTGACGCGGCCGAGTTGACTCACTGAGTTGACTCGGTCGATATTTTTTTTTTTTTTTTTCCGACTCAGTGGTTCAAGGACTTGGCAGCAAGGTTGGCTTTGTGGAGCGAAATTGATTCGGATCGTTGAACTTTGGTACAGCGGATAGGTGAATTTAGGAGGATGGTTTTTGATTTCGCGGACACGCAGCTCGATGGTTCGCGCGCGAAAGACACCACAGACGATTCAAACTTAGACGATTCCGGAGAGATGGTCGCTGATCCCTTCCTTCTCGGAAGGAGAATGGTTCTTTCGCCAGCATCCGACACTGGTAGTTCGTCTAGACTGGTTTACTCTGAATCTCTAGTCGCGGTCGATGAGGTTACCAATGAGATTGCTTTTCGTCCGGCTGCCAAGAAGCCGAGAGCAAAGCGGAGAGAAAACGATCCGCCTGGATCCACCATGTCAACTCCGAAATCTGTGGATTCCCTCAATGCTTGCATTGGTTTTCCCGACGGAGTGGAGCTAGTCGTTCCTTGCTCAGATGCACATGCAGATCATCCTCCAGAGGGCTACTTCCTGTGGTTCCCGATTCCTGGCGCTATTCTTGACTTCTTATGGAGGACTAACCTTGCTGTTGCTCAGATCATGCCTAGCGGGATGCGCCACTTAGTCGGGATTATGGTACGCAGCTATGAGTGTGGCTACGAAGTCGGAGTTGACCATCTGTTGAGTTTTCTGGAGGTTAGAAAGACTAGCTCCAAGAACAAACTCCTTTATTTCCTTAAGGGCAAACCGGATCTCCAAGTCGTCGGGGATTTTCCCAACATAGATCGTTTTTGGTCGGAAAAGTTTTTCTTTGTGAAAATCAATGAAGCATCTGTTGGTTGCGCTCATCTGGATATGCTTCGAAAGAGATGGGGGACTCGCGGTAGCAGACCCTGCCGCGCTTTTTTGTTTAGCTTACCATTCCTTGATAGTTTTTAAAGTTGCCGTTTCTTTGCTTGCCTATATGCGGAGGTTCGCGATTCTGACCATTTTCTCTTGTTGTTGTTTTTGCAGTTCTGAGTCGCATTGAGAGGTTGCCGAGTGACTTATTCGTTTTTCACGATATACTTGCTGCTGAGAAGTGTAGCTGGAAGGAAGACTTTTCTTTACGTAGAGTAAGAGAAACTCGTGCTCGTCGCTTCGGAGATATTTCGCAGATTTCTTTGCCAGAGATGCCAGACAACGTGAGGAAACCTTCTGCTCGTGAGAAGAGGGCTGCCGAGGCCAGAAAAGGGTACAATGCGAGAGTGTCAGTTCCAAGAGCAGGCACTACTGGAACCCTTGCACCCAGGCAGCGTCGTCAAGCGTTGGAGCGAAATGATGTCATCATTGCTGATCGTCGATCTGAACCTTCGCATAGGCATCAAGATGATGTGCAGGGAAGGGATGACGATGTTGGGGCGAGTCGTAAGCGTTCCCGAGAAGATAGGGGCAAAGATATTGCTGGCGGTGAAGACCCTAGCAGATCAAGACGCGAATCGACTCCTCGACGTGATCGCGTGGCGATGGACTCATCCTTTCCTCCCGGTTTAAAAAGATCTTTCAGCAGTGCCGAGCTAGCGGCATCGCATCTGTCCAAGATCGTCTTCCCTGGCACTGAGTTTCCCCCTCCAGAAAAAATGTTGAAGAAGAGTTCTTACTCAAGCATGGCCTTAGACTGTATGACGGTAAGACTTTGCGGCTACTCTTGTGGGATAATGATTTCTTTCTTTTTGATTTGCTAACTTGTTTTGCGTGATTTGTTTCTCTGTTTGGCAGTTCCTTTCTTTGCTTAATAAGGTCGCGATTGACTACGAGGTGACTGCTCGCTCACTGACTCGTCAGCTTGCTAACGTTCAGAAGGCTTGTGACGGTCACAAGAAGCAGAAAAGGGACGCAGAAGATCGCGTTGTTACTCTTGAAGCTGCTATGAGGGAAATCGAGGATAGGCGTCGCGAGATGGATGGAACGTTTACAGAGTCTGAATCCGAGAGGAAGCGTCTTCAAAAAGAAGTCTCTGGATGTTGCTGCCAAACTTCAAGATGTGGCTGTGCAACAAGCTGTCGACGAAACGAAGCGCGAACTATCGGCGAAGTATGAGGCGAGGATCGTCCGTGCTACGGAGAAGATTAGAGCGATCAATGACCAACCAAGGATTGACATAATCGATCTTGCTGAAGTCCGGAGTAACATTGAGTTTGTAAAGTTGCTTCAGAGTGACATGGCACCTGATCTTGGCGAAGAGCTCGTTGAGCTTGAGAAACAGGAGGTAGACCTATCACTCGCAGATGAGGTGTTTGCTAAGCATGTGCGCGAACTTGAAGGGATCCTTAAGGATTTGCCGGTTATCGCGATTGATGATCGAGTTGAGGAGTTGGACGCTGATGTTGTTGAAGAGGAGGCTGACTTGGATTCGAGGATGGTGATGTTAACGAGACCGCGCCTTAGTTACGTTTTCACTGTTTTAGCGTTCTCAAAATTTTTTTGACTTTGGATTTTGTATTTGATTCAGCTTGGATTTTTATCCTATTTCGAAAAGGATGATATACGAGTATGGTTTTGAGACATGCTGTCGTTGAATTGTTTGTTTCCCAAATTCAACTATATTAGAGTTAGGACCAGCGATAGGTTAGCTGGGTTGTCTGATGAACTTCTTGGTTTACGGGCGAGTTTTCGTCGACACACCCGCTCCAAGAATGAACACGTTATTGCATAATGACCAACGGTTAAGTTGTTGGGTTTTTGAGACGAACATTCTGGTTTACGGATATGTTCCCGTGAACAAATCCGCTCAAACAATGAACATCGAATTTAGACGAGCGATTTGTTGTGTGCTGGGTTTAGAGCTAAGTATCTTGGTTTACGGACGAGTTCTTATTAACAAGTCCGCTCCAAAAATAACTTAGATGTTTGAGGCGACCAATAGCTCGTGTATTGGGTTTCGGGCTAAGTATTCTGGTTTACGGACGAGTTTGGATTAACGAGTCCGCTCCAAAATTAACTTAGATGTCTGACTTGTGATGCGTCCAACGTTTTGTGAGTTGGGTTTTATTCTGTGACTCCGAGTTTTGGCTTACAGGCGAGTTTTGATTGACGAGCCTGCTCGAGGAAATGAGCACGTTTTGCGGGTAGGACCAATAGTCAGATTATTGGGTTTTTGGATGATCATTTTGGTTTACAGATGAGTCCTTATTGACAAGTCTGCTCCAAGCCGAACATGTATCGCGTTGCGACCAATGTTTCCTTTGTTGGGTTTCTCGGTGCACATTTCGGATTACGCACATGTTTTTCTTTAAACATATCCGCTTGATAATGAACATATATGCGATAGAACCAACGATTTGTGAGTTGGGTTTAGAGAATGATCATTCTGGGTTACGCATATGTTCTTCTTTGAACCTATCCGCTCGATAATGAACATTTTTATTTGTATAGCGCGCTGCTAATCCTGCGAAGGATGTGTTTGTCAGATCTGTAGTATTTGGATAGATTCGTCACTGTGGCCGGCAGCAACGAGAGTAAGTGTAAAATGTGTGATTGTAGTTAAGACGATAATTGATCCGTATATGATGTGATAAATGTATGTCTGTTTTTGTGAGACTTAAAGAATCCGCGAAGGATGTAGATGGGTCTAGTCAAAACCATGCTTTGGATTAATCGGGAAAAGTTGTTACAAGAATTGGGAGTATACGAGTATACGTACCCACTCCCCCCCCTTTTTAGGAGGGGGGACAGCTGAACCCACCCGAAGACGAGCTGCCTACGTACCCTGTTTTAGGGATCAAGCCGTCTCGTAGTTCATGTTGTGAATGTAAAGTATCCTAGTGAAAATACTTTTTTAGATGTCGCGCATTCCAGGATCGCGGGACAGGTTTGCCAGTCATGTGGGCGAGTTTGTAGACGCCTGGTTTGACCACTTCGGTAATGATGTAGGGTCCTTCCCAATTAGCTCCGAGTTTTTCGGCGTTACGTTCTGCTGTGTTTTGGAAGACTTCGCGTAGCACTAACTCCCCTTTAGAAAACTTGCGAGGTCGGACATTGGAGTTGTAGTATTTTGCGGCGGCGTGTTGGTAATTTGTGATGCGAACCAAGGCTTGGTCGCGTCGTTCGTTGACGAAGTCGAGTTCGTCAAGCATCAAAAGGTGATTGAGTGCTTCCTGACCCGATAAAAGTCGTCGGAGGACGCCGGTAAATCGTATTTCGGAAGGAATGACGCATTCAGTGCCATAGACGAGAGAGAATGAAGTCTCTCCAGTCGCCCGCCGTGGGGTTGTTCGATGAGACCAAAGTACGCCGTCGAGCTCGTCGGCCCATAATCCTTTCTTCTGATCCACGCGTTTCTTAAGGCCACCGATGTGTCAGCACAGTGTCGAGATCCTCCCATGATAAAGTTGATTCGTTGGCGGGCACCGCCGTGATCTTGATCATCGTTCCTTCTCCCCCTTTTTGGGGCCTCGTCATTATTTAGGGCAGGATGTTCCACGTCTTCGTCGAGTTCGAAGTCCTTGAGACTGATATCTCCTTTTAGTGTGCTGGCTGCTAGCTTTGCAGCTAATTTTTGGCCTAGGACACGGCAGTTGGCGGTTGAATGCCCGAAGATACGGTGGAGATCACAGTATGCAGCTTCGTCGAAGTTGCTTTGACCTCGTACCCATGTGTTGTTGCAAGGACCTCGTCCGCATCCTCGGCCTCGTTCACGACCTCGACCAGTGCTAATCGGCTCAACTTGAAAGTTGTGAGCGCCTTTGAATCCGCATTCATGCTGGACAAAGCCAGAACTTTGGTTGGTTTTCTTTGTCGCTGGTGGGTTCGCGGCCGGGTTGGGATTGTTAACTTGCTTTTACTTGCCATGTTTCTGCGCCAATCTACAGAATTCCTCTTCGTTCTTTGCGAATCCTGTAGCGCGATGGAAGGCATCCTGGATTGTTGAAGGTGCGTTGACGTACATTTCCTTTTGGAAATCCGACTCGTACCATAACGCGTTTCTCAAGGCGTCTAGCGCAGATTTGTCGGTGACTCCTTTTATCTTGGACAGAACTGTTTTGAATCTTTCGATAAAGCTCTGAAGGGTCTCCTGCTGTCCATGTCCTTATGACATTGTCCAGAGGTTGGCATCGTAGGTCACTCGCTCCATGAATATGTCGTAGTGTTTTAAGAAAGCGGCAGAGAGTTGTTCAAAACTGTCAATCGAATTTCTTTCGAGTCTTGAGAACCATTGGAGAGCTGGTCCCTTGAGACTTTCAACGAACAAGAGACATTGGCCGGTGTTTTTCTCATTTGCTCTGAAGCTGACCCGTCCCATTGCAATCGCAAATGCTAGTAGATGTTCCTTTGGGTCGGCGTTTCCTTCGTAAGTTGGGACTTTCACCCTTCCGTAATCGGATATGTTTGCTTCAGCGACCCGCACTGTGAAAGGAGTAGTCTGGGCTTCCTCGAGAACTCGGTCGATCTCGGGGGCCCTGCTAGACACTCGATGTATCTGCGATCGCATGTCTTTCATCTCTGCTGCGTTTCGTTCCATTGCTGCTTGCATCTTGGCCAACGCCTCCTGTTGGGCTTTAATTAGCGTGGCACACTCGTCGTCTTGTTACGACTGCTCCACCTAGAAAACATTCTCCTCTTCTTCGTCGGCGAAGTCTTGATTGCGTCCAAGTCGAGTATTGCTTCGTCTGGATGGGGCACGCGTTCGAGGTTCGTGATGGTCTCCTGAGACGTACTCATTGCCTCGGTTGTCGTCTAGGTTGATCGCTGGGGGCGACTTGTCGGCGGTAGGTGCGTCTGTGGTTGGGCTATGTTCAGTAGGAAGGGAAGGGTGGATTGGTGGCAGTCCGCGGATCTTCTGTTCACCGGTTGGTGTTGAGAAATTCAATGTCGCTGGGTCAAGGCATCCAGTAGACTGTCGGGTCAGGGCCGATCCTCTTCCTCGTGCTCGGCTTGCCGTGTTCAGGGCAATTTGTTTGTCGTCTGCGGCTGCGTTCTGCGCATCCTGCTCCGCCGACTTCTTCATCAGCGTCTCTAACATCGTTTGCATCCGGGTGAGGAACTCCAGCGTTGCCCCAGTGGCTTGGTCTGCTCCAGGGTTCTCGACACCATCCTTCTCAGCGCTTGTCTGGTCTGCGCCGGTTTTGTCGGCACCGTTGTTGTTAGCTTCAGGGTTTTCCGCCGCTGGGTCCTTGTCTCTGGGTTTGTCTCCTCTGGGAATCTCGGATGCGTTGTCGGTGGTCATCTTTGCTGTTTATTGTCGTGGTGTGATTCTTTTGTGTAAGAGAGTCTCAAGTCCCCTTAGAGGGTTTGTCAAGGGTTTTTGAGGGAGCAAGATCTCTGGAAAAAATCACAAGAATAACTAAGAACAATGACAAAAACACGAAAATAGCGTTAAGAGAGCTTTATTGATTTATTGCTAAGTGTTTCTGTGAAAAGTTCTCCATCCCCTTTTTGGGTGAGTACAACGAGCTATATATAGAGAAATATCTAAAATGGGCCACCTAATAAATGGGTTTGGCCCATTAAACAATATTCCTAATTTAGGCCCATTATTCCATTAAGCCTATTTTGCTTATGGGCTTAATGTCATTTTGGGCCTAGATTCAGACTGGGTCTCTGTAGACTTGTTATGAATTCGTCAGGACATTGTGGAGTTGACCTCGTCCCCATATCGATCTCGTAGGGGTGAAATCTGACCCCAACAGGAGTTTCCGGTTGTGTATCGATTATCGGGGACTTAACCGAGTCACTGTGAAGAACAGGTATCTTCTTCCGTGCATTGATGAGTTATTGGATCAGTTGCGAGGGGCTACTTGGTTCTCCAAGATCGACTTGGCTTCGGGATACCATCAGATTCTGATTGATGAGGCGGACGTTAGGAAGACGGTCTTTCAAACGAGGTACATGCATTATGAGTTTGTGGTGATGCCGTTTGGGTTGATGAATGCGCAAGTCGCGTTCATGCGGTTGATGAACAGGGTTTTCTAGGAGTATCTGGATGTGTTCGTGATTATCTTGATAGGTGATATTCTGGTGTATTCGAGGAGTCCGGAGGAGCACGAGGTGCATTTGAGATTGGTTCTGGAAAAGCTGCGGGAGCAGAAGTTGTACGCGAAGTTGAGTAAGTGCAGGTTCTGGCAGCGAGAGATGAGCTTTATTGGCCATGTGGTGTCTGCAGACGGAGCTTCTGTAAATCCGGCTAATATTGAGGCTATCAGAGGTTGGCCTAGACCGAGGAGTGCCACTGAGATCAGGAGTTTTCTTGGGTTGGCAGGTTATTATCAGAGGTTCGTCAAGGGGTTTGCGAATATGGTGCAGTCGATGGCGAAGTTGACGGGGAAGGATGTCCCTTTTGTGTGGTCTTCAGCTTGTGAGGAGAGTTTCGGGAAGCTGAAGGAGATGCTGACTAGTACACCGGTGTTGGCGTTACCCGAGCCGGGTGAGCCTTACGTTGTGTATACAGACGCTTTTGGAGTTGGTCTGGGATGTGTACTGATGCAGCAGGGAAAGGTTATTGCGTATGCTTCGAGGAAGTTAAGGAAGCACGAGTGCAATTACCCTACCTATGATTTGGAGTTGGCTGCGGTGATTTTTGCCCTTAAGATTTGGAGGTTTTATCTTTACGGCGGAAAGGTGCAGGTGTTCACAAACCACAAGAGTCTGAAGTAGTTCTTCACTAAGCCAGAGCTGAACCAGAGACAGAGGCGCTGGATGGAAGTAGTTGCGGACTATGACTTAGTCTCTGGTTCAGCTCATATTTGCACCTCGTGAGTTAGTCCGCAACTAACCAAGCAGATTTGTTGAGCAGGATAGGAGTTGCTCAGGAGAAGGATCAGACATTGATTAATGCGTCTAAGGTGGCCGGTTCAGAGTATGTGGTCTCAGCAAGTGGGATGATACTGGTGAACGGGCGGGTTTATGTACCCAAGGACGGGGATCTGAGGCAGGAGATCTTGACAGAGGCTCATTCGAGCATGTTATCGATTCATCCGGGAGCGACCAAGATGTATCGTGATCTGAAGCGGTATTATCACTGGGTCAGGATAAAGAGGGATGTAGCTAACTGGGTTAAAGCGTGCAACATGTAACAGTTGGTGAAGGCTGAGCATCAGGTTCCGAGTGGTATGTTGCAGAGTTTGCCTATCCCGAAGTGGAAGTGGGATATGATTACCATGGATTTTGTGACGGGGTTGCTAATGTCATGGACATATGATGCGATTTAGGTTATTGTGGATCGCCAGACGAAGTTAGCACCTTTTTCTTGCCAACAAAAAGATCGACGGAGCGGCGGTTTTGGCTAGGAAGTATGTGCGGGAGATAGTGAGGCTGCATGGGGTGCCAGCGAGTATTGTGTCAGAGTATGAAGGATTTTCACAAGGTCTTCCGTTTGTCGATGCTGCGGAAGTGTCTACATGAGTCTAAGGAGGTGTTGGCTAGGATTCCGGAGGATCTTCAGCCTAACATGACGTTGGCAGCGAGGCCTGTGAGGATTCTCGAGAGAAGAGTCATGGTGCTGCGTCAGAAGAGTATACCGTTGGTGAGAGTCGTGTGGGACTGTGATGGTATTGAGGAGGAGACTTGGGAACCAGAAGCGTTGATGAAGACGAAATTCTCGAAGTGGTTCGACAAGCAAGCAGTTGCTTGAGTGTTTTCCTGGGTTTTTCAGATTCCGTTGTAGCATGTGGCTATGAGTTTTATATATTTTCGTTTGGCATTGTTGTAACGATTATACATTTTGAGATTTAATAAGATGAGTTGTTCCTCATTAAATGTGTTATAAGATGTGAGTTCTTATGATATGACTGGTGGAGTCATGTGTTGTGTTGACTGGTAGGTCACGTGGAGGTCTAGCGATAGAGTTCTATGTGAGTTAGAGCTTGTCTATCGGCTAGGGAGGCTAGAAATAGAAGTTCTATGTGAGTTAGAGCTGTCCATGTTCTAGAAAGATTATCTAGGGATGAGGTTTTATGTGAGTTAGGGCTTGTTATTCCCTGGATGGCGCTGGAAAATAGGGGTTTTATGTGAGTTAGAGCCTGCCTATTTCCTAGGGGGAGTCTGGAACAGAATTCTTATGTGAGTTAGTACTGTCTTTTCCAGGGACTCTGTGGAAACACCCTGGTGATTGGGTTGTTTCGGATGACCACGAGAGGTGATTTTGGTCCGCTGGTGCTTATGATGCATGTTACAGAGAGATTGCTCCAGGGGATGTGTCGTTCTCCTGGATATACTTGAGGGGACAGTGAAGTTCTCTCCAGGGGATGTGTGATTCTCCTGCATATACTTTGAGGGGCCGAAGTCTGTAGTGTGATTATAAGTATGAGACTGGATGAACTTCGGGGATCGGGAGTGGATCTCAGGTGGTGCTGACCGGGTTGGGGTCAGGATTGCAGCCGTGGTGAGACGGTGCAATATGGCTAGTATGAGACTAGTGGAGCTCGGGGATCAGGTGTGATCTAGAGTGGTGCTGGCCAAGGGCCAGGAGTGTGTATGTGGATGTCGGGTCTAGGGTTTTTACTTACGTTTAGAACCTCGGTTCAGACGACCTGGTGGCATATGTAATGCTGTTGGTCGTGCATGTTCTTGTTTGATTGTTGCGCAATCATTTGGTCCAATTTTGGGTCAACGGTTGGTCGTGCATGTTCTCGTTTGATTGTTGTGCGATCAATCGGGCAGCCCTAATCTAGACCAGGGAGCGTTGCATCGTTGATGTTTCTGGGTGAATCTGGTCGGGTTTTAGACGGGAGTGTTAACCTTAGTGTGACGGAGTCGCGTGATTCGAGGTCGAATCCGAGTTACACGGAACTAGTGTAACGCCCGTGAACCAAAAAATGGATTTTTGGTGGTCTGTCGATCGACATGAGTGGTGTGTGTCGATCGACACGAGTTGAAATTAGACCGATCGGTTCGTTTCAATTGTCGGTTCGGTGGATCGGTTAAGGGAACCTTAGGGTTGGGGTATAAAAGCACAGAACAGATAGTTCTGGCCGAGTTTTTGGCTGCAAAAATCAGAAATCAGAGAGGAAGTGAGAGATTTTGGTGTGTTTGATAGTTTTTGGAGGTT
Source organism: Arabis hirsuta (assembly GCA_964056655.1). Classification (NCBI taxonomy): domain Eukaryota; kingdom Viridiplantae; phylum Streptophyta; class Magnoliopsida; order Brassicales; family Brassicaceae; genus Arabis; species Arabis hirsuta. The sequence goes on along the minus strand of OZ053301.1, from coordinate 7,990,809 downwards.
TCGGATCCGTGGAGGCTAAGATTTCGTGTTGGTGTTGATCCAGGAGCGTGTATACGGATTCCGGGGAGCGTAGCCTCTGATCTCTGTGAGTTCTTCACTTGTTCTTCCTCTTTTTCTTCAAAATCGAGGTGAGTGCATGACCGTAGATTTATCTGAGTAAGTGTGTTGTTTGGATTGGCTTTCGTGTGTTTGTGGATGAATTTCATGCAGGAGATCGATGAATCGCGATGGGATTCGAGCCATGAGAGGATAGGCTCGTTTCCTGGGTTCTGTGATGTCATGTCGATCAACACCATGGGGGTGTGTCAATCGACATGGGTGCTGTGTATCGATCGACACCTAGTGGTTGTTTCGATCGACACAGTAGCTTCTGTACTGGTTCGTGTTGATTGTTTCGTGTATACTTGTTGTATGCTCATCCGGGTATTGTATCTCTTGCTTATGTCTGTGTGTATAACCTATAGACGAGATGACCGTCTCACTGAGTATTTGTGATAATACTCACGCAACTCTTTTTGCCATGTGTTGCAGGTAAAGAGAAAATGTGATCGTGGAATCATGGCCGGGAAGAGGAGATGATCTAGAGTTTCAGTTTCATGGCCTTGTTGTTAGAATTGCTAGGTTGCTAGTGAATTCTTGAATTGATACTTGGTTATTTTAACTGGTTATTGGAATTGACTTATGGAATTGAACGGTTAGTGATTAGTAAAGTATGGGATTCATTGATTGTTTTATTATTGTTTATTTTAATTGTTTCCGCATCGTTTGTATTGGCCCATTAAGGATTTTTTCTGTGATGATAGTAATTCGAAGGGAAAATTTTTAAATTTTTGGGTCGGGTTGTTTCAACTAGAATGCGTAAACCCGGTGTTGTAGAGGTATTTGCGAGTGGAAAATACGATAAATATGATCCATTTATACTAACAACCCAGGTGGATCAAGTTTGTTTCCTCAGATATCCCCGAGTAACTGTTGAAGATAACGAGTGGTTGGTCGTCATAAAGGTTACTCCACGAGGCGTAGTTTGAAACAACCCATCCCGTAAATTTTAAAAAATTTCCCTTCAGATTATTATTACCACAAATAATAATCCTCGACGGGTCAACACAAGCAATGCGGAACGATAACAATTAACCAATTAAATCAAACCATTCAATACATCTCATACTATATTGAATCCATCAACATCCAATTCACCAATTCATCCAATTCCAGAACTACCAACACCCTAGCAGTTCTAACGACAATATAAAACTCACAACCGAGATTCTAGATCATCTCCTCTTCCCAGCCATGATTCCACGATCACTATTCCTCTTTACCTGCAACACATGGCAAAAAGAGTTGTGTAAGTATTATCACAAATACTCAGTGAGACGGTCATCCTGTCTACAGGTTATACATACATGCATAAGAGACAAACCACAACACCAAACAATAACCAATCATTACACATCAATCAATACGTCAAACTGACGGCATCGATCGACACATGCTGCAGAATCGCAGAATCGAACCTTCTCCTCGCTGGTCCGATTCTAACCTGCACACATGTCAATACCCAGCACAGGAATCATCTACAAACACATCCAAACAACACATAACATCCATAACACGAGAATCAACCATCAAATCATCAAACAATGCATTGGGATACATCCCTTTACCCAGATAAACCTACGGTCACGCACTCACCTTGGTTTTTGGATCCATTCTGACCCCAAAACTCCTCCAAAACATAATCAAAAACCTGTTTTGAAAACTAAACAGAACAAGATACACAACGATATGCAGATCGTCTCCAGACTCCTTCTGGTTCGATGGGAATCCTCCCTCGAAGCAGACTGATCGTAGTAACGAGTCTGCACAAACCTCTCACATTAAAACGATCATAACTCAACGAATACTCAACCGATTGACAAACGGATTTCTCCTACATCAAGATCAGAGTGGAGAACTTACCAACCAATTTCACTCAAAACTGATCTGATCTCCCCGGTCGTTCGTCATCTCCAAAATCCGAACAGAGTTTGTCTCCAAAACCAAAAACTCACTCAAACACTTAAACTCTCTCAACCTTCGGATTTCTGATCAAAACTCGGCCAAAACGCGTCTCCCACACATTTATATCGAAACCCTAGGGTTTCTTAAACCGAACGCCAAACCGAACAATCAAAAATCAAACCTCACGGTCCAATTTTAACTTGTGTCGATCGACACAACACCCAAATCCCGACTTCTCATAAGTCAAACAACGTGTGTCGATCGACACACACTCCCTGTGTTGATCGACGCACCATAAAAAATCTACTTTTGGTTCACGGGCGTTACAATTCTCCCCCACTAACACAGATTCGACCTCGAATCACACAACCCCGTCTCACTAAGGTTGACACTTCCATCCGAGCCTGACCAGATTCACCCAAAAACATCAACAATGCAACGCCCCCTGATCCGGATTAGGGTTGCCCGATTGATCACGCAATATTCAAACAAGAACATGTACGACCAACCGTTGACCCAGAATTGGACCAATTGATCGCACAACAATCAAACAAAAATATGCACGACCAACGACGCTACATATGCTACCAGGGTCGTCCGACCCAAGGTTCCAAACGTAAGTAAGAACCCTAGACTAGACGTCCACTTACACCTTCTTATCACACTCCTGACCAACCCGGCTAGCACCACCTGAGATCCACTCCCGATCTCTGTGGTCTACATCTAATCCTATGCACATAGCCATGTTTCAGACATTGATTACTCTCAACTCATAACTCATATCACATAACCACACCACTCACAATCTTAGGAACACGTCCTTTGAGCTATCGGTGCACCATACCATTGACACTCTCAGAACACACAGTCCGTTGAGCTAGCAGTATACAGGAAAAATCCTTATCCCCTCTAGAGAAGTACTCATCTCGTAGTATTACTAAGGGAAATCCTCATCCCACAGTAACACCCACAGGGAAATCCTCATCCCATCGAGAAAAAAATACTTCTATCTCAGTATTACTAAGGAAAATCCTCATCCCTCAGTAACACTCAGGGAAATCCTCATCCCTTCTGGAGAAATCCTCATCTCCTATTACTAAGAGAAATCCTCATCCCTCACTAACATACAGGAAAATCCTTATCCCTCCTGGAGAAATCCTCATCTCCAAATGATTTATTCGGGAAAATCCTCATTCCCTAGAGAAATCAATTCTTAACACCTATAGCATCTCTGACTAGAACTACCTCATTTGGTCTCAACCTGACATCCCAATACCCGGAATATCATCACATCCATTACCAATACTCAGGTCAACTCTAACATGATACTCCACTATCCCGGAATATTCATCTCATCCATGACCAATCCCCATGTCATCTCTAAACAACCCAATCACCCAGGGTGTTTCACTACGGTCTCACAGAATAAACAAGTTCTAAATCTCATAAAACCTCTATTCTCAGAATCTTAGAAATAGACAAGTTTTAAATCCTCATAGAACCTCCATTTCCAACACTCAACACGCATATTCATGACAACACAAGGCCAACCATAGGAAATCCTCATCCTATAATCTCCAACCATAAAAATACACATCTTATAAATTTCAATCCATAAGAAATACTTATCTTATTAAATCTCAAAATGTAATAATCGTTAATCCTCAAACGAAATAAATAATTCCAAAAACCACATAGCAACATGCTAACTCTGAAACTGGAAACCATGAAAACAAGCTCAATCCTTGGCTCGCTCCTCGAACCATCCCCAGAACCTTGCTTCATCTTAGCCTCTGGTTCCCAAATCTCCTCCTCCACCCGTCATCTGCCGCAGCTTGGGATATTTCGGCCTGATGTGTCCCGACTCACCGCAATTATAATAGAATCGAATATCCCGAGCCTCATCCTTCCTAGGACAGCTCACCAATTTGTGATATGCTCTCACACCCAAAGCATCCCTGACCACTCTGACTCGACCCCGAACTGTCATCCCACTTCCTCTTCTGTCCTTGCGCAGGCTCACCGCCCTTGCTCAAAACCATCTACTGCAGCGGCTTCTTTGTCTGAACGATTGGGATGTCCACCACAGCATGATCCCTTTGATCCTCCTCAATCGCTGCAACCGTCTCAACCAGCTCTTCCCTCGTGGCGAACTTGCTCGCTCTGTAGCGAGTCCTCAAGTCAGCTCGAATTCCCCTCATGAACCTCTTCACTTGGGCCTACTCGCTCTCCAAATCTCTACCGGCATAAACCAGAAGCCAACCGAACTCCTCATCGAACTCCCGAACCGACCAGTCACCCTGAGCCAACTCCAAGAATCGCAACTCCAAGCGATCCACCACCTCCTGCAGAAAGTACTTGGCGTTGAACTCAGCAAGGAAATCTTCCCAGGCCATACCCGCCTGAGCCCTCCTAGACATCACACCTCGCCACCAAAGATGCACATCACCATCCAGATAGTGAGCCACCAAGTCCACCCGGTATCCCTCTGGACACCTGATAGAGCAAAAATTACGCTTTAGTCTTAGCTGCCACTCCTCGGCCTCCTCAGGCTTGGCACCACCCTAGAAAAACCCGGTGCCAATCCTTTGCATCTGCTCCATCAACCTCATGTAGGATGGAAGCTCCTCTGGAACCGCCACCCTGCTGCACCCCAACCATACCCGGCAGCACACCAGCCACTCCCGGCTGAACACCAGCCACACCTGGCTAACCACCAGCCACACCTAGCTGCACTCTTGGAGCCTGTCCCGGAGCCAGCACTCCACCTGGTAACCGCTCCAGAATCAACTACAGCAAACCCGCCAAGCGATCATCTCGGTCTTGGGCAACACCTGCGGCAGCACCCCCACTTGGGCCCACCGCATCACTGGCCACACTTGGACCCCCACTAGGCCCACCAACACTCAAACCGACACTCGCAGTGCCTACGCCCACGGACTTATGAAGCATCCGCGACTCTCATACATGCTCCAGCGTGGTCTCCTAGGCCACACTCGCTGCAGCAGACTCACTTCCGAGCCCCCACCCGCGACCACCTCGGCCCCCATGGCCACCTCGACGTCTGCCTCTAGCACCTCTAGCCATCTCACACTGCACTACCGACAGCAGACTAAGCATATTAGAAAACAGAAAAGTCAAACAACACTTACCGTGGAATCTCATTGAAGGCTCGGAGAAGATGATCTAAGACTCCAAACCCACACAACAATCAATTGACTAACTCACATAATCAATCAATCCATCACACGCAATTGACTAACTAACATAATCAACTACGTTCTCCCGCCCTAGAACTATAAGGGCTCTGATACCAAAATGAAACAACCCATCCCAGAAATTTTAAAAATTTTCCCTTTGAATTATTATTACCACAAATAATAATTTTTGACGGGTCAACACAAGCAATGCAGAACAATAACAATTAACAAATTAAATCAAACCATTCAATACATCCAATACAATATTGAAACCAACAACATCCAATTCACCAATTCATCCAATTCCAGAACTACCAACACCCTAGCAGTTCTAACGACAATATAAAGCACACAACCGAGACTCTAGATCATCTCCTCTTCCCAGCCATGATTCCACGATCACAATTCCTCTTTACCTGCAACACATGGCAAAAAGAGTTGCGTGAGTATTATCACAATACTCAGTGAGACGGTCATCTCGTCTACAGGTTATACACACGGGCATAAGAGACAAACCACAACACCAAAAAATAACCGATCATCACACATCAATCAATACGTCAAACTGACGGCATCGATCTAAACAAGCCTTGTGTCGATCAACACAACAAAAGCTTGTGTCGATCGACACACAACCTTGTGTCGATGGAAACATGCTGCAGAATCGCAGAATCGAACCTTCTCTTCTCTGGTCCGATTCTGACCTGCACACATGTCGATCCCCAGCAGAGGAACCGTCTACAAACACATCCAAACAACACATAACATCCATAACATGAGAATCAGCCATCAAATCATCAAACAATGCATTGGGGTCCATCCCTTTACCCAACTAAACCTACGATCACGCACTCAGCTCAGTTTTCGGATCGATTCTGACCCCAAAAATCCTCCAAAACACGATCAGAAACCTGTTCTGAAAACTAGACGGAACAAGCTACACAACGGTATGCGAATCGTCTCCAGACTTCTTCTGGTTCGATGGGAATCCTCCCTCGAAGCGGACTGATCGCAGTAACGAGTCTGCACAAACCTCTCATATTAAAACGATCATAACTCAACGAATACTCAATCGATTGGCAAACGGATTTTTCTACATCGAGATCAGAGAGTGGAGAACTTACCCACCAAGTTTCACTCAAAACCGATCTGATCTCTCCGGCCGTTCGTCCTCTCCAAAACCCGAACAGAGTTTGTCTCCAAAATCACAAACTCACTCAAACACTCAAACTCTCTCAACCTTCGGATTTCTGATCAAAACTCGGCCAAAATGCGTCTCCCATGCATTTATATCGAAACCCTAGGGTTTCCTAAACCGGATGCCAAACCGAACAATCAAATATTAAACCTGACGGTCCAATTTTAACCTGTATCAATCGACACAATGCCCAAACCCTGACTTCTCATAAGTCAAACAACGTGTGTCGATCGACAGACACTTCCCGTGTCGATCGACGCACCACCAAAAATCCACTTTTGGTGCACGGGCGTTACATAGTTGACGAAAACAACAAACAACTAGATGCAGTTCAAGAAGAAGATATCGAGTATAAATAATCTTCAGTAGTCGGGTTATTGAACGCAAGTTCTCTTGTCATTCCTGGTGGAGTAGAGGAAGACATCCCTGAAGATCCAGAAATCTTCTATGACACTGAGTATGATTCTGATGTCCCACTAACAGAATCTTATAGTAAATCGACTTCCGATTCCGAAAAGTCATGTTTGTGAATTTTTTTGGTCGAAAATACTAATTTTATAACATTAAACTGGTTGTAAACCGAGAATAATTGGTACATCAGTTAAAGCAATCTTTGAGATCCGATTTGCTTCTACATTTTTGGATCTGTTCACATACACACAAGAAATCTCTAAATTTTTGCGATTTTGTTGATTTCTTGGAGGTTTGTGAATTTCTAAGTTCTTGTTTTCCCCTAAAAACTTCTAAGTAAATAAATAAACATTTAAAATCTAAGGTTAATTTTGCATTGTTTAAAACAAGTTTTTTATACAATTTGGTATTTAGAGTTTTATTATATATATATATATATATACACGCTTCCAAAACATACTTGCTTCCTAAAAAATTAAGTCTCTGCTTCCAAACGCTTAGCTTCCGCGTACCCGCTTCTTATTCTATGCAACCTAAAGGATATACTAAAAAAAATTAAAAAAAAAAGCTTTGCAAAATTAATGTTAAATATTTTTTTTAAAGAACTCTAAAATATAAGAAACTGTATTTGGCAAGGGTCAAACCTTGAAATTGAAGGCTACAAGCCCTCCGTGTAACTAGTTGAAACTAAACTTAAAGTGTGTTTCTTGTTTAATCGGCTCTAGGAATTAACTTAAAGTGTATCACTAATGACATTATAAATAAAACTAAACTGGCAAGGCCCATTTCTTTTACGTTTTAGCCCAAAGAACTAGCCCAATATACACATAAAGATCAGATATTTTGGTATATTGTAACAAAAAAGTAAAAAAAAAAGAATTTTAAAACCCTACGATATTTGCCTCCTCTTACCGCGCACGCTACTCTTTTTTCTTGCCGCTTGATCTCTGCTCGAGATCTCGAAGTTTATCGGCCAGCGATCTTCGGTGAACACGGCTTGTCCGTCGGCACCGATTGAAACCCAACCTTCCTCATCCTTCGTCTTTCCTTCTTTTCTGGTTTTCGATTCAACAAACCCTAACCTAATCTGACTCAAACTGTCTCTCTCGCTCTCAAATAGTCTCTCCGTCTCTCTTTCAAACCCTCTCTCTACATCTCCGACCATAGACAACCAAATCAGAAACTCTTTCTACTTCATCGACGCTTTATCAGTCATTTACATGTGGAAAAACAAGGTAAATAGTCTTATCTCTGAAGTTTTGGTTAGGTTTTTTGCTATCTCTCACTTGACAGAAGTAGATCTTGTTCTTTCGAGAAGATAATTTCTAGGGTTTACTATCTACGTACTCTCTTCTCTTTGTAGATGTCTGCTGCAGGTTCTCAAGGTTCAGGCAGTGGAAATGGACCTCCGCCTGCATCGCGGACGTGGCCTTGGAGGTCGCTGTGGTGGTACTACTGGGATAGTGGGTGGAAGAGTAAACCCTTTGATTGGTGGTAGAGGAAACGCTGGGTTCGGTGGTAGAGGAAACGCTTGGATTGGTGGTAGAGGAAACCAAGGCGTGGGGAGAGCTAACCCTGTGGTTGCTGGACAAGGAAACCAAGGCATGGGGAGAACTAACCCTGTGGTTAATGGTGTAGGAAACCCTGTAGTTGCTGGATAAGGAAACCAAGGTGTGGGGAGAGCTAACCTTGTGGTTAATGGTGTAGGAAACGTAGGGCCAATGGGAGGAGGAAACGGTGTGCTTGGTGGTGTAGGAAACATTTGGGTTATGGGGAGAGGAAATGGTGGAGCTGCTGGTGTAGGAAACATTGGGGCTGCTGGTGTAGGCAATGGTGGAGCTGCTAGTGTAGGAAATGGTGGAGCTGGTAATGTAGGAAACATTGGGGTAGTGGGGAGAGGAAACGGTGGAGCTGATGGTAGAGGAAACGGTGGAGCTGGTGGGAGAGGTAGAGGCTTTGGAAGAGGCGTTTTCCCCAATAATAACTCTATAAATGCTCTTCTCGCCAGCGAGGCAAGGCTTTTGATGCCTGTGCTTCATCCACAAAGACTAAATGGAGCCTTGTGGTAAGTGTGTAGTCATTTGTCTAGGTTACAAGTGTATGTTATGTGTAGGCTAAGGCTGTTAGACTTATGTGTCTGGTAGCTTGCAATTTTTGTTAAATTAGTGGTGTTGAGAAACTTTAAACTCGTATGCATATCTAGTTTGTTGAGGTTGTTAGAGTTATGTGTTTGGTAGCTTGTTGTCTAGGTTAAATCAGTAGTGTGTAATCTATTTTACTCGGATTCCCAAGTAGATTAGAATCTGTGTAAAAAGATTTGTGTGTAGCTCATAGAAACTGGGTGGTTGGTGCTTAAAATTATTATAAGTTGAAAACACAAACTTTTTTTGGTAGAGTGAAAAGCTTTAAACTCAATTTTATGGTTTTAACTCAAGTAGATTCTAACCGTTTTAACTATTAAACTCGATATGGATTTGTGAGAAGCTTTAAACTCGTATGCATATCTAAGTAGATTACAATTAGTGTATAAAGAATTGTGTGTTGGTCATAGAAACTGTGTGCTTGGTGCTTTAGAACTTGCTTTTACTTTGTGTTAATGATAATGTTTGTAATCTGTGATAGTCGAGTAACTTCTAATTTGTTCTGATTAGATAAGAACTATAATCATGTAGCAGTTGGTAATATGTTTTCTTTGCGATGAGTACTTATATTTTTGTGTTATGGTTAGGGACTGTATTGCTAATTGGCAGTCTTGGTGTTTATATTTGCAGGTTTGGCACTAATAACGCTCCAAGAAGGGCCATTGTTGCAGCGACCAGGAGGCATTTTGATGGACTGTGGTTCAACATTAGCTCTGTCCCAATTGAAACCATAATTCAATGGTGGGGAGAATTTATTGTAAGTGTGACCCCAAATTTTTTATTGTGATTCCCTTGTAACTTAAAACAAATATTTCAGTTGTGTTCTAACAAGTTGTGTTCATATGCAATAAGTCTTCTACTGGGAGCCAACAAATGGAGCAATTGGGTATAACTTTTGGCACAACAAAACTGCAGCCAGGCTTAGAGGCATGGTTTCTACGGCCAAAGGTAATAACCAGAGACCGGATTGGATCAGTTTAGACATCTGGAATGCAATGTGGGCGTATTGGAACATCGAGAGAGTGCAGACTAGGAGTCGAATAGCTGCTAAAAACCGGATGTCTAACCGTGATGGACTAGGCCCTCATGCTCACACATCAGGCGCTAGGTCATTTAACCAAGTTAGAGACCTCATAGTAAGTAGTCCATCTAATTTTTAACTCTCAATCATTTTATGAATCATTTGATGTTTACATTTACTTACTTGATTTCTGTTTTATTTGTAGAGACAAAGGGAAGGTGCTGAGCCTTCCATGTTGCGAGTTCTAAGAGAGACTGATAGAAGACCATATGGTACATATGCTGATGGAAGGGCTGAGTACATTGATCAAGAGATCCAGAGACTACTTGAACAAACAGCTCAGAGCCAGGTCAAAGAAGCACCTCTTGGATCCAAAACAGCATCTGCTGATGCTGCTGGAACTGGTCGTTCGACTTTGACTCAACTTGATGAGGACGAGCTGTTCTAGCAGGTAAAATCCTATTTCTAACTGTTAAATTAAATGTAGTTATTTACTGAAACAATTTTGGCAATTTTTAACTCTTTTCAATCCTTTCTATCTATGATTAGTTAGTTGCATATCTTTCTGTTTTTTGTCAGTATTAATCTAAACTGTTAACTTCTTCATGTCACTCTTATCTGATAGCTTGTTTCTAGTTATCTGTTTCAGTGATTTTCTTCTTCTATTTGACTGAAATTTCTGTGAAATCATAATCTGTCTTCTTGGTTATGTTCTTCATGTCTCTCTTATCTTATAGCTTGTTTCTAGTTATCTCTTTAAATGATTTTTGTCTTCTATTTGACTGAAATTTCTGTGAAATCATAATCTGTCTTCTTGGTTATGTTCTTCATGTCTCTCTTATCTTATAGCTTGTTTCTAGTTATCTCTTTAAATGATTTTTGTCTTCTATTTGACTGAAATTTCTGTGAAATATCATCTGAAATATGTGTCATGTTTTTGCTTTCTTACCTTGAAGCTTGTCTCGCCAAGTCAATCAGGCCATGTATTTGGTGTTGGTGGACAGCAGCCCATACGCGAGCGAGGTGAAAATTCTACCATGGGAGCATCAAGAGTCACCCTCGAGCGCCAAGTCCTGGTATTGGAGCAGCAATTGTCTGCTGTGATTCAGCAAATGAACCGTTACCTTCCACCGGCTGATGGTTTTGAACCAAACATTCCCACCACTCCACACACTCATGGAACTATGGGTTCTGGGACTGGTTCAGCTTGCTTTGAAGACCCTCACGTCGAGCCAAGTACTGCAAATGGTGATGTAGCAGATGATGCAGAAGAAGAGGATGTAGAAGGAGAATATGCAGATGATGAAGTCGTTGCATCCTCTTGAAGTACCAACTCTATTCTCTAATTACAGATATGCCTAATATTTTAAAAAACAGTGATTCTTTTTGGTAAATATGGGTTGATGTGTTATTATAATTGTTTTACACATCAACCTAGGCTAATTGTAGCAGGCTAATCATATACATAATGTATGAACTTGTAAAACACTAATCCTATGTATAATGTAGGCTTTTGTAAGGAAAATGTTACTTTTAATCTAAATTTTGTATAATATTGCTTTGCTACCTGTTAACTAAATAGTTTTTGTAATAAAGATCGATATAATTCTTTGTATCTTAGTGTAGGGATTAGTTACACAACAATTGACACTAAGTGTGACTAAAAGTTACAAAAACGGTGTTACAAAATGTGGCAAACCATCTATAAAGCCACACAATTATTTGTCACAAAATGTGAATATTAGTTACAGAAATTATGTAACTAGTTGTGTGTAATAGTTACTGACATTTTGAAAGTATCTGTAGCTATTAGAAACAATAGCTTTTTTACAAATTTTAGTTTTAGTCACAACATTTTTGTAGGCTAATAGTAACAAAAACATTATATCAAATTGTCCCAATAGTTACGATAAAGTTGGTCACCACTTGTAACTATTTAATACAACAATATTGTAGTTTTGTATAACAATTTCCAACAATGTTGTTGTGACTGTTGTTGTAACTAAATTTGCTACAATTTAAATTTCGTAGCAATTTTTATTCAAATTCATACAGAAGAATTTTGGTAGCCTTTTGTAGCAACTTATTACAATTTGTTACAAAAAAGGAATTTGTTTCAAACACATAGTCTCGAAGGATTAGTTGTGACAAATACTTAACAAAATTGAATTTGCTACAAAATTGTTATTATAGCTATAAAAAATTTTGAAGCTATGTTGCCCTATTCTTGTAGTGTAGTTTCTCTTTGATTGGTAACTTTTCAGAAAAAGGAAACAACGATGAGAACCGGAGACCAGCGCACGGTACTAAGATCATGTCAAACAAATCATAACTCAGCTTCGTTGTCTCTATTGTTAGCAAAGAACCAAGTTTTTATTATTTGATTAAAGTTTTGACAATTATTGAACAAAAAAATGTGTATACCAAAATTGTTAATGGTTTATTTGGTCTTATCGTATATGTTTTAAATTTATTTAGAGCAAACGGCTTGATCTGTTAATCTAATTGTACATGCTGCAATAAATAAATGCATAGTCATGTTATATGCACAAAACTGTTTTTTAATAATTTCTTTTTTACATTTATTTATTTTTATTTTTTCGAAATTTTAGATCAATGACAGCGAAAAAAAGATAGTTAACTCGTAGCAATGCTTTATTTAAGTTACCAAGTCAATAACATTTTATGTAATTTTTTATTTATTTTGTTTTGTTAGAGAAAATGTCTTACCAATACTTTGGATTCTTTTCAACATATTCTTTAAAACCATCAAGTTTGTATAATAGTAATCCTCAAACTCTAATACCCGTGATGGTTTCTAACAATGTAACAATACACTTTGATGAACATTTAACAACTAAACACGATCATAAACGAATAACTTTTGGGCCTACAAGTTATAATATTCATAATGCCATATTCAGGAAAGAATCACTATAAGGTTATAACCCATTGAAAGAGATGAACGTACGTACGTTTGCATAGATTTGTAAAATCAAATTTATATTTCTGTCAAACCGACTGATCAAAGGTTAATTAACTACACACAATTAATTGCTTTTGTTTTACTAAAAATGAGGTCGAATTAACACTTCAATTTTATTAGGCAACATTATATACAGAATTAAATTTTACGTAGTCTAACTGAACGAGTCGTAAATTTCCATACAATATTTTTGATAAAAAACAAACTAATTGAAATAAACCGATCATAACTAACACGGTATATCCAAATCATTCAATATTTTGCATTTGTGAGGGTTTAATAGCCCTTAATTTTCTAAATACATAAAAGGTATATTTATATACAACAAAAGCATAAGTTATTCATAAAAAAACCAAAAACTTGGGTTATTTATATAAAACCAAAAACTAGGTCATAAAATATCTATTATAAATCTATGTTTACCTGTACAAATTAATGCATGCGCTGCGCGCGGGTACATCCACTTCGTGAGAAGAAGAATTACGATGTGATCACAACAACATGCACCAAAATAAACCGAGCAACCCACAATTTTCATTAAAAACCAAATCGAATTAAAATTTTATTTTTCTCTGCAACGTTACATACAAATTAAATTTTTTCGTAGTCAAACCGGATTGAACCGTAGTTTTATTCAGTGTGAGGGTTAAGGCTCTCCTAGGGTAAGGCTTTCCACTTAGGGTTCAGTTCCTCTTAGTTTCCTAAAAAAATATTTGTTTCAACTGTTTAGAATGTTTTAGTAACATTCTATCTTAATTTCTATAGTAGCCATATGGTAAATTTGTAATAATTTTCAGTAAAAACTAATTTGAATTGTACTTTTAAATTTTATACTGAAATTTCATGTGAGGTATAACCGTGTCTTCAACAAATATCCGCGCACAACAAAATAACGAACACCCCACAATTAACTTCGTTCTTTCTTGGACGTTACATACGAACCAGTTTTATTCACTGTGTGAGGGTTAAGACTGAAACAACCCAACCCGTAATTTTTAAAAAAATTTCCTTCCGGATTATTATTAACACAACCCCGGTATCGATCGATGCAACAGTCAATGTGTCGATCGACATGTAACCCCAATGTCGATCAATGCACTGTCCCGTGTGTCGATCGACACAGAGCAATTGGGTTGATCGACGCAAAATCACAGACTCCAAGATCGAACCTATCCTCACACGGATCGATCCTGGATTGATTTGCATCAATCCCTGCACGTAAACAACACAAAACCACACGAAAACAACACAACAATTCGCATTCCATCGACCCTTTACCCAGATAAACCTATGGTCACGCACTCACCTCGATTCGGAATAAATAAGAGGAAGAACGAAGAACCCACGACCAAACCCGACAAAATCAGACTCTAGGAACCACTGATTTCTTTCTCCCAACTCGAAATCGCCAAGCACCAATCTCCCTTGTTCCTCTAGCCTCAAGAACAAGTAACAACAAGACAAGAACGATCCCAAAAACTCACAATCGAAATCTCTCTCAAACCCTTCTACTTTATGAAAAAAAACCGGCCAAAAACGCGTCCCCCAAGTTTATTTATCGAAACCCTAGGGTTTCCTAAACCAACGCCAAGCCGAACAATCGAAAACCGAACCTATTGGTTCATTTTCAACCTGTGTCGATTGACACACACACCTTATGTCGATCGACGCAGCGCCCAGAAACACGACTTCTCACAAGTAAAAACACGTGTGTCGATCGACGCACCAACCAAAATCATATTTTGGTTCATGGGCCTTACAAAGACTCCCTAGGGTTAGAGCTTCCCCCTTAGGGTTTAGCTCCTTTTAATTTGCTTAAAATTTGAAAAGACAATTGGAAAAATCTCATTACGAGTTATCCATTTTTAAAAATACCACTAATTATGCATTTTCAAAACCTAGATCTTAAAATTCTAAAACCCTAAAAATATTTTGAACCATAAAAACTCTTAAACCCTCAAAATTAAATCCTAATACAACATAGTTAACACAAACATAAATGATATAATGAATAAACAATTTGGAAAAAATAGCATTTTTGCAATGATTTTGAAAATGAGGCATTTTTAAAAATTGACACTTCAAAAGTGGCATTTCTCAAAATTTCTCAAATTTATTTGATTATAATTTATTTATTTAAAATGTATTTAGTTTATTTATGATAAGTTATTGGTTGAAAATATAAGTGGTATAAAGTTCAGCATTGAATATTACCTGAAATAATTTAAAAGTTAATAAATTTCTAATTTTTTTAAATAATTTATTGATAAATGATCACCTTTGAAAATATAAGGTATTCTTGTAAATATCTTAACTAAAAAGATGTATAAAATTGTAACGCCCGTGAACCAAAAAGTAGATTTCTGGTGGTGTCGATCGACACAGGCGTGTTGTATCGATCGACATGTGTGTTTTGGACTTAGGAGAAGTCGGGTTTGGGGCGTTATGTCGATCGACACGGTTGGTGTGTGTCGATCGACACGGATTAAATCAGACCAGCAAGTCCGTTTTAATTGCCCGGTTTGGCGGGCCGGTTTAGGGAACCCTAGGGCTTGGGTATTTAAAGGATCATACGGGTTTGTCTTCCTTTTTGGTCGTTTTCAAATGAAAAGCTGAGAGAGAGAAGAGTGAATAAGAAATCTTAGGGCTGAAGTGATTGTTGGGAAATTCTTGGAGGAGGATTGATCGTGAGTGGTGATAGAACGAGAAAGGGATTTGTTGCTGTGCTGATTTCGGGTCTGTGAGGACAGAATCAGAGGCTGTCTTGGTGTTCTTCGCTCGTTCTTCGCGTTCTTCATCCTTTTTCAATCCCAATCAAGGTGAGTGCGTGACTGTAGGCTCGTATAAGTATAGGGGACCAATGGAATACGATTGCTTGGTGGTTTTGTGTGTTTTGCGTGTGGATTTGTGCAGGAAACTCGACAGATTGCATCAGATTCGAGTCGTGTGAGGATTGACTCGATTTTGGGTTCTGCGATGTCGTGTTGATCGACACCGAGGTGGTGTATCGATCGACACGGGGCCTGTGTTCTTCGACACCTAGTGGTTGTGGCGATCGACACAGTGTTTCCTGTCGATCGACATGGGCTCACTGATCATCGACACCTAGCGGTTGTGTCGATCGACACAGTGAGTCCTGTCGCTCGACACGGAGTATTCGGGACTGGTTTATTTGTTGGTCGTGTATGCTTGTTCTGTGATCATTCTGGTATTGTATTGTTGCTTATACTTGTATTTAAATAGCCTGTAGACGGGATGACCGCGTTGCTGAGTATTTGTGATAATACTCACGCAACTCTTTTTGCCATGTGTTGCAGGTAAAGAGAAATTGTGATCGTGGAATCGTGGCGAGGAAGAAGAGATGATTTAGGGTCTCACTTGGTTTGTATTTCCATGGAATTGTTAGGTTATTAGTCATTGGATATTGTTTATTCATATTGGTTGATTGGTTGAACTGGGCTGATATTTAATAAAGTATGGGATTTGTTAAATTGGAATGTGTCGTTGATGTTTTATTGTTCCGCCTTGCTTGTTTGTTGACCCATTGAGGATTATTATATGTGATGATAATAATCTGGAGGGAAATTTTTTTTGAATTTTGGGTCGGGTCGTTTCAGTTTGGTATCAAAGCCCTAGCGGTTCTAGGGCGGGTGCAATTGATTGATTAGGAAGTTAATTGATTGATTGTTGTGTGGGGGTGCTCCCGCAGGTGTGGCTCAGGACCGAGATGATCGTCTGGCGGTTTTGCTGCAGTTGATCCTTGAGCGGTTACCAGGTGGGGTACCGGCTCCGGGTCAGGCTCCAGGAGTACAGACAGTGGAGGCTGGGGTTCAGCCGGGAGTGGCTGGTGTTCAGCCAGTGGTGGCGGGTGTTCAGCCGGGTGTGGCTGAGGTGCAGCCGGTTGTGGCGGTTGCGGAGGAGCTTCCATCCTACCTGAGGATGATGGAGCAGATGCAGCGGATTGGCACCGGGTTTTTCTCTGGTGGTGCCAAGCCGGAGGAGGCCGATGAGTGGCGGCGGAGATTAGAGCGTAACTTTCGCTCGATCAGGTGTCCTGAGGGATACAGAGTAGACCTAGCAGTGCACTATTTGGATGGTGATGCGCATCTCTGGTGGAGAGGCGTTGAGGCTAGGCGGGTGCAGGCCGGGATGGTCTGGGAGGATTTCTTGGCTGAGTTTAATGCCAAGTATTTCCCGCAGGAGGCAGTGGACAGGATGGAGTCGAGGTTCCTGAACCTGACGCAGGGGGATCGGACCGTGAGGGAGTTCGATTTGGAGTTCAGTAGACTCCTGGTACATGCTGGTAGAGCAGGCCCAGGTGAGGAGGTTCCTCGGGGGACTTCGAGCTGAGCTGAGGACTCGCTGCAGGGCGAGTAAGTTTGCCACGAGGGCGGAGCTGGTTGAGACTGCGGCTGCGATTGAGGAGGATCTCAGGGAGCAGGTTGTGGTGGTTAGTCCACCGGTGCAGCAGCAGCAGCAACCGAGGAGATCTCAGCAGCAGACGGGATCGAGCAGGGGCGGCAAGCCTGCGCAGGGTCAGAAGAGGAACTGGGAGAGCACTTCTGGGGCCAGTCAGAGAGGACAGAGTGGTCCGGGATGCTTTGGGTGTGGAAGTATGGATCACAAGGTGGCCAGTTGCCCGAAGAGGACTGAGATTCGGGGTGCCCAGGTGTGCTACCACTGCAGGGAGCCAGGGCATATCAAGCCCAAGTGTCCGAAGCTGCAGCAGATGGCGGTGGCAGCAGTGCAGCCGTTGGCGGTCCAGCCGTTGGCCCAGATTGCAGCGACGCCGCGGGTTTTCACATCGGCTGAGGCGGGCGGTTCTAACGCCAGACCGATCACAGGTACTAATTCAGACTTGTCTTTTAAATTCTTGTGGTAATTTATTTTAGTCTGTTTGGAGTGTGTGTCTGCGTTAGAGTGTCGGGTCTTAAAGCACATGGGATTGTGCAGGGACCTTAGTTGTGGGCGGATGTGAGTCCCACGTGTTGTTCGATTCGGGAGCTACGAATAGCTTCATTACTCCGGTGTGTGCGGAGGGCAGCGGAATCCGGAGCGATTCTGGTGAGCAGCCGGGAGTAGTTAGAGTTGCTGGTGGGAGGACGTTAGCTACTTTCGGGCGGGCTCGAGGTGTAGACGTTCTGGTGGCGGGTGATTTGATGCCAGTAGACCTGGTTATTAGTCCGGTGGAGCTGTACGATGTCATCCTGGGGATGGATTGGTTGGATCGGTACATGGTCCATCTGGATTGTCATCGAGGACGTGTAGTGTTTGAGCGAGAGGCTGGGAGATTGGTGTTTCAGGGGGTGAGGCCGACTTCCAAAAGCCTGGTGATTTCAGCGATACATGCCGAGCAGTTGATTGAGAAGGGCTGTGAGGCGTATCTGGCGACGATAGTGATGCTAGAGACTGTTGGAGAGGTCGCAGTTGGGGATATTCAGGTTGTTCGGGACTTTCAGGATGTGTTTCAGTCGTTGTTGGGTTTGCCACCGTCGCGGTCGGATCCATTTACGATTGAGTTGGAACCCGGAACAACTCCGATATCCCAGGCACCTTACCGTATGGCTCCAGCAGAGATGGCAGAGCTGAAGAAGCAGCTGGATGATCTGTTGGGGAAGGGTTTCATCCGGCCTAGTGCTTCACCGTGGGGAGCACCGGTGTTGTTTGTAAAGAAGAAGGATGGGAGTTTCCGGTTATGTATCGACTACCGGGGGCTTAACCGAGTCACTGTGAAGAACAGGTATCCTCTGCCGCACATTGATGAGTTGTTGGATCAGTTGCGAGGGGCTACTTGGTTCTCCAAGATAGACTTGGCGTCGGGTTACCATCAGATTCCGATCGATGAGGCGGACGTCAGGAAGACGGCCTTTCGGACGAGGTATGGACACTATGAGTTTGTAGTGATGTCGTTTGTGTTGACGAATGCCCCAGCAGCGTTCATGTGGTTGATGAACGGGGTGTTCCAGGAGTATCTGGACGTGTTCGTGATCATCTTCATAGATGATATCCTGGTATACTCGAGGAGTCCGGAAGAGCACGAGGTGCATTTGAGGTTGGTTTTGGAGAAGCTGCGGGAGCAGAAGCTGTACGCGAAGCTGAGTAAGTGCAGTTTCTGGCAGCGAGAGATGAGCTTTCTTGGCCACGTTGTGTCTGCAGAGGGGGTGTCTGTGGATCCTGCTAAGATAGAGGCTATCAGAGGTTGGCCTAGACCGAGGAACGCCACCGAGATCAGGAGTTTTCTTGGGTTGGCAGGCTATTACCGGAGGTTCGTGAAGGGATTCGCGAGTATGGCGCAGTCGATGACGAAGCTAATAGGGAAGGATGTCCCTTTTGTTTGGTCTTCAGCTTGTGAGGAGAGTTTCGGGAAGCTGAAGGAGATGTTGACCGGTACACCTGTTTTGGCGTTACCCGAGCCGGGTGAGCCTTATGTGGTGTATACAGACGCTTCGGAAGTTGGTCTGGGTTGTGTGCTGATGCAGCAGGGGAAGATTATTGCGTATGCTTCGAGGCAGTTGAGGAAGCACGAGTGCAATTACCCTACCCATGACTTGGAGTTGGCTGCAGTTATCTTTGCACTTAAGATCTGGAGGTCTTATCTGTATGGCGGGAAGGTGCAGATATTCACAGACCACAAGAGTCTGAAGTATTTCTTCACTCAGCCGGAGCTGAACCAGAGACAGAGGCGCTGGATGGAGTTAGTTGCAGACTATGACCTGGAGATTGGGTACCATCCGGGTAAGGCTAATCTGGTTGCAGATGCATTGAGTCGGAAGAGGGCAGCTTCAGATCAGGAGCGAGATATGGAGGCTCTGGTGAGCGAGATCAACACGTTGAGGTTGTGTGTGATCTCACAGGAGCCGTTGGGGTTAGAGGCAGCTAACCAGGCAGATCTGTTGAGCAGGATTTGGGTTGCACAGGAGAAGGATCAGGGTTTGATTGACGCTTCTCAGGCGGCCGGTTCAGAGTATGTGGTCTCAGCGAGTGGGATGATACTGGTGAACAGGCGGGTTTGTGTACCCAAAGACGAGGATCTGAGGCAAGAGATCCTGAGGGAGGCTCATTCGAGTATGTTATCGATTCATCCGGGAGCGACCAAGATGTATCGGGACTTAAAACGGTATTATCACTGGGTCGGGATGAAAAGGGATGTAGCTAGCTGGGTTGCAGCGTGCAACGTGTGTCAGCTAGTGAAGGCTGAGCATCAGGTTCCGAGCGGGTTATTGCAGAGTTTACCTATTCCAGAGTGGAAGTGGGATATGATTACGATGGATTTCGTGACGGGATTGCCAGTGTCGCGGACCTATGATGCGATATGGGTTATTGTGGATCGTCTGACCAAGTCAGCACATTTTCTGGCCATCAAGAAGACCGACGGAGCGGTGGTGTTGGCTAGGAAGTATGTGCGTGAGATAGTGAGGCTGCACGGGGTGCCAGCAAGTATTGTGTCAGACAGGGATCCGAGATTCACTTCAGAGTTCTGGAGGGCATTCCAGGCAGAGATGGGCACTAAGGTGCATATGAGTACCGCGTATCATCCTCAGACGGATGGGCAGTCTGAGAAGACGATTCAGACATTGGAGGATTTGCTGAGGATGTGTGTACTGGATTATGGTGGTCATTGGGCGGATCATCTGAACCTGGTAGAGTTTGCGTACAACAACAGCTATCAGGCGAGTATTCGGATGGCTCCATATGAGGCTCTGTATGGGAGGCCGTGTAGGACACCATTATGCTAGACTCAGGTGGGGGAGAGGAGCATGTTTGGTGCAGACTTTGTTCAGGAGACGACGGAGAAGATCCGTGTCTTGAGGCGGAACATGAGAGAGGCTCAGGATCGGCAGAAGAGTTACGCCGATAGGAGACGGAAGGAGCTAGAGTTTGAGCTGGGAGATAGGGTGTATCTCAAGGTAGCTATGTTGAGGGGTCCTAACAGATCCATTTCAGAGAATAAACTGAGTCCAAGGTTTATGGGTCTGTTCAAGGTTGTGGAGCGGGTCGGACCGGTGGCTTATTGGTTGGAGTTACCTCAGAGTATGAAGGCTTTTCACAAGGTCTTCCATGTTTCGATGCTGCGGAAGTGTCTACATGAGTTTGAGGAGGTGTTGGCTAGGATTCCGGAGGATCTTCAGCCCAACATGACGTTGGCGGCGAGGCCTGTGAGGATTCTCGAGAGGAGGATCAAGGTGTTGCACC
Organism: Arabis hirsuta; assembly: GCA_964056655.1. NCBI lineage: Eukaryota > Viridiplantae > Streptophyta > Magnoliopsida > Brassicales > Brassicaceae > Arabis > Arabis hirsuta. Next base: position 7,969,655 of record OZ053301.1, on the reverse strand, counting down.
GAAAAAGTATACCGTTGGTGAGAGTCGTGTGGGACTGTGACTGTATTGAGGAGGAGACTTGGGAACCAGAGGCGTTGATGAAGACGAAGTTCTCGAAGTGGTTCGAGAAGCAAGCGGTGGCTTGAGTTCGTTCTGGTTTTCAGAGTCTGTTTTAGCTTGTTGCTATGTTGGATTTTTGTATTTTGTTATGTTGTAACGAGTATACAATTTGAGATTTAATAAGATGAGTTTTGCCTTATTAAATGTGTTATAAGATGTGAGTTCTTATGGTATGACTGGTGATGTCATGGATTTGTGATGACTGGTAGGTCATGTGGAGGGCTAGCGATAGAGTTCTATGTGAGTTAGAGCTTGTCTATCGGCTAGGAAGACTAGAAATGGAAGTTCTATGTGAGTTAGGGCTGTCCATGTTCTAGTAGGATTATCTGGGGATAAGGTTCTATGTGAGTTAGGACTTGTGATTCCCCAGATGGCGCTGGGAAATAGGGGTTTTATGCGAGTTAGGACCTGCCTATTTCCTAGGGGGAGTCTGGAATAGAAGTCTTATGTGAGTTAGGACTGTCTTTCCAGGGACTCTGTGAAACACCCTGGTGATTGGGTTGTTTCGGATGACCATGAGAGGTGATTTCAGTCGACAGGTGCCTAAGATACATGTTACAGAGTGATTGCCCCAGGGGATCGTGGGTCTCATGGGTATACTTGAGTGGACAGTGATGTTCTCTCCGGGGGAAGTGGTTCCCTTGCATATACTTTGAGGGGCCGAAGCCTCTCCAGGGGATGTGTGATTCCTCTGCAGCCGATAGCTTGATAGACTGTGTGTTCTGAGAGTGGGAGGGGCTGGAGCATACCGAGAGCTGGATGGACGGCGGTCCTGAAGGTGGGGTGGTATGATATACATTGAGAGCTCAAAGGGTGACGATCCTGAGAGCGGGGTGTTGTATATAGATATGAGTACGAGAAATAGTATCTGTAATGTGGTTGTAAGCATGAGACTGGATGAACTTCGGGGATCGGGAGTGGATCTCAGGTGGTGCTGACCGGGTGGGGTCAAGAATTGCAGCCGTGGTGAGACGGTGCAATGGGGGCTAGTATGAGCCTGGTAGAGCTCGGGGATCAGGTGTGATCTCGAGTGGTGTTGACCGAGGGTCAAGAGAGTGGATTGGATGTCGAATCTAAGGTTTTGCTAATGTTTGGAACCAGGTTCGGACAACCCTGGTAATATATGTAGCACCATTGGTCGTACATGTTCTTGTTTGATTGTTGTGCGATCATTTGGTCCAATTCGGGTTCAACGGTTGGTCGTGCATGTTCTTGTTTGATTGTTGGGCGGTCAATCGGGCAGCCTGATCGGGACCAGGGGGCGTTGCATCGTGGATTTTCCGGGAAAATCTGGTCGGGTTTTAGACGGAAGTGCGAACTTTAGTGAGACGAGGTTGTGTGGTTCGAGTGTGATCTCGAAGGGTCAGCCGGGTTCGGGTCCGGTATTAGTGACCATAGTGCGACGGTGTCACCGGATTCGAGGTCGAATCCGTGTTAGTGGGGGAGAATTGTAACGCCCGTGAACCAAAAAGTGGATTTCTGGTGGTGTCGATCGACACAGGCGTGTTGTATCGATCGACATGTGTGTTTTGGACTTAGGAGAAGTCGGGTTTGGGGCGTTATGTCGATCGACACGGTTGTTGTGTGTCGATCGACACGGGTTAAATCAGACCGATAGGTTCGTTTTAATTGCCCGGTTTGGCGGGCCGGTTTAGGGAACCCTAGGGCTTGGGTATTTAAAGGATCAGACGGGTTTGTCTTCCTTTTTGGCCGTTTTCAGAAGAAAAGTTGAGAGAGAGAAGAGTGAATCAGAAATCTTAGGGCTGAAGTGATTGTTGGGAGATTCTTGGAGGAGGATTGATCGTGAGTGGTGATAGAACGAGAAAAGGATTTGTTGCTGTGCTGATTTCGGGTCTGTGAGGACAGAATCAGAGGCTGTCTTGGTGTTCTTCGCTCGTTCTTCGCGTTCTTCATCCTTTTTCAATCCCAATCAAGGTGAGTGCGTGACTGTAGGCTCGTATAAGTATAGGGGACCAATGGAATACGATTGCTTGGTGGTTTTGTGTGTTTTGCGTGTGGATTTGTGCAGGAGACTCGACAGATTGCATCAGATTCGAGTCGTGTGAGGATTGACTCGATTCTGGGTTCTGCGATGTCGTGTCGATCGACACCGAGGTGGTGTGTCGATCGACACGGGGCCTGTGTTCTTCGACACCTAGTGGTTGTGGCGATCGACACAGTGTTTCTTGTCGATCGACACGGGGTCACTGATCATCGACACCTAGCGGTTGTGTCGATCGACACAGTGAGTCCTGTTGCTCGACACGGAGTATTCTGGACTGGTTTATTTGTTGGTCGTGTATGCTTGTTCTGTGATCATCCTGGTATTGTATTGTTGCTTATACTTGTATTTAAATAGCCTGTAGACGGGATGACCGCGTTGCTGAGTATTTGTGATAATACTCACGCAACTCTTTTTGCCATGTGTTGCAGGTAAAGAGAAATTGTGATCGTGGAATCGTGGCGAAGAAGAAGAGATGATTTAGGGTCTCACTTGGTTTGTATTTCCATGGAATTGTTAGGTTATTAGTCATTGGATATTGTTTATTCATATTAGTTGATTGGTTGAACTGGGTTGATATTTAATAAAGTATGGGATTTGTTAAATTGGAATGTGTCGTTGATGTTTTATTGTTCCGCCTTGCTTGTTTGTTGACCCATTGAGGATTATTATATGTGATGATAATAATCTGGAGGGAAAATGTTTTTGAATTTTGGGTCGGGTCGTTTCAAAAATAATAACTTTTAAGTAACATTCTATTTTAATTTCTGTAGTAGCCATATGGTAAATTTTCAGAAAAAAACCAATTTGAATAATATTTTTTAATTTATTTTTGAGATATATACTAAAATTTCATGTGAGGTATAACCGCATCCTCAACAAAAATCCGTGCACAACAAAATAACGAACACCCCACAATTAACTTCGTTCCTTTTTCGACGTTACATACGAACCAGTTTTATTCATTGTATGAGGGTTAAAACTTCCCTAGGGTTAAAGCTCCTCTCCTTAGCGTTTAGCTTATTTTAATTTGCTAAAAGTATATTTGATTAGATGTTTAAAATACATTTGTGGTAAGTTTCTATAGTTTTAATTTTTTAGAATTTTTTAATTTGTTAAAAATATAATTAGTATATCTATGAAACTCCAAAAATAAGAATATATTAGTACAAAATAAGTATTAAATCGTAACATTTGATCTTATTATTGTAGTAAACATACCGTGAATAGGTAGTAGCATTCAGTAAGACTTTCTTCTAAAAGTCTACCGTTTTTTAGTTTGCTAAAAGAAAAAACAAAATTTAAATGTTTGATTTTTTAAAAACAATAATATAAATTGTATATTTATAGATTAAATAAATCATTTATTAGTATAAAATGGGTATTTGGTTATAACATTTTCTTTAATAACTCTGTAAACATTCCTTTCGTACTATGGCCATGATAGTTTATTCAATTCTTTTATAAATTTTTATTGTTTATTTTTATGTTGCTTTTCCATTAAGAATTATTTATATAGATATATTACAATTTACAATAAATTTTATTGCCCGCGCTAGACGCGAATATTCATATATCCCATATTGATAATATATGAATATCTTATTATATAAAGTTTGATGCTTTAAACTTTGTAATTAACAGGATCTTGACATTTGTCAAGTCGGTTGATTAAATTTTGACAAGTGTATACAAGTGTAAATTTTTTTGTTTCAATTAGATTTAACCATAAGTCAAAATATTTATCTATTTATCTTTATTTGTAAAATGGCAAAAATAAACATAATTTAAATAGGATTAGGAAAATCTAAACTTAGTTAAATAGGATTAGGAAAATCTAATTATTTGGAAATATGTGGTATAATTTAGTTGAGATAATAAAAAATAAACCTAATTTAAATAGGATTAAAAAAATTTAAATGTAATTTAAATATAATTAAGAAAAATAATTATTTGGAAATGATTTAATTGAATATCAAATAATATAAGAAATAAATATAAAAATAAAATAGATAAATATTTTATAGACTTTTTTATAAGTATAAGTAGTTTTGTTGATTTTCTCAATTTTATTTTATCATTTTATGGGGGTCATCTAATTTTGTCTTTCATTTTTTCGTGTTTGATTTGTTTCACAGGAATAAAAATAGTTCAAATACAAATATGAAAATAAATTTATTAACAATTTAAAAAATAGATAATTAAGTAGTAAAATATAAAAATTAAATAAAAAGGTACATCTAATTTAAATATGAATAAGAAAAACTAATAATTTGATAATATGTGATAAAATTTAATTCCAAATCAAATAATAAAAACATCAAAATTAATAAAAAAATGTTATGCTTCTCAATTTGTGATTTTACAACCACGTTCTCACTTTTATTTTAATTAACTTTAACGGATGATGTTATTTTATTTTGTAGAATTATATATTTTATTTTTTCACAGTTTTATAAGAGATTAAATTACAAAACACGCATATATGCTAGTCCTTAATATAGTTATCATATATAATAAATTAATACAATATTAAAGTCAGTTCTTTAAAGATTGAGAGTACAAGATCAAAATAAATTTGGAGATTCGGTATGAAATGGATAAGTCGAGAATAAGGACTTTGTGCGCGAAGCAATATTTTTGTAGTTTTTTACAAAACTCATCCTTTTTGTAGTCTTTAACTCCCACAATATATATATATATATAAAAAGATGATGGTAGGTTTCATATGGGTAATGCATGTTCATGTGATTTTTTTTTTTTTTTAAAAAGACATGTTCATGTTCATGTGATTGCAAAATTTAACTATATGGTCTATAATTTGGGTCTAGAAGAGTATAAAAAGGATGGGGATAGAGAGGGCTATTAATTGAGGAAAATCTCGATGGAGATATTGGTGAGAATGACAAGATTTGTGGTGTACTTGTTTGTTTCTGGTGCTGTGTTGTTGTTGTTGTTGAGCTCAAGTTACGTTAACGGGATGCGATATGGACCCGCGAAGAGATTCGTTAATAGTAGTGATCAATCTTCCTTTTTGGGATCTGAAAAAACGCATGAAAGTGGTATGGTGAGTGCACATAACAAAGCACGAAGAGTGCAAGAAAGTAACGATGAAGGAGGAGACTGTGGAAGCTGCATAGGAAGAGAAAGAGACAATGGAGGTTGTAGTGGTGGAGGAGGAAGCTGTGGAGGTTGCAACGGAGGAGGTGCATGTCCGGGAGATAGCGGAAGAGGAGGTCGTGGAGGAGGTGAAGGAGGCGGTGGAGGAGGAAGAATTGGTAGTGGTGGAAATGAAGAATGCAATGACCAGAAAAAGAAGAAAAGAGATGATAGGAATGATGACAATGTTGGTGTTGGTATTGGTATTGGTATAGGCGTAGGAGATGGCCCAAGCAGTGGACCAGGAGGAGGAGGTGGCGGAGGTGGCGGTGGTGGTGGTGGTGGCAATGGAGGTGGTGGAGGTGGAGGTGGAGGAGGAGGTGGTGGTGGTGGAGACGCTGGAGATGGCTATGGCGGTGGATGGGGCGGTGGATATGGAGGAGGAGGCGGAGGCGGAGGAGGATGGGGATGGGGAGGCAACGGAGGAGTATGGGGTCAACGAAAGGTCAAAACTAATCAAACAGCATGTTAAGACTGTTTTATACATGTCATGCATGAGTCTCATGACTATGTTGGGTTTCAATAAGGAATTCTTTCTTTAGTTACTGAGATGCTGCTTGATGATTTCGATTGATATTCAATAAAAATAAATGATTGTTTACAACATTTTGATTTGTTCTCGTTACTATATTTCTCTGTTTTGGGAAAGATAAAGGTTACGAAAGAAATACATTGAAATATGGAAATTTAAATTTGATATATAAATAAAATGTTTTTATTTATGTGGCCGAACTAGATATGTTTTTTTTTTTAATCTTGGGATTAAACGAAATTTAGTGTTCTAAATGGATGAAAGAAAGGGGGAAAAAAATTAGGTGAGACATTAGGGTGAGTAGAAACGATCATAAACGTTGATTAGGTTGGTGTTGTGTTAAGTAAAGAGAAATTGGATACTGGTTATGTAGCAAAAAAACTGGTTGTATCAGTTTAATTAAAACTTGGATTTTTTTAGTTAAGTAGGTAGGGTGAAATGAAACTTGTAACATTCACATGCGTGTTTGAAGCTAAGAGTATTCTTTATATCTCTGATATTATTCTTGTACAAACATATTTCAGTTTTTTACATTGTCTTCTTATATAAGTTTTTTTTTTTTGGGAGAAATTCTTCTTAATTATATAAGTTGGAGTTAGATTATAGGAATTTGAATTGTGTAGATATTAGCGTAGTGTTAACGTTACTACTATATAAATGTAACTACCATATAATCTCATATTAAAAAAAAAAACTCAATAATATCTACTCAATAAGTTTTATCATTTTCCTATATTGAAATCTTCTATTTGTAAATGTTAAGTACTACAAGTATCCTAAACCTTTGTGTGCTGTCTAGAAATTTCTCACGTCTAACTTTCTTACGTCATGCCTCATTGCTTAAACATTGAGAATTAGATTATTTCAAAGTCTAACAATATGTTAGATATATGGGATTTTGATTTAGGAAAGATACATAGTTTTTTTTTTTGGAAAAAGATTCATCAATCACGGGAAAGATACATAGTTAGTGTATGTGAATTTGATTCGTAAACCATAATATCCAGTTGAATAATTTGACTCGTGGTATATGTTTTAGGGACGGATTATATGACCGTTGCTATTTTTCTGTAGTGACAAATGTTACAAATTTGACTATACTCGTATATAGTCTTTTATTCAAATCGCATTTATCCCTTGTTAACTTTTTGAGTACGACAAAGGTTTTAAATGGTAAAAGAAGAGTTTTCTACGTGTTAGACAAATAAAATATGCATGTTGGCTTCAAATTTGTTCCGTTATAAAATGAAAACTTTATGTCTCCAAGCTTCGAACGGCTTAATGGCTAACAAAATAAAAGGAAAACAAATATAATTCCGTACAAAATTTACACGGTTATCTGAGTAGCCAATAACAATCAACCTCATTTAATGGAATTTACTGCTATAGACAATCCCTAATCATGCATAGGCACGTTACACAATTTACATAAACCACGAGTCATGAGTTGTCTTTTTCATATTTAATTATCTCTCTTTGTTCTTTGGAACATTATCACTAGTTTGTTGCTGTGTAGACATACTTCTTTGCAGGAACATTTATCTACTTATCTCTCAACTTCCCCCTACATTTTCTATATTGTTTCGGAATTAATATTTGTTTCACTCTTACAAATGTTCATAAACGAATAATATTGGTGGACTTTTCTTTTCTAAAACGTCCATTTTTCCACATTCCAAACAACAGAAACAGATACTTCAAACGGTATAAACGTATTGTTCATTTTGTAGCTATATATATTAATAGTAATTAAATATCCTATTTTCCCTCAAAAATAGGAAAAACAACCGGCGACAATTAACATAAATGTGGAAAAAGTTTTTACCAAAATGCAGTTGAATTGCACTTACAGCTCATATTTTAATGTGCTCTCTCACATGAACAATCACCAATTTAATTATGGACTTAGTGTTTGTTAGATAGTCAATTTTTTGGGCAAGAAATTGCAAAACATACATAGTGGTAAAACCAAAAATAAAGGATGTGTTTTTTTTATATAGTGTGATTTAACTTGGTGTGATATTTTGTAAAATACCATGTTGTCGCAGCATGATAATTACTTAAAATAAACACGCAAAATTAATGTTATTTAGAAACAACATGCGATAGAAGGATTAGCGTATTTACGTTTTGGTATTTCCGTCATTTTAGCAGATATATATATACGAAGGTAAAATTAAGCTCTACTACATGTTCTAATTAATTATTTCATTTGTTGACCAAGACATGATATAAAGGTTTGTTCTACTATTATTGTTGTCTCACCACCACTCGGATACAAATCCGCATAATACATGGAGAACAAATATTTCATTTCTTAATGACTAATGGATAATCTTTAATCAACAAAGCTTTTTAGATATCTTTCAAAACAAATACATTAAACAATAAAGAAAGAGTATGTTATTAATTAAGATACCTCGGTGGGTTCTATTAGAATTGCGTACCAGGCATGAATATGTTTTCCGGGCCTTGGTTATATAAAATTCCCTTAAAGACGTGACCAGCTATGCCCACCGTCGTCTGGTATGCGTATTGGCCTTCTCCGTCATCCGCACCACTCATTTTAACACATCGAAAAAGTGCATCTGAGCTCACTTCTTCTGGAAATGTTGTCTCTCCCATCTCTAACCCAAAAACATTTACTCAAATTCAGTGTAAAACATTCCCAATAATATACATATATCAAACATAACAAACCATAATATAGTTCCGGACACTATTTCTTCCTTACATGTACTTCTTATATCAAAAAGAAAATTTCAATATTTTTCGTTAAGAAATAATATCACACATCAGAAATTGAAAAATATCAGTAGATAAATTATATTAGTCAATGCATTCATTGCCGATTGATTTAGAATTAGATATAGATTAAAATCTCTGGGTTTTTTTTTGTGGTTCATAGATTGTATTTGCAATTTCTAAATGATAATATTTGATATAGAAGTGATGCATTCTTTTTGTAACATAAATATATATTCTTCAGCAGGAATGAAAAAAATTAAAACCAAACCTGATGAGTCTAAGGTACCCGGTAGATCAATATCTCTATACCGTTTTGGTATATTCCCACCTCCGCCGCCACCACCATTTCCATCTGAGGTTGGCGTCTGCTGCTGCCGCTCACGGCGTTTGGCGATGGGGATCCACGTGCTCCTCACGTGAGTAGGACAATCGAGCCCTTGGCTCTTACAGCAAGTTCTACACCGCATGTGGGTGCACCCTTTCTTGGCTTGGTTTCCACAGTCTTGACAATTTATCGTTACGGATCTTGATGACGTGGTCAAATCACAGACGTTGATCTGACCTGGATAGAGATCAAGGCTTTGCTGCTGATGCTGCCATATCTGCTGCTGATTGTTGTGACTCGAGTTAGGGTTATTGGCGTTTCTGTACCAAACCCAGTTTGTCTTTTGTTGATTGTCTTCTTCGTTGTTTCTTGATGGTGATCCGATTCTTACCCCAGACATTTCTAACCTCGGCCTAGCTCCTCCTCTAACCCTAATCTTGAATTTTCAAGATCCATAAGTCACAAGCCCTAGTTAGCATAAAATCTTCAGCTTAGATCCTTACGGGTCGTCTCTTTTCTTTTAATGATCTTAAAACCTCGATCTCTCTCTGTACAGATTGTGTTTTTTACTTGAAGGATGGGTGGTTGTTGAAAGAGAGAGAGAGAGAGAGAGAGGCCACAAATGCCTCCTTACTAGCTCTAGATGTCTTGTATGCCGACTTGATAGGGGTCAGAATTTATGTTTGTCTCTTGCAAGACTTTTCCCTTTTTTTTTTGTAGATTTTGTTAAACCAAAGTGAAAAATTTGTTTTCTAAGCAAAAAGCTTCTGGTTCTGTCTGTATGCAAGCAAAACGAAACCAATCAAAGAATCTTTATCTCTCTCTCTCCCTCTTCGATCTCTTCTTTCTCTCATTCTCTATGGGTTCATCAATGTTATTTACTCTCTCTCTCTCCCTCCTCTCGTCTTAGGGACCATAGCTCGCCACTTGGCAGTAATTAAACTGGAAAAGTCGCACATGGGTTGTGTCCATACCATCCATAATTAACTAATCTGATAGTTTGGTTTGAACTAAAGGTAATATGGCATTTCACAAGGTTGAGACCAAAAAAAAAGCCTGAACTTCACTTTTCAAAGTAAAGAAGAGACACCCTATCGTTTAAATATTCTATTACTTTTGAGTATAATATGAACTACATAGGATTAATTAGTGTTCTAGATACCATAGGCTCCTTTTTTTTTTTTACATACGATGCATTTTTAAGAATTAAGGATATGTTTTTAATAGAGACCTATTTTTTCACCAAGTTTTAAATACACTTATAGAACTATTAGACAAAATTCACAAGAAAATCCGTAAAATGTTGTCGGTTTCAAAAGTAATTAAGGTTAAAGTATCATTAAAAGAACTAAATTATTAACTAACTTAATTAGACTAAAAAAAATTTAAATGATAATTTAAAATACATGGTAACTTTAGTTTCAGCTAAGTGGGAGGAATTTAAAATATTTTTTCAATTTGATTCTCACCCGCACTATTTGCGGGAAAATTCGTTGTATATGATGTAAACTAAACTTGGCTTTCGTATTGTATTGGAATATTAATATCAGCTTAACCATTTTGAATTAGGAGTTTAGCCAAGGAGTGTCAAAATGGGTAACTCGACCCGACCCAAATCCACATGGGTTTGAGATTTAATGGGGGTTTGACCGGACCCATATGTTATATGAGTTGAATTTACATATCCAAATCTAAGAATATAAAATTCATTGACTTAATGGGTTATATGGGTTACTCATATATAAATTAAAATATAAGAATAAATTAATAGATAAATTAAAACAATTCATATTATTATAAATTGGACCAACGTTTTTAACTTTTCAACTAACAAATTAAATTAAAATGTTTATGTATCTTAAAATAAAATAAAATAAAAATCATAAACCTAATTGATTAGTTTTAAAAGATACTTCGATCTTTGTTAGATGATGACAAGAAGCAAACATATCTGTTAATTTTTAAAAAATGTTTGATAACCTTTTAGATTAATTTACATATATATTATTATTATTTCATTTTTGATAAATTTTATGATAAATCAATCGGTAATTCATGATCCTAATGAGTTTATCTGCTAAATTCATAAATCCATTAGGGGTAATCCATCGAAGACATATTTATTTATATGGGTAACCCACTTAATTATGGACGGGTTTGGATAACCCATGAGTATTGACCCATTTTGACACACATACATGCATAGCTTCATATGAGTTTTTTTTTTTCTTAAGACAAAGATTGAGTAGTTTTCAATAAAAATTTATTGTTTATGTTTCAATGTTTTCTATTATTTCAAATATAGTTTATAAAATAGTTTTGTTGATATAAATAATACTCATATTTATCACAATAGATATATTAAAAATTGATAAATTTATGAATTTAGAAACTATTAGATGTTAATTTGCAATTATTTATTTCATGTGATCTAATTTTTTGGTTAAATAAAAATATTTTTTATCCTATGAATTTTAGTCTATTAAATAAAAAATTTCGGTTCAATGAGAAGCATGGCCACTTTTCCCATTTTAAAAGTATTAGATGGATTTAACTTTCTCTATCCTCTTGGCAATATTCTGGGAGATGCACAACCGCTTTTCTCATTTTTCTATTTTTTTGGTCATTTCATAGTTTTATTTAGAAAAAATTTAAATAACATTTTTATCAAATTAAAATTTCACTAAAGTTATTTCTATTATTCGATTTAATTATGTGGTTTAGCCTAATAACCGAATTATAAAAAATTAAATTATTAATTTTGGATGCCTATTATATTAGGCTTCCTACTCTTACCGCTCTTCATCAAATTGTTATTCTTTTATAGTATTTCTTTGGATCCAAATTTATTTTTATATCCGATGTGGACTTTGAAAAATATATTTTTTTAATATGTTAAGTAATTTATGATCTTAGGTACAAATTATGATCTTAGGTACAAATTATGATCTAAAGTTATTTCTATTATTCGATTTGATTGTCGGTTTAACTTAATAACCGGATTAAAACAAATCAAATGTTTAGTTTTAGATGCCTATTAGATTAGGTTTCATGCTCATACCGTTCTTCATTAATTTGTTTTTTTTATTGTGTTTCTGTGGATCCAAATTCACTTTCATATCCGATGTGGGACTTTGAAAAATATGTTTTTATATGTATAATTAAATACAAATACGAAAATTGAGTATGGGAAACCTCTTTGTTAAGAAAACCATAAATCTCGTGATTATTGGTAATAAAATGTTTTTGTTGCTAAATTTCTGAACATAAATTTAAATAAATTATAAATACTAAGAAAGAAAAACGTAAATCTTAAAGAAAACAAATGGTGAAAATATATGAACAAAATTAAAATTTTTTTTTTATATAACTAATAGATTAGAGAGGAATAGTCGTCTATTACCAATAAAAATATATGAACAGAACTAAATACATTTTGGATATAACTAAAACAAATTAAATAATTAGTTTTGAATGCCTATTATATTAGGCTTCCTGCTTTTACCGTTCTTCATCAAATTATTGTTCTTTTATAGTATTTCTTTAGATCCAAATTCATTTTCATATCCTATGTCGGACTTTGACAAACATCCGTTTTTCGTATGTTACGTAGTTTATGTCTTAGATACAAATTAAGTTTTCTTGGCATCTTTTAAGAAAACTATATGATGAGACTCCTTTTACCCGGTTTTAAAGATGAAACCCATAATCACTAATTCAATGTAGAATAGGTAGGTTCGTTGAAAGGGACCATACACTCTAATCTTTTGGGATACAATTTCAGCTAAGCAATCAAGTGGTTTTAAGTTGTCACGATTAATCAAGCAATTAAAGTAAATTCGGTGTAAACAAATGATATTTAAAGCGTTAGGTCAAGGAAAAGTATCTCAGGGATTAGATCATCAAGAACCAAGCAATTATTCAGGATATTAATTAAGAACCAATCTAGAAGTCAACCATAACAATTAGAAAGACCCACTGTCGTGGCATCAACTACTTCATTAATCAATCTAACACCCTAAACTATCGTTTGAGATTACAAAGAATGATGAGCATTAAAGAGGATAGGATCGATTTGTTCACAATTCGCCTTAACTTCAACTGTCATTGGCTAAGGATGAATCGCCCATCTAGGTTAATTCAAGCAATTCACAACACTTTTGATGAGTAAATTAAACCTAAAATCAAAGGCTAGGTGATCAAGCTAGTCTAGGCATTAAGAACAACAATATATGGAGATATCGAATGTATTTTAAAACCTATCTATGCTTAGTTCGCGAATCCCTATTCCCATCGAACCCTTAACCTAACTTGGGAGATTACTCGCACATGATAGATCGAAACACAGCAAGTGAGATAAGAGAGTTCATAGATAAATTAATGAAAAAGGTAAAGAGTTTAGAAATATTCTCCAAAGGATGGAAGACAATCTTAAAATCTCACAAAACTCAAAAACAATATATCAAATCTCTCTCACGTGTTCTCTCTGTTTCTCTCTGTTATTTTCTGCCTCCTCATGAAAAGGTATAAAAAATATGTTATAAAGGGGTCGGGACGGCTGGGATTGATTAGGAAAACCCTAGGTGGCAAAAATAGGTTTAATGAAAATTTCTAAAACTGGATCTTTAGAGCGGGTGCTCCTTTCTTCAAAATCTCCAAAACGTTTCAGTTTCCCTCTGTTTTCGCCAAATCTCTTCACGAGCTTCAATCCTCTATTCCAGCCGCCTTTAGACCTAAAATGACTCAAAATAGAATAAAAAACTCGATAAAAACCTACAAACCAAAGGTTAGAATGCGCCAAAAACGCATTATATCAATTCCCCCAGACTTAGATCTTTGTTTGTCCTCAAACAAATTCAAGACAAAGTGAAGGATAAAGGTTTGAAAACACGGGAACTCTCTCATCCTCAGTGAACCGGGTTAATAACTTCCAATCTGCAGATCACATAATCCAGATTACAATTAACAAAGCTTTACCAAAACTCCTCAACACATTTCTCAACATAATCTCATTTCCCAAACACAAACTCAACGCATTCAAAGTTGCGTGAGGGTCTCGCTAAAGGCACCATTTAGGATAGACGACGATAAGGAATTTAAGGCCATTTAGAGGTGGATTTCAAAGTGTTTAAGGTGTTTAAGGGTTATCCGGCGCTCGTCGAGGATGCAGAATATCTCGCAAAATTGCAAGAGAGAACGGGTCCGCTATGAATACCACATTCTCTAAACCACTCATTCCTTCCTTCAACCTTTTTAACCTCTCATCTAGCCATCATCCTCCTTGTGTATACTCGCTGTGCAGAGAGACACTTTCCATTTTACAGATTTACCACTCTTCATCTTCAGATTTTTTTTTTTTTTTATAAGAGAGTTTAGATGATGATGAAGAGAGTTTCAATTACAAGCATGTGTCTCTCAGGCACGAAGATAATCAAAGTTGTTGTACATACCCAAGTAGATCTCGTCATTGTCATTCCTTCCTTGTGGATCTTTGTTCCACTTCTTAATAAAACCATCTTCTGAAAATAGAAGCGGGTGCTCTGTTTGGGGAGCAGGTTTTCTGAATTGGGAGCAGGTGCTCTGTGGAAAGTAGGAAGAGTGATTTAGAGGCTGTGTCGACCCATGTCTCTCCGGCCATTTTTCGCATATGCTGTACATATGACAATGAAGTAACAAGAATGCAAGAGGCTTGAAAAAAGGTAAGGGTTAAAGAGGGTACTAGCTAAAAATGAGCTCGCTATTCAGGAACAACAAGAGTGATAAAAGGAATAAGGAGTCCTGAATATGATTCGTTTCCCTAATCTAGTGCCAGTAGCGAGAAGAATTTTTGGTCAATATGAAACCTGGAAGATAGGGTATTGAAGTATTCCAGCTGTTCCTTGTACCCATGCTCTGTAAAAATGGTCACTAGAGAGAAGGTTAAACGCAAGTTATTTAATAATCATCCTAAGATAAGGTCATAATTCTCAACAAATTTTTGACTCAATAAAACAAAACAAAAATAGACTCAATAAGACATAATAAGAAAAAGAAAACAACAAAAATAAACGGCATTAATAGCAATTCCCCCCAGACTTACTTCACACCGTCTCGGTGTGAGAATAAATCAAGAGAGAGTGAAAAAAAAAGAAATAAAAGCATAAAGAAAAACATAAAATAAAATAGTTTGTGATGAATATTTTTGTCGGATAAAGAAGCGATGGCTAATCGCTTGCAGTTGCATCAGAGTCATTCCCGTCATCCTTGGTGCGTTCCTTGCGTTTGGCTGAACGTGTGGATTTCTCTTAGTAGGCCTTAATCCGAATTTTGAATTTTTACCCCAGAGAACAGGTGCTCAACATAGCTTTCACAGCTTCTTCACATTTATCTTTCAGTTCAGATGTGAGAATAGCTCTAACCTTGGAGAAAGGTTTCGAAATCCCTTTAGACTTCACCTTGTACTCAATCGTGTCACCAACATGTCTCTGAGGTACTAAAATCATATGAGAATCATCCTTGATTCTTTGGCTCGTCACCTTCTCCTTTACCTTGCTCTTTTGACTGGTCCTCTTTGTTTTGATAAGAAGGTCTCCATCTAGGACTTCCTTGACATCACTCTTGTCATTGGAATCTCTCTTTGTCACCATTTGCAGGTTATCTCCATTGATAACGGTAACACAGGATGCAAGTTTGCCTGCTTCATTAGTGGGTATAGCTTTGTAGAAGATCTGCTTGTCAATATTAGAGAATGAGACTCTTCTATTAGGTAAATCTACAACTACACCCACTGTCGCCAGAAACGGTCTTCCAAGAATCAAAGGTATACCAGGATCTTCGCTCATCTCCACCACTTGAAAGTCAGTAGGAACAAGGCAATTTCCTACTTGAACATGTAAATCATGAATAGTACCATGTGGAACCTTGGTGGAAAAGTCTGCAAACTTGAAAGATATATGAGCAACTCTCATCGTAGTAATCCCAAGCTTTTCTGCAATAGTCTTAGACATGAGATTAATAGAAGATCTAAAATCGCAGAGAGATTCTCTAAATTCAACTCCTGCAATGGAGCATGGAACAACAAACTTCCCAGGGTCTCCTAGCTTTGGCAACTGCTTCAGTAGAGATGATGTATTCCTTGCTTCAGCAAAGAGAGCCTTGACTACTGTGAGACTTTTCTTGGTATCCTTCGAAAATTCACGATATACAGGATCAACTCTAAATGCTTCTTCAACGGAAATAACAGGAGGAAGCTCACTCACCATCTTATTAAACCCAGCCAGCTTCTTTTCATCAATCTCATATTCTAGCCTTTGAGGGTATGGGATCCTAGGGATGTATGGTAATGATTCGACAGCTTCTTCTGCTTTCTCTGGTGAAAGCGATGCTTAGACAGTTTCCCCCTCACTCTAAACTAATATCACATTGCAATGTTCTCTGAAATTTATTTCAACTTTTCCTGGAAGAGTCCCTAGTGGTCGCTTAGCTGATGCCGAGATTTGAGCTACCTGAGTGTCAAGCTTTTTCACGTGGTTGCAAACGGCTTCAAGTCTACCATTGAGATCCGAGTACATGGCGTCTACCTTCGTGTTGATTTCAGTGGCAGATTTCTGTTGATTAGCCTTCAGCTGCTGCATCATACCCTTCAATTCATCCTGAGAAGTACTTCCAGAGCTCGCAGGAGCCTGAAAGTTAGAAAACTGTGGTTTCTGACCTTGGAAAGGGAGAAATGATTTGCCTTGGAAACCTTGAGGGAAAGTATTCTGGAAACCTTGATCTTGAGGTTTCGGGTTTCGGGGTCCGATTTGCTGTGGATAAATCTGGTCCTGCGAGTTCTCAGCGTTTGTACTTCTATAGGAGAAGTTCGGGTGACTCCTATAATTCTGGTTGAACCCACGGTCTCGCACAAACCCTTGGCCATTCACATAGTTGACCTCTTGCTGATCACAATCTCCTTCTTCACCCATCATCTCAGAAATTGGTTCACCATTCTCATCAACAAAGTGAACCATCCTTTGGTTCTCTTTGAGCAACAAGTTAACCTTAGCCGTAAGGTCATCAATCTTTTGAGAATCCATTCCTCCAGTCTTCTTGGTTCTATCATACTCTGGGGACGTGTTTGTAGAACTCACAGCCAAGTTTTCAATAAGGTTATACGCACCCTCTCTGGTCTTAGTCATAAAATCGCCATCACTCGGAGTATTCAAAGCATTTCTATAATCCTAATCAACACCATCATAGAAGATACCCAACAAATTCTCATCGGTGAACCCATGGTGTGGACACTCTCTCTTGTACTCTTTGAACCGTTCCCATGCCTCACAAAAGGACTCTCCTGAATGTTGCTGAAACGAGGAGATCTTGTTCCTTAGGCTCGCGGGCTTGGTTTTGGTGTAGAAGTGGGCCAAGAACGCTGCTCTACATTGTGTCCAGGTCGTGATGGATCCAGCTGGTAGAGACTTAAGCCAACGGGAAGCTTTTTCCGCAAGTGAAAAAGGAAAAAGTTTGCACTTTAAGAAATTCGGGTTCATCCCATTAGAACTCGTCGTGGAGCAGATATCCTCGAAGTTTTCTATATAGTCCATCGGAATTTATGCGGGCAGTCCATGAAACAAATGCTGTTTGACCAGCGATATCATCTGAGGCTTGATCTCATAATCTTGCCTCTCCACAGCAGGTGGAACAATAGCAGCTCGGTTCCGGTAGAAAGCATGGGGATTGTCTATATCCCCAATGGCACGATGATGTTCACGTGCGCGTTGCTGCAGCTGTTCGCGGGCATATTGCTGCTGCATCTGAGCCATCTGCTCTTGCAACCGTAACAGCTCATGTGCCATATCGTTATCCCCTTGTCCACCCATGTCGACGAGATTAGGCATTGTTTGTCTTTTTTCTCGTTCTAGTCTTGCAAGTTCCGGGTTACTCAAAGTTACGAGGGAAGTTTGAAGATTTCTCCTTGTTGACCTTGAGTTCATGCACTTCAAACACACGCAAGAGAAACACAAGAATGAGTTTAGTACTTAGTATGAAAACGTATAATAAAATTAGAGATATCGAGTTGGTCCCCGGCAACGGCGCCAATTTGATGAGACTCCTTTTACCCGGTTTTAAAGATGAAACCTAGAATCACTAATTCAATGTAGAATAGGTAGGTTTGTTCAAAGGGACTAGCAATACACTCTAATCTTTTGGGATATAATTTCAGCTAAGCAATCAAGTGGTTTTAAGTTGTCACGATTAATCAAGAAATTAAAGTAAATTCGGTGTAAACAAATGATATTTAAATCGTTAGGTCAAGGGAAAGTATCTTAGGGATTTGATCATCAAATACCAAGCAATTATTCAGGATATTAATTAAGAACCAATCTAGAAGTCAGCCATAAAATTAGGAAGACCCCCTGTCATGGCATCAACTACTTCATCAATCAATCTAACACCCTAAACTGTCGTTTGAGATTACGAAGAATGATGAGCATTAAAGAGGATAGGATCGATTTATTCACAATTCGCCTTAATTTCAACTGTCATTGGCTAAGGACGAATCGCCTATCTAGGTTAATTCAAGCAATTCACAACACTTTTGATGAGTAAATTAAACCTAAAATCAAAGGCTAGGTGATCAAGCTAGTTTAGGCATTAAGAACAACAATAGATGGAGATATCAAATGTATTTTAAAACCTATCT